>CM064496.1:23990017-24237517 GCA_032716605.1 Paralithodes platypus | reverse complement strand
GTTAGAATACAACAACAATTAAGAGGTTGCTAGAATACAACAACAATTACGAGGTAGTTAGAATACAACAACAATTAAGAGGTTGCTAGAATACAACAACAATTAAGTGGTAGCTAGAATACAACAACAATTAAGAGGTAGCTAGAATACAACAACAATTAAGAGGTATCTATCGAATACAAACAACAATTAAGAGGTAGCTAGAATACAACAACAATTAAGTGGTAGCTAGAATACAACAACAATTAAGAGGTAGCTAGAATACAACAACAATTAAGAGGTAGCTAGAATACAACAACAATTAAGAGGTAGCTAGAATACAACAACAATAAGTGGTAGCTAGAATACAACAACAATTAAAAGGTAGGTATAATACAACAACAATTAAGAGGTTGCTAGAATACAACAACAATTAAGAGGTAGTTAGAATACAACAACAATTAAGAGGTTGCTAGAATACAACAACAATTAAGTGGTAGCTAGAATACAACAACAATTAAGAGGTAGCTAGAATACAACAACAATTGGGAGGTATCTATAGAATACAACAAACAATTAAGAGGTAGCTAGAATACAACAACAATTAAGTGGTAGCTAGAATACAACAACAATTAAGAGGTTGCTAGAATACAACAACAATTAAGAGGTAGTTAGAATACAACAACAATTAAGAGGTTGCTAGAATACAACAACAATTAAGTGGTAGCTAGAATACAACAACAATTAAGAGGTAGCTAGAATACAACAACAATTAAGAGGTATCTATAGAATACAACAACAATTAAGAGGTAGCTAGAATACAACAACAATTAAGTGGTAGCTAGAATACAACAACAATTAAGAGGTTGCTAGAATACAACAACAATTAAGTGGTAGCTAGAATACAACAACAATTAAGAGGTAGCTAGAATACAACAACAATTAAGAGGTAGCTAGAATACAACAACAATTAAGAGGTTGCTAGAATACAACAACAATTAAGTGGTAGCTAGAATACAACAACAATTAAGAGGTTGCTAGAATACAACAACAATTAAGTGGTAGCTAGAATACAACAACAATTAAGAGGTTGCTAGAATACAACAACAATTAAGTGGTAGCTAGAATACAACAACAATTAAGAGGTAGCTTGAATACAACAACAATTAAGAGGTAGCTAGAATACAACAACAATTAAGAGGTAGCTAGAATACAACAACAATTAAGTGGTAGCTAGAATACAACAACAAATAAAAGGTAGGTATAATACAACAACAATTAAGAGGTTGCTAGAATACAACAACAATTACGAGGTAGTTAGAATACAACAACAATTAAGAGGTTGCTAGAATACAACAACAATTACGAGGTAGTTAGAATACAACAACAATTAAGAGGTTGCTAGAATACAACAACAATTAAGTGGTAGCTAGAATACAACAACAATTAAGAGGTAGCTAGAATACAACAACAATTAAGAGGTATCTATCGAATACAACAACAATTAAGAGGTAGCTAGAATACAACAACAATTAAGTGGTAGCTAGAATACAACAACAATTAAGAGGTAGCTAGAATACAACAACAATTAAGAGGTAGCTAGAATACAACAACAATTAAGAGGTAGCTAGAATACAACAACAATTAAGTGGTAGCTAGAATACAACAACAATTAAAAGGTAGGTATAATACAACAACAATTAAGAGGTTGCTAGAATACAACAACAATTAAGAGGTAGTTAGAATACAACAACAATTAAGAGGTTGCTAGAATACAACAACAATTAAGTGGTAGCTAGAATACAACAACAATTAAGAGGTAGCTAGAATACAACAACAATTGGGAGGTATCTATAGAATACAACAACAATTAAGAGGTAGCTAGAATACAACAACAATTAAGTGGTAGCTAGAATACAACAACAATTAAGAGGTTGCTAGAATACAACAACAATTAAGAGGTAGTTAGAATACAACAACAATTAAGAGGTTGCTAGAATACAACAACAATTAAGTGGTAGCTAGAATACAACAACAATTAAGAGGTAGCTAGAATACAACAACAATTAAGAGGTATCTATAGAATACAACAACAATTAAGAGGTAGCTAGAATACAACAACAATTAAGTGGTAGCTAGAATACAACAACAATTAAGAGGTTGCTAGAATACAACAACAATTAAGTGGTAGCTAGAATACAACAACAATTAAGAGGTAGCTAGAATACAACAACAATTAAGAGGTAGCTAGAATACAACAACAATTAAGAGGTTGCTAGAATACAACAACAATTAAGTGGTAGCTAGAATACAACAACAATTAAGAGGTAGCTAGAATACAACAACAATTAAAAGGTAGGTATAATACAACAACAATTAAGAGGTTGCTAGAATACAACAACAATTAAGAGGTAGTTAGAATACAACAACAATTAAGAGGTTGCTAGAATACAACAACAATTAAGTGGTAGCTAGAATACAACAACAATTAAGAGGTAGCTAGAATACAACAACAATTAAGAGGTTGCTAGAATACAACAACAATTAAGTGGTAGCTAGAATACAACAACAATTAAGAGGTTGCTAGAATACAACAACAATTAAGTGGTAGCTAGAATACAACAACAATTAAGAGGTTGCTAGAATACAACAACAATTAAGTGGTAGCTAGAATACAACAACAATTAAGAGGTAGCTAGAATACAACAACAATTAAGTGGTAGCTAGAATACAACAACAATTTAGAGGTTGCTAGAATACAACAACAATTAAGTGGTAGCTAGAATACAACAACAATTAAGAGGTTGCTAGAATACAACAACAATTAAGAGGTTGCTAGAATACAACAACAATTAAGTGGAAGCTAGAATACAACAACAATTAAGTGGTAGCTAGAATACAACAACAATTAAGTGGTAGCTAGAATACAACAACAATTAAGAGGTAGCTAGAATACAACAACAATTAAGTGGTAGCTAGAATACAACAACAATTAAGTGGTAGCTAGAATACAACAACAATTAAGAGGTAGCTAGAATACAACAACAATTAAGAGGTAGCTAGAATACAACAACAATTAAGTGGTAGCTAGAATACAACAACAATTAAGTGGTAGCTAGAATACAACAACAATTAAGAGGTAGCTAGAATACAACAACAATTAAGAGGTAGCTAGAATACAACAACAATTAAGAGGTAGCTAGAATACAACAACAATTAAAGGGGCCCACCGGTTTTTTTTATCTTTCTCCTTTTCTCTCTTTCTCTGACTTGTATCCATTTGGCCCCATTCAGCCAACTGTTTTAAGACGGTTATCCCCATCTAGGTGTCGATTTCTTCATGGCGAGCGATAGCGAGCCAGTATGCTATGGAGTAATCCGGCTTCGCCAGAGACATTTTTCTATCAAAAAATTTACAAATTTAGCTTGCTGTAAAACACAAATATATATATGCTGGCTCGCTTCCGCTCGCCAGGAAAATATATTGACACCTGGATGGGGATACACGTCTTAAAACAGTAGGCTGAATGGGGCCGAATGGATACAAGCCAAAGAGAGAGGGAGAGAAAGAGAAAACAAGCGAGATGGGCTCCCTTAAGAGGTAGCTAGAGTACAACAACAACTAAGAGGTAGTTAGTGTACAACAATACAATTGGTCATTGAGTATTATGTTAATCCCTTCATCCCTGAAACGTATCTTAGAGTTAGACTTAGATAATTAATATTTTATGTCATGCCCCAGCCAGGGTTCGAACCCAGGCCAGTAGTGCAGTACTCCAGCACCTAAATCACTAGACCACCGAGGAGCTAAAAGTAGTGGCTACATTTGGAATTATATCCCATCCACCACCAGAATATTATATATAAAATAAAAGCCAAATGATCGAACACTACTACCATAGTATTCTTTTATTCTGTTTTAACCTGGCGTGAAAGTGGACCTTCCGCCTCTTCTTTACTCTGTTATTATAATGTTTCTATAGTTAAATGTTTAGTTAATTTAGAAAGCAGATACAGCGACAACAGTTGCATAGTTTGTCATAAAGTTACGAGTTGTTATCGGAGTAAACTTTCCACCAGGTTTACAAATTACAAATGGATCTACGCTTCGGGACATCTAGCCAGCATATACACCAAAGAGTATTTCACTTTGTTTTATATATTTATGTTTCGTTTATATTTAGGTAGGTTTCGTTCCTTCAGTAGGTTTCGCTCATTCAGTGTCCTGTGACTATTTTCTGCTTTTCTTGTTTAATGTGTTTGTGTGTGAGAGAGAGAGAGGGAGAGAGAGTGACTGTGTACACATATGCCCCCAGTAACGCACTAAAGAAGGTAATACAGTGTCACCTTGGGGTCATTCGTCCATGGCTATTTTCGGATTGGCCACATTAAAGCTTAGTTCTAGTCCACGTAGAGTTGTGTTCTTTATTGTATGTTATTCTACTGAATCAGGTGTAAACTTGAATTTATTGTACTGTGTAAGTTAAGACATCTGAAGGGCACTGCAAACAATGTATGTGTAATATATAGTAGAACATAGCTGTAGCTAAGCTAGCACGTAAAAACACTGTTTAAACAACGTTTGGATTATCAGTTCATATAGGTTAATTAAATAATACATTTTATTCATAAATACATGTACATCCTAGTTTTCTTTCACGTTGAGTGTTAAGATTTATTTGAATGAGTTCGACTTAATCAAACGTAATTTCTTGTACAACAAATATTTGTTCTACAGTAGCTAAGGGAACCTCAACCATATTCCTAAACATGCTTGAAGGGTGTTGTTTGTATCAACTCGAAAGAACACTTTGGAAGTGAGTACCGGATTATGACACAATTAACATCACCTATAGTCTGTTCATTATGACGCAGCCTCTCGTGGCTCAAAGAGAACTTGCAGAATTGAGCTGATATTTATTGATATAATTTAGGAAGACTCATCACGTAAATTGGCACTGCAAATTACAGCCCGTTTGCTCCAGCCCTCATTAAATTACAAGAGGATAGCGGTTGCAATTACTAGACTCGGCAATATCATTAGACTATTGTTTTCAATGTCTTAGTTATATTTTCCTTATTTCGTTATTTCTATATTTCGTTGGAATATACTATGATACATTTTGAGAACATCGCCGTCAGTCGCTTGTCCCTGCCTTGTTTTGATAGTTTGTCAATTGGGTTGGCTATCTCTGTAACTTTAGAAAACAGAAATTCACTAATAATTTACCTTTTCAATCAAATTACGCCAATTTGCTTCATTTATAAACTTCACATAAATATCTTCAACAGTAAGCACCTGTCAGAGATAGTAGGTTAATTGTAATACTGTGTCAGCCTTTCAGTTCTATTGGACCGTTGAAAACAATTCCCTGGTAGTAGCACTGATAAATTATATCAATTTTCGATTGATTAAAGGGGATAATTTTATTCTATTATTTGTGTAATTATATATATACAGTATATATATATATATATATATATATATATATATATATATATATATATATATATATATATATATATACACACACACACACACTTAAAAATCTATGAGAAAGGAAAAACAGTTTTTCTTCAGTGGGCGAGTATAAAATATTTAACCGCAGAAGTTCAGGCTCTCGCTGTCACTCCCCATATGGATTATACCTCGCTCTCTCTCTCTCTCTCTCTCTCTCTCTCTCTCTCTCTCTCTCTCTCTCTCAAACACATATAATCATAACACACACACACACACACACACACAGAAGCATAACACACACCTACACAGAAACATAATACGCACATACACGCAGCGACAGAAATAACACGCACACACAGAAACGACACACACACACACAGAAACAACACACACACACACACACAAACACGAACCCCTGGTGTGTGGTATATACGGTGTCAATAACGTCCCAGCCATCATAAACAATACAGCATGACTATTATCGTCTTCAGTGTACTCGCTCATGCGCTTTGGTTTGGAAGCAGCTCAAAACGGCCACATTCCTAAACGGCCACAACGCAAACGGCCACAATATATAAAGTGAAGTTAGATTAGATTAGGCTACGGTGGTTTAACGCTTTGAGTACCAGCGACGAGTGTTATATTTTATTCCAGCTATATTTAGACTGGTATTATGCAGCTTAGGAAGGGTCTGTGGTAGTTAAAATGGTTGGTTGAGATAGTTTGAGGCCTTATTACTGCTAGAGGTCCTTCCTAAGCTTAATACATCGTCTAATAGTTCCCAGAATATGATGAAAAGAACTGGTACTCAACGGGTTAAGTAAGCTAGGTTTAGTTAGGTTAGTTTAGGTTATGTCTGGTTAGGTTAAATTAGGTTACGTTAGGTTCAATAGTGAAAGGTTAGGTTAAAAGACTGGCCGTTCTGGTTGTGGCTGATTTGGCCAGTTTTATTTGAAACTCTTTTGGTCCATAACGGGTAATTTGTTTCATTAATCTGCATGTCTAATACTGAGGTGTGTTTTTGTTTATTGGTCCAGTGACTATCTGGTAATTTGGGAGAGAGAGAGAGAGAGAGAGAGAGAGAGAGAGAGAGAGAGAGATAGAGAGAGAGAGAGAGTGAGTGAGTGAGAGCGAAAAAATGAGAGAGCGAATGAACTATGACATTGGCCCCCTACAGTAGATGTACGAGAATACCAAATTATTGCAATCCGAAAAAGTTGAGCAGAGCAAAAAAAAAAAAAAAAAAAAAAAAAAAAAAAAAATATATATATATATATATATATATATATATATATATATATACAGTATATACACATATATATATAACTCATGCCAAATCCCTCTCCCCAACAATATGACTGACTGAATTGACATTGGCTGACAAATGGCCCCTCTGATAACATAACTCGCTAGAAAAAATAAATTGCAAATTGGCTGTCACGATTCTGGTATTTATCTCCTATAGGTGTAAGGATTCAATATAATATATTTCCCTCCTGATATGACAAACACATTAATCACCAATCCCCCTTTGTATGAAAGCATTTAAATACAAAGTCCTCTCACAGTATCTCTCCGGGTATATGAAACTACATTGTTGGCAGTATATATATATGTATAACACAAATAAAAAATAAATAAACAATCTATTATAATCGTCTCCAAGTGTATGAAGACAACATTAATATAAACCCCCATAAATACACTTCTCCCACAAGTGACTGACCTTGATAGCCAAATGGTTGCTCAATACAAAAATGTCAAATTTGCCGTCACTATTGTCGTGTATATAATGTCCATTAACGCCTTACGAGCAGGCCCGTCAGTAACTTCTACTACTCGCCAAGCGGGTGGTTTTACCCTAAACGACCTTGTTTTCGTGCTCTTTTTCATGCATAAACAAGAGCCAGAGCGTAATACAATTATATATGCCTGAAAGGGCGATAATTGAGCTTTCCAATGACACCAGAACCATCCTTCTACGACCACGCGTTCTCTTGCAACGATCGTGCAAGACGAAGGAAAAATCCCTAAAATACGGTTATTTCCTTACATAATTCCCTGTGTAGCGAGGTAGTGAGTGTGGATGTGTGTGGAGGGGACGGCAGTTCCCGTGCGGGACCCGTGCCGAACGGTCAGAGCCGACCTACGCTCCTCCCACCGCTCGTCTCTCTCTCAGAGCCAACTATTGCTCAAAGTTGCACACCGCCTGAAGTCGGTCCCCGCCACATAGTCCTTTCTTCTCTAGACCGACTTAAGTCCGGTCCCGCCAGACAAGGGTTAAGTATGAGAAACCAATCTATTTCAATGTTCTCATGGATACGAGAAAACCAATGTATCACAAAGTATCCCTGAATAAGAAACACATATACTGTATTACAAAGTCCCCTAAACACGAGAGAAACAATCCATCACAATGCCCTCCTAGGAGTAAGAAAACAATGTATTAACATTTCCTCTTGGGTGTAAGAGAACACTATATTACAACTTCCACATCCCGTTGAGTATGACAATATATTATAATAAACTATTATACCAATATATAAATAAACAATCTTTACAATACCCTCTGGGTATTTAAATAAAACCAATTTGTCACAAACAAAACTGAATATAAAAAGTACCATATAAATAAAAGTCCCCTTAGTGAAAACAAAACAAAACAATATCATAATGCCTCCATCAGTGCAAGAGACAAATATATAGCATTGTCTCTATACAGGGTGTCCCGAAATAGACGTGCCAAACTTCAGGATATAATTATACATATGATTCTAAGCATATGTATTATACAAATAAAATTATAAATCTCAACCGTTTATTGAAGGTGTATTATAGTGTCCTCCCTCTCATCGTTGTAATGGACTCTTCCATGACAAACAGTTTCCAGCAGGTCCAGAGTTAGCTAATATGTCTATACTCATTTTGCAACTTACAAAATTAAAACATCTTGATAATTACGTGGTAAAATAATTGCAGTTAGATGGGGATGTGGTAAGCTCTAATAGAGCTTAGCCATCCTTATTGGGAAATACTTAAGAAATTGCCAATTTCAACAAGCGATATCTCTGAAACGATAACAATTTAACATTTTGCTTATAGAACATTTTATGGTTAAAATATTTGTCCTAACCTAATTCTCAAGTTTGGCACGTCTACAGTATTTCGGGACACCCTGTATATAATCAACAACAATGTATTATGATCGCTGCTATATGTAAAACAAAAATACATATCAGTTTTTACAAGATAGATAGGAGAGAGAGAGAGAGAGAAAGGTTCCATAGATTTACATAGATAATCTGGTCACACAGAACTTACGATCCCTGTGAGGTGGCCAGGGCTTAATCCCTCCGGCAGTTTGCCGGGCAGAGTTTGGAAATCGCCTGAAGGAATGTATAGAATAGTCAAAGATGGAAAGGAAATATTATGGATGCTGTTACCTTTTTATTTTCTTTATTTATTTGTTTTTTGTTCTGCTCTTTTCAACTGAAACAGTGTTAATTTCTGTCAGGTTCTTTTGTCAGTAATAATTTTCTACTCTAGACCATCTTCTCTGATGTATGAGTTTAGCCTTTTTTAAATGTATATATTGAGCCACTGTTTACTGTATATGTTCTTTCGGGAGCGTATTCCACTCACCAATTATACAGTGGGTGAAGACAAAATAATTTAGTTGTGTCTAGGTTTGTGTTCCTGCCTATTCATATTAATTTGTTTCATCGTGTGTAACTCTCTTTGGCTATCTTTAAGAGAGAGAGAGAGAGAGAGAGAGAGAGAGAGCGCTCCAGAATATGACTGACTTGACTGACCTTGGCTGACAAATGGCTCCCCTGAAAACACAACTCGCTCGATAAACACAATTGCAAATTGGCCATTGCTATTCCGGCCCCCGGGGTGTTTTATGTCGGCCCGTGCTTTATGGAATTAATTGTTATATTCTCTCTCTCTCTCTCTCTCTCTCTCTCTCTCTCTCTCTCTCTCTCTCTCTCTCTCTCTCTCTCTCTCTCTCTCCCCACTATTTTGATCCCCTGGGGTGTTTTATACCCCGGCGCTGACTGGAATGAATCATTATTGTTGCCCAGTAGCGTGAAATATAGTGAACACGCTAGAATAGGCAATTTTATATTTTAGTAGTCCCTTTACATAATACTAATGTGAGAGCCCATTTAGTAGCCATTTTACATGTGTCTAATGCTAATGATAATCTTATCTAGTAAAGAGAAGTCCTAATATGTTTCGACAAACTATGATAGACATTTCGTTCCTTTGTGTAGAATCAGTATGATCATTATGTTTTATGTAATATCCAGTTCCGCGTTGTTTATGTTATATGTCAATTACATAGATTAGATAATTAGCTTGAATAATGCGGCACAGTAAGGTGTGCAGTTGTTTTATTCGCAGTGTAATTCTTCAGTGTTGGTATGAGAGTTCAGATTACAATCCAATTGAGGAATGTTGTATACTGTATTAGAATATGTAATTTGTATTTGCTTGAGTAATGTACACGCTAACATTTACATTCGTCAAGTGTGCAATGTGTTTTTTATGAGTATATATGATAAGTTATATGATTTTGGGGGCTTATATGCTATATTGAAGTTTACTTTTTAGCTAATGTAGACATAATGTTCAGCTGTTTATACTGGGATATATTTCATTGTTCTTGCTTAGGATAAGTATAGCTAGACTCTTGTTACTCTTCAATTTAGGGGGGATAGGGAGGGAGATGTCTGTTATATATATATACATTATAATTATATATATATATAACATTTTGCAGCTCGAATTGACGTTTTTTCAGAGTTTTCCAGCATAGAGTTTCACAATTTGACATATTACATATGTGTTCGACAAGATACCATTTTAAATCGACTGATACAATCTCTAAAAGGCAATGTATTGATCCAATATAGACATATAGCAATAGATCGACATTTTGCATAAAGAAATTAAATTTCATGATAATTTCGACTTCGTGCATCCAGATAGACCTATCAATATCCTACATCGACATGTTACTTTTTAAAACCGGTAATACAGGCCAACAAATGACAATCAAGCATCTGAATTAACATTTTGAATATTTTGAAATTACGTTTTTCATATATTTTCGAAAATGGTTCGAGCTCATCACCATCGCGCTAAGAACCAATAGACAGATTGTACAAACTGACATGTTATTTAACTTTACTTTATATTTCTATATTATATAAAGTGTTAAAATACTTATAGCAAAGGATTATAACTATGCATAACAAATATATATATAAACAAAGGTTATCATGGTGTTCTATATTGTTTAGCATACAGTTTGAGTCATCCCAAATGTCCTCTCGACCCACACATTTATGAAGGTAGCCCATGGATCGCCTATAGAAGGCCACTACATCCTCCTGGGTGACAGATTGTACCCTCATTTCTGTTACCTGCTGGAGGTGATGTTCCCTCCAAGCCTTCATGCTATAACCTTCCTCACCGGCTGCCCTCTCATTATCCACAAGTTGCTGAATTAGATTTAACCTTTGTTATACCTCGCATTTTACATTTGAGAAAGCATTTTCTATAGGGTTAAGTAAAGGACTATAAGGAGGGAGCTTCTGGACAGGGCAGTGTTCAACATAGTTCAGGTTGTTGTGTACTCTAGCATTATATCCAGGATTAGGATCACTCCTTCATCATCTTTTATATAATCGGTTCCGAAATTTAGTGCTTCATTAACTGTTTTATAATAATATATATAATTTATAACCTACCTTTGAATAATAAAGTGGTATTATGCCTGTAATGTACAATTATGTGATTCAATTTCAAATGTAGCATTGTCGAATTTGGTGAAAATTCTATGTGCAAATGTCGAAATGTACACACAAAATATCCATTTGGTGGGTTAGAACTGCTGAATTTGATAGTTGTGTGACTACCCTGACTTCACTTTGTCGAAGTCAGGCTTCGAAATGACGAAATTTGTGAGATTTGCCGTTTTCAACTGCATTACGTCGAAACAAATGAATCATTTTCATTTCAAAATTTTATTTTGCCTCTTTTTAGAGCAGATTGTCGAAACCCAATGGACATTCGTCGAATAAATATGATTAACATTCAAATTAGCAACTATAGTGTCATTTCATACTAGGAAATGGCAATTTCGAGCTGCAAAATGATATATATATATATATATATATATACAGTATATATATATATGTATATATATATCTTCCGTTTAATAGAGAACTTGCTCAAACTAATAAGTGTGTCATTGAGTTTGTCTATGTTATACCTTGCTATTCCTGTGTCATGTATTATGTGAGTTCCCTTGTATAGAGAAGTGGCTTAATTAAAGTATTATTCATTTGTTCCAGCTAGGATAGATAGGTTCCAGGTTGTCATTCGTCAAGCTAGTAATAATTTGGTCTGAGTACATATGATAATTTATATTAAATGTTTCATGTAGTAACCGATTTGGAGGTCTCTATACAGTATATGTTGTATTTAAGTTGCATTTTTTTGACTAGTCGTTTACAATTATATATATTCATGAATCTTTCCAATGTATACATTTTATGACTCCCATATACTATCCAAATTGGAGTGTTTTTTCTGCGCCATGGTTCTTATGTATTGTAAAATAATGACGTACCAGTAAATTAATAAAATCATGATTTAGCCTTTTCAGTGAGGCTGATATATTTATAATTCTATTCAAACTAGAATATTTAAACGATCTAATTTAGTTTAGGAAGGCTCTGTGAGAGTTAAAAAGCTAGTTCTATAAGGATACATTTTGTTTGTTAAGAAGTTGAATATAATTGTGTAATGTTATCTAAAATAGCATGAACATTGCCGTCCTCGTACTGAAGAGATCGAGTAGACACATTCGTAAAACCTTATTAACCCCTTCTATACCGGCAACCTATTTTTGATTTTATTCTAGCTACATTCAGACGATTTCATGCAGTTAAGAAGGATCTGTGTTGTAAAAGTGGTAAAATGAGATGGTTCGAAGTCTGTTAGTTGCTAGAGGTCCTCTTTTTAATTGAATAAAATCGTCTAATTGTAGCCAGAATAACCTTCAAAAGACGTCGCCGGTACAGAAGGGGTTACAAGGCGTAACTAATGATCACTCAAGGATATACATTCGTCAACGGGACAGTCTCGCTTTTAGTATGTTGGTATGATAGAGCTTGTTTACTTTACAATTTGGGGGTGTCCGGTCTATAATGCCTTTTTAGTACGGTACCATCATTCAATATAGTCTATATTATACTGGTATTATTCAGCTGATGGAAGAGGTTTAGTAGTCAGAAGGCTCAACACTGTCTCTAATCATTCATTAAGGGCGCTGGTACTTAATGTATATTATTTTGGCCAACAGGATTGTTATATCAAGGTCAGGAAAAGCCCTTCTTGGTCAATGGATTACAAACACAACAAAGATATATTGGTTCTGCTGGAAATATCATAACACTGCAAAGGGATACAAAATATATACTGAGAATAGAAGTAAAGCAAACTGCCAGTTGCTTAGCGACTATCAATGTCTCTATATTGAGGGCACATAGTAGGCAAGTTGTTTGATACATGTTACGAGTTTACCTTAACCCCTTCTGTACCGGCGACGATGTTTTGTTTTTTGTCTAGCTATAATTAGACGCCCTAGTGCAGTTTGGGAAGTATCGTTGTAGTAAAAAGGGTTAAGTGAGATAATTCGAAGACTTTTAATTGCTGGAGTCCCTTTGAAAACTGAATAAAATCGTCTAACAGTATCTAGAATAAAATTACAAAAACCGGTTCAGAAGGGGTTAAGCAATATCCGTACAATTACTTGTAGAAGACCGTTAATGGCCCTTTTCGAATACGTTATATTATAACTATAACCGTTAAATAAGGGTATTTGGTTATAAATATTACTGTTAGTCATGTATATAGTCATCTATATATTGAGGACTAATT
Source organism: Paralithodes platypus (assembly GCA_032716605.1). Taxonomy (NCBI): domain Eukaryota; kingdom Metazoa; phylum Arthropoda; class Malacostraca; order Decapoda; family Lithodidae; genus Paralithodes; species Paralithodes platypus. The sequence continues at coordinate 24,224,121 of CM064496.1, read as the reverse complement.
TAGGGTGATTCAGACACTAATATCCTAAGCACATACTTGATCTTAGTGTATCCTAACCTATCCTAACCACTAACCATAACTAAAGTTAGCCAAACATAATCTGAACTTTGCCGTCAAATTATTTTGTTCTGGCTAATATTATTCAACTTAGGAAGGACCTTAAGGCTGATAAGGTAAACACCTCAATATCATTTAACCCTTTGATCTACACAGATATTACGTAAGCTGAATTTTTTTTAACGATAACCGTAATATAATGCAGACATTAATTATAGCGCTGAATGGTTGTAACGCTGACAGTTGACAAGTGGATAGCAATGCCATTAATTGAAGTCAGTTTTCTTCTAGTATTTTCCGTACACATTCGGAATTGTTTATTTGTATACCATGTCCCTAACTTAACTTAACCTAGGCATTACATAATCTAACCTATGCCTATTATAACCTACTCTGACCTACAGTATGTCTAACGCAACCTTGTCTGACTTATAAGTTTAAGGGAGCCCACCTCGCTTTTTTTTATCTTTCTCCCCCTCTCTCTTTGGCTTGTATCCATTCGGCCCCATTCAACCTACTGTTTTAAGACATTTGCCCCCATTCAGGTGTCAATATTTTCCTGGCGAGCATTAGCAGGCCAGCATATATTATATATATATTTTTGTTTTGACAGCAAGCTAAAATTTTAAATTTTTCGATAGAAAAGTGTCTCAGGCGAAGTCGGATTTCTCCATACAATGCTGACTCGCTATCGCTCGCCAAGAAGAAATCGACACCTGGATGGGGATAAACGTCTTAAAACAGTTGGCTGAATGGGACCGAATGGATACAAGCCAAGGCAAGAGAGAAAAGGAGAGAGAGATAAAAAAAAAGCCGGTGACCCCCCTTAATATAATCAATCCTTAACCTACCATAAACCTAAATTAACCTAAAGTTATAGACTAACCTGACATTACATCGAACTTAACATAAGCTAAACTAACCTAACTTCAACCTAACCTGACATAACGTATATATCGTAACGTAACCTAACTTCAACCTAACCTGACATAACGTATATATCGTAACGTAACCTAACTTCAACCTAACCTGACATAACGTATATATCGTAACGTAACCTAACTTCAACCTAACCTGACATAACGTATATATCGTAACGTAACCTAACTTCAACCTAACCTGACATAACGTATATATCGTAACGTAACCTAACTTCAACCTAACCTGACATAACGTATATCGTAATGTAACCTAACTTCAACCTAACCTGACATAACGTATATATCGTAACGTAACCTAACTTCAACCTAACCTGACATAACGTATATATCGTAACGTAACCTAACTTGGACCTACAATAACATGGCCTAACCTTCAGTAGCATATGTAAGTTACCATAAATCCTCATAAACAAATCGCTCGCCAAGAATAATCGTGACCTGAATGGGGCGAATCGTCCCATTGACTGTTGTCGAATCCTCCCTGTATAGCTGTAAAGACAAGCTGGGAAGCTAATGATGAACTAGACTAGATTGAGGCCAGGGAGAGCCTCTGTTAGGCCCTCTCTTTGTTGTCCGTGCGGGCCTGCAGTGATGGGCTTATACCTGTAGCCATGTAGATGGTTGACAGAGAGAGAGACAGAGAGAGAACGGTTTTATTCTGTATACGGTAAGTCCTTTTAAGGGGGCCAATCTCGCTTTTGTTCTCTTTCTCTCCCTCTCTCTTTGGCTTGTATCCATTCGGCCCCATTCAGCCTACTGTTTTAAGACGTTTACCTCCATCCAGGTGTCAATATTTTCCTGGTGAGCGGTAGCGAGCCAGCATATATATAAATATATTTGTTTTACAGCAAGCTAAATTTGTACATTTTTCAATAGAAAAATTTCTCCGGCAAAGCCGGATTTCTCCATACAATGCTGGCTCGCTATCGACACCTGGATGGGGATAAACGTCTTAAAACAGTTGGCTAAATGGGGCCGAATGGATACAAGCCAGAGAAATTGCGAAAAGGAGAGAAAGAGAAAACAAAGCAGGTGACCCCCCTTAACAAGGACACACCCTAGCCCTGTCAATCAAGGGAGTGTCCGGCGTTAACAATTGCATCAACAATATTCAGATTGGTGGGGGAACTCCAAAACTTTAGGCTCGCTCATACTCGCCAGGATAGGACCTCCCAGATAGGGCTAATTGGCGAAAAAAGTAAAAGATACAACGCTATTGCTTGACTTATAGAATAATTTTTACCTGCAGGCGGTCGATATACGCATACCACGTGTGTATCCTGCATTTCCACATACTCTATTCCGCCTCCCTAATAACACATACACACACACACACACACACACACACACACACACACAAGCTTCACACACCAACACATACACCATATATACACTTTACCTAGCACAAATAAAGACAAGTATTATAGCCCAAAGCTCACCCACATTTTCCGCCCATAATGCCTTTTTGAGAGTACCCCCCCCCCCACTTTTAACAGTTATATGCAACCCAATTCTCACTATTTGTACGTACACTGTGATGAACTTAAAGGCATACACAGGCCATGACAAAGGTTGATAAAGCCATTGGGAATATTGATAGTGATGTACTGTACCTTTCTATCCTCATGTCAGCTGCGTTTAATACTACCAATATACCAAAGAGGGATATAATAGTTAAGATAACTTTATATACCTTTTTCAATCCCATGTTATATAATAGTAGGAGAAGGGTAAATAAATTGTCCATAAGATCTACCCTTTTAATGGTATATTGATAGCATTATACACTTCTAATAAGAATAGAAAGGTACCGGTATATTACTATCAATATACCTGTCGAATTTACTTATCGTATATTCTCTTTTTCTACCTTTGACTTTAAAGTGTATGGACACTTTTTAAATGATCCAGTTATTCCATTGTTACTATTTGTTTACATTATATTAGCTACTTTAAGCCATTTATTGCTGCTGGTGTAATGGTACATTCTATGAAATAAAAGGCCTGTACTGTGAGCGACATACCCAAATGTGTTAGTAGTACTGGCTGAGCTGGTTGCACCAACCTGCCCCTCTTGTTGCCAGATTCTTCCATGAGCTTCTAAACGTTCTACCCATATTTACTGTATATCACTTATTGGTTGAGAGGGGGAGTGTGTCGAAGCGATAGGTGTTTTAGAAGCTGAAATACAATGGAAACAGGGCTACATCTACATACATTTGTAACAGCTATTTACCAGGTACAAATGTGAGGAACATATCATGTTACAGGCAATGACTCACACTGTCTTCTAAACATAAAACTTTATAGTTATAGCAGATAATTTAATTGAGTTATTGTGAGCGTAAACTAAGAAAGAGGAACTGAGAGACAAGTACAATGTACGGAGAAAAACAAGGAAACTTTCGTTCAACATTTCCAAGGCCGCGAGGCTCAGAATGAATGAATGAAGACTTATATGAGTAGAAATCAACTCAATCTAGTTTGATTTTGGTCAGGGCTGCGGAAATGGTGTTTGGGTGACATATATTGAGTGGAAATACAGTCATATGCCTGCCAAAACATATTAGCTATTTAACTCCCTGCAAGGAAAGTGATAAGTAAACTCTGTTAAATAAATTGGTATGAAAAAGGCAATTGAAGTATACGTAAGAATCTACCAAATTAATAGCATATTGGTGGTATTAACCCATCTCACACAAGAATACAAAGGTAAATCACCATCAATATACCCAATGGTTTTATATACTTTTGTCCTGCCTTTTATATACCATTGATTGCTTACAGTATAACAGTAAACAACAAAACATGCAGAATTACCCTACATATTGATTGTTAAATTGTATTTCTGTACTTCCCATTTATATGCCCATATACAGGGTGTCCCAAAATATATGTGACGAACTTCAGGATTAGGTTATATACATTATTATAATCCCTTCTGTACAGTCGGCCTAATAAGTGATGTCTCGGCACCAAGTATGTTTTTATCAGTAATTGGTGTCAGCAATATCTAAAACTTGATTTATTCGTTCTGAGTGAGATATACAAACACGTTCCTACACTTATCCACCCTATTCAACATCTCACAGAAATAAATACAGCACAGAACAATCCAAACGTAATGCCAGCTGAGACATGACATTAGTGCTACCGTACCGGCAATATATTTGTGTATTTCATTCCTGCTAGATTTAGACGATTCTGTGCAGTTTAAGAAGGATCTGAGGTATTAAAAGGGGTTAAGTTAGATAGTTCGAAGCCTATTAAATGTGATATGCCCTTTTCAAGCTAAATGCAATTGTCTAATCATAGCCAGAATAAATGTAACAAGACGTCGCCGGTACAGAGGTACAGAGGTACAGAGTACATTAAGAGGAGATGGTCTGTTTGTTTTGGTCTATTAATTCATGTATTCCTATATTTCTTAGTTTCTTCGCTAGACCTTCATCAAGATTAGAAAAAACACCCCATAGATCCCCATTCAAGATAATAATATTTGTACATTTTTCGGTAGAAAAATATCCCGGCCGAAGGCCGGTTTCTCATAAAATATAAGGCTCGCTATCGCTCGCCAGGAAAAGATCGACACCTAAATGGCACGAAAGGATTTATAATTGACAACGACATGTGGCCAAAGGTGTTAAAATTGCCTAACTAATGGGCCGAACGTCATATAATCTCAAAACAAATAGGGTTTAACACGAGGGAGAAAGGGGACCAGAAAAACGACCCATCTCCCCTTAAGTACTATATAAGCAAAATTCCAAATCTCTGTTGTTACAGTATATTGGCTGTTGAAAATTGCATATTCCCATGAATTTCCCCACAAGGCTTGCCTAGCTGTCAAGAGCCTACCACACACTCATCGTAACATACTTGTTTTACAATATTATAGAGAAGATAAGATAATACAAGTTACATACTAATTACAGGCATTCCAGCTCACATTGAACCTCTTGGAAACCGCTTGACATGAAAAAGTCCATTATAATGTTAGGCGAACGGTAATTAAATAAAACAATCAACATCTCTTCAAACGTAATTCATATGTTTTAACCAACCAACTTTACTTCAGCAAATCAATAAATACATGTGGCACTCCAAGGAATCGAGCTAGGATACTCACACCGAAATTCCGCGCATTTATGCTTTTCGCTATCAAGACAGTTAAAGAATTATGCACAAACCTATGATTTATTATGCAGTTCGAATCCTGAATATTAATCTGAGAATTTACATTGTACATACATTCCAACTGTGCTATGGTAGCCTAATGTATAGACGAATGGAAGGAGTAATTAATGGGGCACTTAACCCTCGGGAAGGCCTCGCTATAAATTGCTTCTGAACCAGAATTAATTCATATTTTGTCACCAGCCAACTTTACTTATAAACTCGATTAATTAAATCGACAAATACATGTGGCACTCCAAGGACTCGAACCTAGGATACTCGCACCGAAATTCCGCGCATTTATGCATTACGTTATCAAGACAGTTAAAGAAATATGCACAAGCCTACGATTTATTTTGCAGTATTGAATTCTGAGTATTAATCTGAGCATGTACATACATTCCAACTGTGCTATGGTAGCCTAATGTATAAACGAATGTAAGGAGTAATTAATGGGGCACTTAACCCTCAGGAAGGCCTCGCTATAAATTGTTCCTGAACCAGAATTAATTCATATTTTTTCACTAACCAACTTTACTTCTAAACTCTATTAATGAAATCAACAAATACAAATACCTGGTTAATGCATATTATCAATGAGAAAAAATTGCCTTATCCACTTGGGCGGGTGCCCAACCCCGAAAGGAGTTAAAGTAGGGGAGCAATCCCCACCCCCCCCGCCAAAGGCGGCTTTCTAGGGCCTTTCCTAGCTGATGCTGAGAGGATTGGGTTCTAGTCATGTGGCGATGGGCTGGTCTATCAGAGTGAGAGCTGAGCGTTCTCTGCCATACCCATAGCTTACTTTGACTGTTCCTTTTACTTATATATATGGTAGATCTCAAGTGACGGCGTCTCTTCAGTGGATTGACCTCCCTACTGCCAACCTAGAGGTTGGCAGATTGGGAGACAAAGCGTAACAGTTTTCCTTTTTCCCCCAACTTTCCTTTCATAATTGCTGAGGGGCACAGGGCCTTGGGTAGGGCTTTGGTTTCACAGGCCTTTCCGCACCCTACTCAGCTCCCCGCTTTGGAGTGGCTTCGGTCACCTGGGCTTTATTAGTGATAAGCAGGGAGGGTTCTGTGTGGGCGCTCGGTTATGGCCTTGGCCTAGCTAGGGATCGTGGGGCTGCTCGGCCAGACAGACTGGGGAACAACAACAAAAACAGTTAAACTCCTAATCTCGCCTCAAACTATTCAATTATGGTAATTTATTCCTGTCACTCATTCACAGCGCTTGCACCAGGCTTATGTTTTGGCAACTGTACACCATTTGCTCAAATGGGTCGTATAAAATAACCTCACGTACCCTCCCTGCCCTCCGGGGGGCCCCCCCCCCCCCTCACTCTCTCTCTATCTCCTCAGTTTCCTCCCCTCGCCTCTGGAATTTGCCGCCCCCTTCGTAAAAAAGCCATTTGCGGTGTGACGGGCGTATACTTGGTGGGCTCTTATACCTCTTTGTCACCCAGCAGCCACTTAAACCAACACTTTAAACTGCTACTTTACGGGGGTTTAATGTGTTTGTGAGTTGTTGCATGTGTGTGTGTGTGTGTGTGTGTGTGTGTGTGTTTATACAGTATGTTTGAGTGTTTTTGTATGTGTGTGTTTCTACCTATCCCGTGTTATTGATAGCAGTTTTAATTGCATGATTTAACAAAACTGTTGTGTTTTCTATATAAATCAATGCTACACTATACAGTATGTCTTGTATATTGCGATACAAATGGCATTTATATTCATATGTATTTGCTATCATAGTTGTTCCTTCGTTAGCATATCATTATATATTATTATACATTTGCATGAATGATCAAGTTATATATAATCCATTTCTCATAATGTTTTCGTCCTTCCAAATGTTCACTGTTCATTTATCATCGTGTGGTGAGGTGGGTGATTTGTCATTCCAATTCCCTCCACACTTTTTCGTATGTATTTTCCACCTGTTTAGCTTGTGTGTGTGTTTCCATTCCTGCATAATATTATTTGTAATGTTTATTTAATATATTCATAACCTCTACACCTGCATTTTAAGATAAACCGGCCTTCGGCAGGACCTTTATTGCATCGAAAAATGTACACATTTATCTTGAAGGTGGGTGTTGGAGGTGTTTTTTGTTTTAAGGTTGCTGGAGGTCTAAGGAGGATACTACAAAAATTATAAAAACATACGGTATATGAATGAGGACATAAATACGCCCATCCCCACGGTTAAGTGCGTGGTGAGTCTTTGATGGAAAACTAGTTGAATAGTGCAATGTAGAGTGAGCAGTACATGAGTTGATAGAGCTAGAGGTACAGTTGAGATGATCATTAACGAATATTAGAAAGAGAAATGGAGAAACCCTAAGGAACACCGGAGTTGATAGATTGATGATATAAGCGATGGCCGTCCACAACCGCAGGTAAGGAACGGCCAAATATGAAATTTGAGACAAAGGTACAGACAAACAGATAGAAACCGAAGGAGGGTAGATTAGCAATTAGAGATTTGTACCAGACTTTATTAAAGGCTTCTGATATGCCTGGGCATTAGAAAAGGTCTCACCTGTGTCCTGGAAGGAGGATAACCAAAAGTTAGTAAGAAAAGAATGTAGATCACCAGTAAACCAGCCTTTTAAGAGACTTTGGGACTTGCTATTGACTGACAGTATATATATATATATACAGTATATATATATCCGTTCAATATTTGAGATCACACCAACCTCCATCACCTTTTCTTCTTTCTCCCCCTGCATCCGTTTGTTATTTCCTGCAGTCTCCCCCCCCCCCCTCTCTCTCTCTCTCTGACTATATTTGTGGTATAATTATATACTCATCTGTGTTTACCAGTTTGCTTCTACATCTCTTATCTATCTATCTATCTGTATACTATATATATATATATATATATATATATATATATATATTTGTCTGTTTTGTCTTGTGCCTGTCTGTCTACAGTATCTGTATACATTTACCTACTGTTTTTGTTCTTAAACTCTCTCTGTCTGGCCTGTGTGAGGGAGGCGACAGCACAGTGGATAGTGTCGTGAACTGCAGACCAAAAGAACTTCAGATCTCAGTCCACGCCAAACGTCAAGTTTTTTTCCAAGGTGATTTGATAGCTCCTGTTGTTCTATAAGTATCCTGGCTTCACCGACACACCTGGAAAACATCCCCTATATCGTCGACAATTCATAGCATAGAAGATGCCCGACCATATTCGAAGATGCTGTGAACGACCATATAGCCGCTCTCTCCAAATTAAGTGACGTGTATAAATATGGTGTCGTCATCTAGTGTGGCAAAAAAGGAAGTAACCAACACCTTGAAGCTCCACTGTGAACATCTAGTGCGACACATATGAAGCACCCAACATCTCGAAACTTCAATGGATAATCTCGGGGCCTAGTTAGAGTTACAGGTCTACAGTCCTGAGGTTGAGACATAGAAATATATCTTTCTATCTATCTATCTATCTATGTATATATATATATTTGTTTTGTTCTTTCTATATTCCAACTACTCCCTCTCGGGCATAGGCTAATAGCCTTTACACTCTACCGCTGAACACAGTGAGGCCCGTGAGGTCTTGCTCCACTCTAGGGAGTGAGACATGCGAAGCTTCACGGCTCGAAGCAACTCCATCTCTGAAACTGCTTCGCCTCCGCGCTTCACCGTCTCATCCCCCAGGCTCGGACCCTCACTCTCAGAACGCCACCTATTGAGCAATTAACCCACTGAGCTCCAGCGACGCAAACAGTGCGTCGGCAATGTATTTTACCCACAACCCCAGGACGCATATGTTGCGTCGGGGTTTAATTATTCCGGTCCTATGGCACCTAGAGGGCTCAGATTTGTATGGGAACTGTGTAAGTATCCAACGCAACAATGCCGATGGTTGAAAACTCTCAAAGTCCAACCCCGTGTGCGTGAGCGCGCAAAAACCTGTTTTTGCCTACCCTTTTCCCCTCTTGTAATTCCGACTTTCGGGCACACCGTAGGACCCCTTAATGACCTAGGGGATCGGATTTGTGTGAGTTTTCCTTCATTTCTTACCCATTCTTGGTGTTTTCTGAAAAACAAAACAAAATTGACAGCCCTCTGGTCCTGGGTGGTACATTTATTATTAACTAGCTGGGGTTCAGTGGGTTAACTCACTAGGCATTGCCCCCTGTAGCATATTTGAATGTGGGAATATTCATACAATGTTATTTAATCAGGGAACAATGAGGGTATTTTTGGGGGCATTTCGGTGTGCTGTGGTAATGCACTGATACTAGGTACAGCACAAATTCCATCCCAATAATATCTTCCCATTGACATATTGTGATTCGAACCCGGGTCCATTGGATTACCAGTCCAGTGACAAGACCACTCCGCCACACCTCCCCTACAGTATATATATATACATATATATAATTATATATGTGTGTGTGTGTGTGCGTGTATAGTACCTATATACGCAACACAATCCTACCCCTACTCTGTGCAACTCTTCAACCCAAGAGTGAAACTATACACCCAATCTTTCTGCTATTCAACAGCTGAGCTCTGGAACTCTCTCCCTGAATCCATCTTTTCCTCATCCTATGACTTAAAATGTTTCAAACTCCGTGTGTCCAGACATTATGGCTCCAACATTCCTTGATTTTGACCCTATCACTCTCTCAACTCTGGGGGATTCACGTGTCACAGGCAGTTTTGCCTTTTGTCTCCCTCATCCACATAGATAAAAATATCCCTATTTATCTATTGTTCAAGCTCCTGAAAAAATTAAATCTTGGCATAATATATTTGTATTCATATATCACTCTTTTTGCACTATATATAGTATATGATTATCTGTCTATCTTTGTCTGTCTATTTATGAATCTTATTGTATCTGGCTGTCTGTTCATTTATTTATGTACCCATATATATCAGTCCCTTTCTCTCTTCTAAATGGACCTCTTCTTTCCGCTCCATTTGTCTACATCTGTCCATCATTGTTATGATATGTCTATGTATAGTTTTCAATATCCATTCTGTGGCATGTCATCCTTACCCAATCCATGAACTTACAAAAACAGCCTATTGAGGGTCAACATATTTGGATTTTCTTTGTAATAATTTGTTGTCTATCTCTTTTCCTCTTAAGGGGGCCCACCTCCCTTTCTTCTCTTTCTCTCCTTTTCTCTTTGGCTTATATCCAATCGGCCCCATTCAGCCTACTGTTCTAAGACGTTTACCCCCATCCAGGTGTCAATATTTTCCAGGCGAGCGGTAGCGAGTCAGCATATATATAATTTATTTTTGACAGTAAGCTAAATTTGTAAACTTTTCTATAGAAAAATTTCTCCGGCGAAGCCGGATTTCTCCATACAATGCTGGCTCGCTATCGCTCGCCAGGAAGAAATCGACACCTGGATGGGGATAAACGACTTAAAACAGTTGGCTGAATGGGGCAGAATGGATACAAGCCAGAGAAAGAGAGAAAAGGAGAGAAAGATAAACAAGCAGGTGCCAGCCCCCCTTAAATGAAATTCTCCCTCACTTCCAAGTATCATTATGCGTTTATGCTTTCCTTACCATTTTAATACATTTTCTTCACTTGCATCATTTGTTCTCACCCTTCCCTCTTCGTCATCTATCTTTATATACAAATCTTATATTTTCGTTCTTTCCTCGTATCTGCCTCCTTCTTCCAAATGGATCTTGATTCGTTCTTCCATTTGTTACGCTCTCGCTCTTTCTCCTCCTCCTCTCTCTCTCTCTGCCTATATTTGTGTTTATTTATCTATCTATCTATCTATCTTTCTATATATCTATTTATCTATCAATCTATGTATCTATATATTTATTTATCTATATATCTATATGTCTATCAATCTATCTATCTACCTCTTTATATATATACTGTATATATATATATATATATATATATATATATATATATATATATATATATATATATTTAATTATATATACATTATATTTATTTATTTATGTATTCATATGTTTATTTATTTGACCTTCAAATAAAATATTATGATTAGAGCTCTTTGTCTGTTTTCCTTTAAAAAAATCGCACACTGTCAGGCATACCCATTAAAGTATTGAATGGATAAATAGTTTCGTCGACTACGTATAATATAGGATGTCTACAATTATTGTAGATTCAATGAGCATATCACGCTTGTTTTTCAATACCTGTACAATAATAGTTTATCTTACCATTTTCTCATATTATTTACACCACCTTGAACGAACTCCCTAATAAGGATGTGGATATATCTTCTGTAGAGCATTACCGAATGAGAATACTCTGTAAAACACAGGGGGTATGAAACGGGTAATTAAACTGTTCATAAAAATCTAACCCCTTTAAGGTATACTAGCAGGGGTACCTGGCGTTGGCCGGGTACTACCACCACTACTACTACCATAATCACCATCATCAATCACTACTACCACAATCATCACAATACTACTACTGCCATAATCACCAACCTCGACCGCCCTGTGCCTCATTAAACGGCGACCTCGATTTCGGCCGCTAAATGACCTCCGATTTTGGATCTGACCTCATCCGTACTCCCATTTTGGGGGGCTGCGAACAACTTTCGTTCTACACACCCTTTCGATCAGAGGCCTCCTTCTGCCCCAAACGGCCATTTTTTTCATATTTTTTTCAATGTCGGCCTCGAAACGACCTCCGATCGTAGGCTCGCCCCCTCTATGACCTGACCCAGCTCAATTGACACCCACATGCAAAGTCTCAGCTCCCCAGGTCCAAAACTGCAGCCGCCTATTTAGAACACACTGTGACGTTAACCACTCCGTTAGAACCGCATGGCTTGTCCTACAGTGACTCGCTAGGATCGCCAGGGCAGTGGATGGGGCTACAGTTTATGTATTAGAGTGTGCTTTATTTCATATGAAAGCTCGTGTCATGGGCAGTCCAGAAAGGCTCTTTGTTTTCACCCATGTCAAGGCTTTATATATTTAATTGTAAAGTATATGTTTTATCATTAACTAGTAATGATGGGATCTGGGAGAGAGAGAGAGAGTAGAACAGAGTGAGAGGGAGCGCGCAGTGTTTTTGTCCCGCTCGATGACGTCACGGCTGGCTGCCTCGTGGGGGTTGGTTGAGAGAGGTCCTTACCATGCTGCTAGCTCCCTTGCTAGTGGCTAGAGGACTTGTAACCACTTTTTTCCCACGCGCCTCGAGTTATTGCGAGTATATATACAGTTCCTCGCCACTCTCTCCCTCAGATCTGGTTTCTAGAACGCATCCATCTTTATCCCTTGCTACCTGTCTCCCGCTCCGCACCTGATAATCTTTTCCTCTGCCTACCTCTCTCTCTTTTCATATCTTTCACCACCTTTTATTAATATTATACCCCCTCTGGTTAACTCTGCAAAATCAGCTTCATGCTGGCCAGTTGTATTGTGCGTTAAGGTCTGATATAACCTATGTATGTTTAGTTGTTAAGATAAGTTGATCACGAAGCATTGGTTAGCATCCATATTGTTTAGTACCGCTTCCTATAATAATTAGTGTTCTGCTGGATTAGATAATGCTAGACTAGGGGTCTCATATTATAAGGTATTGTTTCCTATGAGTGCTGGCTGTAGGTAAAAAGCTGCACGACATACCTGAGAACTGGAGTTGATTGAGTAAATTCTAGTCTGTGTGCCATTGAGAGTAGAGCATGCACGAATGAGGGCTTTTTGCCTATACCATTCTGCACTGTTCTAAGCTCGTTGTTCGTCTTTGAGGTACGCCAGGAGAACGCTTAATACTTCGGTATTAAGGTTTCTCAAGAGAGCTACCCTTCCCTATAACGTAATATTTGACGCACAGACTTGAGATTTGCACTAGGCTATGCGGCATGCCATGCGCACCAGTATCTCGTATCATTGACTCTAGCTAGACTTTATCAATCATAGTAGACATTAAGTATATTAAACCAAGTACTCTTTTTATGCATACCCATTTATCATTACACAAGCATTTCGCAGCCTAGTTTGATGTATGGAGACACAAACGACTTAGGCTCTTTTTGTTGATAGGAATACTGCATTGTCGTGGCGATTATTATTGTTGTAGTGTTTAGGATATTCTTGGCTCCGACGGCATTATATATTCTGCCTTTTTGTGTGCATAGCCTGCACGAGCATTGTTCCGCTGCCTGCCTTTTTGGGTTCCATTTCCGATACGAGCATCTTTATAGCATCTAACATTTAAAGAAGATTCCTTGTTAGTGTTGAAGGACTTTAGTGCACTTTCTTTCATGCAGGAGTGCCTGACATTTATTGATTAAAGTAACGTAAGCTGTAACTTCTCTTACCACCTTACTTTGCATACCATAACCAAGCACCTTCGGTTATAGGTAGTAATAGGCTGTTTTCACATAACATTAAGCCTAGAGTAGACACACATTTATTGAGAGTTTGATAGCCTATTATTGCATATAGAACTCTGTAGAGTATTTGTGTTCTTTGTTCACTGGGAATATACATCAGAGGTTGGATCTAGCGCTTTCCGTTGTAGCATTTATGCCATTACTAGTCCAATGAATAAGAGCCCTGATATATTTAAACCCCAGTCGTAACAAATGGCGACCTTACCTAGGATTTGGTGAACCTACATTTATTAGCAGGGAACATTTGTTGTTTTGGAGAATATTTTGCGGGGATCAGCAAGAATAATTTTTTTTCGCAACATAGTATAGCCCTTGAGTATTTCCGAGAATTTGTGTGTGTATATTGAGGTATAAGAGTTTGGGGTACTTCTTTTCTGAATATTGAGGTGGGAAATTTTTGTGAGCATCATGTCTTATACCGGATCAGAGGAGAATGGAGACACAGTACGTAATGTCGAAACTGAGGAACAGCAGCATGATGAAAGGGTTAATCGGGTGAACTGTGAGGAGGATGCTAGGATATTTTTGCATGGCCTGTTACTGCCGAGCGGTTGGAGGGTATGGATCGGTACGGTCTTCGATGCCTGGCCACAGCTATCGGTCACGCGGTTACTAGCAGCATGACCAGGGATAACTTGATAACGTGTGTACTGGGCAGGGTGACTGGTGAGCGAGATGGGTTGAGTGCTCAGAGCCCTTCGGCCATGCTTCCCCTACACTCGACTCCCAGCCATCCCAGTAGTTTGCCGACCCCAAGTACGCTTCCACAGTTGGGTGGTGACTGGCAGGGGGGGTTGCCCCTGGGGGGACCACCGGTAATTTCAAACATTGTAGCACCTTCACCTCCTCAAGGGTTATCTCCAGAATTATTGTTTAAGCTCGAATTAGCTAAGTTTCAGCATCAGCAGCAATTAGAATTAGCCAAGATAGAAGAGAGAGCCAAGATAGAAGACAAAAAGTCACCAGCACATAGAGCTAGCAAAAATCCAAGCTGATTTAGAGTCGACTAGATACTGTGCCGAGATGGATGTAGAGGAGTCGCGAGTAGAGGCAACGGGACAGCGACTTGGGGCTGGTAACCGTGTTCATGAGCAGTCTCTCTCGCACTTATTGAAACTGGTTCCGGTGTTTGATGAGAGTGGTGTAACAGAATTTTTCACACGCTTTGAGAAGAAGTGCCAGGAACACCAGTGGCCAGAGAAGTACCGTTTGAAGTTCCGGGGTGTAACTAAGGGAAGAGATAGCACCTTTTTGGAACACGCCCGGGACTTGTCCGATGCTATGGGGAACTGGCTCCGATCTGAGAAGGTAACAACATTTGATGAAATTAAGCAGTTAATGATGTTGGAGCAGTTCTTTAAGAGCACGGGCGGTGATCTAACTTTGAACTTAATGGAGAAAAACCCAAGAACTCTAGTCGAAGCAGCAGAAATGGCTGATCGACGGCTGTCGTTGATTCGGGGTTGCGGGTCCTCACAGAAGTACGATGTAAGTGCTAAGGACCGTTATCCTCCCCCTCCCCGTAACAATGACACATTTAAACAGAAGAGCCATGAAACTAAAACTGAATCCAAACCTTACACCACACCGTATGTGAAAAGTCAGGGGCCTTTTACATCACAGTATAAGCCAAAACCGAAATTTATGTGTTTTAGTTGCCACCAGGAGGGTCATAAGGCAAATGAGTGCCCTAGTCGACCTCCTCCGGCAGCCGTGTCTTTTGTTCACGGCATTGGAGTGTTCAAGAGGACATCGGAGTTTGTTAGAGGCATTTCTTCCGAGGTAAATACACTGCCAGTGCAGAAGGATCCGGAAGGCTTATTCCCTGTCCGTGATGCCTTTAGTGACCACAGGGGACTCGGTTGTGTGGAGTGGGGGGGTAGAAGACTATGAGGTGAGAATTTTGCGTGACACTGGGGCTTCGCAAACACTGTTGAGAAATTTCACTGGTAAACCTGTCAATACGGCGCGGGTGGTTGTGGTTCAGGGAGTTAATGCGACAAGGTCATACCCGCTTGTAAGAATGAAGGTGGAAGTTGATGGTGTGACTCGAGACCTGGATGTAGGAATTGTGGAGAAGTTACCTGTTGGGGGCGTCGACCTCCTTCTCGGCAACGACTTTGCGGGACCTACTTCTGGGGCTCCACCCCTGGTCGTTGCCGAGAAGCCGGCCGACGTGAGTAGGGAGGAGCAGGATTGGGTTGAGAAGTGTCCGGTGCAGCCTATGGCGTGTGTTGTCACCGGAGATCCTGCATCCAGGGAGTCACATTCTGGTCAACAATCTTTAGATCAGCGGAGGAAGGGTACCGAGAAGGGGTTGAAAGTTGATGCGGTTGAGAGTTTAGTGTCAACGGACCTTCTCGGGGACTCATTATTAGGACCACATTTCGAGTCTGGAGAAGACCCAGTAACTGTTCCTGAAGGGGCAGAGGATGGGCTTAAAAAGACGAAAGAGTTGAAGGAGGACAGTGATGCACAGTCGGGAGATGTAGCAACAAGGTACCCTGACGCGTACCCTATGAGAAATGGGTCGGCGAAGACGGTGGTCCGAAGCTTGCTAGTGTATTTTTCCCGGTATGGTTACCCGCAGGGGATTCAGTCAGTCCAGGGACCCAACTTCACTTCTAGCCTCTTTGTTCAAGCAATGCCACAGCATGGGATTGTTGGGGTTGTGTCATCTGCGTATCATCCGGAGAGCCAGTTTGTGTTAGAGCGATGGCTCTCAGCCTTGAAATCTGTGCTTCGTTGTTGTTGCTTTGAGAGTGGGAAGGATTGGGATCTTGGCCTGCCATGTGTTTTGTTTGCTGTGCGGGTGGTACCTGGGGTGAGTTTGGGATTCAGCCCTAATGAGCTCGTCTTTGGACACCGTGTCAGAGGGCCTCTCCATATGGTTGAAGAAGTATGGGAGGGCGCAGAAAAACCTTGTTCTATGCTCAAGTGTGTCCTCAACAGTCGAGAACGGATGTTGCGCAGTCTGGAGTTGGCTAGCCGTAATTTGACTAGCTCTCAGGCCCTCAGGAAGGACAGGTATGACCTCAAGGTTGAACTCAGGGAGTTGCACGTGGGTCGGGAGGTGTTGATTCTACTGCCCCTTGTAGGTCACCCCTTATCCGCGAAGTACGCTGGTCCTTATAGGGTGGTTGAGGAGCTATCAGACCAGGATTACTTGGTAGCCACTCCAGACAGACAGAAGCGCAATCAGTTATGTCACGTTAATCTCATGAAGGAGTATGGGAGGCACCCCCCTGAGCCTCTCACTGTGCCTGTGATGACGTTTAGCAGTCAAGGTGGAGAAGGAGAACGGGACAGTCAAGCTCAGGTGGAGGATAACTGGAAGGATAAGAAGTTCAAATGGGCGCCTGAGTGTGAGAAGGTGTTTAGAGAAGTAAAACACCTGTTGTGCACTCACCCGATCCTCAGGGTCCCTGACTTTAGCCTACCTTTCCAACTAGCAACGGAGGCTAGTGGTGTGGGGGCTGGTGCCGTCTTTGTGGAAAAGGACGATGATGAGCTGGAGCATCCTGTTAGTTTCTGCTCGGAGAAGTACAATTCGGCCCAGGGGAGCTGCTCTGTTGTCGAGGAGGAGCTGCTGGCGGTTGTGCTTGCGCTGGGGCATTTCGAGGTCTATGTTCCAGCCTATGGTCCGGTCGTTGTAGTTTACACAGATCATCACCCTCTCAAGTTCTTGGACCAGTTTCACAATCGGAATATGAGGCTGACCAGGTGGTCACTAAGGTTATTGGTATATAACCTGGACATACGCCATATTGCCGGTTGTGACAACGTGGTTGCAGATGGTCGTTCAAGGGTATATGATCCTGGGTAGATTGACACACGGGTAGCCTCCTACTTTAGTTTGAATAGTATTTTGCGCTTGGTGCTTGTTGGCTCGCGGTTGTAGCCCAGCGTATTGGGTCGTAAAGCAGGAGTTGAGCGTTTGGTATAGAAAAAAACTAGGCTTGCCCCTATAGTGCAGCCGAAATAAACAAATTAAAAACATGAAAATAAAATAAAAACTCTTTCTTTGATAGTTGAATTTTTTCAGTATGTTATAGCAGTAATTCTGAGTTGCACTCCTCTCAGAATGCTGGGCTAGAGAAGCTCGCTCTTGAGGAGCATAACTACATATAATTTAACCTATTGTGTTGGGGAGGGTTATAATTTTGAAAAATGTTTTGTTGAAGAACTGTGCCAGATATTTTACTGCCGCTGGGTGATGGGAAGTGGAGATATAGCATGGGTTCTAACCATCAGATTTTTGTGAGCCTTGGGGCCTCTGAGAATTTTTTTTGGGGGGGGTGACGTTAACCACTCCGTTAGAACCGCATGGCTTGTCCTACAGTGACTCGCTAGGATCGCCAGGGCAGTGGATGTGGCTACAGTTTATGTATTAGAGTGTGCTTTATTTCATATGAAAGCTTGTGTCATGGGCAGTCCAGAAAGGCTCTTTGTTTTCACCCATGTCATGGCTTTATATATTTAATTGTAAAGTATATGTTTTATCATTAACTAGTAATGATGGGATCTGGGAGAGAGAGAGAGAGTAGAACAGAGTGAGAGGGAGCGCGCAGTGTTTTTGTCCTGCTAGATGATGTCACGGCTGGCTCCCTCGTGGGGGTTGGTTGAGAGAGGTCCTTACCATGCTGCTAGCTCCCTTGCTAGTGGCTAGAGGACTTGTAACCGCTTTTTTCCCACGCGCCTCGAGCTAGTGCGAGTATATATACAGTTCCTCGCCACTCTCTCCCTCAGATCTGGTTTCTAGAACGCATCCATCTTTATCCCTTGCTACCTGTCTCCCGCTCCGCACCTGATAATCTTTTCCTCTGCCTACCTCTCTCTTTTTTCATATCTTTCACCAACTTTTATTAATATTATACCCCCTCTGGTTAACTCTGCAAAATCAGCTTCATGCTGGCCAGTTGTATTGTGCGTTAAGGTCTGATATAACCTATGTATGTTTAGTTGTTAAGATAAGTTGATCACGAAGCATTGGTTAGCATCCATATTGTTTAGTACCGCTTCCTATAATAATTAGTGTTCTGCTGGATTAGATAATGCTAGACTAGGGGTCTCATATTATAAGGTATTGTTTCCTATGAGTGCTGGCTGTAGGTAAAAAGCTGCACGACATACCTGAGAACTGGAGTTGAGTAAATTCTAGTCTGTGTGCCATTGAGAGTAGAGCATGCACGAATGAGGGCTTTTTGCCTATACCATTCTGCACTGTTCTAAGCTCGTTGTTCGTCTTTGAGGTACGCCAGGAGAACGCTTAATACTTCGGTATTAAGGTTTCTCAAGAGAGCTACCCTTCCCTATAACGTAATATTTGACGCACAGACTTGAGATTTGCACTAGGCTATGCGGCATGCCATGCGCACCAGTATCTCGTATCATTGACTCTAGCTAGACTTTATCAATCATAGTAGACATTAAGTATATTAAACCAAGTACTCTTTTTATGCATACCCATTTATCATTACACAAGCATTTCGCAGCCTAGTTTGATGTATGGAGACACAAACGACTTAGGCTCTTTTTGTTGATAGGAATACTGCATTGTCGTGGCGATTATTATTGTTGTAGTGTTTAGGATATTCTTGGCTCCGACGGCATTATATATTCTGCCTTTATGTGTGCATAGCCTGCACGAGCATTGTTCCACTGCCTGCCTTTTTGGGTTCCATTTCCGATACGAGCATCTTTATAGCATCTAACATTTAAAGATGATTCCTTGTTAGTGTTGAAGGACTTTAGTGCACTTTCTTTCATGCAGGAGTGCCTGACATTTATTGATTAAAGTAACGTAAGCTGTAACTTCTCTTACAACCTTACTTTGCATACCATAACCAAGCACCTTCGGTTATAGGTAGTAATAGGCTGTTTTCACATAACATTAAGCCTAGAGTAGACGCACATTTATTGAGAGTTTGATAGCCTATTATTGCATATAGAACTCTGTAGAGTATTTGTGTTCTTTGTTCACTGGGAATATACATCAGAGGTTGGATCTAGCGCTTTCGGTTGTAGCATTTATGCCATTACTAGTCCAATGAATAAGAACCCTGATATATTTAAACCCCAGTCGTAACAACACAGACAGACAAACAGACACACGAACTGATTTAATAATATAGACTAGCAGGGGTACCTAGCGTTGCCCTGGTACTACCACCACTACTACTACCATAATCACCATCATCAATCACTACTACCACAATCATCACAATACTACTACTACCATAATCACCGGCCTGGACCTCCTTGTGCCACATTAAACGGCGACCTCGATTTCAGCCGCTAAATGACCTCCTATTTTGGATCTGACCTCATCCGTATCCCCATTTTGGGGGGCTGCGAATAACTTTCGTTCCATACACCTTTTCGATCGGAGGCCTCCTTCTGCCCCCAACGGCATTTTTTTTTTTTTTTTTCAATTTCGGCCTCGAAACAACCTCCGATCGTGGCGTCGCCCCCTGTATGACCTGACCCAGGTCAATTGACACCCACGTGCAAAGTTTCAGCTCCCCAGGTCCAAAACTGCGGCCGCCTATTAAGAACACACAGACAGACAAACAGACGCACTAACTGATTTAATAATATAGATTAATATTAAGGGGGGTGACCTGCCTTTTTTTCTATCCTTTTCTCTCTTAGGCCTACTCTGGCTTGTATCCATTCGGCCCCATTCAGTCTACTGTTTTAAGACGTTTATCCCCATCCAAGTGTCGATTTCTTCCTGGCGAGTGATAGCGAGCCAGCAATATATGAAGAAATCCGGTTTCGCCGGAGACATTTTTCTATTGTAAAATGTACAAATTTAGCCTGCTTTCACAACCATTTTTCTAAAATATGATGGCTCGCTACCGCTCGCAAGGAAAAAATCGACACCTGGATGGGGATTCACGTCTTAAAACAGTAGCTTGAATGGTGCCGAATGGATAAAAGCCAGAGAAAGAGAGAAGAGGAGAAACAAAAAGCAGGCGACCCCCCTTAATTAAACTTAGCTAATAGAAGGATAGAAAGGTGGATTCATGTCAGTATTACCCATTGGTTATATATCAATTTGTCATACCCTTGATTTGTTACAGTGCACAGTAGATGGTATATACTGTACTGTAGCGCACTTTCCAACCATTGTGCGGCTTTAAGTTATATTTTGCATTTACTACTTTCCTGGAAGCGGCCACAAGGCTTTCCAGATGTTATCTATTCTGTGCAACTCACTCAGAGAGAGAGAGAGAGAGAGAGAGAGAGATTTACATAGATACACAGGCCACACATACCTTACGATCCAAACGAGGTGGTCAGGACTTAATTCTAGTAGAGATGGCATATCCGATAGAAAAGGAAAGGATAGAAGAGAGAGAGAGAGTTATCCCGTCCTCTTCTTGTTTCTGCACCTTTATCAAAATTGCATCTGTCCTCAGTGAGCGGGTCCAGGAGCTGGGGGCCAGTTTTCCCAAGGTGTTAAGTCTTTTATATTTGTTTTTCGATTTCCTTACGTTTTGTTGACCAAACATAGCAGGTACGATATATACCGTAGCTTCTTTGTATATTACAACAACCTCCCTAGTTATTATCTACAATAAGTTTTTCTAACTCGCCCTTTTATTGTTTGTACTCCACATTTTGTCTTGGTTTGCTGCCTCATATTCTACAACCATTGTTGTGTATTCTCCCTGTTAAATGATTTCCCCCGTACACTATTATCTATCCCTCTGTCAACTACTATTCTCATGTTTGTCACTGCATCTATATCAATATTGCATTTGTCCTCAGTGAGCGGGACTGGAAGCTGAGGGCAGGTTTTCCAGAATGTTTTTGTTTTCGTTTTATTTCTTATTTCATTGTATATTTCCTATTTTATTTAATTTGTGTTATAGATTGGTATTTTTATTTTGTTTTTATAATGCAAAGTCTAGTGCCAAGCACACCACTATGGTTTGGTCCTTAAATGTATTTCAAATATTATCTGTAAACATATATTGTGTCCACTAATAATGTTTTCCTCCACTCCGGAGTTTCTTATTTTTGCGTTTCTTTGTTTTGCTCCAATCATGTTTTTTTTATAATTTGTGTTCCATTAAACAATTGTAGCTTTTATGATATCCCTCCCCCCGGGCGTTTAGGGGTATCTCTAGCCATGTGGTAGAGGAGATATAAGAAAATGCCCCACGTGTCTATTGCGCGTCGTAAGAGACGACTAAAAGGGGGATCAGTAAGTCTGGACCACCGTACATTCTATTTGGTCCATCTCAGCTTATGTTAGCTACGGGACACCAGAGAGCTAAATCTAGTCTCTGTAATGGCTGTTCTTGCCCTGAAGGGATGCCTTCAGGTATTTGGGACAGTTCCATGCTTGTATGAAACTGGAGACTCATTTATAAGTAACTTAATTCATCCCTATCGATCATCTCTCTCTCTCTCTCTGCACGGTATGTATGTGTGCGCATGTGTATACTGTATGTATGTATGTGTTTGTGAATACGTATATACAAATGTGTATGCAATTGTGTATGCATGTATACTGTATAATGAGTGTGTACAGGCATGTCTTGTGGAGAGATGTGGAAGGGTAGGTAGATCAATAAATATATTGATACATAATTGTCATACGTCAATTTGTATCCACACTATTATGTTTGTGTTTCGTGCATCCATGTCAATATTGCATCTCTCTTCAGTGACCAGGGGTGCGTTCTCCACGGTTTTATTTTGTTTTTTAATTATGTTTTGTCTTTCAGTTTACAGTTCGTTATTTGACACTGCACTACGAGTATATCGCAACTATATTATTACTATTAATAACCGTATTGGTGGTGTAATGGTTAAGGTGTCTAAAAATATGTGTGTGATAACCCGGGTTCGAATCCTGGTGGATCACTTATGTGCTTTCATTAATTTCATTGGAGGTGTTTGGTGTTGTGGTGAAATTAATAAAAAATAGATTAGTCTTCTCGAAATTCATCGCCCCCCCCCAAAAAAAAAAAAAAATTAGACTATCACTACTCTTCTACTACTACTCTTTGTTAAAAATTGACTATAATACTAATATTGATAATAGTAATAAAAATAATGAAAATAAAATAATAATAATAATAATAATAATAATAATAATAATAATAATTTTAATAATAATAAAATAAAACAAAATATTTACAAATACATTCATTGCAACTTTCCTCAGTGTGCGGTGTCTGAGAGTTGGGGGTGTGGTTTTCAGCGTTTTTAGTTTGTATTCGTGTTTCCATTTCCCTATTTAATTGGTTAATTTGTCTAGTGCTAGACTCTGTAATTCACACAGGGTCAAACTCTCTTTCTATTTGTATGTCGATGTATTGCTTCCATGTGATATATATATATATATATATATATATATATATATATATATATATCCACAGGGAAGGAAGGAAAATAATCACAGAGTCTCAAGCGCTTTCGTGTATTATATCTCAGGGGACAGAGGACGGGCAGGCCTGTCCTCTGTCTCCTGAAGATGTAATACACGAAAGCGCTTGGGACTCCGTGTTTAATTTCCATTCTTCCCTGTGGATATTTAGCATATATATATATATATATATATATATATATATACTGTATATATATATATATATATATATATATATATATATATATATATATATATATATATACAATCAGTTAATTTTAATTTAGCTTATCAATTATAAAACAAATGTTGGTACCACTTACAGTGCCATGTGTGTACCTTTGTTACTCTTTTAATATTGGTAAATATTTTCACATCTCCTTTTTATCCTGTTTTAGTTTCTCGCCACCAATTATTTTGCTCCTGATTCTGATCCTTTCTTGATATTGTAGTTGACCACCATGAGTGAATTTGAGTGCTGGGGTTGCTTTTTACAATGGTCTTTGTTTATTCTTTCGTTTTATATTTCCTATTGCATTTGCTATTATTAAGCCGATTGCTTCCCTTTAGATCGTACTAAGCTAATTGTAGTGGCATTTATGATGCTATAGTCTGTAATATATGGCGTGTCTTTTTGTTCAGCTGATGGCAAATTGTCATATCCTCATCGTTATTACTCAATTATTACAAAACTTTTTATAGCGAAATAGGATGTTTAGTATGAGGACTTGGCATTAACATGACATGTAGTAATTTCATATTTCTCCTTTAAGTATCATGGAATCAGTTGCTAAGGGTTTCAATTTACCGTCAGCTGCAGTAAAACATCTATAGTTTCATTGTAATTATATTTGATGTAAATATTGTTGGTCACGCCATTATTCTTCCCTTCTGCCCTAATTCACGATTATAAAATATATTTTGCAATCAATTTTATATACAGTATCTCCAACCAGTTTTCCCATTCACACATATTTTTTATATTTCCAAGTCAAACTTTCATACTCAGTTTCGCAATTTCGTAGTTTTCATGTTTTGTTTATATATACCATTCCTGCCGCCCTTATTATTTTCCTGTTCTTAAACCTTTATCAAAATTGCATCTGTCCTCAGCGAGTGTAGTCTGAATCGATGTGGAGGATTTTCATATGGTTTTACCTTTTCTGTTTTGTTCTGTTTCGATGTTATTTTTGTTGGATTTGTATTTATACAGTGGTGTATTAGCATATTTGGTTCTACTAAAATAATGTTGGTACCACATACAGTCGGGGTATAAATTCATAAGGCACCTCTATAATTTGTGCTTAATTTTATCTTCACATTTTAAATATGCTGATTTTCTTAAGATCTTAACCGTAGATTTAATAAGGTGTTATTTTTCTTGAAATGTTGATTATTTCTCACTAAAGCTCATATAAGAATAGAACATTTGATACCCGACCTTCTAGCCTACACCTACTTTACAATATATATATATATATATATAGTATACATACAATTTGTTATAATTATGCAACCATTGTTCTTCTCTACTCTACATATTTGTCCTCTAAACCATACCTTATTTTATCATGCATTAATTAAATTGTGTACAACACAATTACATGGTAAATTTTCGTTGCAAGTAATTAGCTCCTGCACAAGTAATGTGTCCATCAACCATATTTGATTCCATATTTAATTCTATCATCAACCCATTTTAACAAATGGATGGCTCATTACTCGTGTTAACTTGAAGTAGTTATATGCCACTTTTATCCCATTGAGAGTGCATAGAAAGAAGAAACTTCGTCTTAACCCTAATTAATTTAAGCCTGGTAGGACACACGTGAAAACATTACTGGCATACCAAACGATATCAAGGTAGTATAGGAATATTACTGGCATACCAAACGATATCAAGGTAGTATAGGAATATTACTGGCATACCAAACGATATCAAGGTAGTATAGGAATATTACTGGCATACCAAACGATATCAAGGTAGTATAGGAATATTACTGGCATACCAAACGATATCAAGGTAGTATAGGAATATTACTGGCATACCAAACGATATCAAGGTAGTATAGGAATATTACTGGCATAGCAAACGATATCAAGGTAGTATACGAATATTACTGGCATAGCAAACGATATCAAGGTAGTATACGAATATTACTGGCATAGCAAACGATATTAAGGTAGTATAGGAATATTACTGGCATACCAAACGATATCAAGGTAGTATAGGAATATTACTGGCATAGCAAACGATATCAAGGTAGTATACGAATATTACTGGCATAGCAAACGATATCAAGGTAGTATACGAATATTACTGGCATACCAAACGATATCAAGGTAGTATACGAATATTACTGGCATGCCAAACGATATCAAGGTAGTATACGAATATTACTGGCATAGCAAACGATATCAAGGTAGTATACGAATATTACTGGCATAGCAAACGATATCAAGGTAGTATACGAATATTACTGGCATACCAAACGATATCAAGGTAGTATACGAATATTACTGGCATACCAAACGATATCAAGGTAGTATACGAATATTACTGGCATACCAAACGATATCAAGGTAGTATACGAATATTACTGGCATACCAAACGATATCAAGGTAGTATACGAATATTACTGGCATACCAAACGATATCAAGGTAGTATACGAATATTACTGGCATACCAAACGATATCAAGGTAGTATACGAATATTACTGGCATACCAAACGATATCAAGGTAGTATACGAATATTACTGGCATACCAAACGATATCAAGGTAGTATACGAATATTACTGGCATAGCAAACGATATCAAGGTAGTATACGAATATTACTGGCATACCAAACGATATCAAGGTAGTATACGAATATTACTGGCATACCAAACGATATCAAGGTAGTATACGAATATTACTGGCATACCAAACGATATCAAGGTAGTATACGAATATTACTGGCATACCAAACGATATCAAGGTAGTATACGAATATTACTGGCATACCAAACGATATCAAGGTAGTATACGAATATTACTGGCATAGCAAACGATATCAAGGTAGTATACGAATATTACTGGCATACCAAACGATATCAAGGTAGTATACGAATATAACTGGCATACCAAACGATATCAAGGTAGTATACGAATATTACTGGCATACCAAACGATATCAAGGTAGTATACGAATATTACTGGCATACCAAACGATATCAAGGTAGTATACAAATATTACTGGCATACCAAACGATATCAAGGTAGTATACAAATATTACTGGCATAGCAAACGATATCAAGGTAGTATACGAATATTCAACTAGTATTTAAGTAATAACTCAACATAAAATTAACATTAACCCTTCCTACCCGGGCTGTCTTACCCAATGACGGTCGCCCCTACCCGGGCGAAATGGCTGAAAAACGTCTAGGCCTAGGCTACCGTATTTATGTTTATTTTCACTGCTAGAACTTTCCCACTCATCTATAATCGTAGTGCGGTTTTCAATCTGTATTTTGGCATTTAGTAGAGCTCTGTAAGTCAACTGGTTCAGTTGTGATGGCGATTTCAGTGGAGCCAATATTGCAGAGATGTTGCCAATATGGGGGCTTTTCAGACACTAATTTCGTCTGACGTCAGAACAATAACAATGAAGAGTCTTCTCCTTCTTGTTTTCGGAGGTGCGGTGACGCAACGCTTGGGTTTGTTGACATACGTCGTACGCACGGCGTTCAGACCAAGCTTAATTAGGCTATTAAGCTGCTGCCTTAGGTAAGGCATACCGGGTAGCGGCCCTTCTTTCGAGCTGTCCTTACCTAAGGCAGACCGGGTAGGAAGGGTTAAGGGGGGTCACCGGCTTATTTTGTTATCTCTCTCTCCTTTTCTCTCTTTCACTGGCTTGTGTCCATTCGGCCCCATTCAGCCAACTGTTTTAAGATGTTTATCACCATCCAGGTGTCTATTTCTTCCTGGCGAGCGATAGCGAGCCAGCATTGTATGGAGAAATCCGGCATTGCCGGAGACATTTTTCTATCGAAAATGTTTCTGTCAAAAAATTTACAAACTTAGCTTGCTGTCAAAACCAAAATATAAATATGCTGGCTCGCTACCGCTCGCCAGGAAAATATTGACACCGGGATGGGGGTAAACGTCTTAAAACAGTAGGTTAAATTGGGCCAAATGAATACAAACCAAAGAGAGAGTGAGAAAATGAGAAAAAAGCGAGGTGGGTTCCCTTAGGCATCTTCATACCAGTCCCAAATACCATTCAGCGGATACAATTGTTTGCATAGCGGGATGCAGACGATGAGCCTTGCAGATTCTTTTGGTGGAATTTAATTAATTGTCTCCACAATACAAACGTTTTTCATAGTTAATTTTCTTTCGTGTTCTATATTTCCCTTCATACACCATTTGTGTCTGCACCCTCGTTTATTATTATGTTTGTGCATCTGTATCAATGCTGCATTTGTTATCAGTAAACCAGAGTGGATATCGGTGGTTCTTTTTTATGTTTTAATCAGATTTCGTTCTATTGGCGTTTCAATTTTTGCCTTGACTTTATATATATATATATAGATATAGATATACAGTATATATATATATATATATATATATATATATATATATATATATATATATATATATATATACAGTATATATATATATATATATATATATATATATATATATATATATATATAAATTGATATTAGAGTAGCCAGGGAGGATATTCTCTTTCAGGCAGGTGAGATTAAAATAATAGGCACAGTTTGCATTAATGCAACCATAATGCAAACATAATGCATACTGTGCCTATTATTTTAATCTCACCTGCCTGTGAGAATATATATATATATATATATATATATATATATATATATATATATATATATATATATATATATATATACAGTATATATATATATATATATATATATATATATATATTATATATATATATATATATATAATTTTATATGTATATATATATAGTATATGAGGGTTAGTTCTGCGCATTAATGTATATATCTGTTATCCGGCTATATCTTTTATTCACCCCACATTTTTCCTCCGCACCAGAATTTTCATTTCATTGTAGTTCGACTTTAATTCTGTACAACCATCTGGTCAAGACACAAGTCTGGAACATCTGGTCAAGAATCTCTACATCCATGCTCTCCTCTTGCACTTTTTTCTCTGAACATTAATTTAATGTTGCAGTCAACTATCTTGTTCACATACGACACTCTACACAATCCATTTATTGATACATCAATTTATATCGGTTCGAGATAATCCTGTGCCTTGTTTACACTGTTTATCCAAGATGGCTACTTCTGTTGAGAATATTGTTTGTAATTTCCTTATAGACACACATACCAAACCAACTCCTAGAATAATATAATATATCTACAACAATCCTCTTAAACTATAACAGTTTTTGTTTTGTTTATACTTTGGATGAGTAGTATAAATGTATTGGGGGGTAAAGGAACTATAAATCAGCTTTACCTATATATATAATAATCCACTTCCTCTCAACTCTCACAATGTTTCTTCCACCAAAATAATTTCCCATAATCAGTAATAGCTGTAAGATCTCTCTCTTCCCATCTTTGTCTCTCGCTAACAAATGGACCTTGAGTTTTGTTCCATTTTTCATTCCATCCCCCCCTCTCTCTCTCTCTCTCTCTCTCTCTCTCTCTCTCTCTCTCTCTCTCTCTCTCTCTGCATTATTCTATTTTAAGTACAATGGCCTAATTGTAATTTTATTATGGCTTTGTCGCGATATTATTCAATTTAGGAAGGATCTCTCGTGTTCAAGTATGGGCTAACATTAATAGGTACACCATTTGATGAAGAGCATATTACTGACAACGTTTCGCAGATTGCTCTTTTTTGGCCACTGAAAAAAATTGTCTGCGAAGCAATGTCAATTAAGTACTCCTCCTTAAGGGAGCCCACCTCGCGGTTTTTCTCTTTCTCTCCCTCTCTCTTTGGCTTATATCCATTCGGCCTAATAGTGGGGCAGCTTAGCAGATGGATGTGGACGTTCCGGACAAAAGCGCCAAATTTTCTCCACATTCTACCCATTGCCTTAGTTTCCCATTTTTTATAGGCACCACTTCCTTCTGATACATTATGGCAGCCATCTTGGATTTTTATGATCGCCATCGTAGAAAAACCTATATCTATCAATATATCAGCTGCTAAGCCACTTAGGATCATGATCTTGGTGTCTAAACACACATTTTCTGGGTCAAGGAATGCAATTATACCATTTAGAAAAGGACTAGCTTGATTTTATTAACACAAAGAAAATGATTAGGCCTATAAGATAATTTACAGTCATCACACCAATGCTTCATGATTGAGTTACTTCAGACAATAACAACTGCAGAGTTCAGTGCACTTCCAGTTGGCCTTTCTGCATGCACATCTTGCAGCACATCCTTTTGGACTCTTGCAGCCACATTTGACTAGTTCACTGCAGGCCTTACAGGCCACAGGTAAAGTCGTCCACACAGGAACCCACGACTGGCTGTCCTCACCCAGAGTCCATCCCCAGCCTTCTGGACTCGGTGCATGTTGTACACTATGCTCACTGGTACACCATATTCCACTCTGATAAGCAACTCGCTTACAATGCTGCAGCAGAGCATCCTGGGTTGGGGGGGAGGGCCTCCATTGTCTTACCCTTCAGGCAAAACAGCTCCTTTCTGGCAGCATCCACATGTTCTAGGTCGCTGGCCTTATCATACAGAATGACAGTGAAGCGTTCCAGCAGCTAGAAATGTTGATCACCAAATGATACATCTGTGTATGGATTACGTGCCGTGTGTGTAAAGGCTTCTGTCACATCTTGATAGCAATGCCATGCCTCCCATGCCGACTTCTTGCCTCTCCCAAAGAATGAAGACGTGGTATCGCATCCTGTGAAACTGTGGAAGACAGGGAGGGCAACAGACTTTTCTGTACCCATGACTTCACAGATAGCATTGATGTTCACATCTTGGCATAAGGTGATCAAGTGATGAAACTTGCCAATAAGGATCACCACTACATCGGTGTCAACAGTGCGCACCAGACAGTTGGTACAGCCATTCAGAAGGGCATCCTGTAAGTGGACCAGCAGCCTAGTATCCGCTTCTTCATGGTCACACTGTGCCATGGATCGATCAGTTCCTCGGAGGAGAGTAGTGGGACCAGATGTGATGATGATTTCCTTGTCTTTAGGGCAATCAACAGTGGCAAGTTTGTTGGAAAGGAATGCAAACAGTTCCCGTTTGTTGGTTGGGTCAAGCAAAAAGTCGGCCCAGTTTCCTGGAAGTTTGTTTTTACCTGAAACTTTTCTCCGAATACCCTTTCCTCGCTTTTCTCTAGTGGACTCTTTGATGCTGCTAGGGATGTATTCGTCCCATACAACATCAACTCGTTTTGAGTTTCCTAGTTGTTTTATGATGTGTGGAACAAAGACATGATCAGCATACTCATCAAATGTTATAACGTTGTTAGTGGGGAGCAAGTGCACCACAGCAGCTCCATCAAGAAGCCTCACATCAATGTAATCGGGAGGATCATTCTGGGTGTCATTGGCCAGAATTTTTAGCAGATCAGCTTTCTTTCCAAAGCGCAGTTTTCCACCATCTGATCGTGAAGGGGGAAAGGGGTGGTTCTCATGGCTGAAGAATTTGCTGATGTCACTCATTCTGTGCTGCATTACGATGTACAGGTGAGAAAACAGAGCCACATCATTCTTGAGTAAAGTGATCTTCCCTGCTTGTTTTGTTTTGGCTCTTGGCTGCGGACACCTGAAGAGAGGAAGGGCATTCTTATTAATCGGATCATGAATGGAGAATATGTGATCAGTTATCTATCTATCTATCTATCTATCTATATGCTCAGGCCCAATCCCCATTTTGGGGGTAGCCGACTCAAGACAGAGCAAGAACAGGGAAAACACAAAAACAACATAAAACAACAAATAAACACAGATAAAAAACACAAACTCTCACACATCCAGGTCACCCAGGAGAAGACCCAGAGACCAGGGTTACCAAGGTCGCTCCAGCACTCCCCCGGCCCCTGACCACCCGGAGAGGTTCCGATCTCGGCAAGCAGACATGCAGCGGAGCCAAAGCCACAAGCCCTCCCACCACACTTCCAGGTACACCCTTCATATTAATCGTCTCCCCGGGCCAGGCGCCTGATGGACTATTATCTAGTCCAACTTGCGCCCGACCCCTTACTCCAAATGACCACGTGTTCACTCAACTATTCACAAGCATTCTCCATTCACTCCTGTCTACCACCACTTCCCCTGCCTGATCTATAGTCATTCCTCTATCATCCAAAGCCTTTCTTACACAGTCTCTCCATCTCAATGGGGGTCTTCCTTCCCTTCTATCTCCCCTTGTACCTGACTCACATATTCTCTTTGGAAACCTTTCATCTCCCATTCGTTCAACATGACCATACCAGCTCAGCACCCTTCTGTCCACTCTGGCTGACAAATGTTCTTGCTGCCCCACTCTCCTACGTATCTCTTCATTCCTCAATCTGTCTCTACGAGTAACTCCACACATACTCCTCAAGCAGCTCATCTCCATCACATCCAGCCCTCCAAGTTATCACTTGTTTGAAATACTTGTCATATTTATTCTTTCCTAGAGATTGAAATGTTCGCACTGTGTTCACCACAGACTCATCCAGAATATTCCGTGTGTCTAGAACCAGTAACTCATCACTGTCATCAAGGAAAGGGTTTCCCAGTTCTTTGATGACCTGAGTCAGACTCACAGCCTGCTCCTTACAACTTATCTGTGTGGACAGTCCCTCTTCATGATGATAACCACACTGTGGATTTTTTTCTGGGAAGTATTCCTGTTCAAACTCCTTTAGCAGCCTTGCTTGTTCAGGCCCTGAGACCATCCATTTCCTGAAGGCTGAAGGATTTTCAGTCAAACCAACTGCACCCCCAGAATCTTTAACCACTTTGTTATTTTGTTCATTGGCTTGATCGATCGGGATAGCCGAGAATCTGTTGGTGGTTTTGTGGATAACCCAGTGACTGTGCTCCTCAAACTCTTTGAGAATGGGTGCTGGTAGACTCTCCATGTCTCGGATGTGTATTGGGAGCCACCGGGCATAATTGTGGTGGTCTAAAGCAAAAAACCATGGAGCCAAAGCCTTGAGGCATTCAACATACAGTGAAAAATTCCCCTCTCGTTGTGATCTAATGAAGATGAGGCCCAGGAGTTCCATGTTGAGAACAGTGTCCCAGTACTGAAATGTTGGAATTTTCTGTATAATTTCCTGCCTCCATGCTTTCATAGCTTCATCACTGTGTTCTCCTTTGGTGTGCATGAAAGCGTCCTCCTGGAGTTTTGCAAGAGCCACGCAGTCACCTGGTGTGCATGTCTTGTTTTGGTGAGGTGGGTGGCCTTCAAAAAAGAGTTAGCAGTTCCTGATGATGCAATGTCTGCTTGTGTCAGTGCATTGGTCCATCCAGATCCCTCCAAGTAGTCACCATATGTTTTCCACATCGCCATCTCTATGTGGAGTCCACCCAACATTGCTATGATCTTTTCTTCTCCATGCGTGTCAGGCCAGTTCCACTGGGTAAATTTGGCAAGTGCATAGAGTGGTGCATCAAAGGCGATAACTGGTATTTGTCCAGGATTGAGAAATGTTGTTGCCCACTGCAAAACATTCATTCCATGCTTGATCATTGCTGCTGTAGCTGCTTTCTCATAGAAAAGGGGCAAGAGCTGTGTAAGGGTGGTGTGAACATCTACTGATATATCTTGCATGGAGGCATGGAATGCTGACCAGGCTACAGTGTCACCCTGTTCAACTGCATCTTTCTCCAGTAGTTGACAAGCATACTTCAGCCAGCTCTCCTCCTTCAATTGTGCACTTGCCAGTTGTCCCTGTTTTGGTGCTGTTAAATTTGACAGTTCTTGAACTGACACATTTGCTGTCTTCAGAGCTACAGCTGGTACAGTGGTAAAGCTGTCTGGCAACTGGTGATTCTTCTTGGTATCAGCCAAGCGCAGTTTGATATCCTTCTGCCTCTCCCCCAAGTTAGACAAAGTTGGAAATTGAAACAGGCTGATGCCCGTGCCATGAAATGAACCCTTAGCAGTTGTACTTGAAGGATTATGGTCCAAGTTGTCAAGCGCACCAACAGTAAAAAGTCCATGTCGCAGTTGAGCAGGAACGACAGCTCCTTTGTACTTAAAGTCGTCACAGACAGCAGTCCCAATCTGGTTCTCAAGCTGAAGAACTCTGTCATAACATACACTGAGGCCCAAGTCATGTAATTATGTGATAAGCTTTTTAGACCTGGTGTCTGTGTGAATCTTCATTCCAATGTACAATGGCAATGGTGGTTCCCTATCCAAGCAATGGCGAGATGTTGAAAAAGAAGAAGGTGCATGTGTCTTGAAATTGTACAGAATGGTCTGAGAGACTGTGAGGTTTGCCTGTGAATCTGTGAAATCTTGGTCTTTAAGGTCAGCACCAATCAATAGCATGGACACAAGGGTCTTGAGAGTAGATTGCACTGAGTCTTCCTGACAACCAGAAGGAAATTTGCCATCGAAGTGGAAACCTTTATTGCTGACAATCTCCTTGCGCACTAGCTTAGCTGCCTTAGCCAGCAGTAATGCATCACCTTCATAATCACATGCCATGGCCTGTTTCAACATATCTTGCATGCCTTGTTCAAAAACCAGAATCTTATTTTTGCTATCACTTTGTTCTTGAGCTTGCGGGAAGTATGCTAGAAGTTTTTCCTTGAAGTGGGTTCGGTTAGTCTCTGTTTCAACACCAAGGTTCCGCAGTCGCTTTTCATACAGCTGATACAATTCCGAAAATTTGAAGTAGAAGGTCCCAGCTTCCACACAGTTTTCTACATGAGTAAATAGCTCCACAAGTGCTCTTGCTTTCATCCTCTTTTCTTCAGAATGAACTCCAGATGCTTGCCCTTGTTGCCGGATCAGTGATCGATGGCGATTCCGTAGTGTTGTTAAGTACTCCAGATGATATTTAGCTTCAAGTGCTATGAGATCGCCACCTTCCAATCTAGCCATTAATTGTGTTTCCTGCAGTTCTGTAGCAATCTTTCTTATATTCTCATCAGCTCCAAATGTTCTAAACTCATGGAGGTGTCCATCCTTTCTACAACAAATTATACAGGCCATTTTGTCCATCGACTGAGGCCGTGGTCGTTTCTCTCCATAGTGGTTGCTCCCTGTAGCCTCCTCCCTGTCTCGCTTTTTAGTAGCTCTTTCCAGTTTGTCTTTACTGAACTTTACATTGCAGGATTTGTGCCATACACCCCACTTTTGGACCAGTTCATCTGTAGTTATCTCTTCTCCAAACTTCAGTACTACTGGCAATGCACCTAGGCCTCTAAAAGCATTAACGTTATTTAAGAACTTGCTGTATGCTCCGGACTTGTCCCCGCTCCCTTGTACATTGAGTGGGCATTTCACAGGCTCTGTAGTCTTTTCTTGACAGATCAAGCACAGGCTCCAATCCATCTTGCTAGTTCAACCTGAAAAAGGAAAAGACAAATATTAGGATTATGTTATACCGTAATTATGTTATGTTAATTTCTGACCAAATAACCATTCAACTTTATTATAAATGGTATGAATGTATTCCTTGACCTCGAAATTGTATGTTTGGACACCAAGATCATGATCCTATTTGGCTTAGCAGCTGAGATATTGATAGATATAGGTTTTTCTATGATGGCGATCATAAAAATCCAAGATGGCTGCCATAATGTATCAGGAGGAAGTGGTGCCTATCAAAAATGGGAAGCTAAGGCACTATGTAGAATGTGGAAAAAATGTGTCGCTTTTGTCCGGAATGTCCACATCCATGTCAAATCTTGCCCTAAGCTGCCCTACTATAATTCAGTCTATTGTTTTAAGACGTTTCCTCCCATCCAGGTGTCAATATTTTCCTGGCGAGCAGTAGCGAGCCAGCATATATATATCTTTGTTCTGACAGCAAGCTAAATTTGTACATTTGTCAATAGACAAATTTCTCCGGTGAAGCCGGATTTCTCCATACAATGCTGGCTCGCTATCCCTCTCCAGGAAGAAATCTACACCTGGATGGGGATAACGTCTTAAAACATTTGGCTAAATAGGGACGAATGGAGAGAGAAAAGGAGAGAAAGATTGTTAAAAAGCCGGTGACCCCCCTTAAATGGCGTTTTTTTCTCATTCTGTCGACTTTTCGAAGTTAATTTGAGCATGGTTAGCATTTTCTTCATGTTAAAATTTGTTGGGTACCCTATGATTATAAAGACTCACATTCAATTATCTGAGTGGTACAGTAATCACACATTAGATCATCTGAGTGGTGCAGTAAAAACACTTTAGATAGTCTGAGTGTTACAGTAATCACCCATTAGATCATCTGAGTGTTATAGTAATCACACATTAGATCATCTGAGTGTTATAGTAATCACACATTAGATCATATGAGTGGTACAGTAATCACACATTAGATCATCTGAGTGGTACAGTAATCACACATTAGATCATCTGAGTGGTACAGTAATCACACATTAGATCATCTGGGTGTTACAGTAATCACACATTAGATCATCTGAGTGTTATAGTAATCACACATTAGATCATCTGAGTGTTACAGTAATCACACATTAGATCATCTGAGTGTTACAGTAATCACACATTAGATCATCTGAGTGGTACAGTAATCACACATTAGATCATCTGAGTGGTACAGTAATCACACATTAGATCATCTGAGTGGTACAGTAATCACACATTAGATCATCTGAGTGGTACAGTAATCACACATTAGATCATCTGGGTGTTACAGTAATCACACATTAGATCATCTGAGTGTTATAGTAATCACACATTAGATCATCTGAGTGTTACAGTAAACACACATTAGATCATCTGAGTGTTTAGTAATCACACATTAGATCATCTGAGTGTTATAATAATCACACATTAGATCATCTGAGTGTTACAGTAATCATACATTAGATCATCTGAGTGTTACAGTAATCACACATTAGATCATCTGAGTGTTACAGTAATCACACATTAGATCATCTGAGTGGTACAGTAATCACACATAGATCATCTGAGTGTTACAGTAATCACACATTAGATCATCTGAGTATTTCAATAAACACACATTAGATCATCTGAGTGTTACAGTAATCACACATTAGATCATCTGAGTGTTATAGTAATCACACATTAGATCATCTGAGTGTTACAGTAATCGCTGCTAAACCCTTCCTGTACCAGCGACGTTTGCTATATTTCATTCTAGCTATATTCAGACTATTGTATGCAGCTTAGGAATGATTTGTGGTATTTAAAAATGTTGATTGAGATTGTTCGAAGCCATATAATAGCTAGAGGTCCTTCCTTAACTGAATATAATCGATTGGTAGTAACCAGAAATTAATAAAAAAGACGTCGCCGGCACAGTAGGGGTCAATTGATGTTTTCTAATTCATTGAACTAAATCAACATTAATTGCTGCTTGATCAGGCGAAGCTAATCATACTTCTTTCTCCCCAATCCCTCATAATAGTCTTTGTCATTAAGTAGGGTCATATTTTTTTTTTTTTTTTTTTTTTTTCTATGTGATTGAGGGAGGCAAAAGGCATAACTGCCTATAGCGAGTGCCTCCCCCATAGTTGAAAGAGTGACAGGGCCAAAATCAAGGGAGGTTCGAGCCAAAATGCCTGGACACACGGAGTTTGAAGCAATTTAAGTCATAGGAAGAGGGAAAGACTGATTCTGGGAGAGAGTTCCAGAGCTCAGCTGTTGAGTAGAAGAAAGTTTGAGAATAACATTTCACTCTTGGGTTGGAGAGCTGCACAGAGTAGGGGTGGGATTGAGTTGCAAGACGGGTACCACGTACCCTACGTAAAGGAGGTGGTATGCACTGGGATAGCTCTGTGGAACACTGATTATTATAGTAGCAATAGAATAGCGAGAGAGATGCAACATTGCGGCGGAGAGAGAGAGATTGCAGAGAGTTGGTGAGTGGACGGGATTTAATGATACGAAAGGCCTTCCTTTCAACTTTGTCTAGGAGAGCGGTGTGAGAGGAACCTCCCCACACATGTGAACAATACTCAATACAAGGGCGCACTATGCCCCTGTACAGAGCAAGAAGCTGTACAGGGTAAAAGAACCCCCTAAGGCAGTTGAGCACACCCAGCTTCTGGGAGGCTGCCTAATAAGACTGGTAATATGGTCCTTCCAAATGAGAGCAGAAGAAAAAGAGACACCAAGAATATTGAGAGAAGATGAAGGGTTGATTTTTGTATTGTTGAAGAATAAGGGATAGTCCGCTGGGAGATCCTGACGGGTAGATAGATGGAGAAATTGGGTTTTGGAAGCATTAAAGTTAACAAGGTTTTCTCTGCCCCAATTGGAAATAGTATTTAGATCAGAATTTAAGAGTTCTATGACTTCATTACGTTTGTCGTTGAGGGATTGCTGGCTCGGGCGTTCTGAAAAAGTAATGGAGTAGTGTAAGGTTGAGTCGTCTGCGTATGAATGGATGGGAATTAAGGTAAAGTTAACCCTTCCTCCCCGGGCTGTCTTACCAAATGACGGTCGCCCCTACCCGGGCGATATGGCTGAAAAACGTCTAGGCCTAGGCTACCGTATTTATGTTTATTTTCACTGCTAGAACTTTCCCACTCATCTATAATCGTAGTGCGGTTTTCAATCTGTATTTTGGCATTGAGTAGAGCTCTGTAAGTCTACTGGTTCAGTTGTGATGACGATTTCAGTGGAGCCAATATTGCAGAGATGTTGCCAATATGGGGGCTTTTTAGACACTAATTTCGTCATGACGTCAGAACAATAACATTGAGGAGTCTTCTCCTTCTTGTTTTGGGAGGTGCGGTGACGAACGCTTGGGTTTGTTGACATACGTCGTACGCACGGCGTTCGGACCAAGCTTAATTAGGCTATTAAGCTCATGCCTTAGATAAGGCATACCGGGTAGCGGCCCTTATTTCGTGCTGTCCTTACCTAAGGCAGACCGGGTAGGAAGGGTTAAGGAGATCATTTATAAAAATTAGAAAGAGAATAGGAGATAGGACAGAGCCCTGAGGAACACCGGAGTTTATAGGGTGAGGAAGTGAACAAAGGCCGTCCACAACCGCGGCTATGGAACGGCCGGAAAGGAAATTAGAGACAAAGGCACAGATGGAGGGATAGAAACAGAAGGAGGGTAGTTTAGAAATTAAAGACTTATGCCAGACTCTATCGAAGGCTTTCGATATGTCTAATGCAATAGAAAAAGTCTCACCGAAGTCCCGAAAGGAGGATGACAAAGAGTTAGTAAGATATGAAAGAAGATCACCAGTAGAGCGACCCTTAAGGAAGCCATACTGGCGATCTAAGAGCAGATTATGAGAAGAGAAATGCTTAAGAAATTTGGAAGCAAGAATAGTTTCAAAAACTTTAGAAAGACAAGAGATAAGAGCAATTGGACGATAGTTGGAGGGTTGAGAGCGGTTACCCTTCTTTGGGACAGGTTGAATGTGAGCAAACTTCCAGCATGAAGGGAAGACGTTAGAGGATAGACAGAGATGAAAGAGTTTGCCTAGGCAGGGAGTCAGCACGGAAGCACAGTTTTTGAGAACAACAACTTGGAATCCGTGACCATTTTCTTCCTACCTTTTTCTCTCGATGGATTTGACAACCTGAACCATTTTAAAGGAAAATTAGCTCCTATGCCCCTCTGAAAAATGACGGCTAACTCTGTTAGAGCCCAATATTCAAAATGGCCACCAACGCCATCTTGAAAAACATGAAAAGTAATATCTCTGGCATCAGATGAGCTACAAGGACGAATGAGGTGTCCTTTTTCACTAATTCTGGCATTACAAATCCACTGGAATGGTTATTGTATTGTATTGTATTGTATATTGTATTGTTATTGTATTGTAGTATACTAATTATACATACTAATCTGCCACTTCGCTGTCACTACATGATTCACTGTATCAGCCACTATCAGAATCACTGTCCTCACTTTCGCTGCTTTCATCACTGTTGTTCTCTGCCTGCGGTGTATATCTAATATTACTTTTTTACTGTTTCAGATGGATCGCATGCCCATCTGATGAAAATCGCCGACTTGTGAAGTGACCGAAATAATGGATAATAGAAGAGAGAGTGAAGAGTTACCAGACAAGACATTAAATGAATACGAGTGCATTTTACTCTGTGGTAAGCGATGTACCGCAGATGATCGTTTGGAAAACATTACACCTGAGAAGTGGGAATCCATCCGGGAAAAGTCTTTACAATGGAAAGAACTTGATAAGTTTCAACATATACATGAAAATGTGGATTGGGAGAAGGGACCAAAGGGTCACCACATGCATAGCACTTGTTACGCATCATTATCCAGCAAGCGCCAGCTCTCTCAAGCCGAAAAACGCAAACATAAATCCGAGGAACGTCTTGAAAGAGATGAAGCATCAGATCAACAAGACCCTTCCCCAGAGGCCAGTGCACCTAAAAGGCTCCGCTCCAGTATGGGTGTCCTTCACGATAAGACTCTATGTGTGTGGTGCATGAAAGGGGCATACAAGAGTAGTGATCGTGACAAGCAGATTTTACGCCTATCAACAGTAGATGCCTGGACTAAATTCAAGTTACATACTGTTCGTCTGGAAGATGAGGTCATGAGATTGAGACTTGACACTCTGATTGCATCCATCCCAGATAGTCAAACAGCATTTGGGTTGGAAATCCGCTACCATCGTGCGTGCTGGCGCAAATATGTAAGCGACCACAAGCCCCTTTCAGATGAAAGCACTCAACATCTGCAGCGAGTAAACCTCCGAGAGGCCCAACCTCTCTTCTTTCATCATATTCGTCAAGTCATCTTCAAAGACCATGAAATTTGCACACTGCAAGGTCTGCTGCAGGACTATAAGCGCATTATCTCAAATCACGGACATAACTCAGTAGTAAAATCCAGCTACTGAAAGGAAATTCTCGTCAATGAATTTGGGGAAGACATCGGATTTCATGAACGCATTCAAAAGAATGTGAGTGAACTGGTATATGATACAACAGCAGCAGGTACATACATCGAGGCGGCAATATCTTCATTGGGTGTCAGCAATGATCAGTTGGTGATGAATGTTGCGGCACGACTCATAGAGCAAGTCATCAGGACAAATTCCCTGGCTCCCATATATACACGAGTTGGAGAGAGAAGAAGACCTCAGTGAGCTCCTGCTGAAGCTGCTCACATGGCTGAAATACCCAAATAAGTCTGCAATTGATGACAGTCCATCCGTCCGATCGATTGCATGTATCCTCACAAGCTACATCACTGGAAAACGCACTGCATTTGAGATAAATCTCTCTGTCTTGCTACATGGACTGACCAAGAGTAGGGAGATAGTCGACATTATGCACAAAGATGGACTGGGCATCAGTTACAATGACGTACTTATGCTGCGAGATTTTTGGGTGGTCAATGACCTCAAGTGCTCATCTGATTGCCCCTTCGAACTAGCTGAGGGTAAGCCTGCTATCACTATAGTCGACAACGATGACTTCAAGAGCGACACACTGACCGGTGCTGGCCAGTCACACCGCACTAATGTCATGTTTGTGCAGCCAGAATCATTTGATACAGAACTTCCTTCCGAGAATCACGAGGATAGACCAGTTCCCGGTGCCAACTTTGCAGCCAAACCTCTCGACAACTCTCAAAGAGCTCGGAAGTGAAATGCAAAAAGTCAACCCATACAAGACAGCGAAGCGTGGGGAACCACCTCTCAGGAAGCCACCAGCTGATCAAAGTACTCCTCCTCCTGACACATCGGTGCAAAGAATTCGTGGTGTGATCCATGCATTGGCCAGGGCACAAGATGACCGAACGAGACCTAAACCAGAAGAACAGACTGTGCCTG
This sequence comes from Paralithodes platypus, assembly GCA_032716605.1. Classification (NCBI taxonomy): domain Eukaryota; kingdom Metazoa; phylum Arthropoda; class Malacostraca; order Decapoda; family Lithodidae; genus Paralithodes; species Paralithodes platypus. The sequence goes on along the minus strand of CM064496.1, from coordinate 24,183,183 downwards.
GGTTTTCAGGGTTTCACGCCAGCATGTCAAATGCAGATAAGAAGAGTCGAGCAATATACCACATGACCAATCCCAACCCACCCAGTAAGACAATTCTCAATGATGTGATGTGTAAGCTTGCAAAATCAATCGAAGAAAAAAAGATGCCTTTTGCAATAATTGTTGGTGATCATCCTGTCTACGTGCTCATGCTAGAGTTGAAAAGTGAGAATGCTGAGCTGTTCAGCAAAATCTTACCATTCATGGCACCCTTCCACATCCAAATGTCGTTCATCTACACTATATACAAGAGGTTTAAGGGATCTGGCATCTGAGATGTGTTGGTGGCAGCTGGTGTTATAGCAGACGGGTCTGTTGATCAGGCCCTTCTTGGAAAACATGTTAAGCGTGGGGTTCGCTGGTTGCGACTATTCTACGAGACTCTGGTCCACCAGGTCATAGACAAACGTTTGGATGATTCCCCTCTATCTGAAGAAGTAAAGGCATCCCTTGCCAAGCTTCGACATCCGATTGATGCACAGGAACTTGCAGATGAACATGCAGAGCTAGAGAGAAATGCTAAGCTAAAGATCTCGTTGATGCTCTCTTCAAGGACTTTGAAGGTGCCCCACAAGCAGAATACTGGATGTCATTCATGTAAATGGTTGAGGTTCTAACTCAAAATATCCATGCAATCAGAACAAGCAACTGGACTGAGTTCAAGTCCTCACTCAAGCTCATGCTTCCTTTTATGCAAATCTATGATAATGACAAGTATGGTCGGCATCTCCCAGATTTCACCGCAGTGCTTGATACCCTTCCTGTCGATCAGGCTGCATTCATGGAGAGTGGTATGTTTGCACAGTCAATGACAGGAAAACCATATTCGTGTGTCGCCCTCGACATATGGATAGAGTCAACAATGAATAAGGGCTCTAAGCTGAAGTCTGGTTGGTTGGCCATTCTGAACAATGAAAAGCAGCTCCTTTCAAACACTCGGAATGTGAATAACATCAATCGGGTGAGAACAAAGGTCCATCGCCATGCTAATCGCAAGAAACAAGGAAAAGGGAAGCATGCTGATTGTTTGTCGAGTAAAATGAAGAAGGATGAACAAGCTGTACAGGATATAAGCGCATGTCTCACTGAATTCAAGTGTGATCCATTTGACCATACAAACAAGACACTTCGATCCCTACAGTCAGGAATCCCAGCCTCAGACGCTCTCGCTGCCGACTTGAAATCGGCAAAGAAGGATGGCACAAGCAAACTGAAGCAGTTCTTGAATGAGAGAGTGTATTCCAAGACCAAGTCTCTCAACGACAGAGTTCCCCGTAGCAAGCGTTTGAACTTTTCAACTCAGGAATTGAAGAAAGCAGATGGTGAGAACCTGAAGGGAAAGACTGAGGAAATGGAGCGTAATGCCTTGGCCTCTGTTCTTGGACTGGTTGAAACGAGTGGTGCCCTCAAACTTCAAGAAGTCCTGCAGCATCGTGTTACAGCCGAGTGCCTTTCCATCTTCAACGTCAATGCAACCATCCGTAAGGCACAGAAAAGCAAGCTTCAACAAAAACTAACTATGATTGTCATTCCAGAGCCTGATGTATACACGTCTATTATTGATATGGGCCTCATCTGGTGCCTAACAACTCCTACCATTGAAGACAGAGAGAAGGGATACGGTACCAAGTATACCTGGGGAGATTATGCAGTGAAGTTGCTGCACTTCGTTCTAACGAGACACAAGCATGCTGAGCGCATCATTTGAGTCAATGAATCATATGATCAGAATTACACGATCAAGGACAGTGAGAGAATACTGCGCCAAAAAAAACTGCCAATCAGCAATGTCTTCATGAAGATAGAAGATAAATTTCCTTCTAGTAAAGTTTTCCATGCTCTCCTGGGTAAACCTGAGAACAAAATCCGCCTTCAGGCATTTCTTCAAACGGAATTCCAGAGAACAGCAGCAACAACTAGCACCGAGATCATCTACTGTGTAGTTGGCAGCACTGCAAAGAATCTCACCACAGGCAAGCTTGTGCCAGAGTTCACATGCTCCCATGCAGAGGCAGATACGGCAATGCTCACCATATATAGTGTGCTCCGGTCAGACAGCTACACAGCAGCTGTCGTTCATGACACAGAGGACACAGACAACTATGTGCAAGCGGCATATGTTTCTCAGAAGACAACAGGAATCCTGTGTGTGAAACGCAAACGTCAGCTTATCGATGCCCGATGTTTGTGCAGTGAGGCAATGGCTGCATCCATCATACCACTTCATGTCCTCACTGGGTGTGACCACAACTCTGGCTTCTATGGAGCAAGCAAGAAGCTCATCGCAGATCGTCTGGAAAAGTCTAAAGAGGCACACAACCTGCTAGCAGCATGTGGTACACAGCTCCTAGTCACAGAACAGGTCATCAGTGATTTGGAGCGGTTTGTCATTCGATATGTCTATGGTGATACCAAAAGCAAGACCCTGGGAGATGCGAGGGCAGCGAAGTGGAGAGCTCAGAAGAAAAAAAGCACTATCCGACTTGTGCCTGACTTGGACAGTCTCCGTCCACACTTGGAGCGTGCAAACTATGTTGCATATTTGCAAAAGCATTACCAGCTCCAAAGTCACCCCTCACCGATCAGCCATGGATGGCATCTTTTAAATGGCCTATGTCTGCCTGTCCGTTCAACCCAGCCCCCACTTCCCCCATCCATACCACTACCTACAAATCCGCAGGCAGAGAATAACAGTGATGATAGCAGCGAAAGTGAGGACAGTGATTCTGATAGTGGGTCATACAGTGAATCATGTAGTGACAGTGAAGTGGCAGATTAGTATGTACAATTAGTATAATACAATACAATAACAATATGTGACGCTTCTGCATAGTAGCCACGTGCGGGCATGCGCACGCGTCGGCTGCCCAGCCGTTTAGAAACCGGCTGATGGCAGCCGGCCGGCAGGCTTTTCCTTAGTATGTATCCTACGACAACGTAACTAATGTCTGGGATATTCTTATGTTGTTTCACAGCGTGTAGCTGCCCTTATTCTCAACCAACGCATCTTAGTATATTTTATTCTCGATAGTTTATTGTTTCATTATAATATATAAGATGTAAGTCTAGTGAGGGCGGGAGGAGACGAGCGGGAGAGAGAGACCGGCTTGGGACGTTACTTCGCTTGCCAGCTTGGGACAAGCCTGAAGCGTTGCCATATGCATTTGATTGCAACGTTAGGCTTAGTTTCGACTCACGCACGGGGTAGAGGATTTTGACCCGGCAACTGTGTTGAGTGTTGCCAAGCATGGGATGTATTCTGCATGCCTAGGGCGGGGTCCAGACAGATTCAAGACTCAGAGCTCACCTCACTGTCGTACCCTTCGGACCCCCTTGATATCTATCCCTCTCAACCCCACTTAGAAACTTTCTCTCTTACTTTGTATACCTTCCTTCCAGTACTTCACCAATCTAATTAATTATCCCATCCCCTTGATAGACCTTATATCTATTATTGTATTAACGACGAGCTCTCAGATAACTAGATAGGATTTTGGGCCTTATGCAGAGACGTAATTGTTAATGAGACCAAGGAAGCTTTTTTGTTGTCTCATATTTGGTGGTTTGATGCTTGCTAGTGTGTTCTTGTGTCAGATTAGCAGGGGCTAGACCGGAGGGGAGGCTTTTTGCGATCCTTTAAGTAAAGTCTGCTGGTGCGAGTCCTGTGGACCCGCACGACTTTACTAGGATACCCGTGGGAGTCTGGGGGCATTTTCTTGTCTGTGTCCCTGTGTGTCTAGTGTTGTGTTGTGTGAGGGCCCTTGCCTAGTCCACTCAGCACTGCGCTAGCACATCTTGCTTTTGTTTTAGGGTCGCCAGGAGAGAGTCAGATACTTGAGATCTGAGTCTCTCAAGAGAGCACCCTTTCAATTAGAGTAATTTGGCGCAGACCTGGGAACGTCCCTAGACTAGAGCAGGTGGCTCAGCCCGGGTATCCGAAGCCTATATCCTTCCGGCTAGACCTCTGCCACCTGGCAGATTAACAGCTAGGGGTTTATTATTTCTGCATGCTTGTTATTGTGCCACAGTTTACCGTTTTTGTGAGCATTGTGAGTCAGGGTGTGGCTTAGAGACTCTGTCCGAGCAGGCTTGCCTGACTAAGAGTGAGAAGCACACCTGTATGTGGTTATGTTGCGAGTTGCTGCCTTTATTTAATTATACCTATGCCATTATACACTGTAGGTCCTATCACTAGTATTTATTCCTGCTTATGAGTTAAGAGTTCTCTAAATCCGTAACATACTTTCTTTGCTAAGCATCAGATCCTATAGTAGCCACATGCAGTTTAGAAACCTGCATCTTGTCTACCTGTACGATGTTTTGAGGACTGTTTGCTTTCACCTTCTTTCACGCAGGGGTGATTAGTTGTATTAATTAACGTAACGTTAAATGTACTTTCTTCTAGTTTGTTATTAAATTGTTTCTGCAATTTAATTCCGTCATCTATCTTTTCCTTGAAGCTTTAAGTCAACTTAATTGTGTGATCTTTTATATAGCCTGCTTGACTATCAGCAGTCTATAGTGCGTGCACCCTGTAACCGAGTCATAGGATACCTCGTTGTCCAGGCAGGACTCTTGACGGTTTAGGGTGGTTTGTTGCCTGGGTTTATAGATAAGGGTTGGATCTAGCGTTTTCCGTTGTTGCTTGTTGCCGCATACCTAGTCCAATAGAAAGAGCCCAGTGTTTATATATCCCAGGACGTAACAAATACAATAACAATACAATACAATACAATAACCATTCCAGTGGATTTGTAATGCCAGAATTAGTGAAAAAGGACACCTCATTCGTCCTTGTAGCTCCTCTGATACCAGAGATATTACATTTCATGTTTTTCAAGATGGCATTGGCGGCCATTTAGAATATTGGGCTCTAGCAGAGTTAGCCGTCATATTTCAGAGGGGCATAGGAGCTAATTTTCCTTTAAATTGGTTCAGGTTGTCAAATCCATCGAGAGAAAAAGGTAGGAACAAAATGGTCACGGATTCCAAGCAAATGACCCTACTATTAGTAATATAACTTAATTCACATACTACCGTTATACGAAGTATTGTTCATTCTCTCAAGCAGTAATGGTAAAGTATATGAATTAATATTGATTAATTAACTGAATATTAATAACATTGTTTTTAACACCCATAACACCCAAATTAAATTAATGAAATCATGCGATCTTCCCAGGAATATCGACATTTAAGCTGAAAACGAATTAATTACAATTTACATTTGCTTTGTTTGATTTCCACAGGCGAGTCTTTATGGCTGAGACTGTAAAGGTGTAACTCAACCAAATGACTGAAGCTTTTGACACACGGGCAGTTTTTTAGGGGTATTATCTATCCTGTAACTAATGTTGACTAGCATTTCTCATCACATTTTAGGGATATTATCTATCCTGTAACTAATGTTGACTAGCATATCTCATCACATTTTAGGGGTATTATCTATCCTGTAACTATTGTTGACTAGCATTTCTCATCACATTTTCGCTAAGTGTGAATGACTAAATTTGTACGATCGTCGTTAATTATTCCATGTATTAATTTAAATTTAATGTAATTTTGTCATGTATGTGACAATCTTCAGTATGATTATTAAAAAATCACAATCCATAATCCGATACTGGCTAATAACGCACAGGAACACTGTTCATGTGATGCCACCTCTGGCATCAAAGTCTTTTTAAACGTATAACAACGTAAGAAAATGGGAGTCTGCAGATATCATATAACCATACAAGGAAGATCCCTTTCACACCCAAGCTATATCGTCCCTGTGTCTATATTATTTATCTTGAAGCTATCTATCCTTCTTGGTCCTACTGTAGCACTCGATAGCCTATTCCACATATCAACAACTATATTACCAAATCAGTACTTGCCTATATATTTTCTGAAACTAAATTGATCCAGTTTGAAACCAGTTGTTCGAGTTCTCTCGCTATCACTGAGCTTCAGTACATCTGTTATGTTCCCTTTGTTAATCCCACTTAACCATTTGAACATCTCTTTCATATCCCCTCGAACTCTACGTCTGTCTAACGAATGTAAGCCTGCATTTTACAGTAAAAAGTTGTTTTAGTTTATGTGGTAGAGTTCATAATTTGTATTTGTATTTCCATTGGTGTTATTTTCTGGTTTTTATTTTATCAAGTCATTATTGTACCAACGCTAATTTGTTTTGTACTAATCATTGTCATCATTATTATAATTATCTTAGCATCAATATAGCGTTGCAACCATAATCCTTTATATCATTAATCATTATCATTTTTCGTCTTTATCATATTCTCAATCATTTGCATCATAATTATATTTGTGTTCTTCTCCATCATTGTCAACACCATCATCATGTACATCTAAAAATAAATGTATGCATTGGGTTCACTATTTACACTGGTTATGGTTATATATTTATGAGACTCAATAATACATCATAAATTTAGATGCTCATTCTCTGGATCCATATCCCACCGCAGGTCCCAAGCTATGGTGCCCACGAAGCTAACAAGTCCTCTGGGTATTGGAGGCAGTGATTCGAAGAATGACTCTATTCTCGGCATCTGTGGAGTTACAAAGAACCTCACAGGGCTGTACCAGTTGTGTAGCATGTACCATACTAAGCATGGGGATTAGACATATAGTTCGACATATAATTCGTTGGTGTCTAGTTCATCAATTTGCCACTAATGTCATCGTTGAAGTCTGGAGAAATTCTGGTGAGACACGCAGAGGGCTGCTCATAGTTTGCTTCTTATGTGACAGAAGTTCCATTTAGCAATACAGTGTGGCTTGTGAACCAACCCACTTTGCTGTTTATAAATGCAGCAGTGACCTTATAGACTGTTACATCAGCATGGGCTTGTGCAGTCTGAGATACATTGGTACAGGTGAGACATACAGCTTCTAAGTGCCCTACTTGCTCGGAGTTCTTTTCAGGGTTCTTTAAAATGTTTGTGGAACTGATGTTGCTCTCCTGGTTGAGGTTAGAAGTCTTGGAAGTACTGTTAGTGTTATGATTGGTGTCCTGCAGCAGCATGCGATCCCATTAGTCACCTACCATATCTTGTGCCTCGATTACTGGAGGTAAGATGCTGTTGTCCTTTTCTAATGACATATCACTATCATATTCAACAGAGTGTTCATCTTAAGTAAGTTCATTAATTTCACCATCATTAAATATTATGGTCGTCATCCATATAGCCGCTATCATTGTCACCATATGCATTTACTTCATAAATAGGCCTATCATCTTAAACCTTTAAGTTAAGTATAGGATCTCGCATTCTATATTCTGACTATTTTTAGACTATATTATTATGCTTAGAAAGGGTATGCGAGTGGTAAAGGGATAGGCGACATAATTGTTACTCTTTTTATTGGAATAGGTAGTTCTTAACTCTCGTGAAGCGGGTAGTTGTGTGTATATCACCGTAGTGCCAGGCGGGTATATTTGCCAAAAATTACCTTCATTCAATTGTCTTTTTCATGCATAAGCAAGAGCCAGATCATAATACAATTATATAGCTGTGAAAATGCAATGGTAGAGTTTTCCAATGACACCTGAAACATCTCTGTACAATATCTGGTTATCTTGCAACGACCGTGCAACCGAAGAGCAACATTCAGTATAGTGGCAATTTGGCTGTTTTTGGTGTATGAGAGACAGTATATGAGTGAGAGAGCCGTAACTCGGGCTTCAGTGTATGCTGCACGGCTGTGGCGAGCGGTTGGAGCCTGCCTATACTCCCTCCAAAGCTTGGTTTTTCTCTCAGCACTCATACTAGCCTAAAAAATGGCACCCATTATGATGGGTGCCGTAGAATAGGCCAATATATTTTCTCCCGTCATATGACGGTCGCCGCGAATTAAGAGTTAACCTGTACAAAAATGTATTAGTATTAACAGCAATCAAGTGAAACAATGCACCTTATAACAGCATGTTAGAAGTAATTCAATTATCACAATTTACAATGCTAAGCAAAAAATGTTCACCAAAAACAATTCCAGCACTTAAAAATATATGCAGTTCTAATACAAAGCTAATTATTTAAATGGAGGTAAGATAAAATACAAATATAAAGCTTCAGAAATAAAGATAAAATACTATCCAGAGACTCCCGCAAGACACCCTGTCATATCTAGTGAAGCTGGAATTATATGTTTTAAGGCGTGAGATGAATTATTGTTCTCCTCATTTGTGGCTTGAATTTATACTTAGCTTTGATTAAATATGTTATTAGGCAACTCCCACAGTATATTATCATTATCACCATCATCACTACCACCAATAGCTAACCAAGCAGCCATCATTATCATCATCGTCAGTACCACCCTCACCATCATCATCACTACCATCAGCATTGGCAACTTCATATCATTAAAATCATCATACATCCCTAGCATATAATCCCTTCCATAAAAAGTTCCTGTTATAGTTAGTACGTCATGCTATGCCGTTCATTATCGCCATAACCCATATCATTATTCACAAGTCCTTCAATCTTGTAGCATTATCAATTTCATCAAGCCTAAATTATCATTCCATCATCATAATAACCATCACCACATCACTACCAACACCCCCTTTATCATTATCATCAGTCCAAAATGTTTCCCATCTAACATCATTACCCATTGTATCATGCCCAATCTCTTATCTTCATCATCTTCATCATCACCATCATCATTACCATCACCACATCACTACCAACACCCCCTTTATCATTATCATCAGTCCAAAATGTTTCCCATCTAACATCATTACCCATTGTATCATGCCCAATCTCTTATCTTCATAATCATCATCACCATCATCATCATAATAACCATCACCACATCACTACCAACACCACCTTTATCATTATCATCAGTCCAAAATGTTTCCCATCTAACATCATTACCCATTGTATCATGCCCAATCTCTTATCTTCATCATCATCATCACCATCATCATCATTACCATGGCAAGCATTACATCACCAGTAGGAATGAGTATAAGAACAATCATCATCTTTATCATCTTAAGGGGAGACAGACCGTTTTTCTGGATCCCTTCTCCCTAATGTTTAGCTCCACTATTATTTAGATTTAAAGACGTTGGTTCCATTTGTTTAGGGATTGTATGACCTTTCACCCCATTTCGTTGTCAATATTAGGACCCTTCGTGCCATTTAGGTGTCGATTTTTTCCTGGCGAGCGAAAGCGAGCCTGTAATTTTAGGAGCAATCGGCCTTTGGCCGGGTAATTTTTCTACCGAAAAATGTACAAATCTATCTTGAAGTTTTTTTTTTCCAAGCTTGATGGAGGTCTAGGGAGGAAACTAAAAAAATATATGAATACATGAATTAATAGACCAAACAAAGAGCCACTGTCCCCTTTACCACCACCACCACCACTTAATCACCACTATTAAAATAATTACATTATCACCACTAACACCACAATCTTGATAATGACCACCATCATCACAATCCACAATTCCCTCCATCTAAGCAGCATTATATGTTTTACATTAGCTAAACTTCCATCACAATCATCATCATTGACATCATCATCATCATCATCATCATCATCATCATCATCCACAAGTCCCTCCATCCAAGCAGCATTATCCATTTTACCATAGCTAATCTCCCTTCTGCCATCCCACAAAAACCTTCTAAAGTCAAATAACTCTGCTTTTTTTAGTCTTCCACGGTTGCAAAGAGGAAAAAAGAAGCTCGAAGAACAAAGGAGACGGGAATAGCAGAAACAACGATATAAAGAGAGAGAGAGAGAGAGAGAGAGAGAGAGAGAGAGAGAGAGAGAGAGTGAGTGAGAGAGAGAGATATATTTTGTCCTGCAGTGGTGTGTTTCTCGCCATTTTTGAGAGAGCGGAGGGTAAAAGGGAAGAGACGAAGAAGAATCGTGGAAGTATGTTTTCATACGCGGAGAGAGAGAGAGTGAGAGTGAGAGTGGGTTACAAGGAGTTACACGGAATAGTTAGTATTCCAGAGACCTTTGGTCCATTCCGAGGAGATACTCGAAGTGGAAGGAGAGAGACTGGTTAGTGCACTACACTCTTTACAGAGTGTGCAAAATACGATCTACTCTCTTCTTGAACTGTTCTACTGAAGAACTATTTACAACTTCGGAGGTAAGTTTGTTCCAGGTAGAACAGATCTTATATATGAAAAAGTGTCCACAAATACTAGTGCTGAACCTTTTCAATTCTAAATTCCAGCAATGGTTGCGTGTTGTATTCATATTGAGGCAAACCATTTTGCCATAATCCACATTGTCAAACCAATTAAATATTTTAAAATCTTCAATAAGCTGACCTCATAATCTGCCTGTCTCCAACGGGAAGAGATCAAGAGCTCTCAACCGGTCCTCGTAGCTCATTCTTCTAAGCGATGGAATAAGCTTTGTAGCCCTAGCTTGTACTCTTTCCAGTCGCTATATATCTTTCCTGACTGCTGGAGACCAAAATTGAACAGCATACTCCAGGAGAGGCGTATCAGAGCGATGTAAAGTGTGAGGACTTATTTCTATACTTAAATTGCCTCTTAATATATCCCAATAATGTCTGAGCTTTCTTCTCTACTTCAATGCACTGCTTGGAAAACTTAAGGTAACTGCTAATCAGAACACCCAAATCCTTTTCCAAGTCAGTCACTTCCAGAGGTATTCCCAATAGTGAATAGCCTGACTTGGGTTTGCTTGGCCGATATGCATCACCTTGCACTTTTCCAAGTTTAGAGGCATCTGCCATGTCTCCGACCATTCACCCAGTCTGTTGAGGTCCATCCTGAGCTGTTCAACCCCTTTGGGGTCTTTCACATTCATTCCAAGTTTTATGTCATCTGCAAACATGGAGATCACACTCAACAGATCAATATCTATGTCATTGACATATATGATAAACAGAAGTGGGCCAAGGACAGATCCCTGTGGAACTCCAGAAGTGACTGCAGTCCACTCAGAAGTAACGTCATTGATTACCACTCGTTGTTGTCTACCTGTTAGCCAACTTTCTATCCAATTTATAACCTCTGTTTTTTTTGTTTTTTTTTTTTGTTGTATTGATACCTAGCACACTCACTGTTGACATTAGCCTGCAATGAGGCACTTTTTCAAAAGTTTTATAAAATCTAAGTAAAGGATGTCTATGGCTCTACTTTCGTCATACTCACTCAGCATTTCATGGACAAATTCCAGCCAATTGGTAAGACATGATCGGTGTCGCCTGAATTCATGTTGGGAATCTGTAATTAAATTGTGGATTTCTAGGTAGTCAACTATCTTGTCTACTAGTATCCCTTCTAAGAGTTTTACTATGATAGAAGTCAAGCTAATTGGCCGATAATTCTTGGGACACTCGTGATTCCCTTTCTTAAAGATTGGGGTCACATTGGCCAGTTTCCAGTTACTCAGGGACCTCTCCATTTTCTAGTGATTTATTGAAGATGTCTGCCAAGAAAGGTGCAATTTCATCTGCACTTCTCGTACAACTCGGGGAAGAAAGCTATCTGGGCCGGATGACTTGAACCTATTTAACTTATCTATTTTGTTTTCCTATCTCCTCTGGGGTACATCTAATTCTGCTTAGAATTTCACCCTCTTGCACTAGTCCTGGACATGGCATGTCAAAGGTATTTTCCCTTGTGAATACTGAAGCAAAATAGTCGTTTAGGGATTTAGCTATATCAGTGTCAGAAGTTTGCTGTTGGCCTGTTGGATCCTTTAGAAAGTTTAGAGGTCCAATGCTACTTTTGAATGGCTTTCCTGCTGTTCACATAGCTGAAGAACTCTTAGGACTCTCTTTGCAGAGGGCTGCAACCCTTAGTTCTTCATTCTGATTTGCTTCCTTTATAAGAGATTTCACTCTTCTACACATATTATTGAAGGAATCTAAATCTCTTTGGTCTTGACTTCTTTTGGTCTTTCTGTATGCAACCTTTCTCTTTCTATTTTCTGAAGCTATGTCACTTGTGAACCATTTTGGTGGGGTTGAGCCTGATTTGGTAAGCTTAGTAGGAAGGAATGCAGCTTGTTGATTCATAAACTGCTGTCTGAATGAGCACCAAATTGCATTAACATTCTTACCCTCAAGTCTGATCTGGGATAAGCTTCCCCGAAGGCCTTCAAAATTTGCACAACGGAAATCTAGTTTTGCACTCTGAGGATTGGTGAGTCTGCTGCTAAAGGTGCGAAGAGAGAAACTAACTAGATTGTGGTCACTACCTCCAAGTGATTCCCCAACAGATAAGCTGGTCACACTTTCATCTTCAATGGTGAACACAAAATCTAGTATATTATTCCCTCTAGTTGGCTCGTTCACCCACTGGGTCAAAAAATGATCGTTAGTAAAGTCCACAAGATGCCTACCTTCAGCATCAGCAGTTCTTGCTTCCAAGTTTACTAGGCAATTGAAGTCACCTAAGATCACACTGGTTTTACCCATAATAACAACACTCAGTCTTGTGTACAGAAGTTCATCCTTTTCAATATTTTGATGAGGCCTGTAAACCAGAACAATCCTATAGCTAGAGTTACCTAGATTGAAGTCTACTCCAAGCAGTTCATGTTCTGACCTGATCTTGCAGTCAATTGGGTTTAGAAAATCTTTGATGTACAAAAGAATTCCGTCCCCTTCCTGCATGGTTCGGTTTTTGTGGAACATTCAATATCCGGGTATTTCAAATTCCCCAACATAATCTCTGGTATCACTGTGAATCCAGGATTAAGTGACAGCCACTACATCGAAGCATTCTGTAGACAACAATGCCCGAAGTTCAAAAAATGTATTCCTAATTGACCTGACATTAAATAATACTACCTTAAGGGTGGTGATGGGCTGGTCTATCAGAGTGAGAACTGAGCGATCTCTGCCATACCCATAGCTTACTCTGACTGTTCCTTTTACTTATATATTTTCTAGATCTCGAGTGACGGCGTCTCTTCCGTGGATTGACCTCCCAATCTACCAAGATTGGAAGCCTAAGCGTCACATTTTTTCCCTTGCCCCTCAACTTTCTCTTCATAATTGGTGAGGGGCACAGGGCTCTGGGTGGAGCTTTGGTTTCCCGGGCGTTTCCGCACCCTCCTCAGCTCCCCGCCATGGAGTGGCTTCGGTCACCCAGGCTTTATTGTGGTCGGCAGGGAGGGTTCTGTGGGGGCGCTCGGTTATGGCCTTGGCCGTGCTTGGGGCCTTGGGGCTGTTCGGCCAGGCAGCTTGGGGAACAACAACAATAACAACAACAACTACCTTAAGGGGATTCAGGTTTTTCTTAGAACCCCCTAGCTTACCCTGTTTCCCGAAGAGAAAAGGGTCTCTGGGGGTAGTGAATTTTCTTGCACACTTTTTCTCTGTACACTATCAGAGGTGTTGCAATTCCCTATGTTTGGTGAATCCTCACCTGAGGCCAAAGAACCACTATCTAGTGGTTCAGAAATTGGCAACTGAGGTGTAGAGTCTAGAAGGAGTTGCGAGGCATCTCTCAATCTATTGGGGAACTCTGCCATTTGTTGAGAGGTATTCTTACTCTCAGTGGGACGAACTCCTTCTTTTGTGGGACCTCTTTTTGAAAGTTTGAGATTAACTGCTGGTGAGGGTTTGTTCTTTTCCTGCTGGGGGATGCGTTCTACATATTTTGTGCTTGCCCTCAGCAAGCTGTAAAGATGGTGATTAAGGAAATCACCAATTTTGATTTTACCGCTAGTTCTTAAGTGCACACCGTCACGGAGGTAGAGGTTGCGCTTCCCATAGAACTCATCATATGGGAGAAAGAGAGAGAGAGAGAGAAAGAGAGGGAGGGGGGTTGGGGGTGTACAGTAGGTGAGAGACAGGTGAGGTATGGTTTTAATCAGTGGGCAAGGTGATATCATATGAACCAGTTGATTGTGTGAGTGTGTGTGTGTGTATGTTTGTGTGTGTGTGTGTGTGTGTATTTGGCTAGGTGGATATTTGTGTGTGTATGTGTGTGTAAATAAGACCAGTATGAAGAAGCGGTGCATATTTTTGATGGGACAGGAGTGAAGATTACAAAGGAGGGTCAACGCCATTTGGGAGCAGTAATAGGCACAGAGGAATGCAAGAGAGTATAAATGTGCGAAAAAAGGTAGCGGAGTGGGTAAAGGAAGTGAAAACCCTGGCAGACATTGCGAAATCTGAACCACATACTGCATATACTGCCTTCACATATGGTGTTAAGCACAGATGGACCTTTCTTATGAGAACAGTGCCTGACATTGGACCGATGCTCCAACTGCTGGAAGAAGCAATCAGAGGAGCATTCATACCTGCTTTAACAGAGATGGAAGGCGTCACGCAAGAGCTAAGAGATCTATTAGCTCTTCCGCCAAGGTTCGGAGGAATGGGGATCATAAACCCAGTGGAGGCGGCACCTCATGAGTACCAAAATTCCCTTAAACTTACTACGTCTCTGACAGAAAAAATACGGGAGCAAAATGAAAATGATGAGGTGGACGAAGAGGAACAACGAAATGCAAGACAGGAAATTACAAAGAGCAGAGAAGAGAGACAGAAACATAGCCTAGAACAAATTTAAGACCGAATGTAGTGAAGAACTGAAAATGAGAGTTGAGATCGCACAAGACTTCAAATTGGCTCACTTCATTACCAATAAAGGAAAAAGGTTTCAGCTTAAATAAACAAGAATTCAATGATGTTGTAGCCTTGAGGTATGGGTGGCCAGTTTCGAACCTGCCGCTCAAATGTGCATGTGGTGAAATAAACAACTCAGACCACTGTATGACCTGTAAGAAAGGAGGATTCATTTGTATCCGGCATGATGAAGTACGAGACATCACTGCACAAATGCTGGACGAGGTGTGCCATGATGTCAGAATCGAACCGGAACTTCTGCCTATGGACGGACAGCGCTTGGCCCACAATACTGCAAATACTTCAAATGAAGCAAGAGTGGACGTAAGTGCTCGAGGTTTTTGGACGAGGGGACAACAGGCTTTTTTCGACATCGGAATCTTCAACCAAAGAGCACAAACATATCGTGAACGAGGACTCAAGGCGGCATACTTGAGAAACGAAAGTGAGAAGAAACGTGCTTATGAAGAAAGAATTTTGAACAGGGATCGAGGAAGCTTTACTCCTCTGGTTTTCTCATCGTCGGGAGGAATGGGACCTTCTGCAAGTGTCTTCTATGCCAGATTAGCTGAACAAATATCGGAGAAAAAGCGCCAGTATAAAAGCCAAGTCATAATTTGGATGAGATGCCGGCTCTCTTCCTCTCTTCACACCTATGTCTCAGGGGTACAAGGTCCTCCCCGCTACAGAGGACAAGAGTGAGAGACTTGGACTTTGAAATGGTCGTGGCGGAGGGCCGAATTGGGGAACAACTAGGTTGATTGTAGGGAGGTACTGGTACAATAAGATAAACTATAATGTAACTAGAACAAGATAGATAGTACACCACTTTGTAACTGTCACCTTAAACAAAAATATGTGTGTGTGGCTAGCTAGATCATTGTATGTGTGTGTGTGTGAGTGTGTGTATGTTCCCAAGGAACTACATGTAGTCGATAGTGTACACTTGTTTAATATATAGATTCTGTAAACATGGTAGTGAAACTGATGTGTGTATACATGGTGGAGGTGTAGTACATTGTGGTTGTGTACATGGTGGGTGTGTACATTGTGGTTGTGTACATGGTGGGTGTGTACATGGTAGTTGTATACATGGTAGTTGTGTACATGGTGATTGTGTACATAGTGGTTGTGTACATGATGGTTGTGTACATGGTGGTTGTGTACATGGTGGTTGTAGTCGATCGTGTACACTTGTTTAATATATAGATTCTGTAAACATGATAGTGAAACTGATGTGTGTATGCATGGTGGAGGTGTAGGACATTGTGGTTGTGTACATGGTGGTTGTGTACATGGTGGTTGTGTACATGGTGGGCGTGTACATGGTAGTTGTGTACATGGTAGTAGTATACATGGTGGTTGTGTACATGGTGGTTGTGTACATGGGGGTTGTATACATGGTGGTTGTGTACATGGTGGTTGTATACATGGTGGTTGTGTACATGGTGGTTGTGTACATGGTGGTTGTGTACATGGTGGTTGTGTACATGGTGGTTGTATACATGGTGGTTGTATACATGGTGGTTGTATACATGGTGGTTGTATACATGGTGGTTGTATACATGGTGGTTGTATACATGATTGTGTACATGGTGGTTGTATACATGGTGGTTGTATACATGGTGGTTGTTTACATGGTGGTTGTGTACATGGTGGTTGTATACATGGTGGTTGTGTACATGGTGGTTGTATACATGGTGGTTGTATACATGGTGGTTGTGTACATGGTGGTTGTGTACATGGTGGTTGTTGAAATGGTGGTTGTATACATGGTGGTTGTGTACATGGTGGTTGTATACATGGTGGTTGTGTACCTGGTGGTTGTGTACATGGTGGTTGTGTACATGGTGGTTGTATACATGGTGGTTGTATACATGGTGGTTGTATACATGGTGGTTGTGTACATGGTGGTTGTGTACATGGTGGATGTGTACATGGTGGTTGTATACATGGTGGTTGTATACATGGTGGTTGTGTACATTGTGGTTGTGTACATGGTGGTTGTATACATGGTGGTTGTGTACATGGTGGTGGTATACATGGTAGTTGTATACATAGTGGTTGTATACATGGTGGTTGTGTACATGGTGGTTGTGTACATGGTGGTTGTACACATGGTGGTTGTGTACATGGTGGTTGTATACATGGTGGTTGTGTACATGGTGGTTGTGTACATGGTGGTTGTATACATGGTGGTTGTATACATGGTGGTTGTGTACATGGTGGTTGTATACATGGTGGTTGTATACATGGTGGTTGTATACATGGTGGTTGTGTACATGGTGGTTGTGTACATGGTGGTTGTATACATGGTGGTTGTGTACATGGTGGTGGTATACATGGTGGTTGTATACATAGTGGTTGTATACATGGTGGTTGTGTACATGGTGGTTGTGTACATGGTGGTTGTACACATGGTGGTTGTGTACATGGTGGTTGTATACATGGTGGTTGTGTACATGGTGGTTGTGTACATTGTGGTCGTATACATGGTGGTTGTGTACATGGTGGTTGTATACATGGTGGTTGTATACATGGTGGTTGTGTACATGGTGGTTGTGTACATGGTGGTTGTATACATGGTGGTTGTATACATGGTGGTTGTATATATGGTGGTTGTCAACATGGTGGTTGTATACATGGTGGTTGTGTACATGGTGGTTGTGAACATGGTGGTTGTATACATGGTGGTTGTGTACATGGTGGTTGTGTACATGGTGGTTGTGTACATGGTAGTTGTATACATGGTGGTTGTGTACATGGTGGGTGTATACATGGTGGTTGTATACATGGTGGTTGTGTATATGGTGGTTGTATACATGGTGGTTGTATACATGGTGGTTGTGTACATGGTGGTTGTATACATGGTGGTTGTGTACATGGTGTGTGTATACATGGTGGTTGTATACATGGTGGTTGCGAACATGGTGGTTGTATACATGGTGGTTGTGTACATGGTGGTTGTGAACATGGTGGTTGTATACATGGTGGTTGTGTACATGGTGGTTGTATACATGGTGATTTGTGAACATGGTGGCTATGTACATTCATAGGTATGTACTTGGTGGTTGTATACATGGTGTTTGTGTACATGGTGGAAGTGTACATTGTGGTTCTGTAAATATTAGTTGTGAACATGGTAAATGTATACAAGGTGACTGTAGCATGGTGGTCGTGTACAAGTTATTTCTGCACATGGTGGTTGTCTACATGGTGAAGATGTACATGATGTCAGTGTACATGGTGGTTGTACACATGGTGGTTGTTCACATAGTAGTTATATACACGATGAAAAATACGTAAGAGTTTTGCCGAAGTTGGAGGAGTTCATGAAAATTGTATACATGATGGTGGTGTGTACAGGTAAGTCACGCACACGAGACACATGCACGCACATGGAGACAGGTCAGGCGAGGAGAGGGCGTGTCTACCTACATAACACCCACGCAAACACATGTACACATAGGAACACGTACAGAGGAACACACACATACCACGCACATTCATTAGTAATCAAACACGAAAGTCCCAATCAGACACTCAAACAGTCTTTCTCTCTCTAGCACACATATATACACACACACATACACACACACACAGACACACACAAAGCAAAGTTAGATAATTATGTATAAAGCAGAGCTAGATAATTGTAACTCAGGAAGCGGGACAATACGAGCCTAAAAAACTCAACTCCTGTATACTACAATTAGGTAAATACACACACACACACCCGGCCTTCGGCCAAGACATTTTTCTACAGAAAAATGTACAAATTTATCTTGAAAGGGGGTCTAAGGGGTGTTTTTCTAAGCTCGATGGAGGTCTAGTGAGGAAACTCAGAAATTAATAAATTCATAAATATATAGACCAACAACCAAGCACTACCCCCGTAAAGGCTTTCGTGTGAATAAGCCCTGAAGTGTAACCAAAAGAATACTCGGGATAAGAGGAAAGGCACACTATATAGTAAAATGTAGGAGCGTTTGAAGAAGATATATTAACTTGCTTATAGTCTGCTCGCTAGTTCTACCATCAAGCTTATAAAAGAAAACTAAAAGAAGACTAGAAGAACGAGAGAGTTACACAGAGTTACACAAATACTCAGATCACACAGACCTTGCAGTACGAACTAGGTGGTCCGGACTTAATAGTACTAGACAGGGACAGTGTATAGTGGAAGAATAGGACAGTAAAGTAGAAGGCTCTCTCTCCACCCTCCGCTCCCTCCGGCTAACAGGTCGTACCTTAAAATATGATGAAGTATAACCTTATGGGTCAGGAAATGCCCACAAGGAAAGTATAAGTATAAGAGAGTAATTCAATAATGTACCAGATCCACACTTTACCACGCTAACAATATGGAATATATTAAAGAAGATTCAAAGATACGACCACTCCATATATGAATTTCCCCCTCTATATAATATAATGTGTTATTACCCAAGACGACTATCAAAGTTTTGACAGCCACATGCACTCATTTGAAAATATAAATATATATAAACCACAAGATATTACAAATATCTTTCCCCGATCCAAAATATATTTCAACACTAATATTACACATGTAAATGAATATGCAAAGATGAAGCCAATCCAATATTTAGTGCTCTAGTGAACACGCTTATATTTGCAAGTAAGTTTAAAATATACCATCATTCCCTTGCGTACACCAGCACGTTCGCATACATTATAGAAACTTCAGAGCTTATCCACACAAAGCCTGATAATTCCTCCTCTCTTCCCCACACATATGTACACAGTCGGATGCTATAGTCTCTGGCATTAGTAGACCCCCCCCCCCTATTTGTCTGTATGCAATTATAACTATCTGTGTGAATATTTGGATAGAACTTGCTTTTCAATTAATAGTATAAATAATGTTGTAGTTGATGTATATATAATGTTATTCATAAATTCGTTTCCAGAGATATACTTCCATAATTACAATTAAGTGAAGTCCACGAATAATCATGAGTGGGCTAGCGACTATGGTATCCGAGTGTACAATAATAATTAAAAAAACATACCAGGAAAGATTCTGTAACAAGCCCAATATGCAGAACACGCCATTGAACTTATATGTAAAGATACAAATAACACCACAAACCCTTATAATAGTGAAATATGAAACAACAACAGAACACTTAACCCTTTGAGTACCAGCGACGTGTGCTCTGTTTTATTCTGGCTATAGTTAGACGATATTATGCAGCTTATGAAGGATATTTCTCCTACTCGACGAAACAGAGCAACGGGCGAGGGAACGCGAAAGAAGTCCCGGACCATGAGAATTGGAACTTTAAATGTTTCTGTTCGGGTTCTGTCTCGTGTCGGCCACCCCCAGCAATGGGGTGCGTGCCTGAGTATGTACATACATACATACATACATACATACATACATACATACATGAAGGATCTGTGGTCGAGATAGTTTGAAGCCATATTATTGCTAGAGGTCCTTCCTAAGCTGAATAAAATAGTCTAATAGTTACCAGATTATGATGAAAAGGACGTCCCTGGTACCCCTTCCCCCCTCAAACATATGTCTGGTGATGTTAAGCAAGGAGTCAGAGGGAGCTTCGGACCATTTGTATTGTCCACAACTTAAAACGAGAGAGAGAGAGAGAGAGAGAGAGAGAGAGAGAGAGAGAGGGGGAGAGAGAGAGATAGTGTTCCAGCCCATTTATATTATTGTCGACAACTTTAAACGAGAGAGAGAGAGAGAGAGAGAGAGAGAGAGAGAGAGAGAGAGAGAGAGTTCCAGCCCATTTATATTATTGTCGACAACTTTATACGGGGCCCTTGGGAAGTTTTTTTTTCTGTCGTTTTTTTGGATGACGTTCGAGGTGGTTTGTCTCTCTACAACCCGCCCTTATAAGAATACATAGACGTTGGTGTGTGTATGTGTGTGTGTGTGTGTGTGTGTGTGTGTGTGTGTAATAATAATAATAATAATAAACGGTTTATTAAAGAATGGCAGCCTCATGAGCTGAAAATACACATTTTACAATTTAGTGGATGAACATGAGATGTACAGATATGTAGATGGTAAGCTCAGTTTACAAACAAAATAAATAAATACAATAATGATGCAGGTGCAGAATACAAATTATCATAAAATAACCATGAGAGTAAGTGATATACAGTACATATACACATTTATTTACTTACTCATATACAGAACATACGTATATACACGTACGTGCGCACATACATATACATACATATATAGGAACATATAATAATAATAATAATAATAATAATAATAAACGGTTTATTAAAGAATGGCAGCCTCATGAGCTGAAAATACACATTTTACAATTTAGTGGATGAACATGAGATGTACAGATATGAGGATGGTAAGCTTAGTTTACAAACAAAATAAATAAATACAATAATGATGCATGTGCAGAATACAAATTATCATAAAATAACCATGAGAGTAAGTGATATACAGTACATTTACACATTTATTAACTTACTCATATACAGAACATACGTATATACACGTACGTGCGCACATACATATACATACATATATAGGAACATAAGAACATGCAGTAAGTGTGCACATGTCCGTATACACATTTCCGTATATATGTGTGTGTGTGTGTGTGTGTTAGTGGTATACATGTGTGGGAGGGCTGTTCGATGTATGTTTCCATGCGTCTTAGTATATGTGTGTTTATTACGTGCTTTCCTGGCCCAGAATGTTTTGTATACTACTACTACTACTACCTTTACTACTTTTTTTTTTTTTTTTTTTTTTTTTTACCACTCAGTCTGTGCATCCCCTCTTTGGACCCTAGACCAGGTCAGAATAGTCATCAAAGCGCCTGACTTCGTTGTCATTCAGCTACTTCCTATTCCGGGGTAAGCACTCAGACTCATCATCGTGGATTACTACTACTACATTGATTTTTATTTAATAGTTTTCATACATTTCATATTACTACTACTACCATCACCACCTCCACCATCACCACCACCACTACCATATATTTAATATTGTACACATACTAAATTTCACAAGCATCAGATACTACTATTCTACACCATGCAACTTCAATCCAGTCTCCTTCCTATGCGACCCTCTGCCACTGCTGCTGCCTCGTAGTCTACTTCTGCCACCGTCACTGGTTGTGGTGCAGACCTTCTTGTTCCCCGCAGGCATAGTAGTGCTGATCTGAGCAATGAGAAAGATAGACGGCATCTCATCCAGGCTACGACGTGGCTCCTAGGCTGTTGCTTCTTCTCTGCGATGATCTCTGCTAGCCTTGAATAGAAGCACTGGGCCCTGGGTCCCATCCCTCCTGATGTGGTGAAGACTAGTGGGGTAAAGCTGCCATGTTCGACGTGTAAGATCCTTTCTCCATATGTCATGACCTTCTCTCGTTCGTTCCTCTTGTGTGCAGCCTCCAGAGACAGCTCGCTGTAGCTGTGGGCCATTGGGTCAAATACTCTTATGTCAAAGAACGCTCGCTGTGCATTTGTCCAAAAGCCTCTTGCACTAACGTCCAATCTTGCTTCAGTGGATGTGTTGGCCGTCCTGTGCTGCATGATCTCTCCATCCAAGGGAATGAGTGATGGTTCGCTCACCACATCTCTACACACTTCCCTGAGCATGTTCGCTGTTACATCTCTTACTTCATCGTGCCTGATGCTGATGAATCCTTCTTTCTTACATATCATGGTGTGGTCTGTATCGTTGATGGTTCCACAAACGTATCGATCGGGCAGTCCTTCAATCGGCCAATCATACCTCAGTGCAATAGCATCATTAAATTCTTGTTTGTTGAGATTGAAGCTTTTTGCCTTGATTGGTAGTGTTGTCAGCCAATTTGAAGCACCCGTTTCTTGTGCTATTTGTAGTTTTCTTGTTTGTCTCGGGTGAAGTTGTCCCATCAATTGTGCCAGGTCATTTTTCTGTGAGTTTTGCCTCTCTGACGTGATGGTCTTTCTGATGTTGTAGATGTCTGCCTGGTCTACTTCACCGTCAGAATCTTGTGCTATGATACGGTCAGTGAGAGATCCTGTTATCTTTACTGAGTTCTGGTATTCCGTTACCGCCCTAATAATAATAATAATAATAATAATAATAATAATAAAGTAGGTGTGCAGTTTTTGCATTACCAAAAAAAACAAAAACAAAAACTGCATACACAACTCTGCGACCTAGAATTCTGCAAGTAGTATTGAACCTCTTAGGTAAAATCGGTATATATACAGTATATACAGTATATATATATATATATATAATTATATATAATTATATATATATATATATATATATATATATATATATATATATATATATATATATATATATATAAATATATATCGCAAATACACTTTATTGAATATTTGTTTAAAATGAAGGTTAACTTATGACCTTGGCCTGTGACTTTGACCTTTTTGTAGGATTATATTTGTGTTTACTTTGGTCTATCTATCTATCTATATGCTCAGGCCCAATCCCCATTTTGGGGGTAGCCGACTCAAGACAGAGCAAGAACAGGGAAAACACAAAAACAACATAAAACAACAAATAAACACAGATAAAAAGCACAAACTCACACACATCCAGGTCACCCAGGAGAAGACCCAGAGACCAGGGTCACCAAGGTCGCTCCAGCACTCCCCCGGCCCCCGACCACCCGGAGAGGTTCCGATCTCGGCAGGCAGACATGCATCGGAGCCAAAGCCACAAGCCCTCCCACCACACTTCCAGGCGCACCCTTCACATTAATCGTCTCCCCGGGCCAGGCGCCTGATGGACTATTATCTAGTCCAACTTACGCCCGACCCCTTACTCCAAATGACCACGTGTTCACTCAACTATTCACAAGCATTCTCCATTCACTCCTGTCCACCACCACTTCCCCTGCCTGATCTATAGTCATTCCTCTATCATCTAAAGCCTTTCTTACACAGTCTCTCCATCTCAATGGGGGTCTTCCTGCCCTTCTATCTCCCCTTGTACCTGACTCACATATTCTCTTTGTAAGCCTTTCATCTTCCATTCGTTCAACATGACCATACCAGCTCAGCACCCTTCTGTCCACTCTGGCTGACAAATGTTCCTGCTGCCCCACTCTCCTACGTATCTCTTCATTCCTCAATCTGTCTCTACGAGTAACTCCACACATACTCCTCAAACAGCTCATCTCCATCACATCCAGCCCTCTTTTCTCCTTCTTCTTCATAGCCCATGTCTCAGCCCCATACATCACTGTTGGCACAACAATTCCTTGATACAGTGCACTTTTACTTTCACACCGAGATTTCTCGTCCTCCACATACTTCCCATTGCTCCGAAAACCTTCCTTCCTTCACACACTCTCTGTTTTACCTCCACTTCCACACCTCCACTCCTGCTTATCGTTCCTCCTAGATATTTAAAACACTCTACTTGTTCCAATATCTCTCCATCCAGCCTCAAATCTAGATTCACCCTATGCTCTCCCCTATTACACACCATTAATTTACTTTTATTGACGTTCACCTTCAGTTTCCTCCTTCCACAAACCACACCAAACTCTTTGACTACCCGCTGCAGTTTCTCATCAGAATCCGCCACCAATGCTGTGTCATCACCGAACAGCAACTGATTCAACTGCCAATCTCTACCATTCTTTCCTACTAAACCCAATCCTCTTCCCATAGTTCTCCTTTTCACCTCCCTCACCACACCATCCATAAACATATTAAACAGCCATGGTGACATTACACAACCCTGTTGCAAACATACCTTTACCTCAAACCATTCACTCAACTCACCATTTCCTACTCTCACACATGCTCTGCTCCCTTCATAAAAACTCTTAACTGCTTCTAACAAATTTCCTCCTATTTCATAAATCCTTAACACCTTCCACATTGCTTCACGGTCCACACGATCATACGCTTTTTCCAAGTCCATAAAAGCCCAAAATATCTCCTTATGCTTCTCTAACTACTTCTCGCATAACTGTCTTACTGCAAACATCTGATCCACGCACCCTCTTCCCCTCCTAAAACCGCACTGTTCTTCTCCTATTGCAACTTCCGTACACTTTATTATCCTCTCTATCAACACCCTGCCATACAGCTTTCCAACCACTGACAATAAACTAATACCTCTATAACTTGAACACTCCTGCCGATCTCCCTTCCCTTTGTACAACGGCACAATACATGCACTCTTCCAGTCTATTCGTACCATTGACACAGCAAAGCACACATTGAAAAGTCTCACCAACCAATCTATTATCACATCTCCACCCTTCTTTATACACTCCACAGCACTACCATCCAAACCTTCTGCTTTTCCCGCTCTCATTTGTTTCACTGCTTCTTTCACCTCATTTTCCTCAATCCTTTCATTCATTCCCTGCCACCTGGTTGGCCTGGATAACCTATCTCCATCCACCTCTGCTTCAGTCACTGCTTCTCTTCTATCTCTTGTATTTAACAAAGATTCAAAATACTCGGCATATCTTTTCCTCACTTCAACTGGTTCCACTAGTAATTCTCCATTTTCATCTTTCACTGACTCTTCCCTCTTTTGTCCTCCTTTCCTTACTTTATTTACCTCCTTCCAGAACATCTTCTTTCGTTCTTCAAAATTCTCACTCAGCCTTTGACCCCACCTTTCGTTTGCATCTTTTTTCGCTTCTCTAATTTTCCATTTTGCCTCTCTCCTTTTCTCCTTGTACCTCTCCCATACCTCAAAACTACCATCCTGTAAAATCCTCTCAAAACACTGTCTCTTCTCCTCAACTGCCTTTCTCACCGTATCATTCCACCACTCGCTTCCCTTCCTGATACCTCTGCCTCCTACTTTCCTTTTGCCGCATACTACCTCTGCACTTGCTTTCACTCCTTCCTTAAACTGTTGCCATTCAACCTCTACTTCTCTCTCACTTCCATCCACTTTTCATTTAGTCAAGTAAGTGTGTCAAATTTCATTAAAAATCATCAGTTAGTTTCAGAGGTATTAAATGAATAGTTGACCTTGATCTTTGACCTTCATCTTGACCTTCATGTCTGAAAATTTAAAAAAAATAGTTTTCACTTAAAGCACAACTGTCTCAACTAGCCTAATGTTGTGAAGTTTACATGAGTAGTAAAGAAATTAGCATATTGACCTTATATTTGATGTTGACCTGTGACCTTGACCTATCAAATGGAATTATGTTTATTCTTGTATGACCTTGGTCTAGGCATTCCGAATATGCATGATATGCCTAATGAGAATCTTACATTAAATAGGAAATACTAGTAAAAATCATATTTCAACCTTTACCATGACCTTTGATCTTGACTTTCGACCTTAGAAATTCTTATCAAGGATTTAGTTAGCTTAACCCATTCAGTACCGTAGGATACAGTAATAAAAGTCCCCCCCCAGTCCCCAGCAATATGGCCAAAATGGCAGGAGAGACCATCTTTTCACCTCAAGAGATGAGGCAAGACTGGCTCTCTCACCCTTCAGTGGGTCTTAATATTATAAGCTGAGAGAAAAACGAAACAAAAAAAGGTACAGGGTTGTACAGGCAGTTACAAGGAAAGTACATTACTGACAGCTATAGCCATGCTGGGTCTGTGAAGTTAATTATCTACTGACGACTATAATCGTCACTGGGACTATGTTGGTTAACGGCAATGTTCGTATTAGCTAGCGTTATGAATATGGTTTAACTTGTATAAAAACTTGTTGATTACAAATAGTGATCATATACTGTGACCTTGACCTTTGACTTTTGACTAAAAATAAAATACATATACTGTATTTGGATGGTCGTCGCATTGACTAACTGAATTTGCCTGTATAATTTGATGACAATTCATTAAACAGTCAAGGAGGAGCTTAGGGAAAATGACAAATACTCTTATTTTGACCTTGACCTCTGACCTTAACTATTACAAAATTTATGTGAAATATGATATATACAGTATACCAGGTATGTGATTTAAGTAATAAGCCAAACATATTCAGTTTTCAAAAATGTTAGTAATATTTGTTTAATAAATAATAAAAAGTTGACCTTTGACCTTGACCTGTGTCCTTCACCTTTATGTAAGAGTACATTTTTGTTTGCATTGACATTGCCCATGAAAATCAAATACGCATGCCTAATTTCATTAAAACCCATCAGTTAGTTTCATATATATTAATAGAATAGTTGCCCTTGCCCTTAGACATTTATCTTGACCTTTATATGTCTCAACATTTATTATTTTCCTTTTCACTTAACCCTCCGGGCCCGGGCTGGTCCGCCAAAGGACGGTCGCCCGTACCCGGGCGAAATGGCCGAAAAACGTCTAGGCCTAGGCTACAGTATTTTGTTAAATTTTAACTGCTAGAAATTTCCCACGCATCTATAAACGTAGTGCGGTTTCCAATCTGTAGACTGGCGTTGAGTAGAGCTCTCTAAGTCAACTAAGAAACAAAACTCCGCACATCACAAAAAACACCCACATTTCATAATTTCACCACCATCAGACAAGGCCGGGCTGTCGGCGGGGGCGGTGGACTCATCACCCTGGTACACAATGAAATATCATACATAGTAACCAGTGTACAAACCAAATCCCTCCTCCCCCCAAATGATAACACAACAGAAATACAATCAATTAAAATACGCACTGGCAACAAATCCAACATAACCATCATAAACACATACATCCCTCCCCAAACATCCCCTACAGTACCAAATGAATACAGACCACACTTACAACACATCACAAACACCCCACACATCATCCTGGGTGGTGACTTCAACGCCAAGACGTCGGCCTGGTTTGTCGACAACCCCGACACAGACAGAGGGCTGGTACTACAAAACCAAACAGATAACCTCATCATCCTTAATGACATCCATCAACATACCCATATTCCTCACCAAGCCCTCTATAACCCATCATCTCCAGACATCACCTTTTGCTCCCCAGAACTCGCCCCCACAACATCCTGGAGGGTGGTCAGAACCTTAGGCTCTGACCACCTCCCGATCATTATCACCACCAAAACCAGACTCACCCCAGCTAGCCACAAACACACATACACCAATTATAAAAGAGCTAACTGGGAAGCATTTACAAATGAGACAGAACAACACTTCACAACTCTAAACAGTACCCCCATCACTAACATCAACAATGCTGTACACATACTCAATAAAACTATCCAAAACGCTGACAAGAAACACATTCCAAGAGGTAACAGAAAAAGACACAACCCCAACTTCACACCAGAAATTCAAAACCTCATCAGACAACGCGACACACTGAAACACTCCCCAGCACCCCACACACAAGACATCACACAACAAATTCAAGCACTCAACACCCAAACTAACAACAAAATTCAAGAACAACAAAAACTAAATTGGAATAACTTCCTACAAACACTTGATCACAAAACAAACCCCAAAAAACTCTACAAAACACTAAACAGCATCACACTTTCCAACAGCAACACAACACAATCAGATGCTGCAATCACAACAACAGACTCTACTCCTTCATGTAAACAACAAGCAAACACTCTCATCAATCACTTCTCACATGTCAGCCACCTAAAACCTCACAAAGACGACCGACGTGTCATCCGGCGTAAGAGACAATTCCCCACAGACCCTGACTATACACCCTTCACCAATCACCAGACAAAGCATATCATCAACAATCTCAAGCACTCACCCGCCTGTGGCCTAGACAACATAAGCAACATACACCTCAGACACCTGGGACCACAAGGCATACAAACACTCACTAACATATCAAACTACAGCTATTCACACAACACAATACCAGACATTTAGAAGCATGGTATCATCATCACATTCCCCAAACCCAACAAAGACCCCACGCTACCCTCCTCGCACCGCCCCATCACACTCCTTTGCTCCCCCTCCAAAGTCATGGAACGCCTAGTATTACAACTAATTACACCCGACCTACCCCTAGCTCCAACACAACATGGCTTTAGGCCACTGCACTCCACAAACACTCTTCTCAAAGACCTTACACAAAGAGCTTTTGACGGCATCAACTCAGCTAGACCACCACACAGATCACTATTAGCCACACTCGACATTAGTAAAGCCTTCGATGCCATCCCCCGCCACAACCTAACAAACAAAATCTACAACACAAACATGCACAACAACACAAAAAGGTGGCTGGCCAACTTCCTAGCAGGCAGATGTGCACACGTATCTTTTGCCGGTCAGTCATCTAAAATCAGAAACTTTCCAAACGGAGTCCCACAGGGATCCGTCCTATCGCCCGCACTCTTCAATCTGTACATGCACGATATAACTACACCCAATACTCCCCAAATAAACTTAGCCTCCTATGCAGATGACATAACACTCACATGCACACACCATGACCCAAGAAGAGCAACAGATCTCCTTCAACCCTATCTCAACACACTACATGGCTGGTGCACTACAAACAGACTGAATCTAGCCCCAGCCAAATCCACCGCAACCCTGCTCACAAGCTGGACAGGTGAACACGAATACATCCCTCAACTCACCATAAACAACACACCCCTAACACATACACACACCCAAAATCCTAGGAGTAACATATGATACTCATATGACATTCAAACAGCACACCACAAACATTAAAAAGAAACTGACACCCAGACTTAACGCCCTCAGGTCACTTGCTCACACAAAATTTGGACACAACAAAGAAACTACCACCACAGTATATAAACAATACATAAGATCAGTAATGGAATACGCAACCCCAGCCTGGGCTTCTAACCTAGCTGAAACACATCATAAGATCTTACAGACTATCCAAAACAAAGCCCTGAAGATCATTACAGGCTGCACAGCTACTGCACCCACAGATCATCTACATCAAGAAACCAAAATCCTCAAAGTCAAAGACCATCTGGACATGAGAGGCACTCAATTCCTGGCAGCAGCCTCCACGAACCAAGACCACCCACTAAACTACATGGCAACACACCCACAGACACCAAGAAATATCAAAACAACACCCAGCACACGGTATCACACACAGTTATTGTCCTCTCTCCCTCCCTGCCCACCCCGAACCAACTTCCAGAAGCACATCCATACTCATATCTCTCGCCAATCCATCCACTCACTCACAGACAACACGCAGCTGCATGCACGACCTCCCGAAATGCATCCTTCCGAATCCTCCCTCCCTCGCGAGGACAGAGTCCACCTGGCCAGGCTGAGATGCGGACACCATCCAGCTCTCCTGAGCTATCAGAAGAGACTGGATGACTCCGTTGTCGACGCCTGCCCGGGATGTAACACAGCACCCCATACCATTAAACACATCATAGAAGACTGCATTTCACACAACCACTTACGCCAACAACACAACCTACACTCAATGAGAGCTCTGTGGGAAAGCCCGATCGTGGCCATGGCCTTCCTCAGGGACTCGGGGCTGTTCGGCCAGGCAGCTTAGGGAACAACAACAACAACAACAACTGGTTCAGTTGTGATGACGATTTCAGTGGAGCGAATTTTTCCGCGATGTTGACAATATCGGAGCTTTTCACACACTAATTTCGTCTGACGTCACAACAATAACATTGATCCGACGTCTCCTTATTGTTTTCGGAGGTGCGGTGACGCAACGATCGGCTTTGTTTACATGCGTCGGACGCACGGCGTTCAGACCAAGCTGAATAGGCTTTCAAGCTTACTGCCTAGTAACAGGACACCCGGGCTCCTGCCCTTATTTTGTGGTGTCCTTTCACACGCACACTCGGGCAGGAAGGGTTAAAGTGCAACTATCTCACCAAATGTTGTGAAGTTTGCATGAAAAGTAAAAAAAAATAGCATATTGACCTTTTATTTGAACTTGACCTGTGACCTTGATGTTTTATATGGAATAAAATAGTTTGTTGTATGACCTTGGCTTAGGTATTCCGAATATACATGGTGAGCCTAGTGAGAATCTAAGAGTTAGTATAAAAAATACTAGTAAAAAACCTATGTTGACCTTTGACCTTGAACTTTGACCTTGAACTTTGACCTTACCCTTTAATATATTTTTGTAAAATTTGAGCAATACGATATCAAGGGTTACCAGTACCTTGTATAGTGAGAATGAAGACATTTGAATAAAAACTAAAAATATATAGTATAAGTTGACCTTTGACCTTGACCTTTATGTAAGAGTATTTTTTTGTTTTCATTGATATTGCCCAGGAAAATCAAATAAGCATGACTAATTTCATTAAAACCCATCAGTTAGTTTTATATATATTTATAGAATAGTTGACCTTGACCTTTTACCTTCACCTTGACCTTTATGATGTTTCTCAAAATGTGTTATTTTTCTTTTCATTTAAGGTGCAACTATCTCGCCTAATTTTGTGAAGTTTGCATGAAAAGTAAAAAAAAATAGCATATTGACCTTATATTTGACCTTGACTTGTGACCTTGACCTTTCATATGGAATTGAATAGTTTCTTGTATGACCTTGGCCTAGGTATTCCGAATATTCATGGCAAGCTTAGTGAGAATCTAACTGTTATTATAAGAAATAGTAGTACAAAAGTTATTTGGACCTTTGACCTTACCCTTTAGAATATTTATTTCAAATTTGGTCAATAAGATATCGAGGGTACCAGTAACTTGTATAGTAAAAATTGAGAAATTTGAATAACAACTAAAACACATGATATATTGACCTTATTTTTAACCTTGACCTTTGACCTTAACCTTTTAGTTAAATTGAATATTTCTTTTTGAATGACCTTTGCATTGACCAAATGTATATACCTATGAAATTTGGTGAAAATCCATTGAACGGTCTAGGAGGAGTTACCGGACGGACGACGACGACGACGACAGACAACGACGACGGACGACGACGACAGACAAGCTGAATTATGGTGCACAGTATACGGGCGGGATCTGTGTGTGCGATACCACTCTGCTTCGCAGAGTTGATAAATTACAGGACTTATCGTATTCGTCAGGCAATAATAAGACTATTTTAGTCTATGACGTTCGGGGTGAGTATATATATAAATACGGAGATATTACGCATCAAAAGTTATCGATAGATACACCGAAGACCGCTGCCTAAGAGGTAAAAACTAATATTTCAAAGCTAGCGCTGGGCAGAGAGACTTAACGTTATTACACGTGGGTAACGAGGTTAGAAAAGTGTTTTAGAACTGCTCTTATCTAGGGATTTGAGTCCTCAACCCTTGAATGATATACTGTATTTTGTGTATCATCATCATTTTTATTATTATTATTTTTATTATTATTATTATTAGTATTAGTATTATTATTATTATTTGTATTATTATTATTATATTATTATTATTATTATTTTAGGGAGAGGTTGACCGAATGAGAGGTGGAAGGATGGAGTGAGGAAATACATGAACGAAGGCGGTGCTGGTTGGGGGAGGGGCTTCGACTGACTGGGGACAGAGGTGCATGGGGGCGGTTCGTTCGTGGCCACCCCTTCGGGGATCGCGGCGTCAGGCAATAGATAGATAGATAGGTTATTATTAATATTATTTATCGCATTACTATTAATCCAGTTAGTAAGGAAAGTGAAGCTCTTTCGTTTGCCTGTGTCACTATTAACTACATAAATCCCGTGTTAGTGCTGAACCGTTAAGCAATAGGTGTAATACTCAATGCTTGGAGACTGTTTCCGAATGTCTTGATTAACGTCTTCAAGATCACGACGCATTTATTTTATATTTCTATGTCTGTTACCAGACGATTATTTTCAGAATGGGAGGGGGATAACAGAGTCAGAGTGTTAATTGAGTCTCTCTTCGCCCATTTATCTCCCATAGATCTTTTATAAACTATATCTATATCCTGACGCCGCAATCCCCGAAGAGGTGGCCACGAACGAACCGCCCCATGCACCTCTGTCCCCAGTCAGTCAATGCCCCTCCTCCCAACCAGCACCGCCTTCATTCATATACTTCCTCACTCCATCCTTCCACCTCTCCTTCGGTGCACCTCTCCCTCTCTATCCTTCCACCTCGCTCTCGTACACCCTCTTAGTCAATCTCTCGCTTTCCATACGTTCCATATGGCCGAACCACCTCAAGTTGTTCCTTTTCACACTTTCCAGCACATCTACCTCCACACCACACCTCCTCCTTACTTCCTCATTCGTCTGTCTATCCCTCCATGTAACTCCGCACGCACTTCTCAAGTAACTCATTTCCACCGCTCTCACTCTTGGTCTAAGTCTCTTCCCGAACGTCCATGCTTCGCTTCCGTAAGTTAGTGTCGGGATTACCACACTTTCATGCAAGGACTTCTTCACTTCCATACTGACCACCCTATTTCTTGTTACTGCTTTCAACGTTCCTACAACCCTCTTCCCCTGTTGCACCCTCTCCCGCACCTCCTCATTCACAGTCCCATCTTTACTCATCACACTGCCCAGCTACTTAAAAGAGCCGACGATCTCCATAGCCTGACCGTTCAACTTCACCTCACACTCTGTAACTTCACCCCTTTCGAATACCATAACCTTGCTCTTCCCCGCATTTACCTTCAAATTCCGTTTTTTGCACACTGTTCCAAACTCATTTACCAAACCCTGCAGCTCCCATTCATTATCACTCATCAGAACTGTATCATCCGCAAACAGCAGTATAGGCAGCTTCCACTCATTTCCCTCCCTTTTCAGCGATACACCAACATCCACTGCTCTTGATAGTATTTCTTTCATCACTCCATCCATATATACAGTAAACAACCACGGGGACATCACACACCCCTGTTTCAGACCAACATTCAGGTCAAAGAACTCGCTCTTCTCACTCTCCACACATACTGCCGCCTATATACAGTCGTCAATTAACAGTTACAATAAATTACCAAAACGCTTCATGAACATGCCATACAATATCTGGTCAACGAGGGTATTTAAGGCTTTATTTTATTCATCACAATTATACAAGATCAACAAGTAGAAATGGTATTGATTATTATTGACTTACAATTAATTCATTCATTAATCACATGCATCGGACAAAGTATGTTGGTTTACGAATCTAAAGTTAATATCACTATTGCAGTAACTCGTTTAAAAAGGCTTTCAGTGGATGAAATTATGATTATGTTGCTCTATGACCTTCGAGAGGAGTCATCATAATTTGTTTTGAAACACAATTTAAAATAAGCTACTACAACAACAACAACAACAACTACTACTACTACTACTGCTACTGCTACTGCTACAACTACTACTACAACTATGTTTAACACTAGAAAAAATAGTAATCATTATAATAATAATAATTATATAAGGTATAATGTACAGTTGGTCAAGGATGAAAGTATACAGTTTTTCGTCTGCTATAGTCACACATGGTTTGTCATGTTGTTGTTGTTGTTGTTGTTCCCCAAGCTGCCTGGCCGAACAGCCCCAAGGCCCCGAGCAATTCCAAGGCCATAACCGAGTGCCCCCACAGAACCCTCCCCGCCGACCACAATAAAGCCTGGGTGACCGAAGCCACTCCATGGCGGGGAGCTAAGGAGGGTGCGGAAACACCCGGGAAACCAAAGCCCCACCCAGGGCCCTGTGCCCCTCAGCAATTATGAAGAGAAAGTTGAGGGGCAAGGGAAAAATGTGACGCTTTGGCTTCCAATCTTGGTAGATTGGGAGGTCAATCCACGGAAGAGACGCCGTCACTTGAGATCTAGAAAATACATAAGTTAAAGGAACAGTCAGAGTAAGCTATGGGTATGGCAGAGATTGCTCAGCTCTCACTCTGATAGACCAGCCCATCACCACATGACTAGAACCCAATCCTCTCAGCATCAGCTAGGAAAGGCCCTAGAAAGCCGCCTTTGGCGGGGGGATAGCTCCCCTATTTCAACCCCTTTCAGGGTTGGGCACCCGCCCTGGTTTGTCATGTTGGCAGCCATGACAGCCTTTCCACTAGCCCAAACCATCCCAACACACATGGGGTTCATTATATTGATACATTAATTAATATACGGAGTGCTTCGAAAAAGCGTTTCCATAAATATCAAAAGGTAGAGAATTATTCATAAACCTTCAGGGTGACTAAATACTGTTATGGAGATAGCAAAACAAAGCTGGGGGCATACGCTGGAACAGCGCATAGCCGCGGCGCTCGCCTCCGTTTCATTGCCCTTTGGATCACATATAATCCAGTCTTAGGGATGAAAGTGAAATATCAATATTTACCTACTTATTAATTAACAAGTATTATTAGATTCCTCTTTCTACTCATTATTTATTATGTGTTCGGAAGTTGCAATAGGAGAAGAACAGTGCGGTTTTAGGAGGGGAAGAGGGTGCGTGGATCAGATGTTTGCAGTAAGACAGTTATGCGAGAAGTATTTAGAGAAGCATAAGGAGATATTTTGGGCTTTTATGGACTTGGAAAAAGCGTATGATCGTGTGGACCGTGAAGCAATGTGGAAGGTGTTAAGGATTTATGAAATAGGAGGAAATTTGTTAGAAGCAGTTAAGAGTTTTTATGAAGGGAGCAGAGCATGTGTGAGAGTAGGAAATAGTGAGTTGAGTGAATGGTTTGAGGTAAAGGTAGGTTTGCGACAGGGTTGTGTAATGTCACCATGGCTGTTTAATATGTTTATGGATGGTGTGGTGAGGGAGGTGAAAAGGAGAACTATGGGAAGAGGATTGGGTTTAGTAGGAAAGAATGGTAGAGATTGGGAGTTGAATCAGTTGCTGTTCGCTGATGACACAGCATTTGTGGCGGATTCTGATGAGAAACTGCAGCGGGTAGTCAAAGAGTTTGGTGTGGTTTGTGGAAGGAGGAAACTGAAGGTGAACGTCAATAAAAGTAAAGTAATGGTGTGTAATAGGGGAGAGCATAGGGTGAATCTAGATGTGAGGCTGGATGGGGAAATATTGGAACAAGTAGAGTGTTTTAAATATCTAGGAGGAACGATAAGCAGGAGTGGAGGTATGGAAGTGGAGGTAAAACAGAGAGTGTGTGAAGGAAGGAAGGTTTTCGGAGCAATGGGAAGTATGTGGAAGACGAGAAATCTCGGAGTGAAAGTAAAAAGTGCACTGTATCAAGGAATTGTTGTGCCAACAGTGATGTATGGGGCTGAGACATGGGCTCTGAAGAAAAAGGAGAAAAGAGGGCTGGATGTGATGGAGATGAGCTGCTTGAGGAGTATGTGTGGAGTTACTCGTAGAGACAGATTGAGGAATGAAGAGATACGTAGGAGAGTGGGGCAGCAGGAACATTTGTCAGCCAGAGTGGACAGAAGGGTGCTGAGCTGGTATGGTCATGTTGAACGAATGGGAGATGAAAGGCTTACAAAGAGAATATGTGAGTCAGGTACAAGGGGAGATAGAAGGGCAGGAAGACCCCCATTGAGATGGAGAGACTGTGTAAGAAAGGCTTTGGATGATAGAGGAATGACTATAGATCAGGCAGGGGAAGTGGTGGTGAACAGGAGTGAATGGAGAATGCTTGTGAATAGTTGAGTGAACACGTGGTCATTTGGAGTAAGGGGTCGGGCGCAAGTTCGACTAGATAATAGTCCATCAGGCACCTGGCCCGGGGGGACGATTAATATGAAGGGTGTGCCTGGAAGTGTGGTGGGAGGGCTTGTGGCTTTGGCTCCGCTGCATGTCTGCCTGCCGAGATCGGAACCTCTCCGGGTGGTCAGGGGCCGGGGGAGTGCTGGAGCGACCTTGGTAACCCTGGTCTCTGGGTCTTCTCCTGGGTGACCTGGATGTGTGTGAGTTTGTGTTTTTTATCTGTGTTTATTTTTTGTTTTATGTTGTTTTTGTGTTTTCCCTGTTCTTGCTCTGTCTTGAGTCGGCTACCCCTTAAATGGGGATTGGGCCTGAGCATATAGATAGATATATAGATAGATAGATAGATTTATTATGAATGTTATAATGTTAAGTGTATATCGTAATATCTTTTATAGCCACTCCATATTCGTCTACTTTAGATACACACAAATCTAATTCCTAAAAGTGGACGTAAGGAAGCCTGTGTGTTCAATAGGGTAATGACCCAGCAATTTTACTCATCTTGCGAGCGCCATTGCTTTATGATTCAGTCCTCGAAGCATAATGAGGCTTTACTTGTGATTTTTATTTATTTATTTATTTATTATTATTATTTTTATTTTTATAAGCAGAACACCTGCAAACCAACTGCAACATTGATATCACCATACCCTACATTATTAGCCACATATTACCACGTGTGAAAATGGACCTGTATTCCACTGAAATATCGTATATAGGTAAACGTTTTGATTTTCGTTTTCACTCTCGCATTTCTTGTATATCTATCAATAACATTAAGTGTTTAATATCTCCGAAGTGATATTCACGTCAAAGATTATAGAGCAATATATTTAATAAGTCCAGGAACACGTTTTTAAACACCCTGTATAAGGTGGGCGGGCTCTGAGATATTGCTACCAGGGCTGTCAACATGACAAACTATGTGTGGCTATAGCAGACGAAAAACTGTATACTTTCATCCTTGACCAACTGTACAATGCATTCAAGGTTCGAATACTCAAATCCCTAGAGTGATTCCGAAACACTTTTCTAACCTCGTTACCCACGTGTAAGTTAAGCGTCTCTGCCCTGCACTAGCTTTGAAATATTAATGTTTACCTCTCAGACTGCGGTCTTCAGTATATCTATCGATAACTTTCGATGTATATTATTTATGTATTTATATATACTCAACCCGATCGTCATAGAATATAATAGTCTTACTATTGCCTGACGCATACCCGCAGGCTGCAGGTCTGGAGGTATCTGTTGTGAGTAGATTTATGTGTCGTCGATGATTAAGCAATTTTGTTGCAAAATGCTTCAGTGTGTCGTGATTTGAGAGTGCAGGCAGGCTAACTGTGGCAAGAACTTCCTCATAACCCGATTATTTGGCACCAAGGATGATCCTGCAAGCCTGTCTTTGCAAACTATCCAATCGTCGTTAGGGTTAGAGAGGAGTACACTCACGGCGGTAAGTCGTAGACCAGGGGTGTGCCAAAGTCCTAGCCACACAATGGCAGCAGGTTCAAACAATATCTATCTTTGCTGGTTGAGCGGGCACGACGCCAGTGGGAATGGGACAGGGAAGGGTTTCATCGATTGACGTAGAAATGGGGCGAAAGGTCTTACAATCGACTAACTAATGGGGCAAACACCTTAACATCTGAAAACTAATGGGGCTAAACAGGAGGGAGAAAGTGGTCCAGAAAACCGACCCATTAAAAAGTTAGAAGATATCTCAAGTAATTATTGTATCTACCATTATGTCCTAACTATAATAATGTCGTCTACATATAGCTGAAATAAAATTACAAAGCCGTCGTCGGTACAGAAGGGGTTTATATTCCTCTTATTTTATCACGTATCCCTTCCCTCTGACTCCCATACCCCAATTATCTACCGCTTCACTCCTTCCCCCACCCCCTCCAACCTCTATCCTCCGTCTCCTACCCCTCCTCTCCTCTCCCACCTCTAACCTGCCTTCCCCCACCCCCCGCCTCCCCTATTCCACTAACACACACCCCTCCCTCCTACCTCCCTTCCCCCTCCCTCCTCTCCTCTCCCACCTTTATCCTCCCTTCTCCCTACTCTCCTCTTCTCCCCCACCTCTATCCTCCCTTCTCCCACGCCCCTCCTTCCTCCCTGTAACCCCCCCCCCCATTCCTCGTCCCCCTAACACCTCCCTCCACCCCTTCTCTCTTTCCTTGATAATAAGTATGGTCGAAACTTCCTGACTCGTGATCAAAGATTCATTATTTAGAAACAGGTACAGTATATTATGCTAAAGAAGTAACATTATATTACATTTACATTCGAAAATGGAATATAATAGACT
Organism: Paralithodes platypus; assembly: GCA_032716605.1. Lineage (NCBI taxonomy): Eukaryota > Metazoa > Arthropoda > Malacostraca > Decapoda > Lithodidae > Paralithodes > Paralithodes platypus. Next base: position 24,144,661 of record CM064496.1, on the reverse strand, counting down.
ACACGATACTTCCATAGCAATTGCTTGAAGTAATCTTACTATTATAGTCAACTAAAAACATTATTCATAGCTTCGGATATCCAAGAGTTGTCAAGTTGCCTCGAATCCTCCGAGTTAGAAATCCTAAGTATGGGGGGCCGGCCATGTTTCCTATGGACGCCATTTAAGAGCCATGAATATCAAAAGACGCGAGTATATTTTAGTTTTGATTATATAAAATGTAGATCCGAAGATTCAATTACATATCCGGTACCAGTATTACCGAATGTTTATTATGGTTATTAACATGGAGTGAAAGCAACGACTACTGACACCAGTGATAACAATATGGCGGAGTTTAGCAGCGACTAATGACACCAGTGGTAACAATATGGCGGAGTTTGGTTGAACTGTTGCCATAGGGTTGCTACTCCGATTCGGGTGTATCATATGAAAGATAGAAACCATAATCAGAGGCTACGAATGTATTCATACATTATTTTATTCTTTCTAAAGCATATTCTATAGTATACTGCTAAATAACCCACAATGTTACAGTAAATAAATGAGATATTTAATATAAATGGTTCACAATTACCGGTATCGGATCTTCATTACTGCTCGCATAAATGGTTAATCGGAGCGTTATTACTGCGCGCATACATGGTTCGCCATTACAATGTTTCGGATCTTCATTACTGCACGAATAAATAGTTCACAATTATGGAGTTCCGGAGCTTCATTATAGCTCACCATGTTGTCTCGAAGCCTTGGAGTCGGTGGGGTGGTGGAAGCGACGGAAACCAATGAGGGGCCTCCAGTAGAGCCCGTCTGTCCCTCACTCTGTACTGAACCGGCTTTGGGGACGAGTGGATTTGCTGCCGTGGAAAGGTAAATAGAAGTTTCCTTCGATATATTTTTAAGGCTTATATTTATTATGTTAAGTATTCTTCGGTTCGCTCTTGCCTGATCGTCCCTACCCCTTGTGAGAGTTGGGGCTGGCTACTGACTGACTAACTAACTGACTGGCTATTCGTGCTTATCCTGCGAAAAAAGGCAATACAAACTGTGAACATTATACTGTGTATTCCTCTGCTAGGGACTGTAATACTCGAAAGGGGAGCTCTATTCGTGACTTGGTATGCTGGCTTATTAATCCAGGAAGGTTGGTAGCTTCTGAATTCTGTAGTATTTTTTAGTTCAGAATATCTTAAGAAATTAGTATTTATATTCGGTTTTGCGACTTTGCTTTGAACGTAGTACGCAAGCTATATTATGCTGCTGGTAGAATTTAAGCGTTTTTTATTAATTACTCTTATACTTTGCATACAATACCAATGCAATTACTGTTAATTAATTTCTCAAAGAGATTGTCAATATTTTCTCAGGCAGGTATTTTAACCCCTTGAGGATTGCCTCTTTTAGAAATTTTATTATGGCTATCATTAGATTATATTTAGCTTAGGAAGACATTTTGAGAGTCCGTGCTAATTGGGATAGATTTGACTCCTTTGATTTCTAACCTGAATGAAATAGTCTAATAGCCAGAATACTGTCATAACGCGTCATGATCATCAAGAGGTTAAAGACAAGTTTTCTTGAGGCGTATTTTTTTTAGAGCTTTCTCTAAATTTATAGATTTTGCTATATTTGTCTGCATGCGCAGATAATTTAATTTAATTTAATTTAATTTAATATCGCAATATTAAATTTAAACCTTTCCGAACTTGTTTAGTTTGCTTACTAGTTTTCCTGTTGACAATGCTATTTGAGTTTGCTTACCTTTTTCTTATAAGCGATTTGGAAATTTGGCTTTGGTTTTAACTATGATAGAAGACCAACTTTGTATTGCTCTATTTTGACATTCTGTTTAACACTTTAGTACTTTACATTTTGGCCTGTCTCTTTTTTTGGTTTATTTTAGCTTTTGGCTTTTCTTTTTAGTCATGTTACCGTGACTTGCACGTAGTGAAAAGTATTGGTTTAATGTTATTTTAATACCACGAAGTTTGTTGATATATTTGAAGATAAATATTGAATCTACATGCTCTAAAAGACCATAAGAAAATGTCTTTTAACCCTCGGCAAAACCTAATAAAAAAGTATGGTACTAAAATTTATTTTTCGTAACAAGGCTGTCAATACGGTACTTCCAGTTATCGATAGGGTTATACTGATGTTTTGGACCGACAGTTAGCCCATCAATCTGTTTAGGCCTAATAGGTCCGGTAGAGCATATACATCATTGCTATATATGGCATTATGAGCTGAAATGTATTATAAGGGAGACAAAAACAAAAACTCTAAAATACATGTATAGGCCTAGGCTACTGTAAAACAATAAGTTTTTCAGCCAGTACCCAACCAGCGGGGGTGTGGAGGCGGCAGCCCCTACCCATATACTAGGTTAGGTTAGGTTGTTAGGTTAGGCTAATAGCCTAGAACATTAAAAAAAAAAAAAAAAAAAATCTAACCCAAGCAGCGGGGGTGTGGGGGCGGCAGCCCCCACCCATAATACTAGGATAGGTTAGGTAAGGTTGTTAGGTTAGGCTAATGTCTTCCCAAAGTTGACTATTTTTATAACATGAAATATTAGGCTACCCACTCCACCCCGTGAAATCCGAGCCAGCTTTCGTCAAAAGTTGGCTCGGGTATTCACAAAATTGGGTTGTATGGGTTTGCAATTTGGGAAAACCCGAGCCAAGTTTTAATACAAAACGCTATTATTGTATTTTTACGCTTTTAACCCCTCATTTTCCCTGAACTTCATAGCCCTCCCCACTAGTGGGGGGCGTGTTTGTAGATTGTTGGATAATGGGTAAATACTCATTTCCGCTCCTCTTCAGTATAAAACTACACTATATCTGAAGAAAAAATTACAAAATAAAACTTACTGAAATCGCTGTCGGTCCAAAAAGTCAGGTTTACCATCGATAGCTCTAAAGATCATGTGTAAATGTGTTAAACCCTCGGAAAACCTAATATAAAAGTATGGTATTAAAATTTAATTTTCGTAAAAAGGTTGTCAATACGGTACTTTTCCGTTATCGATGTACAATCAAAGCTGAAAATTGCAGATTAAACACCGTATACTTCATAGACTTTATTTTCACCTTCGTATAATAGACAGCCAATTTTTTGTTTTTATTTACTAAGGGATTAGTATATACTCAACCAGCGGGGGTGTGGGGGCAGCAGCCCCCACCCATAATACTAGTTTAGGCTAATGTCTTTTCAAATCACTATCGGGGGCGTGTCTCAACATCGATCAATAGGCCTAATGGGGAAAATAGGTTTTCCCGAGATTTCTAATTAGTTACAAACACTATATTGATTCAAATGAACAATTTCTTTTATAAAAAAACACTGAAAATTTGTGGTATTAAAATAAAACTTTTCCAAAGTATTTTGTGTAGGCTATCCTTTATTTTTTATTTTTTTTATTTTTTTTGCGGATTGAGTTTTTGTCCTTGCTTTAAACTTTATGATTTAGGCGTTGCTACTATTTCAGCTTTAGTATTGGCGCTTTTGCTATTTTCTTTGTGTCTAAGACTGCTGGCTTTTGGCGTTACATACAGCCTACAATGCGCTTTAAGTTTTGGCTTTAACTTCTGAATATTGAGTTTGGCTTGGCATTGGGCACATATCTTTGCTATTTTGTTGTCTATCTATCTATATGCTCAGGCCCAATCCCCATTTTGGGGGTAGCCGACTCAAGACAGAGCAAGAACAGGGAAAACACAAAAACAACATAAAACAAAAAATAAACACAGATAAAAAACACAAACTCACACACATCCAGGTCACCCAGGAGAAGACTCAGAGACCAGGCTTACCAAGGTCGCTCCAGCACTCCCCCGGCCCCTGACCACCCGGAGAGGTTCCGATCTCGGCAGGCAGACATGCAGCGGAGCCAAAGCCACAAGCCCTCCCACCACACTTCCAGGCACACCCTTCATATTAATCGTCCCCCCGGGCCAGGCGCCTGATGGACTATTATCTAGTTGAACTTGCGCCCGACCCCTTACTCCAAATGACCACGTGTTCACTCAACTATTCACAAGCATTCTCCATTCACTCCTGTCCACCACCACTTCCCCTGCCTGATCTATAGTCATTCCTCTATCATCCAAAGCCTTTCTTACAGTCTCTCCATCTCAATGGGGGTCTTCCTGCCCTTCTATCTCCCCTTGTACCTGACTCACATATTCTCTTTGTAAGCCTTTCATCTCCCATTCGTTCAACATGACCATACCATTTTGTTGTTGTTGGATGTATTTTGGATATGTTAAGTTTTGGGCTTTTTGGTTTGCCTTTGAAATTAGCATTAAACTGCATTCGTTGAGCAGTTGAGCTCTACCCCTTAAGTTTCTGGACAATCGCATTTCTGTTTGTGGTTACAGCTTTGGGTATTTATCAAGGAAACTGGCCAACTTTTTAGTTTTTTTTTTAGTTTTTTTTTGTGTTCTCTGTTTCAGCTAGTTTTCATGGTAAATCTACAGTTATACTACCCCTCCCCTACCACCAGCTCCTTCCTTCAAAACACGACTTTTAGCATGTTTTTGGATGGTTCAGCAGATGCGGAAACTGGAAAAAAAATTATTTTGATAAAAATTATCACCAACCAGATAGGAGTTTTTCAGGTAATTTGTTGTTGTTTTTTATTTTTGTATTTGATATACAGTGTTGTTTAATACAGAGGACCGTCGCATTTTAGTATTTTTATTATTAGCTTAACCTATCCTAACTTAACCTAACCTAGCCGAAAACTAACCTGTCTCGCGACTGGTCTAAACCCAGCTCACGTTGCCTGTGTATGGGTGCGCGACGGTCTAAATCCAGCTCACGTTCCCTGTTTATGGGTTCGCGTAGGTTTGTAATACTTCAATGTATCTATTAAAAGTCAAATATACATTTCAGAGCATTATCAAACCATACTAAGTCTGCTACTAATAATATTAACCCATTAGTACCAACAGAATAGCAACAAAATAGGGGTAGTATAACTGTAGATTTATCCAATTTTGTTTATAAAAAACACTCTGAAAATTTGTGTTATTAAAATATTTTTTTTCCCTAACTTAACCTAACCTAACCGAAAACTAACCTGTCTCGCGACCGGTCTAAACCCAGCTCACGTTCCCTGTGTATGGGTGCGCGACGGTCTAAACCCAGCTCACGTTCCCTGTTTATGGGTGCGCGACAGTCTAAACCCAGCTCACATTCCCTGTTTATGGGTTCGCGAAGGTTTGTAATACTTCAATGTACCTATTTCAAGTCAAATATACATTTCTGCGCATCATCAAACCATACTAAGTCTGCTACTATTAATATTAACCCATTAGTACCAACAGAATAGCGACAAAATAGGGGTAGTATAACTGTAGATTTATCGTTTTCATCATTATACAGTGGTTATCATTAATTAGAATCTCCGGAAAACCCGTTTTCAATTACTTTGAAAAAGTTAATATTTACCTCCTGTTATCCACAGCCAAAGCTGAAGATTGCGGAGTAAATGCCGTAGATTTCATTCATTTTTTTTTTTGTTGCGACGGTCAACCTTTTATTAATTAAATACCAAACCAGCGGGGTTGTGGGGGCGGCAGCCCCCACCTAATATACTAGGTTAGGTAAGGTGGTTATACTGATGTTTTGGACCGACTGTTAGCCCATCGATCTGTTTAGGCCTAATAGGTCCGGTAGAGCATATACATCATTGCTATATATGGCATTAAGAGCTGAAATGTATTATAAGGGAGAAAAAAACAAAAACGCTAAAATACATGTATAGGCCTAGGCTACTGTAAAACAATAAGTTTTTCAGCCAGTACCCAACCAGCGGGGGTGTGGGGGCGGCAACCCCTACCCATATACTAGGTTAGGTTAGGTAAGGTTGTTAGGTTAGGCTAATAGCGTAGAACATTAAAAAAAAAAAAAAAAAAAAATCTAACCCAACCAGCGGGTGTGTGGGGGCGGCAGCCCTCACCCATAATACTAGGATAGGTTAGGTAAGGTTGTTAGGTTAGGCTAATGTCTTCCCAAAGTTGACTATTTTTATAACATGAAATCATTATTAGGCTACCCACTCCACCCCGTGAAATCCGAGCCAGCTTTCGTCAAAAGTTGGCTCGGGTATTCACAAAATTGGGTTGTATGGGCTTGCAATTTGGGAAAACCCGAGCCAAGTTTTGATACAAAACGCTATATTATTGTATTTTTACGCTTTTACCCCCTTATTTTCCCTGAACTTCATAGCCCTCCCCACTAGTGGGGGGCGTGTTTTTAGGTTGTTGGATAATAGGTAAATACTCATTTCCTCTGCTCTTCAGTATAAAACAACACTATATCTGAAGGAAAAATTACAAAAAACAATAAAACCTACTGAAATCGCTGTCGGTCCAAAAAGTCAGGTTTACCGGTAAGGTAGTTAGGTTAGGCTAATATTACCCCTTATTTTCGTCTTTTACCCCTCAATTTCCCTGTACTTCATAGCCCTCCCCACTATCGGGGGCCGTATATTAAGATTGTTGGATAATGGGGGAAACTTTTTTTCCGGAGATTCTAATTAATAACTACTGTATAATTATGAAAAACTAGCTAAAACCAAAAACAAAAAATCGCTAAATAAAAGTTGGCCAGTTTCCTTGATATTTTCCTAGCTTTGGCATTAGACTAGTTTGCTTTGGCTCTTGTTTCGGCTTAACTTAAATAAACTTAGTTTGGCTTTAATATATATACCGGTATATATATATATATATATATATATATATATATATATATATATATATATATATATATAGAAAATATTAAAGGACACTAGTGCGACGTTATGAGAAACCATTTATTAGTGAAAATAGGCACCAATAGATTCGCCATAGTGTTCTCCATAGTCCGCATGGAGGAGTTTAGTTATCAAATAATTGAAAAATACCCACTTCAGACTAATACACCAAAAATCTTACTCAAAGCCGGGGTGTGGGGGCGGCAGCCCCCACCTATAATACTAGGATAGGTTAGGTAGGGTTGTTAGGTTAGGCTAATGTCCTTTCAAAGGGGTATAAGCTAGTAAACACTAGAATAGCCTATACCCGGTCAGAGGTAAGAAGAAGAGTCTTGCAGTAGTCACCTTGAATGCTACCTATATATATATATATATATATATATATATATAATATTTAATCTTGGTTTTTAATCTTTTGGCATATTTTTGAGACTGCTTATGCTGCGGTCTTTGGTTTGTGTTTATGCGGATATCTTTACCTCTTGTGCTTCTGGATTTAGGCTTTGATATAGTCATTGATTTGGCCTGTATTTTGGCTTCGATGATTTAATTTTATATTTGCCTATGCTTCAAACTTTCTTTTTAGAGTATGACCATAAGTATAGGCTCTGCTTTAAGGGATCCCACCTCGCTTTTTTTTTCTCCCTCTTTGGCTTGTACCCCTTCGGCCCCATTCAGCCTACTGTTTCAAGACTTTTACCCCCATCCAGGTGTCAATATATTCCTGGCGAGCGGTAGCGAGCCAGCATATATATATTTTTTGTTTTGAAAGAAGGCTAAATTTGTAAATTTTCGATAGATTTTTTTTCCGGCGAAGCCTGATTTCTCCATACAATGCTGGCTCGCTATCGCGTGCCAGGAAGAAATAGACACCTGGATGGGGACAAGTCTTAACACAGTTGGCTGAATGGGGCCGAATGGATAAAAGCCAGGGAAAGAGAAAAGGAAAGATAAACCAAAAAGCGGTGGGACCCCCCCCCCCTTAAGACTTTCAATATTTTAGTTTTGCCTTCAACTCCTGTACCAGCGACGTATGTTTGACTTTATTTCAGCTGCCTAAGACTTTGTGCAGTTTAAGATGGATCTGCGGTAGTAAAAAGGGTTAACCCTTTGTGGGGTGGAGTGCTTTTGGAGATAGTGCAAATTCGCGCGCTCATAGGTCCAAATTTGCTTGATCCCTCATGATCAAATTTGGTCACTTGCCCTATAAAGGGTTAATGAAGATAGTTCGAAGCCTGTTAACCCCTTGAGGATTATGACGCACTTTAACTGTTTATTCTGGCTGTCATTATACTATTTTATTCAGTTTAGGAAGAATTTGTGGAAGCTAATTATTTAATATAGTTTTTACCCCTTTGATGCCCACAGATCGTTCCTAAGTTGTATAAAATAGTCTAATGATAGCCAGAATTAACTGTCCAAATGAGTCATAATCCTCAAGGGGTTAATTGCTGGCGGGCTAGCCCGTACACCGAATAGAAGCCTATTAGTAGCCAGTATGAAATTAAAAGGACGAAACTGGTACTGAACTGCTTGAGTTAGCCCATGCATTTTTATTTTTATTTTTTTTGTCAGGCTTTCCTTTCAAAATTTGGCAATGCTTTCGCCTATGCTAGTAATTTGTTTTGGGCAAGGTTTCAATTGGAACTTTGAAAATTAACCTTGCTCAACATTTCACTAGGCTAACATTTGTATTAAAAGGTTAGAGTTGCTCTTATAACTATATATACACTGTAATACTGTATTAAACTATGCATTTATTTTGTTTCTGCCTGGCATTGGTCTTTGCTTGTACTTTAGTTTTAGTTTCAAATTGTGCTTAAGGCTATATAAAAACAAATGCTAAATTTCTTTATTATGGAAATTAGTTTGCCCTCGGCTGTGTATTTGAGTTTTTATTTTGGATATTGCTAAAACATTATTCGCAGCGTAGACTTTGGTTTTGAATTGATGTATTGGAATTTTACAATTCGCCTTCACTTAGTCTTTTGGCTTAGGCTTTATGTAAATTTTTGTTTTTGCTATTCTATTATTTTAGGAATTAGATTAACTTTAGGTTATTCTATGCTTCTGTTGTTTTTGTTTTTTTTCTATGTGAGAGAGGGAGGCAAAAGGCAGAACTGCCTATGGCGAGTGCCTCTCCCAAAGTTGAAAGAGTGACAGGGCCAAAAACAAGGGACGTTAGAGCCAAAATGCCTGGACACACGGAGTTTGAAGCAATTTAAGTCCTAGGAAGAGGGGAAGACTGATTCTGGGAGAGAGTTCCAGAGCTCAGCTGTTGAATAGAAGAAAGACAGTAAAGTTTCACTCTTGGGTTGGAGAGTTTCACAGACTAGGGGTGGGATTGTGTTGTAAGACGGGTACCACGTGCCCTACGTAAAGGAGGTGGTATACACTGGGAAAGCTCTGAGGAACCCTGATTATTATAGTAGCGATAGAATAGCGAGAGATGCAACATTGCGGCGAAGAGAGAGAGATTGCAGAGAGTTGGTGAGTGGACGGGAGTTAATGATACGAAAGGCCTTCCTTTCAATTTTGTCTAGGAGAGCGGTGTGAGAGGAACCTCCCCACACATGTGAACAATAATCAATAAGAGCATGCACTATGCCCCTGTACAGAGCAAGAAGCTGTGCAGGGGTAAAGAACCCCCTAAGGCGGTTGAGCACACCCAGCTTCTGGGAGGCTGCCTTAGCAAGACTGGTAATATGGTCCTTCCAACTGAGAGATGAAGAAAAAGACACAAAGAATATTGAGAGAAGATGAAGGATTGATTTGTGTATTGTTGAAGAATAAGGGATAGTCCGCAGGGAGTTCTTGACGGGTAGATAGATGGAGAAATTGGGTTTTGGAAGCATAAAAGGTAACTAGGTTTTCTCTGCCCCAATTGGAGATAGTAGTTAATCAGAATTTAAGTGTTCTATGGCTTCATTCAGTTTGTCATTGAGGAATTGCTGGCTTGGGCGTTCTGAAAAACTAATGGAGTAGTGGAAGGTTGAGTCATCTGCGTATGAATTGATGGGAGTTGAGGTACAGTTGAAGGTCATTTATATAAATTAGAACGAGAATAGGAGATAGGACAGAGCCCTGAGGAACACCAGAGTTTATAGGGTGAGGAAGTGAGCGATGGCCGTCCACAACCGCAGCTATGGAACGGCCGGAGAGAAAATTAGAGATAAAGGCTCCGATAGAGGGATAGAAACCGAAGGAGGGTAGTTTAGAAATTAAAGATTTGTGCCAGACTCTATCGAAGACCTTTGATATGTCTAGTGCAATAGAAAAAGTCTCGCCGAAGTCCAGAAAGGAGGATGACCAAGAGTTAGTAAGATATGAAAGATCACCAGTAGAGCGACCCTTAAGGAAGCCATACTGGCGATCTGAGAGCAGATTATGAGAAGAGAAATGCTTAAGAAATTTGGAAGCAAGAATAGTTTCAAAAACTTTAGAAATATAAGAGAAGAGTGCAATTGGACGATAGTTGGAGGGTTGAGAGCAGTCACTTCTTTTAGCTTTTGTTTATTGAGTTTAATTTAATTATTTTAGATTTGCTATACTTTGTCCTTACATTTCGTATTTTGTCCTATTAAATTCTTAATTATAGCTTAGTTTGTCTTTAGCCTGTTATTTTAAGTATGCCTTGAATATGGACCTTGGTTTGCTTTTGCTTCTGCAGTTATTTGCTATGAACTTATTGCTTTTAAATATTTATATTGCTTTTGGCTTTCACTTTTTATTTACTTTTCGCTTATAACGCATTCAGTAACTCAGTGACTTAATTTCATAATCTGGCCACTATTAGATAATTTAGTATTACTGAATAAGATGGTCACGAATTATTTTGCAATATTTTAAAACAAATATGGAATCTATATGCTCTAAACATCGTATGAAAATGTGTTTTAAGCCTCGGCAAAACCTAATAAAATTTTAACTAAAATTGATTTTTTTCGTAACATGGTTGTCAATATCTTTCTATAGACGGCACTGATTCGTACACTCGCTATTTTCACCGGTCTCCCGAGGTCTGTCCACCACCTTTTTAGTAAACACTACCTCCACCTGCCTAGCTCTGTCGAAACTACAGGTGATCATTTCCACACCTTTGCGCATCATGTCACAAGACACTATTGGGTTCCTATTGGTTTCTTTGTGAAGACTTAATTATAACGCATAGGCTAAGTCACGCTCTGGTCACACATACACTCGGGAGCCAATCAGTTAGGTGTAATATGTTTAAGTCATTGCAATCGCCCAATCACAGATACCCACCTTGATTTACCTGAAAATCACCAGTTGAGTCATGGCAGTAGATTGTAAAGGGTGCTCGCCTCTGCCACCTCTGTTATTGTAGAAACTACAAGAAATAATACTGCTGCCCTGAAAGTATTTACAGAACATGGGTGCTTGCCTACTGATGTGACGTGTAAGAGGTAAGATTTTTTCGCATAGGTTTAAACTTCCGGAAATTAATGGGTAATAAATAAGATAATGGATTATTTTAACTTACGTCCGCCGCCGCACTAATGTTATTGTTGTCAACCTCTCTCTGCCGTCGGACGAGTGTGGCAGAGCCAGGGCTAGTTTAGTATCCCACGTACGGAGTACTATGAATCCGCAGTAGCTGGCATGCAAGGGCTAGTTTTGTATCACACATACTGAGTACTATTAATCCACAGTAGGTGGCATGCAAGGGCTAGTGTTGTATCCCACGTACAGAGTACTATGCACCCGCAGTAGCTGACATGCAAGGGCTAGTATTGTATCCCACGTACTGGGTAGCCTACTATGCACCCGCAGTAGCTGGCATGCAAGGGCTAGTTTCGTATCCCACGTACTGGGTCTAAGTTAGGTTAGGTTGGGTTGTTTGGTTAGGTTAATATACTAGGTCTCAGAAAAAAAGATTCGTAGTTGCGGTAGTATTTACAGATACGCCCGAATACTAAATGGGCGGCGGCCCAACCACAATGGCACCGGTAATGGTTAGTGTTGTGTCCGTACTACCTAGTACGTGGGATACATCGTAGGCGTTAGGTGTGGATTAGGCATGTATCCAATGTACTAAGTCTATGTTACTGGATATTTATGATTTAAATAAGTGCCAAGTTTTAGATAAATCTGGTTATATGACTTTGCAATTAGGGAAAACATGAGCTGATTTCCAACATTTGGTTAGTCTTTTTAGACTCTCAAAATCCGAGCCAAGTTTTGCCAAAACTTGGCTCGGGTTTTCCAAAATTCGGCTTTTTGGGGTTTGCAATTTAGGGAAACCAGAGTCAAATTTCTAAATTAGGTTACTGTAATTTGTTTACTCCACAAACTCGCAAAAATCCTAGCCAACTTTGGCCAAAACTTGGCTCGCGTTTTCGAAATATTGGGTTTTAGGCCTTGGAAATACCTTCCAACCAGAGCCAAGTTTAGCTAAAATAAGTTTTTATAGACTTTTTACGCATTTAACCCCTCATTTTCCCTATACATCATAGCCCTCCCCACTATCGGCTGCGTGTCTCAAGATCAGGGTTGTTTATTTTTTTTATTTAAAAAAAAAAAAAAAAAAAAAACATTATTTGATTTAAATATATTTTTTTGATTTATATTAATTTGATGTTCTACATGATATCTAACTGCTACAGGATATTGTTTAGCATATTTATAACTAAAAATAGATAGAATACATGAATTAAAAAATGCATACAACATGAAATGCAGATTAATTTAATTTTCTATTTTTGTGGACGTTTTCATATCAATAGGCCTATGTCTGTCTCTAACTAAATAAACACACTCCTCATGATCATGATGCTTAAATTCTTTGTTTGGTCTAACCAATTAAATTAAAGTGGAATTTGTTCGTTATATTCAGTTACAAGGTACTTTCTTTTAGCTAACTGGATAATAAACATGAAAAAGGAATTTGTACTATTATGGGTATCTTTAAATTTATCTACTTTTTCTTAATAATGCTAATTCCACTATACACTATACGTTTATTTAAATAAAACAAAATTATATCATTTTTGTTGTAGTAATAATTACTTCTGCAGTTAAACAAGATAATTATATTCTTAGTTTGATAATTATAATGCATATTACACTTTGGTTAATATCACTGTCTTTTTATAAACACAAGTAACATCACGGTTACATGCTAATTCAACTTTTGGTTATAGTAGTGTGGCTTTTCGTACAGTAAAACAAATATATATATATATATATATAGGCTAATTGAGAAAACATTATTTCTGCTGTGAAAACAGCCATATGACAATTTGGTATCTAAAAGTGCCACAGTGGATTCCCCCGCACCACTCACTTAGTCTCATTATGATATAATTATAGGCCTACCGGTACTACAATAATATAATTGGTGTTCATAAAACCCATTTGCTTAATTTCCCTTTCCCCTCTCGTTTTCAAATAATGATAAAGTTATGATTTAAATCAGTAATTTGGTTTTAAATAATTCGATTTAAATCTGTGATTAAAATAAACTTTATTTAAATCAAAGAACCCTTCTCAAGATAGTTATATAATGGGGAACACGGTTTTTCAGAAGGTTGTAATTATTTCCAAACCCTATATATTGATCAAAACTAACAGAAAAATAAAAAAAATCCATGGGAAAATTAGTGACCATCTTAGTGAAATTTTCCGATAATTTTACTAATCTTGGGAAGGACTTCTACCAATTAAGCTTGCAGACTATATCAAACGACCCTTCTAGCTGCCATAGATTCTGCCTAACTTACAAATAAAGGACTTCGCCGGTACTGTAAGGATCAAAACTTCATTTTTGGGTTTGGGTTACTCTTAGCCTTCGGTTTTGAATCGGCGAATAGGTTACCAATTTTACAGTTGGATTTTGGGTATTGCCTTTTGGTAGTTTGTTTGCATTTAATGTTTGCTTCTGGATTTAATTTTAACCTTAGCCTTTGGATGTTAGATTTATCATAGACTAAGGTCGGTTATACTTCACTTTAGCAGCTGATTTATCGATACCTTATTAAATTTGCTCTATCATCTTGCCTAGCTTTCATAAATAACTTAAAAAAATCATGATAACGTAATTCAGATAGCTTGGCTTGGTCTTTCAATATTGGTTGGCCCAGTTTGTCATTACCACCGCAAATACATTTTTTGACGGTTAACGAAAGCTGGACAAAATGCAGCACTCTTGAATCAGCGGAGCAATATTTTAGCTTGTTATAATCCTGTGTAGCGGGTAAACCTGTACTTAAATCTCAATAATTTGTTAATGGTATATGTTTTTTACTTTCATAAATAGTCCACTAATATACTAGGTTAGGTTAGGTTTGGTTTTGGTTAGGTTAAATATATTCAATGTTTATTAGTAAATAGGCATCTGAAAAACTGTTCCACCCGCTACACAGGATCTTACCTCTAACTTCACCATATAGTAGATCTATCTTCTACTAATGGAAAGTCCAGCGGGGGGTGTCCCAGTTCAGCTTAGGTTGTTAGGTTAATGACTAAATGGTTTTCGGGGGACAAGTATCAATATTGCTAAATAATGGTTAAGTGCTTTTGCCAAAGCACCTTAAAGCACACTACTAAAGAATAGGTTGAAACAAATATGAATGAACTAAAATCAATATTGACAGTCTGCTTTTTTTTCCCATTTGGCTATTTAAGGGGAGGCAGACAGTTTTTCTGGACCCCCTTCTCCCTAATGTTTAGCCCCACTAGTCGTTCGGCCCATTAGTTTGGCGATTTTAACACCTTTCGCCTCATTTAGTTCTTAATTTTAAGACCTTTAGTGCTATTTAGGTGTGTTATTTCCTGGTGAGCGATAGCTAGCCTGCAATTTTAAGAGTAACAGGAACAGGCCTTCGGCCGGGAAATTTTTCTACCGAAACATTTACAAATTTATATTGAAAGGGGGTCTAGGGCGTGTTTTTCTAAGCTTGATGGAGGTCTAGGGAGGAAACTAAAAAAAATATAAGAATGAATTAATAGACCAAGCTGTGAATCTCTCTTTAATGTCTTGGCTTTTTTGATAGCTTCGGTTTTGCTTTTAAAGTTGTTAGCTTGCGGGTGGCTTTTTTAGTATGTTAGCTTTTGCTTTAAATCTAGTTTATTTTAAACTTTCTCTTGGATAGGATTTAGTATTTGTAATTGTTTTCTTGGTTTTGCCTTTAAAGTTTGCATGTTAACTATTCAACTTTTGGATATTTGTGTGCAGGTTACTTAGTTTGATTTAGACTTTAAAAAAAAAAAAATCGGCTTTGGATCTTGGTTGTGCTTATAATTTTGTTTCAATTGTGGGCATTTTTTTTTTTTTTGTACTTTGCATTTGATGTTGGATTTTGCTTTGAAAGAAACATTATTTTGGGGTTTAACGCTTGCTTTTTGTAAATTTTGATGGCTTTGTATTTAGTCTTTACTCTTGATTTAGCCTTGACTGGTTCGGCTGTTTACTTTTATGGCCTTTGGTATTCAACTTTTAGATTTTCTTGTATTTTTAACTTGGCTCGGCATTTTCTAAATGTTTGCCTTTCATAATACTGAATATTGCCTTTGCTTTAGTGTATTCTTTTTCTCCTACAGAGTTCCTGAAGCCGGGGAGATTTGGCCGGATATAATGTCTCATCGCTGGGTTCACCGCAACGCCCAGCACCCATCTTCTCTTCTGGCAAGGTTAGTACATTGAAGGTGTAACTATAAGAAAAAGTGTAGACTATAATTCAGAACAAAGGACTTCAGTTAACTGGCTGTTAAACCTGGAATAATGGATTGGGATAGACCTTGAAGAGCTCCAAAGAGCTAGAGAGAATATAAATGAATGGTAAATAATATTGGCAGTTTCAATAGACATACATATCAATGCAAGGTACGGTACCGGTATTAAGGATAATAGTTTAATATATGCCGAATATATACTACCAAATGTAGTTAAATGGAAGGACCGAGGGAGAGGTAAACAAAGGTGGAAGGATGGTGTTGAGTATATGCATGAAAGCGGTGCTTGGATGGGAGGGGGTGGGCGTTGAATGACTGGGGACCAAGGTGCATGGGGGCGATTCATTGGTGTCCACCCTTTCCGGAAGCACTGAGTCTAGCAATAGGGAGATAGAAATTTAGCGGACTGAATATAATCTAATTGTGCTAGGTAGAAAATATCAGAAGCATAAAAAACTACGAAGAGTTCTAAACGGGGCGTACAGGGATTAATGTCTAGTAGTATAACAGAACTGCTAAAGTTATCTTAAAATTTTACTTGGCATTGGTGAGACTTCGATTAGACTGTGCTGTTCGGTTTGGGTTTCCTTGTTATAGTACGGATGGACTAAGGAGGCAAGGTAACTAAGAATGACTTAAATGACTCGATATTAGATATGTAGAGGATAACAAAAACTTGGCTTGCATTCATTAGTCGAAGATGAAAAAAATAAAAAAATAAGTGGATGAAAGGTACCGGTAGTGATGAGGGAGTATTAAGGTATTAAAGGGGAAAAACGGACAAGACTGGTTCAAATGGCTTCAAATTATATATGCGGCTTTATAAATTATCTAGATATATAGGCATTGGTTTGAGAACTATTGTAGATGTGCGAAATAGAGTGCGTACTCGTTTGATCACCTCAAGAACTGTATAACATTTATAGAAGTGGATAATTATGAATATGAGTCGTGGGAATGGGCTCGGCCTTCTGGAGAATTTAGTTACGTTCATTTAGTTTAGTTCCTATAAATATCCCCTGGCAAGATCAAAATTGGCAAGGGCTGTACCTAGTTTATTAATCGTGAGTTAAACCAGGGCATTTTGGTTTAAAGACTTGGATAAAAAGGAGAATACAGTAAAAGGAAAGAACAAAAGTAAAAAACTAAATTCAAAACAAAAAACGAAACTATAACTAAACTGGATTCTGTTAATGAATAAAAAGTTATATTTTTAGTTTAGCTTAAAATAGTCCCGCGAGAGGCATTGCGCGTATTTGTTTTGAGATTATAAGTTCAGTTTGTTTGGCGATTTTGAGAACTTTTCGCCCCATTTGTCTATATTTAAAATGTTCTTGCCATTTAGGTGCCTGTTTTCCTAGCGAGCAATAGCAAGCCTGTAATTTTAGAAGGAACCGGCCTTCGGCCGCGATATTTTGATAAATGTAGGCATTTATCTTTAAAGGGGGTCTAGGGTGAGTTTTTAAACTTAATGGAAAGTAGCGAGGAAACTCTAAAATATAGATAAAATAATATTTAAACTACTGATAACGCCAAAAACGATTATGCGCACTATCAATATGGAATAAATTAAAAGAATGTCGTTAAATTGTTAGATAAATATAGACTCAAGGGGAAGTATTTGTTTTTCTGAATCCCTTCACGTTTAGTCTAGTTACTTTTCAAAATTTAAGGCTTTCGCCCATCTTGTTTTAAATATTAGAAACTTTGCCACTTACTAGTGTCGTATTGGTCCTGGCTCGTAATAGAGAACTTTTAATTAGGAGGAACCGGCCTTTGGCTGGGATTTTATTCTACCGAAAAAATATACAAATCTCTAAGGGGGGTCTTTGGGAGGTTTTAAAATATGCTAGACTGATTTCTATGGAACAAACTAAAACATATATTGATTATTTTTTCCACCAACCAACTTCACTTCTAAGCTCAATGAAATCAACAAATGCATGTGGTACTCAAAGGACTCGAACCTAGGATACTCTCATCGAATTCCGCGCACTTATGCATTACGCTATAAAGACAGTTTACCGGTAATAATAACCAAGATATACTGTACATATATAAAACAACGTCCCCTTAGGTTTGAGCAGAGTAAAGTACTGACACCTTGAACGTACTGTAGGCTAAGTTATAATGGTGTTCGTTAAGGGAGGCTGGCCTCTTCTCACTCATGTTTAGCAGATTAGTTTTTGAGAAGAAGTTTGACCCATTAGTTTGGCGATTTTAAAAATGTTCGCTCAATTTAATTTTAAATATTAAAACCTTTCGTCCAGTTTAAGTGTATTTTCTTCCTGGCGAGCGAAAGTGAGCCCCTAATTTGAGGAACCGGCCTTCGGCCGTTTGAACGAAAATGGTGACTGTGCACAAACTTCATAAAGAAATAAGTTTGAAAACAAAAATGTATAAACATTATAGTATCAACGCTGCATACATAACTCATTACTGGTTAACTTACCAAGAATAAGTACTTGTTCAAACCGGGTTTAAAGGGGGGTGGGGTAGATTTTTCTGGACCTCATTCTCCCTAATTATTAGCCTCATTTGGTTTTGAGATGTTAAGACTTAGACCCATTAGTTTGTCGATTTAAAAACAAATTGTTTCAGTTAGGAGTATTTTTTTTTTCCTGACGAGCGATAGCAAGCCTGTAATCTTTGAGTCGGCCTTCTGCCGGGATATTTTTCAACCGAAACAAATTACAAATTAATATCAAAGGGGGTTCTTGGATTTGTTTAAGCTATATTGAAGTATTGACAGAAAACTAAGGTAATTAGACAAACGCTCTTCTTAAACCATGAAATTCACTGTGCTGTACATGTGCTGCCCTAAATAATTTGTAAGTTTTGAACAGATATTCCAATATTTAAAGTCTTGAATGAACTGTATACCAAAGCCCTAAAGGGGACATGGGCCGGTGTTCTGGAGCACTTTCTCCCTAATGAACTGTATACCAAAGCCCTTAAGGGGACATGGGCCGGTGTTCTGGAGCACTTTCTCCCTAATGAACTGTATACCGAAGCCCTTAAGGTGACATGGGCCGGTGTTCTGGAGCACTTTCTCCCTAATGAACTGTATACCAAAGCCCTTAAGGGGACATGGGCCGGTGTTCTGGACCACTTTCTCCCTAATGAACTGTATACCAAAGCCCTAAAGGGGACATGGGCCGGTGTTCTGGAGCACTTTCTCCCTAATGTTTAGCCCTATTAGGTTTCAGATGTTAAGATGTTTGCCACATTAGTTTATTTTAAGACTTTTCGCTCCATTTCTTCGTCCATAATTAGAACTTTCGTGCTATTTAGGTGTCTATTTTTTCCCTGGCGAACGATAGTGAGCCTGTAATGTTGGAAGAACCGGCGTTCGGCCGGGACATTTTTCTACCGAAAAACTTACAAATTAATCTAGAAGGGGTATCTAATGGATTTTTTTTTAATTTGATGGAGGTATAGGGAGGAAACTAGAAATAATGAACACCTGCAAAAATCGCCCGAAGAGTGAACCCTCCCCCATTAAGGAGAGCTTTCCACTTATGTTTATCCCCATTAATTTGGCAT
This sequence comes from Paralithodes platypus, assembly GCA_032716605.1. Lineage (NCBI taxonomy): Eukaryota > Metazoa > Arthropoda > Malacostraca > Decapoda > Lithodidae > Paralithodes > Paralithodes platypus. The sequence continues at coordinate 24,125,658 of CM064496.1, read as the reverse complement.
TTTCAGAAATTTCGCCCAATTAGTAGAATTTATATAAAAATCTTTCGTGCCATTTAGGAGTCTACTTTTTCCTGGCGAGCGAAAGCAAGCCTGTAATATGGGATGAATCGGCCGGGATATTTTTCAACCGACAAAATGTACAAATTAATCTCCAAGGGGGTTCTTGGATTTGTTAAAGCTAGATTGAAGTTTTGAGAGTAAACTTAAATGCAATACAACAATAATAATAAATATATCTACCAATAAATATATCTACCAATAAACGCACTCGGTTTAATATATCTACCAATAAACGCACTCGGTTTAATCACCAATGTTCGGTGTAATGGCTTAGTCGGTAAATTATGCAAAGTGGCCTGTGGGAACCTATTAAAATAAATTATTTAAAGTTTCGACCTAATGCTACCTTCATTTATATCGCTAATCTCTAATATAACCTAATTAACTCACTAACCTGACTAACCTAGAGAGATACGTGAAGGCAATATTAGTTATAAAAGTAATTTACAATAAAGTTAAAATTCCTCTTTGGGTGAAATTATGCCACTTGCTAATTCCTACTGTACCGGCGACGGCTTTTTAGTTATATTCTAGCTATATTTTAAATGTGTGCAGTTTAGGAAAGACCTGGTAGTAAAGAGTTTGAACAAGTACAAAGCCTGTTAATTGCTAAAGGCCTTTTTGTGAACTGAATCAAATCTAATAATAGCCAGAATAAAGTTAAAATAAAATCTAATAATAGCCAGAACAAAGTTAAAATAAAATCTAATAAGCGCCAGAACAAAGTTAAAATAAAATCTAATAAGCGCCAGAACAAAGTTAAAATAAAATCTAATAAGCGCCAGAATAAAGTTAAAATAAAATCTAATAAGCGCCAGAACAAAGTTAAAATAAAATCTAATAAGCGCCAGAATAAAGTTAAAATAAAATCTAATAATAGCCAGAATAAAGTTAAAATAAAATCTAATAATAGCCAGAATAAAGTTAAAATAAAATCTAATAATAGCCAGAATAAAGTTAAAATAAAATCTAATAATAGCCAGAATAAAGTTAAAATAAAATATAAAAATAGCCAGAATAAAGTGAAAAGGACGTTACCGGTACGGAATGGGGTTAAACACTGCCGCTTACCAGTAGGCCTATACTGAAGCAAGTGATCAAAGTTGGTGCATTTCACAATTTGAAGTATGCAATAAGTGCTTACTTGGAGCCAATCGCTGAATGTTGTATACCGTTAACGTTAACGACTGTCATGGTTACCATTAATTCATGAGAACCTTCGCCCCTTTTGTTTTAATTTTAAGACCTTTAGTGCAATTTATGAGTTTTTTCCTGGCGAGCGATAGCGAGCCTGTAATATAAGGAATCAGCCTTCGGCCGGCACACTTTTTCTACAAAATAATTTACATATCTTGAAAGGGGGTTTAGGGGGTGTAGTTTTAAGTTTTGTGAGAGTAGTCTCCCCCCCCCCCCCCTCCCTCTAAAAAAAAAAACTAAACCAAACTAATCGATAGAATAGATTGAGTTCTAGTGAACAAACCAAAAACCTCTCCTTAACCTCCATAGCCCAGTGAATTCAAAAATGCCAACCAACCACCCGTAAGGATAGTTATATCTACCACCAGTATTCTGTAATCTTGGTTATGTAAATCCCTAAAATATATAAATAATGCATAGTTTATTGTAACGAGACCGCTGTGTCGTTAGTGATAATGATGGCTGGCGGCGTTATTGTTCCAGATCTATTTATATTAGAGACCATTCGCCCCATTGTGTTCGTATTGAGATTTTCGTGCCATTTAGGTGTAGTTTTTCTTGGCGAGCGAAAGGGTCTGTGATTTTAGGAGTAATCGGCCTTAGCCCGGGACATTAAGTCTACCTAAAATTTATAAAATTATCTTGCAAGGGGTTCATAGGGGCTGTTTTTTAAAACTTGGTTGCCGGAGTATATATATATATATATATATATATATATATATATATATATATATATATATATATATATATATATATATATATATATATACAGTATATAGCCAAAATAACTACTACCCCATTAACATTCGTATAGGCCAGTCTGGAACGGCCTTCGGCCGGGGAATTTTGTCTAAACATTTAGAAATTTGTGTAAGGGCTTAGGGCTGTTTTAAGCTTGATGGAAGTCTAGGGAGGAAACTATAAAAAACATAATTTATAAATAATCAAATGAATACGCCCCCCACCCCCCTTAATTAAATTACAAAAGTTGCATAATTAACTAAACTGGAATATATATAATGCAGAGAAATCTTGCCAATACCACAAGGGGGCAGAATTCCTAAAGGTTATTTACTTCTCCACTAGAGGGATTTTAAGGACCCCTCTATCCCTCATGTTTAGCCCGATTGCTTTTGAGATGAACAGTTCGCCCAGTTAAGATTTTATGAACTGTCAATGTTAAGCCTTTTAGTGTTATTTAGGTGTCTTTATTTTCCTACAGTGATCGCGAGCCTGTTATTTAAGAGGAACCGGCCTTAGGTCTGTATTTTTTTACCGAAAATGCTAACTTTTATCTTTAAATGAAGTCTACGCGGTGTAATTTTAAGTTTGATGGAAGTCTAGGAAACTAACTTTAAAAAAAAATATATATATATATCTTGCACAGCTAAAATGCAGAATCGGTAAGTAGGGGTCGTATTAGACGGGAGGGTTCTCAGAGGCTAGTGAAGTGCCATGGCAAAAGGAATAGAAAGGTGAATCCGTATCTAGGCTGTATAATGTTTTAAAAGTTCCTGCGAGAATGGTAGTGTACAGTAGGCAAGGAAGCTGAAGTATTGGGCTCTTGTGCGTGTAGCCTACACTTAATTTTAAGAGATAATGGGAAGCTATACTCAAATAAATCTAGGTGTATGGAGTAGAGGCAAAGCTACCTGTAGTCTCCCTAAGTTGAAAGACTTAATTTGTTTATATTCTTTGTTTTGTATTTACTTTTATTTTTATATTGGAAAGTGTGGTGTGCTTGTATTTTGTAGTGACCTGAATAAGTGGTGGTTGTGAGAACTAGCTGGATTACTTTGTAGGGGAGACTCAAAAACCGGAAGAGGCCAGACAAAGAAAACTAAGAGTTGTAACGGACACATAATAGAGGCGATATACACTAAAGCCTAGAACACGCTTTGTAACCTTTAAGAACAACTATAGGAAGTTAAATGGAGCTTTATTTTACTAATTCCAGATTTGAAGTTAGTCTACCCCATTACGTAACTACGGTAAATTGGGTCACTGCAATCGATGTGAATGGATTAAGGCGAGGCAGACTGTTTTTCTGGACCCCCTTCTCCTTTATGTTTAGCCCCACTAGTTTTGAGATTATAAGACGTTCGGCCCATTAGTTTGGCGATTTTAACACCTTTCGCCCCATTTCATTGTAATGTTAAGACCTGTAGTGCCATTTAGGTGTATTTCCTGGCGAGCGATAGCGAACCTGCAATTTTAAGAGGAACCGGCCTTCGGCCGGGAAATTTTGCTACCGAAAATTTTACAAATTAATCTTTAAGGGGGGTTCTAGGGTTTTTTTTTCTAAGCTTGATGGAGGTCTAGGGAAGAAACTAAAAAAATATATGAATACATTAATTAATAGACCAAACAAACGGTCAGACTCCCTTTAAAGTAAAATTGTCTATTGCATCCTAATCTTAGAAAGACTCCTCTTCGTTGGTTGATTATTGGGACCTGTGAGTGTCGAATTTGTAAGTGAAGAAGTTAAGGTGGAGATAATAGTTCATATCACTCCTAATAAATGAAGTGGAATTTGAATAGACTAGCAAGCAACTGGCCGCACTATACTCTATTTTTTTCCAGCTGATGGTAAATTGAATCTCTTGGTAGCTAATTTGTCGATACTCAATGGAAATATAAGAAACTGCTATGGCTGTGTCAGATTAATGCAAAGTTTTCATAATTAACATCATATTTCGCTACAAAATCTACCTTATAGCTGAGTAACAAAGATAAATACAGGACAATTTACCCTCCTCTGGAACAAAATTAGATAAGTCTTTAACCCCTTCTGTACCGGTGACTTCTTTATTATTTGATTTCGGCTATATATAGCAGATTTGATGAAACTTTCGAAGGATATATGGTACCTAATGTGATTTTTTAAGATAGTCTCTAACCTTTTAATGGGTAGTAGTCCTTAAGATGAACAAAATCGTCTAATAAGTGCCAGAATATAAGGAAAAGTAAATCACTGGTACAGAAGGGGTTAAATAATGTAGATGGTATTTTGTGCTTGACCACCTTCACGATGAATAAAGTTACTTTAATTCTGGGTATCCGTGGACTATTTATAGTTTAAAGAGATTAAGTCTTTAGTTGTTGTTCCCTAAGCTGCCTGGCCAAACAGCCCCGAGTCTTTAGTTAATGCATACATATTTTTAGAGCCTTCCAAATCTGAATAATCTGTTGGTAGTGTAATGGCTTAGATGCTTATGTTCTGGGTGTGGTGTCCCGAATTAGAATCTCGGGAGGACCATATGCTTTACTTAGTTAATTAAAGTGAATTGAGGTTTGTAATTAATTTAATGTTAAGAAGAGTGTTACTTAATCAAAAGAGATCCTGAAAAAAAAATCCTAAGGCTGGAAGTGTTGAAAGTTAGGATGGATACAGTAAAGTTTTAACGTAAACTTGTACAGTAAGTTAGGGTTGATATATAAATTTATCTAATGCATCTATAATCTATAATTTATTGATAAATTTATCTATACATCGATTCTAATGGGTTGTTTTTTCCTTTGCAGGTAAGGAGGATGAACTTGCTGGTATTAAGTTGGGTTTTTTTCATATTCATAATGTTCAAAACATAAGTATCAAAAGTTTAAATGTAATCCCAGTGGTCTCTTCATTATATTAGAAAGAGTTAGCGACCTTAAAATTGAAACTTAAATTAATAATACTAGTAACACTAGTAAATGTTTTGTTCATAACTCTTGAAAGAGCAACTAAAAGGTCAGTCCACTCTGATTATTACGTGCACCATGTAAGAGTTGAGTTTGTAACTGGGCACTCTTATCGGCCCATCGCGAAGCGTATCGAACGAAACTTGTGAAGGGGAAATATGAGAAATTATCTGTATTTTGTGTTCTTGTGTATTATTATTTGTATTTTGTATGTCGAAAGAGATACACTGGGAGGACTGCTTGATAACGAAAAACAAATACTTAAACCAGCAAATTCTACACTCATTTTCTTCGCGGGACAACACCCTTCACTCTTCAGCTCCACTACAGCTTCAAAGGACACCACCACTACGAGACTTCCTACTCCCACCAGGTGCACAAGTCTTTCCTCTACTACAGAACAGGTCATAAGTGACTTGTCAAAGGTTGGAGTCTGAATTTCCCCCCTCTGTCTCTTACTACGAGCATTACTCTTCTTTCCCACTATATTATTGACTGTCTCTTTCTGTTAGGTCAGCTAGCTAGGATGTAACTAAATGTTGCCATGAACCTCCACTGATGCTTTTTCTCTTTCCCAGATACCATCGCTTCAATTATTAGCCCTGCATTTGAAGAGTTCCATTGTGTGAGGACTTGCGGGGGCAGACTTAGACGGGAGAGATGTTGGTTCCCAATGACGGTCTAACCACCACCACAGACTTTAGGGACGTGGATTAGGGGTGATTGTTCTCAATCATCGAACCAGGTTAAAAAAAGCGAGGCTCTTAACAAAAACCTCCTGGGTGGGCCGTGGAATATTTGTCTGCTGTGCTTTTTGTTTTTCTTGCTGTAGATGAAGACTTTAGTTTGTAAAAGTTATATATTTTTTTTTTTTTTTTATAATTGCCTACAGCATAAATTTCTAAAATGTAGATTATACCATAATGTTGTGACCTTTTTCTTTGTAGACTTTTTTTTGTAGAAATTTACAGTTTGGCAACTTTAAGACTGTTCTAAGTTCAGTTGGTTGCAGTGCACGGCACGGCTGTGAATTCCAGAGCCGTTGTGCGGGCTACTTTTGTAGTTAACCTAAGAAGTGCGCATGGGGGTAATTAGAAACGTCCGCCTGTGCTGACTTATTTGAGCTGTTTCCATCACTAAAATATTCATTTTACCATAACTAGCATTAATATTTATCCATACGCGCCTATTATGGGTTGATTATAAAGGTATTAACCTGAAACAACAATAAAACTAGTGAAAACAGCGTTTGGATGGTCAAAATCGGAGATACAGGCCGCGAGTTATATAATGTATGGGTGAGGCAACCTGCTTTCCTGCCAATTTCCCCCAAGGCAACTGAGACACAGTCGATCGATACTCTCTCTCTCTCTCTCTCTTGCACTCGCTTGCTAACACTGATGACAATGCCCTGCTTGCAACTCGCTAATGTTAGCACAAAAATATACCTCAGAATAAGGGAATAACAGGGAAAATAGGTGATAACTGAAGGAGGGGAGGAAAGTGGGGAAGGAGGGGAGGTAGAAGAGTGATATTTTGCATGGCCCAGGGGCAATTTTTTTTTTTTTTTTTTCGATGTTTAACCCATAATTAGCGGCGAGCAACATAAGTCGAGTTAAATAAAGCTGGACTATGTGGCGGCGCTCGACATAACTCGAGTGGCAATTTCAGCACGTAATGTGGCTGAGAGAGAGAGACAAGTGGTGGCAGGAGACTAGCGAGCGTATGACTGCTCCAGACCACCGCGGCGAACCTACTGACACAAATCTCAGCTCCCTCCTCCCTCTCTCACTCGCTACATACTCAATTATGTACTGAAAGTACCGAATTACCTGCTTTTTGCACTCGCGTTGCACGGTTATTGCAAGAAAACTATCCATCATACAAGGATCGTTATGGTGTCATTCGAAAGCTCTGTTTATGCCCTTTCAGGGATAGGTACTTGTTTTACGTTCTGGGTCTTATTTAGGCATGAAAATGATCACGTAAACAGCCCTATTTTGGCTAAAAACACCCCGCTGTGCGGTACACATAAATAAACCGCATAGGCCGCTCGTAAGGTGTTAAAGTAGATTTTTTTTTCTGACTCTTAAGAGTCTTCCCGCAGTCCGCCGGGGGAACTCTTAAGAGTCTCCCGGCAGTTCCCAGGTTAAGGATTCCGCATGCTTGAGATCTCTCCCTTCCAGTGTGACGCCTGCAGCTCGCTTGGCCACTCTCTAACACTCGCCAGGGCAATGAATTTGGCTACAGTCTATCTACAATGTTATACTTTCTTTCTTGTGAATCGTCATGTCACAGGCAGTATAGAAGTAGACTTTAGTCTGTGACAATGCATTTTATTTGATATCATCAGTTATAAGTTTAATGTATAAGACTGAATGATACAGCTAGAGAGTGTGAGTGAGTAAGTGCAGGAGGCAGAGGGTTGTGCGCGTAGTTTTACGCGTCGTCTCGGTAACGTCATGCCACGGCCGGGCCCTCTGAGTGGCTGGCCGCTTTGCCGCCCTTCTGCCGCAGCAGAAGGTAGTTCCCCCGCACTCCTTGCTGCCTTTGTGCCTTCCTCGCTCAGAGCTTGCTTGACCAGCATAACCTTCACACCTCCCTTGCCATCTGTCCCTGACTTCCACCTATAGAACACTTTCTCTCTCTCAACTTCTTGCCTCCTATTCTTCTAATTTATTTAACATCATAACTCCCCTTTGGTTCTGAACGATTTCATATATCAGCCATCGTATTATATGCTGAAGCTCTCAGATGTTTCATGTTTAGTTAGACATTTTGGAGGGGTTAACATTTTGTCTGTAGAGGTTCGACACACTCGCGGTGTCTCCCTACCTATTTCTTGGTTGTCTGCTGGGCTATTTAATGCTAGACTGGGGTGAGGCTATAGGTGTTGTGATTTCCGATGTGTACCATGTTTTGTTGAACTTGTACAATCGCAACGGATGCGTGGGAAGCCTAGGTTGTCTTTCTGTCTGCGTACCTTGTGAGTTTAGCACTGTGTTGCGAGTGAGGGCTTTTGCCTCTGCCACCCACCACTGTGCTAACTCGTTTTGCTTTGACCTGAAGAGGGTCGCCAGGAGAGAACCAGATACTAGCGATCTGGATCTCTTAAGAGAGCACCCTGTCATTTAACGTAATTTGGCTGTACAGTCTTAAGGACCTCGCTAGGCTACGAGCCGCTTGTTCAGCCATTGTTTCCTAGCCTACGACATCCCAGCTAGACTTTATTCGCCTAGCAGACACCCGATTAGGATTATAAACTCTTCGAAAGAAATAGAAAGAAATAGACACCTAGATGGGGATAAAATTCTTAAAATACTTGGCTGAATGGGGCCGAATTGATACAAGCCAGAGAAAGAGAGAAAAGGGACAGAAATAACAAAAAGCAGGTCACCCCCCTTAAGAGTTGGCAGTTGGGGCGTTCGGGGTTATTAGACCACTCCACCTGCCAACTCAAACTAATTTTGCTAGGCTCTTTCCTTCTCTTACTAGGAGTTTCTGGTTTCTTCTGCTATCCTCTGGGGAAGCCAACCCGTGAGCTAATCTCCTCCCCTACTACTTTAACCCCTTCAGCACCATAACTAGAGCGGCGGAAAGAAGCATAGGAAGGATACGATGATGGATAGGAAAAAGGGGAAAAAAACATGGTGGAATATGGAAATAAAGCAAGCAAGATGTGAAAGAAGGAATGCAAACAGAAAGGACAAGGGTGATAGAGAAAAATAGGAGGAAATGCGGAGAGAGGGAAAGGGGTAATACAAGCGGTAAGGACATATGAAGAAAACAAGGTAAAAATACTAATAAGAGGCTATGATTAAACACGAGAAAGAAGTAAAGATCATAAATAGGGAAACTCTTATGCGGGATATTGAAGGAAAGGATGAATAAAGCCATAGAGAGAAACGAAAGTGACTAACAAAACTGGTTCAGAAGAGACAGGAGGGGGACAAATAACATTTATATACTAAACGAAGTGGTAAGGAAATTGAAAAGGGGAAAGAGAACCGGATACTGTGCATTTTTAGATATAAAAAAAGCGTATGTTAGAGTAAATAGGAGACTGCTGTGGAAAATAATGGCAAGGAGGGGGGTACCAGAAAAATATATAATCATAACATCGATGTACAGTAGTCAGGATTAATTAATTTAATTTCCCCTGGACTAGGCGTTAGTAGCACTGCACGGTGGAGGGGTATCCCCTCTACCTCCTTTCCTTGTTGGTTCCATTCCCCCACCAAAATCCTCCCATTTTCTCTCCGACCCCAGAACTACACCCACCCTCCCTTCTCTCGCTCTCACCTACCTACTTCTGGACCTCACCAATTGCATGTATTCTGAACAACTAATGGAGGAATGCAAATGTATCATAGGTATGAGCTTTACTAAATTTGAAACCGAGGGAGAGAGAGCGAGAGAGAGGGGAGAATGTTCGACGAAAACCTTGCCTATGATTAGTGACTCCTACTGATACATTTAGGCCTGCCATTGAAACTTGAAAGCTTCATACCGATTCACTGATGGTTTAATACTGTTGAACTATCATACTCTAATAAAACTGCCAAACTAACCCACGTGAAGTTATATTTCCTTTTCATCGTTGTACTGGCTCAGGCTCGGCTACGTAACAAGCTTGAGACAACGAGGACCGTCTGTGTCAATTCCTCCAAGAGTCTCTCATCATTAAACACTCAAATTAAACCATTCAATTATTTTTAATTATTTATTTGTATAAAATTATTTATTACCAATATAACTACTTATTAGCACCGTATACAAGAACTAAACATTTGCTTAATAATTTTCTCCACAAATCTCGCTGCTTCCAGACAATTCAAGACTCATTAAGTGAAAGGTGTGGTAGAGTAGTCATGCCATTGGATTGGTAATCCAATGGACCCGGGTTCAAATCCCGATATGTCAATGGGAAGATATTATTGGGATTTAATTTGTGCTGTACCTAGTATCAGTGCATTACCACAAAGCTCACCGAAATGCCAAAAAAATACCCTCATTGTTCCCTGATTAAATAACACTATGAATATTCCCATATTCAAAATATGTTACAGGGGGACAATGCCTAGGGAGTTCACTGCTCAATAGGTGGTGTTCTGAGAGTGAGGGTCTGAGTCTGGCGGGTGAGACGGTGAAGCACTTGAGCGAAGCAACCGGCCGCTTCAGAGATGGAGCTGCTTCGAGCCATGATGGATGTTTCGCATGTCTCACTCCCCAGACTGGAACGAGACCTCACGGGCTTCACCGTGTTGGTTGGTGGAATGTACAGGCTCTCAGCCTATGCCCGAGAGGGAGTAGTTGGAATAAAAAAAAAAAAAAAAAAAAAAAAAAATGCCAATACATGCTATGAATTATTGCAGAGAATGTTCCCCATGAACGAAGGCGGTGCTGGTTGGGGGGAGGGGCGTCGAATGACTGGGGACAGAGGTGCATGGGGGCGGTTCGTTTGTGGCCACCCCTTCGGGGATCACGGCGTCAGGCAATAGATAGATAGATGTTCCCCAAGAGTCGGCCATGTGACTGCATTACGTGAATTAAACTCAATTAACATAGCTATCTACCCAATCGTTAGGCCATATATTGCTTTCCTAATTGACCATAATGTAAAACTACTCTATATAAACGGGACACGAACTACCCTCGAGCAAGGTACTGTAGTTTTTGGAAAGAGGCTCCAGCTTTGAAAATATTACTTTAGTTAAACAGGCTAAATAATCCTGAAGGGTTGGTAACCAATATGTATGCCCTATTTATATCAACTACCCCTAGGGCACTCTTACGCTCTTCTATTCATTAGAGTGAGTCTTATTTTAAAGTTTCCTTTCCTTCAACATTTACGTTCACCCATACATTAGGGAAGGACTTATTCATTTTGTCACCTTACCCTTAACACCTTGCCATAAGGTTACTCTATTTTATCAGTTATATTGTGTTGTAACCAAGTTAAGGGGGTCGTCCGCTATGGCTATGTAGCAATATGGGTTGAAACATAGCAAATTGTGTTAAATACTCCCTGAGTAATGGGCAAGACTTAGAGCATCTACTCCACATAATACTATTGAAAGCTTCACGCCTATTCAAGCTTATTCTCTTGAGAACTTTAAAGATAATTGGAATTCACATCTGTTAAGAATAATTACTTAATAACAATATAACGCTAATTTATTATATCCCAGACTAACTAATAGTTATAATATTGAACTGATCTATAATTCTTCTACTACAATACCACTCTGTATAACAGTTTCGTGTATAACCAAATAATCTCATTATACCTTATATATATATATATATATATATATATATATATAATTATATAAGTGTATATCTACCCCTCATACCTGGTATATCCATACACACTATACAGTAACGTTAACTCTAATAGTAACGGTAGTAATTAGCAGATTCAGGTTAGATTTTCGTTTATTTCATATTTTTAATGTGCAGGAGATGGTGGTCGAGAGACGTGTGTGAAATACTTCTTTCCTTTATAAAGTGTTCAGAATAAATGTAAACGGTGAGGTGCCAGAAGTAAGAGCGAGAGAAGGGAGGATGGTTGTAGTTCTGGGGTCGGAGAGAAAATGGGAGAGTTTAGGTGGGGGTATGGAACCAACAAGGAAAGAGGGTAGAGGGGATACCTCTCTACCGTGCAGTGCTACTAACAGGGAAAATGAAACTAATTAATCCTGACGACTGTACCAGAGCACAAAGGCGAAGTAAGTTCTAGGAAATATAGAAACTGGATGGGTAGACAGCAAGAGGGGAGTAAGGCAGGGGTGTGTACTATCGCCGCTATTATTCGCGCTCTATATGGAAGAAATGACACTGAGAATAAAAAGTGTGGGAGAGGGGATAGATATAAACAAGGACGATGTAGTCCTGATTGCAGTACCAGGAATGAGTGTTACAGACTCTGCTAGAGGAAGCAACAAGATTCGGGGAGGAATTAGAAGTAAGATTCGGCAAAGAAAAGAGCCAAGTAATGAACCTGAAAGGACAGCTACAAGAGGATGAGTAGAAGACACTAGAAGGAAGCAGAATGAAGAAATAGAATATAAATACCTGGGGGTACCAATTACAGAGAAAGTGTTTGAAAAGGCAAAAACCGAAAAGATGGGGCAAATGCAACCATGACTATAATAGTTTCGGTAGTCTTATTTTTTCAACAGTACCTCTTGCAATTTTGTTTTCTATATTCCAACTATATATCTATACTTACATAATTATGCATACTGTATACACATTTAGATTATACTAACTGTTCTCAATTCTGTATCTGTTGATTTGAGTTATTTTAATATATTTTCCCTTTTTTTCCAGAACTTATACAAAATTACTTTCTTTTCTTCCATTCTACTCTTATTAAATATAAATGTACCTATTATATAATTTTCATTCTCTTCATATGGTTGTTGTAGTTCTCTTATCGTGGCTCTCTCTTGTCCATATTCTGGACATTTCAGGATAAAATGTTTCGGATCTTCATTTTCACCTCCACACATATTACAGTTTGTTCTTTCATTTGTGTCTTTTTCTATCATTTAAGGGCAAGGTATTGGTTCTTGCTTTATAAAAAACTAGCAGGGGTACCCGGCATTGCCCGGGTAATCACCATAATCACCATCACTACTACTACCATAATCACCATCAATCACTACTACCACAATCATCACAATACTACTACTACCATAATCACCGGCTCGACCTCCCTGTGCCTCATTAAACGGCGACCTCGATTTCGGCCGCTAAATGACTTCCGATTTTGGATCCAACTGTATCCGTATCCCCGTTTTGGGGGGCTGCGAACAACTTTCGTTCCATACACCTTTAAAATCGGAGGCCTCCTGCCCCAAACGGCAATTTTTCAGATTTCGCGCCCATTTTCTCCGTCCCTTTCACCCTGGGGAATTCTATTTTTTCACTAAAACCTGCCTAGGGATACCCTTACTATGCATACCAAGTATGAACGCTCTAGCTTAAAAAATGTGGCCATGCATAAAGAACAGACAGACAGACACTCACAGACAATCGTAAATATTATATAGATGATAGATGATGGTCTGTTGTCATAAGGTCTTCTCCAATTGATGTTTTCTATTTCTCATATTTCCAAAGTTTTCTTGCTTTTCATTTTTTCCCATTCATTTGTCTCATTCCTTCACTTTTTTCTTCAGGGTTTCTTTATTAATTTATGGTAAGTTGATGTACCTTAGGTTTGTTTTCCAGATAGCTTCTTATAATTTTAATCCATTTATAGTTTTCTTTTACCCTCATATTTCTTATGTCTTTTAATAGTTGACTTTTACCTTCCTCTATGCCTTTTATGTGTCAGTTTTCCTTGTATTAGTCTTGCCTTCATAGAAGAGGCCCCTATTTCTCTAATGTGCAGTTGGGTGCATATTGTGCTGCCCCTAGTATTTTTCTAAACACTATGTTCAATCCTTTACAATTTCTTTCTCTCTGATAATAGCATGACATTTGTTCCATACACTATAGAAGGTACTGCTAAACTCTTCCACTATGTTTTCCCATTTAACATTTTGTGGCAACCGTTTGCTATTACGGAGTTACATTTGCCAGTTGTTGTGCTCTTTTCTATCGTAATTTTCTTTTGAGTTTTAAAAAGGTTTCTCTTGTTTTTTAAAGTTATTCCTAGATATTGAATAGTGTCTGTCACCTTTATTGCTTCTATGATTTCAGGTTAATTTTCTAAATTGTATATGATATTAAGTTTATCTTTATTAATTTAAAGACTAAATTTGATGTTTATTTCTGTGAGTAATTTTATGTTAGCTGCCTCTTCTAATGATTCTGATAACAAAAAGTCCATAATCAGCAAAGAACAGGATGTTTATTTTACAAGTATCATTCTTAAATCCTTTCCTTGTTCTTCAAAAAATTGTATTATTAATTAAGTTATTAATTTGAACACTGTTGATCCTGTGCAGCCTTGTCTGATACCGCCACTTATTGCTATTTCTTTATCAATGTTTCCAAAGCTTATATTTGTTTTAGCATCCTTGTATATATTTGAAACAGCATCTATTCAGTTAGGGTGTATTTTGTATGTTAATGTTTCAATTAATTTATCTCTTTTTATGGAGTCTTGTGCTTTACTAAAATCTTTAAGTTACAATTAATGGTTCTTTTCTTTTAAAACTTAACTACAAAATATTGCAGTATGAACAGATTATCCTCAAATCTCCCTCCCTTAATGAATCCTGTGTGTTATTTAATTATTTTCCAGGTAGTTTTCTACATATTCTCCTACTAGTGACATGAAAATCTTGTATGAAATATTGGTTAGAGCATTATTGGTCTTAAATCTGCAGCTGTTGGCTTTATTTTCTTTGGTATCATCTTGTTTTTTTATGTTTTCCACTGTTAGTTTTTCCATTTGTTCCATTTCTACTTTAAAACATTCAGTCAGTGTTTTGACACATACCTCACTCTCTGACAATGATTATTAGACTTCTCCTTTTAAACCATCTGGTCCTGTTTTTTTTATGTTTTAGATTTCTTTACTCCTTTAGTTATTTTTGGTTGCTCCATTGGTATTCTTGTATTGCCTTCAATATTTTGTATATATCTTCCTCTTAGAACTGGGACTAGTTGGTCATCTATTCAATGATTAACATTTGTTTATTGTTCCTCTATATTTTCTATTCTCATTCCACACTTGATTGATGTTATTTTAATGTTTTCTGTATATGTTTACCCAGAAATCTTACAATTCTTTCTCTGCCTCTTCTTTCTTTAGCTGTTGTCCTTCTTTGTTATAGAACATTTTACACTTTGACTTGATGCTGTTTTAACTTATCTATAATGTCCCATAGCTTCTTATTTTTTATTTTAACTTTCTCTTTTCTCTTGGGTTATTTTCCTTTCATGTTTATAAATTTCCTCTTTTATCATATTTTGTAAGTCCTTTTTCTTTGCTTTGTAGAGTTTGGTTAGCCTTTCTTGTTTTATTGCATCAGTAGCTTTTCTTTTTTGTCTTCACTGTTTTTCTGTCTTTTATGGCTGTTCTTATCTCTTAATTTATCCAAAGGGGTTCCTTTGTTGCTTTGTTATTTGTGCTAACATTTCTTCTGTATTTCTTTTTTAATTTTTGGTTTGCGATATTTTGTATTATTCTGTTTAACTGTTATGCAACCAATATCTCTACCTTGTACTTCTTTTTGTATTTCCTCATTATGCTGTTGTAACGATACTGTATCAGGTTTTGTAATATTTTGTCAATTCCCATTTTGCCCTTTTGAAGTCTTTGTTATTGTTCTGCCAAAAGTTGTTCTATTGCATACATTTTTGGATTTGTTAGGCCTTGTATGTTCACTAATAATATTTTAAATACTTAGATTTGGGTATTTTTTCCTACGATTGTCCTGTTCTATTTTTTGTATTGGTGTGTTTGCATAATTACTTTTTACTAAGGTTTTCTACTATGAACAAATTCCCTTCTACTTTATTTATTTCCTCATCTCCTTCAGTTCCTCTCATTTCTTTCACCTCTTTCCACAGCTCTTTGGTGATCTGTACAAAAATATCCTATAAAGATATCATTGGTTGTATGATTACCTATTTTCTTTTTTATTGTTATATTTCTCTTCCAGTCTTTCCCCTTTTTGCTGTTCTTTCCAGTCTTTACTTATTGTACCTACAGCATTTGTGTTGTGTTGTGTACTGGTATTTGCATTTCTGCTGGTGGTGGTTGTGTGTAAAACCCAACAGTTCCTACCGAAACGGCATTGTCGCCTCTGGTAGTTTTTGCAAATGTTCTGCATACCAGTACTTTGCTGATGTTCTTCTGGTACTTTTGTTACTTCCGTTATTATCTTAACTTCTTCAGTAAGTGTTCTTACCATCCTATCTTCTTTTTCTATCTGGACATTTATATTCTTGGATTTTTCTTTTACTTTGTTGTCTGCCATCTTTTGAATCTGGTAGTCTTTTCGGATGTTTTCGTTCTTGTTTATTTTTGGGATGGTTCCTGTATTTCCCAGTTTCATACTTTTTTCTTCACTTTCTCTATCCTGTGTTTGGTGTCTTTCCATTCTGTCTGTATTTTATTGTCTGTCTCTTTGATTATACCATTGGACATTTGGGGTGGATTTATGGTCTGTGGTTTGTAGTGCCACTCTTCCCTCACATGTAATTTGTTGCACGCTGTTCCCATGCAGAATTCTTTCCTGCACAGGGGTGGGTGGTCATATGTGCACTTATCCCTTTTCAGGCAGATGGTGTTTGTTCTTGCATAGTACCAACAGACTCTGATTTCATTTATGTCTTGACTAGGCCTACTGGTCTCAGTATTATGTTTTTATTTTTTTGGCTATGTACTTCTTTTGGTTCAATGTTTTTCAACCCCTTTGTTTTATTGACATAGTTGTTTGCATTGCCCTCTTTCCTTACTATCTTTCTTTCCACATCTTCAACTTTCTTTAGTGATTCTCGTAGTTCTTTATCTTATGATTTCTCTGAAGTTAAGAACTAGATAATTTAAATGTTTATCATTTTCTCTTGCAAAATTTCTCTCTTGTATTAGTTTGTCATAGTTTGTTTCCCGTTCCTTCAATTCTTTCTTCAGCTTCTCCATAATGCTTGTTAGGCTATTTACTTCAGTTTCATATTGTTCAGCTTTGGTTTTCCATTTGTTCTCCAGATTTTCTTTATTTCCATTTCCCTCACGATCTTCTGCATTTTCTTCTTCGGTGTGATCCCTTTCTTGCTTCCTGTTTGTATTTTTTCTGCATCCATTGCAGAAGCATTTTAAGTTCAGAGATGTTTATTCTGCCACCCCCAATTTTGCCTAGCTCCTTGACGTGGTGTGGGGGCAATTGGGGCAGTAGAGGTTATTCGTCCACTCCACCTGCCAACTCCATCTAATTTTGCTAGGCTCTTTCCTTCTCTTACTGTATGTTTTCCATTTCTAAGTTCTGCTATCCTCTGGGGAAGCCAACTAGGGGGTTGATTTCCTCCCCTGCAACTTTAGGGAGACTCAACCCTCCCGTCTCTCCTGGTTGCTTGCCCTGTTCCCTTCCTCTCTTTCTCGTTTACTGCTTCAAGAGGTTCTAGTTTTCTCCAGAGTTTCGCTGCGGTGTTTATGACCTCTGTTAAGTTGGCGGAGTTCTACATGGTGACCGGTACCACCGGCGAGGGCCCGAAAACCTTGTTGTTTAGGGCTGGGCGTGGTGGGGTTGCCTCAGGGTTGCCGACTCCTTTCTTTCTTCAGTATATGTGACGGGTAACGACACCGGCTCCATCCTTTATGGGACAAAACAGATTGAGGACAAATATGCGTTTATTCAAGTTTGTCGGGTTGACAATGTTCCCAGCTCGAAACCGGGGCCTATATCATGCAAATGGCCATATTCTGGTTTCCCTGTCCCTGCAGAGGTCTCGCCCTTTCACAGCTAGGCGGCACCTAGCAACCGCAGTATTTTCTTCCCATGGCATTCTTGTTTTATGTCTTATGGTAATCTCTTTCTGTAATTTCGAATGCGCTCATGGCTGACGATACTGACCATACTGACACGGCAATCGTTTTAGACTTATCGGTAACAGACTGGTGATCCCCCGGCTTCTTCTAATGACCTTCCCTCTCAAAGTTCTAAAATAGTTACAATGGCACCTTATGCAGTGCCTATTCAGCAAAATTCAGTAACCGACTCTGGCAATCCCCCGGATTCTTCTAATGTCCTTCCCTCTATTGCCTGGGGTTGCCTCTGTCTTTACTGCGGAGGCGTATGCTATTATTCAAGCTTTGAAATTGGCATGCGACTCCTGGAATGGATTTCAATATTTACACTGATTCACAGTGTTTTTTCTGCCATTAAAGTTTACTCCTGTTCACCCATTGGTTCAGGACATCCAGGCATGGCTTTATCGCTTAGCATCTCGTCACAAAATGATTAATTTCTGTTGGGTCCCAGCTCGTGTGGGGATCCAGGGCAATGAGGAGGCTGACAGAGCAGCAAAAAGGCTGTACTAGAGTGTGAGGGCCGGTTCTCTATCCCCCTGAGGATTTGAAATGCAGTATCCAGTCGTTGATTCGAGAGAGGTGGCAGTTGAGATGGTCTTCCCTCACTAGCACTAACCAAAAACTTAAAGCCATTCATCCTTCTGTGAAGCTTTGGGACTTATCACCCGTTCACTTGGGTAGACGTACGGAAGTAGTTCTCACAAGGTTGCGTATTGGTCACACATATGACTCACAAAGACATATTACATAATGATCGCCCACCGCTGTGTGCTGTGCGTGACGAGGTACTGTCTGTAAGCCACGTTCTAACCTCTTGTTATAATTACTAGTTTCCCAGATGCTCTGTAGGTTTTACTTTCCTTTCCCTGTCTGACATTCTTGGCCAAGATGCAGATGTTTTAAAGCTCCGATCGTATATATTGGATTGTGGTATTTTTTTATGATATTTAATTATCTAATGATTTTTACTTTTGATATTCCTTTATCGATATTTTATCCGTTTAATGTACCCTACTTGTATCTTAATGAGTTTTAAATTTTGAAATTCCTGTGATCTTTTAATTTTTAGATGTAGCGCTGAATGATCTACAGGTCCCAGTGCTTGGCCTTTGTGCCTAAATCTTATCAATTCAATTCTATGCCTTTTATGTGTCAGTTTTCCTTTCCTCTTAATGTGCAGTTGGGTGCATATTTTGCTGCTCCTAGTGATTTTCTATACACCCCATTTGCAATCCTTTGCAGTTTCTTTGTCCGTCTCTGATAATAGCATGACATTTGTTCCATACAATATAGAAGGTACTGCTAAACTCTTCCAGTATGTTTTCTCAATTACAATTTTGTGGCAACTTTTTGCTATTACTGAGCAAGTTAAATTTGCCAGTTTTTGTGCTCTTTCTATAATCATTTTCTTTTGCGTTCTAAAGAGGTTTCTCTTGTTTTTTAAAGTTATTCCTAGATATTTAATAATGTCTGTCACCTTTATTGCTTCTATGATTTCAGATTGATTTTCTAAATTGTATATGATATTACTTTTATCTTTATTAATTTAAAGACCAAATTTGCTGCTTATTTCTGAAAGCCATTTTATTTTAGCTGCCTCTTCTAATGATTCTGATAATGAAAGTCCATAATCAGCAAAGAACATGATATTTATTTTAGAAGTATCATTCTGAAATCCTTTTTCTTCCAATTCTTGTATTATTAAATATGTTCATTTGAACGATGTGTTGATCCTGTGCAGCCTTGTCTGATACCGCTACTTATTGCTATTTCTTAATCAATGTTTTCAAAGTTAATATTTGTTTTATCATCTTTATGTATATTTGAAATAGCATCTATTAAGTTAGGGTGTATTTTGTATTTTAATTAGGTTTCAATTAATGTTTCTCTTTTTATGGAGTCATATGCTTTATTAAAATCTATTTAAGTTACAATTAATGATTCTTTTCTTTTAAAACTTTCCTCTACACAATATTACATTATGAACAGATTATCCTCAATTTTCCCTCCCTTTGTAAATCCTGCCTGTGTTTATTTCATTATTTTGCAGGTGATTTTCTAAATCATCTCCTACTAGTGACATGAGCATCTTGAGACATTGGTTTGAACATTATTAGTCTTAAATCTGCAGCTGTTGGCTTTGTTTTCTTTGGTATCATCTTGGTTTTTTATGTTTTCCACTCTGTTGGCTTTTCAATTTTTTTCAATTTCTACTTTAAAACATTCAGTCAGTGTTTTGACACATACCTCACTCTCTGACAATGATTAATAGAGCTCACCTTTTAAACCATCTTGTCCTGGTGCTTTTTAATGTTTTAGATTTTTTAGGCATGTCTTTACTCCTTCTTTAGTTATTTTTGGTTGCTCCATTGGTATTCTTGTGTTGCATTCAATGTTTTGTATATGTCTTCCTCCTAGAACTGGGACTAGTTGGTCATCTATTCCATGATTAACATTTGTTTCTAGTTCCTCTATATATTTCTGTTTTGTATTCTCATTCCACACTTGATTGATGTTATTTTAATGTTTTCTGTATATTTTTACCCAGAAATCTTCCAATTTTTTCTCTGCCTCTTCTTCCTTTAGCTGTTTTCCTTCTTTGTTATACATTTTGTTTACACTTTGACTTGAATAGTTCTTGCTGTTTTAACTTATTTATATTGTCCCATAGCTTCTCATTTTTATTTAAACTTTCTCTTATCTCTTGGGATATTTTCCTTTCATGTTTATACATTTCCTCTTATCATATTTTGTAAGTCCCTTTTCTTTGCTTTGTAGAGTTTGGTTAGCCTTCTTTTTCTATTGCATCAGTAGTCTTGTATGGCTATTCTTGTCTGTTCATTTATCCAAGGGGTTCCTTTGTTATTTGTGTTAACTTTTCTTCTGTAATTCTTTTTTAATTTTTGGTCTGCGATATTTTTTATTATGTGTAACTGTTATGCAACCAATATCTCTACCTTGTACTTCTTTTTCTATTTCCTCATTATACTGTTGTAACGGTACTGTAACAGTTTTTGGAATATTCTGTCTCTTCCCATTTTGCCCTTTTGAAGTCTTTATTGTTTGAGAATATTGATATATTTATCTCTATTAGATGTGCTGGAAAGTGTGAAAAGGAACAACTTGAGATGGTTCGGCCATAGGGAACGTATGGAAAGCGAGAGAATGACTAAGAGGGTGTACGAGAGCGAGGTGGAGGGACAGAGGGGGAGAGGTAGACCGAATATGAGGTGGAAGGATGGAGTGAGGAAGTACATGAACGAAGGCGGTGCTGGTTGGGGGGAGGGGCGTCGACTGACTGGGGACAGAGGTGCATGGGGGCGGTTCGTTCGTGGCCACCCCTTCGGGGATCACGGCGTCAGGCAATAGATAGATAGATAGATCTCTATTAGATTATGGTCAGTTATATCAAAGATTTCTTTATCCTCTTCAATTACCATATCAATAAACATATCATAAAAGTATTGATTCACTAGGACATAATCCACCACACTTCTTTGTTCTCCTCTGCTCCATGTGTACATCCCTTTACATTTTTCATCACTATTTAGTAGTGTAAATCTGTAGTCATTTATCCAATCAACAATCATTTTACCATTGTCATCAATCTTCTGGTATCCTAGAAAACCTACATGGGTGGTTGGTTTCCCGGGCGTTTCCGCACCCTCCTCGGCTCCCCGCCTTGGAGTGGCTTCGGTCACCCAGGCTTTATTGTGGTCGGCAGGGAGGGTTCTGTGGGGGCGCTCGGATATGGCCTTGGCCGTGCTCGGAGCCTTGGGGCTGTTCGGCCAGGCAGCTTGGGGAACAACAACAACAACCTACATGGCCATTGTAGTCTCCCAAAATTGCTACTGCCTCTCTATCATTATTTGATCCCTTTACCATGTTTTCAATTTCTTGCCTAATTTTCTTAGTTCTTTTATCTTCTGCTTTATTCTGTACAGCGAAGTATACTATTATTAATCTTATGTTTTTCTTCCCTAGAGTTCCTCTTAAATGTAATATATCTTTATTAATGGTCTCTATTTTGTTTAGATTGATGTCTGAATGTCTGTACAGTACCATCAGTCCTCCTCCCTTATAATTTCCATCCCTCATGTTGTCTAATTTGTGTATATTTTTGTTTAGATGGATCTTATCTATTTTTTGCTGTGTTTCAGTGAGACATACTACCATGTTTTCTGCCAAAAGTTCTAGTTCATAAATGTTTTGATTTGTTAGGCCTTGTATGTTCACTAATAATATTTTAAATACTTCGATTTGGGTATTTTTTCCTCTAGGACGTTTGTTCTATTTTTGTATCAGTTTGTTTGCATAATATATTTTTACTGTTTTCTACTTTGAACAAATTCCCTTCTACTTTGTCTTTCCTCATCTCCTTCAATTCCTCTCTCATTTCTTTCACCTCGTTCCACAGCTCTTTGGTGATCTGTAAAAAAGATCCTATACTTATATCTTTGGTTGTATGATCACCTTTTTCTTTCTGAGTGTTCTCTTTCTCTTCCAGTCTTTCCCCTTTTTGCTGTTCTTTCCAGTCTTTACTTATTGTACCTACAGCATTTGGGTTGTGTTGTGTACTGGTATTTATATTTCTGCTGGTGGTGGTTGTGTGTAAAAACCAACAGTTCCTCCCGAAACGGCATTGTCGCCTCTGGTAGTTTCTGCAAATGTTCTGCATACCAGTACTTTGCTTATGTTCTTCTGGTACTTTTGTTACCTCCTTTATTATATTAACTTCTTCAGTTAGTGTTCTTACCATCCCGGCTTCTTTTTCTTTCTGGACATTTATATTCTTGGAGTTTTCTTTTACTTTGTTGTCTGCCATCTTTTGAATCTGGTATTCTTTTCGGATGTTTTCTTTCTTGTATATTTTTGGGATGGTTCCTGTATTTCCCTATTGTTTCATACTTTTTTCTTCACCTTCTCTATCCTGTGTTTGGTGTCTTTCCATTCTGTCTGTATTTTATGGTCTGTCTCTTGGATTATACCATTGGACATTTAGGGTGGATTTATGGTTTTGTGGTTTGTAGTGCCACTCTTCCCTCACATGTAATTTGTTGCACGCTGTTCCCATGCAGAATTCTTTCCTGCACAGGGGTGGGTGGTCATAGTGCACTTATCCCTTTTCAGGCAGATGGGGTTTGTTCTTGCATAGTACCAACATAATTTAATTTAATTTATGTCATGACTAGGCCTACTGGTACCAGTATTCTTTTTTTATTTGTCTGGCTCTGTACTTCTTTTGCTTCAATGTTTTTCAACCCCTTCGTTTTATTGACATAGTTGTTTTCATTGTCCTCTTTCCTTACTATCTTTCTTTCCACATCTTCAATTTTCTTTAGTGATTCTCGTAGGTCTTCATCTTTGTCTTATGATTTCTCTGAAGTTAAGAACTAGATAATTTAAATGTTTCTAATTTTCTCTTGCAAAATGTCTCTCCTGTATTAGTTTGTCAGTGTTAGTTTCCCTTTCTTTCAATTCCTTCTCCAGCTTTTCCATAATGCTTTTTAGGCTATTTACTTCAGTTTCATATTGTTCAGCTTTGGTTTTCCATTTGTTCTCCAGATTTTCTTTATTTCCTTTTCCCTCACGATCGTCTGCATTTTCCTCTTCTGTGTGATCCCATTCTTGCTTCCTGTTTGTATTTTCTCTGCATCCTTTGCAGAAGAATTTTAAGTTCAGAGATTCTTTTTCTGCCACCCCCCATTTTGCCTAGCTCCTTGACGTGGTGTGGGGGCTTCAGAATTGGCAGTTGGGGCGGTAGGGGTTATTTGTCCACTCCACCTGCCAACTCCAACTCATTTTGCTAGGCTCTTTCCTTCTCTTACTGTATGTTTTCCATTTCTCAGTTCTTCTGCTATCCTCTGGGGAAGCCAACTAGGGGGTTGATTTCCTCCCCTGCAACTTTAGGAGACTCTACCCTCCCATCTCTTCTGGTTGCTTGCCCTGTTCCCTTCCTCTCCTTCTCGTTTCTTGCTTCAGGAGGTTCTAGTTTTCCCCGGAGTTTCGCTGCAGCGTTTATGACCTCTCCTAAGTTGGCGGAGTTCTACTTGGTGACAGGTGCCACCGGTGAGGGCCCGAAAAGCTCGTTGTTTTGGGCTGGGCGTGGTGGGGTTACCTCAGGGTTGCCGACTCCTTTCTTTCTTCAGTGTATGTGACGGGTAACGACGCCGGCTTCATCCTTTATGGGACAAAACAGATTGAGGGCAAATATGTGTTTATCACTTATGTCAGGTTGACAATGTTCCCAGCTCGAAGCCGGGGCCTTTCTCTTGCAAATGGCCATATTCTGGTTTTCCTGTCCCTGCGGAGGTCTCACCCTTTCATAGCTAGGCGGCACCTAGCAACCGCAGTATTTTCTTCCCATGCCATTCTTGTTTTATGTCTTATGGTTATCTCTTTCTGTAATTTCGAATGCGCTCATGGCTGACGATACTGACCATACTGACACGGCAATCGTTTTGGACTTACTGGTAACAGACTGGCGATCCCCCGGCTTCTTCTAATGACCTTCCCTCTCAAAGTTCTACAATGGCACCTTATGCAGTGCCTATTCAGCAAAATTTGGTAACCGACTCTGGCGATCCCCCGGCTTCTTCTAATGACGTTCCCTCTCAAAGTTCTACAATAGTTACAATGGCACCTTATGCAGTGCCTATTCAGCAAAATTCGGTAACCGACTCTGGCAATCCCCCAGCTTCTAATGTCCTTCTCTCTATTCCCTGGGGTTGCCTCTGGCTTTACTGCGGAGGCGTATGCTATTATCCAAGCTTTGAAAATGGCATGCGATTCCACTGGAACGAATTTCACTATTTTCACTGATTCACAGTGTTCTTTCTGCCATTAAAGTTTACTCTCCTGTTCATCCATTGGTTCAGGACATCCAGGCATGGCTTTATCGATTAGCATCTCGTCACAAAATGATTAATTTCTGTTGGGTCCCAGCTCATGTGGAGATCAAGGGCAATGAGGAGGCTGACACAGCAGCAAAAGAGGCTGTACCAGAGTGTGAGGGCCAGTTCTCGATCCCCATGAGGATTTGAAATGCAGTATCTGGTCGTTGATTCGGGAGAGGTGGCAGTTGAGATGGTCTTCCCTCACTAGCACTAACCAAAAACTTTAAGCCATTCATCCTTCTGTGAAGCTTTGGGACTTATCACCCGTTCACTTGGGTAGACGTATGGAAGTAGTTCTCATAAGGTTGCGTATTGGTCACACATACTTGTATATGACGCACAAATGCATATTACATAATGATCGCCCTGTGCTGTGTGACGAGGTACTGTCTGTAAGCCACGTTCTAACCTCTTGTTAGAATTACTCGTTTCCCAGATGCTCTGTAGGTTTTACTTTCCTTTCCCTGTCTAACCTTCTTGGCCAAGATGCAGAAGTTTTAAAGCTCCGATCGTATATATTGGATTGCGGTATTTTTTATATTGTCCAGTGATTTTTACTTTTGATATTCCTTTATTGATATTTTATCAGTTTAATGTACCGCTACTTGCTATCTTAATGCGTTTTAATATTTGAAATTCCTGTGATCTTTTAATTTTTAGATGTAGCGCTGAATGATCTACAGGTCCCAGTGCTTGGCCTTTGTGCCTAAATCTTATCAATTCAATTCTATGCCTTTTATGCATGTCAGTTTACCTTTCCTCTTAATGTGCAGTTGGGGTGCATATTTTGCTGCCCCTAGTTTTTTTCTATACACTCCATTTTCAATCCTTTGCAGTTTCTTTGTCCGTCTCTGATAATAGCATGACATTTGTTCCATACAATATAGAAGGTACTGCTAAACTCTTCCAGTATTTTTTCCCAATTACAATTTGGTGGCAACTTTTTGCTATTACTGAGTAAGTTACATTTGCCAGTTTTTGTGCTCTTTCTATCATAATTTTCTTTTGCGTTTTAAACAGGTTTCTCTTGTTTTTTAAAGTTATTCCTAGATATTTAATTGTGTCTGTCACCTGTATTGCTTCTATAATTTCAGGTTGATTTTCTAAATTATATATGATATTACTTTTATCTTTATTAATTTAAAGACCAAATTCGCTGCTTATTTCTGTAAGTAATTTTAGGTTAGCTGCCTCTTCTAATGATTCGGATAATAAAAGTCCATAATCAGCAAAGAACAGGATATTTAGTTTACAAGTATCATTCTCAAATCCTTGCTTTTTCTTCCAATTCTTGTATTAAATATGTTCATTTGAACGGTGTTGTGAACGATCCTGTGCAGCCTTGTCTGATACCGCTACTTATTGCTGTTTCTTTATCAATGTTTTCAAAGTAAATATTTGTTTTATCATCTTTATGTATATTTGAAACCGCATCTATTAAGTTAGGGTGTATTTTGTATTTAAATTATGTTTCAATTTTTTTTTTTTTTTTTTTTTTTTTTTTTTTTTTTTTATATATATATATATATATATATATATATATATATTATATATATATATATATATATATATATATATATATATATATATATATATATATATATATATATGGAGTCATACCTTTACTAAAATCTATTGAAGTTACAATTAATGGTTCTTTTCTTTTAAAGCTTTCCTCTACACAATATTGCATTATGAACAGATTATCCTCAATTTTTCCTCCCTTTGTAAATCCTGCCTGTGTGTTTATTTCATTATCTTTTCAGGTGGTTTTCTACATCTTCTACTAGTGACATGAGCATCTTGTATGAAATATTGGTTTGAGCATTATTGGTCTTCAATCTGCAGCTGTTGGCTTTGTTTTCTTTGGTATCATATTGTTTTTTTATGTTTTCCACTCTGTTGGTTTTTCTATTTTTTTTTCCATTTCTACTTTAAAACATTCAGTCAGTGTTTTGACACATACCTCACTCTCTGACAATGATTAATAGAGCTCACCTTTTAAACCATCTTGTCCTGGTGCTTTTTAATGTTTTAGATTTTTTAGGCATGTCTTTACTCCTTCTTTAGTTATTTTTGGTTGCTCCATTGGTATTCTTGTGTTGCATTCAATGTTTTGTATATGTCTTCCTCCTAGAACTGGGACTAGTTGGTCATCTATTCCATGATTAACATTTGTTTCTAGTTCCTCTATATATTTCTGTTTTGTACTCTCATTCCACACTTGTTTGATGTTTTTTTAATGTTTTCTGTATATTTTTACCCAGAAATCTTCCAATTCTTGCTCTGCCTCTTCTTTCTTTAGCTGTTGTCCTTCTTTGTTATACAAAATTTTACACTTTGACTTGAATAGTTCTTGCTGTTTTAACTTATTTATATTGTCCCATAGCTTCTCATTTTTATTTGAACTTTCTCTTATCTCTTGGATTATTTTCCTTTAATGTTATACATTTCCTCTTTTATCATATTTTGTAAGTCCTTTTTCTTTGCTTTGTAGAGTTTGGTTAGCCTTCTTTTTCTATTACATCAGTAGTCTTTTATGTCTGTTCTTGTCTGTTCATTTATCCAAGGGGGTTCCTTTGTTGCTTTGTTATTTGTGTTAACTTTTCTTCAGTAATTTTTTTTTTTTAATTTTTGGTCTGCGATATTTTGTATTATGTGTAACTGTTATGCAACCAACATCTCTACCTTGTACTTCTTTTTCAATTTTCTCAGTATGCTGTTGTAACGATACTGTATCAGTTTTTGTAATATTCTGTCTCTTCCCATTTTGCCCTTTTGAAGTCTGTTATTGTTTGAGAATATTGATATATTTATTTCTATTAGATTATGGTCAGTTATAATATCTAGTATTTCTTTTTCTTCATCAATTACCATATCAATAAACATCTCATAAAAGTATTGATTCACTAGGACATAATCCACCACACTTCTTAGTTCTCCTCTGCTCCATGTGTACATCCCTTTACATTTTTCATCACTATTTAATTGTGTAAGTCTGTAGACATTTATCCAGTCAACAATCATTTTACCATTTTCATAAATCTTCTGGTATCCTAGAAAACCTACATGGCCATTGTAGTCTCCCAAAATTGCTACTGCCGCTCTATCATTATTTGATTCCTCTACCATGTTTTCAATGTCTTGCCTAATTTTCTTATTTCTTTTATCTTCTGCTTTATTCTGTACACAGAAGTATACTATTATTTATCTTATGTTTTCTTCCCTAGAGTTCCTCTTTAATGTAATATATCTTTATTAATGGTCTCTATTTTGTTTAGATTGATGTCTGATTGTCTGTACAGTACCATCAGTCCTCCTCCCTTATAATTTCCATCCCTCATGTTATCTAATTTGTGTATATTTTTGTTTAGATGGATCTTATCTATTTTTTTGCTGTGTTTCATCGAGACATACTACCATGTGTTCTGGCAAAAGTGTTTCTATTTCCTCCATTTTTGGATTTGTTAGGCCTTGTATGTTCACTAATAATATTTTAAATACTTCGATTTGGGCATTTTTTCCTAGGATTTTTCTGTTCTATTTTTTGTGTCAGTGTGTTTGCACAATTTATTTTTACTACGGTTTTCTACTTTGAACAAATTCCCTTCTACTTTTTTTCTTTCCTCATCTCCTCTCTCATTTCTTTCACCTCTTTCCACAGTTCTTTGGTGATCTGTAAAACAAGATCCTATACAGATATCGTTGGTTGTATGATAACCTCATTCTTTCTGATTGTTATCTTTCTCTTACAGTCTTTCCCCTTTTTGCTGTTCTTTCCAGTCTTTACTTATTGTACCTACAGCATTTGGGTTGTGTTGTGTACGGGTATTTATATTTCTGCTGGTGGTGGTTGTGTGTAAAAACCAACAGTTCCTACCGAAACGGCATTGTCGCCTCTGGTAGTTTCTGCAAATGTTCTGCATACCACTACTTTGCTTATGTTCTTCTGGTACTTTTGTTACTGCCTTTATTATCTTAACTTCTTCAGTTAGTGTTCTTACCATCCTGTCTTCTTTTTCTTTCTGGACATTTATATTCTTGGAGTTTTCTTTTACTTTGTTGTCTGCCATCTTTTGAATCTGGTAGTCATTTTGGATGTTTTCTTTCTTGTTTATTTTTGGGATGGTTCCTGTATTTCCCAGTTTCATACTTTTTTCTTCACCGTCTCTATCCTGTGTTTGGTGTCTTTCCATTCTGTCTGTATTTTATTGTCTGTCTCTTGGATTATACCATTGGACATTTGGGGTGGATTTATGGTTTTGTGGTTTGTAGTGCCACTCTTCCCTCACATGTAATTTGGTGCACGCTGTTCCCATGCAAAATTCTTTCCTGCACAGGGGTGGGTGGTCATAATTATGTGCACTTATCCCTTTTCAGGCAGATGGTGTTTGTTCTTGCATAGTACCAACAGACTCTGATTTCATTTATGTCTTGACTAGGCCTACTGGTACCAGTATTCAATGTTATTTGTCTGGCTCTGTTTGTACTTCTTTTGCTTCATGTTTTTCAACCCCTTTGTTTTGTTGACATGGTTGTTTTCATTGTCCTCTTTCCTTACTATCTTTCTTTCCACATCTTCAACTTTCTTTAGTGATTCTCGTAAGTCTTCATCTTGTCTTATGATTTCTCTGAAGTTAAGAACTAGATAATTTAAATTTTTCACATTTTGTCTTGCAAAATCTCTTTTATTGGTTTGTCAGTGTTTGTTTCCCTTTCTTTCAATTCTTTCTTCAGCTTCTCCATAATGCTTTTTAGGCTATTTAAGTCTGATTCATATTGTTCAGCTTTGGTTTTCCCATTTGTTTTTCAGATTTGTTTTACTTCCATTTCCCTCACGATCTTCTGCATTTTCCTCTTCTGTGTGATCCCTTTCTTGCTTCCTGTTTGTATTTTCTCTGCATCCATTGCAGAAGAATGTTAAGTTCAGAGATGCTTCTTCTGCCACTGCCCTGTATAATTCTTGGCTCATCTTGTGATCAATGCAGTTCTTCCTAGTTCCAGTTGTGATGTGGTACCAGATTTTGCATTCATCACATCTCATTGCTTTCTCCTGTGATGTCACATTTGTCTTGCAGCTTCCACATGGGTATTTCATTTTTGTTGTGTTTTCCTTTGTCTGGAGTTGTTGCGATCTGCTTGGTGTTCTTGTTTTTGTTCATGTTCATAGGTGATATTTTTTCAATTTGGTTTGGTGTGTTACTTACACCTAGTTTGGGGACAGTTTGCTCCGTTTTCTTGGGAACTGTTGGTCTTCTACCAAAATCTCATCCAACATCATGTTGTTGGGAACTTGAGCCATAGCCATTTTTAGCCTAGCCTAAATTTTCTGTATCAATTTAATAAGAACAATTTATGAAAATTTACCTATCTCACTACAACCGGTTTCCCTAAGCCCCACAGTATTCCTGGGAGTAATACATATCCCCCCCCCCCCCCACCCCCCTGCTAAAAGGGGTGCACCACGATGTTCTGCCCTGGCTGTGGGGATACCCCGTTTGGGGACTTACTTCCTAGACCTAAGCAAAGAGCCACCCTATTTACCCTTCTCCTAAACCACCCCGGCCTACTAGTATACTGGGGCCCCCTCGTGCCAATGGCCATCAGGGTTCAGCGTCAGAGAAAGGGTAAGGGACTCTAGTTGGCAGAGCCGGTGTAATGGGATATGAAAATCCTCAAAGAATTATCAAGCATGAAAGTTGTGACAATGCATATGGCGCCATTTAACAATGTCATGGGAGACTATGGAGTGCGACAAGATTAAGAGCGAATAGCTATGAAATAGTGAGAGGGCTGTGGAAAGGACTGGGAGTGCCTGCGATTATGTATGGCATGGAGGCGGTGGAAACTACAGAGGCAGAAACGAGAAAATTAGAAACCTACAGAATAAAATCGGAAGGACGGGATTAGGGGCGAATAAATACGTAGCACAGGAAGCAATCCGGGGAGAAATGGGGTAGAGTAAGTTTGAAGAAAGGATAGGGAAAGCTAAAGGGAAGTACAAGTGAGGCTGGTGCTCAACCCCGAAAGGGGTTGAAATAGGGGAACTATGCCCCTGCCAAAGGCGGCTTTCTAGGGCCTTTCCTAGCTGATGCTGAGAGGATTGGGTTCTAGTCATGTGGTGATGGGCTGGTCTATCAGAGTGAGAACTGAGCGATCTCTGCCATACCCATAGCTTACTCTGACTGTTCCTTTTACTTATATATTTTCTAGATCTCAAGTGACTGCGTCTCGTCCGTGGATTGACCTCCCAAACTACCAAGATTGGAAGCCAAAGAGCCACATTTTCCTTTGCCCCTCAATTGCTGAGGGGCACAGGGCCCTGGGTGGGGCTTTGGTTTCCCGGGCGTTTCCGCACCCTCCTCAGCTCCCCGCCATGAAGTGGCTTCGGTCACCCAGGCTTTATTGTGGTCGGCAGGGAGGGTTCTGTGGGGGCGCACGGTTATGGCCTTGGTCTTGCTCGGGGCCTTGGGGCTGTTCGGCCAGGCAGCTTGGGGAACAACAACAACAACAACCACGTGAGGCTAGAAGGGATGGAGGAAAATAGGCGGCCAAAGAAGGTATACAGATGGGCGAGCGAGGGAAGTAAATGGAACTGGGAATGTAAAAGAATGCCGGAGAAGGGATAATGGTGGGGAGGGGGAGGACGTGGTAGGTATGTAGGTCCAAAAAAAAAAAACTGTATAGTACTATCCTTCTACTCTAAACTTCCCCTCTTACTAACATTTCTGAGCCAGTACCGATAAAAAGGTCAGCCCTGTGGATCTACGCGGTCTACGGGCAAGCTCTAAAGAAGTAGACCGTGACGTAATTTTAATAATTCTGGTTACCATTAGACATTTTCATTTAGCTTATATTCTAGCTTAGGACTCAAAGGGGTAAAAACTATCTCAATATACCCTCTGGATAAAATAGGACTTTGCTTCTGGATACAGTTAGACGATTGTATGCAGTTTTGTCAAAGGGAAAAAGGCATGGTGCGGAAGGGGTTAAGAGTCTGAACCCTCCGTCTCTTCTGGTAGTTTGCCCAGTTTCCTTTGTATCTCTAGTTTAGTCTCCATTTTCATCAATTAACCCTTGCACGCATTTATGACGCAGAGGTTGCCAGATTAGCAATAAGAACTAGTTCTCTCACTCTTATAATTACCTCTCCAAAATGAGTTTTCTGCCCACAGCTAACTCAAAGACAACTGCAGAGGTTGAAGTAACTAAACTAAAGGTTTCTAAATACCCCTGATGGTAAAAAAGGCTTTAAAGTATCCCCAATAGGCTCAAAATCGCGTCATATGTCGGAGAGGGTTAACGTTTTGGCTTTGCGTCGTAGATCTATGAATATTGCTTGATTTTCCTGATAATCAGATTATTTATATATCATGAGCATTCTTTTTGGCATGCAGACCCTCCGCTATTGCTTTATTCCACCACTTAGGCTTATTAGTATACACTGTTTTTTTGTTTTATGATATGCACTCGTGTACTGAGTTTGAGGAAGTTGTGGTGAAAAATGTCCATGATTGGTTTGTATGATCATTGTTAATAAAATAAAAACTCCAATCGGTTTCTTAAAGTATTGCTCTAAATTTACGGAATTTTGCTCTCTTGATATTTGGGACCTTCTCTTGGAGTGTTGCTATTAAATATTAAATGGAAAGTGATAGGATGGTAATTATTACTGAATTAATCACATTTCAAATTTTCAATAAATTACTTTGGTGCAAGTAAAAGGTCAAGGAAGTTATTTCCCCGGGTCGGAGATTTAACTAATAGAGCAAGCTCTCTTGCAAGTGTGCATACAAGTCTTGTTCAGAGTGTGAAGTAAGCCTATCTTTCCACTTGTTCACAGGTAAAATGAAGTCGACAACAAATTCAGTATCATGCGAGTTCCTTACGTCTGTAATTTGCTCACACATTTGTCAGTTTACACTGATTGAGCTGGAGGTCTGTATATTAATGACAGTATTATTTGTATTAGTACAAAGGATGTCTACATTCACAATATGAGGTTTTCACTAGAGGATCGGGTTAAAACTTTCTTTGATAACAAATATAACTTCACCTTAATTTTTATTTATTCGGCTTTTCTCAAAACTTACATAACTGGAAAGTGAAAAAAAGGCTACTGTTAAAAAGTATGACTAATGTATTGAGCCAAGATTGTTATACCAATTAAACCATCATTGTCTGTAAACCCTAGTTCCTCTAAATCTTACAATTTATTAGGCTATATGCTACGAGCATTTGCATAGACAATTTAGTTGTAGTTTTAGAATTCACGGAACGCTCTTTAATCGAATTTTTGGTTCTGGTCGGATCTACATTTACGTAGTCACAACGGTAAATTGTGGACCAGGCGATGAACCCCTTTCTAGACACCACACATGTGTATCGCATCCGCACAGTCTACACTCGGCGAAACTGGGTAATTTAAACTGCCAGGCCCCGCCCACTACTGGGTCGCCAGTCAGTTGGCAGAGAACATTTAGATAAATGGTTTAGACACTCACACACTTCACTTTGTTTGTATAAAGTGTGTATACTCTAACAATATTTAGTATTAAGTTCGGGAGTGAGTGTACGGTAAATTTGACTTATAAAATGTATATCGTAGGTAGGTATGCTAAGTTATTTATTCAATGTTATATATTGTAGACGGTTTTAGTTATGTAGGCCTATAGACTATCGACCGGCACATAACGGAATAGGCATAACAATGAAGACAAGTGATATGTTCAATACCCACGTCCCTTGTAAAATGCATACTGTAGTTAAGTTTTAACTTTTTTAACGAGTTAAGTCGGTTTATATATATTCTAGTTACCAACACCTTACGAGCGGCCTATGCGGTTTATTTATGTGTACCGCACAGCGGGGTGTTTTTAGCCAAAATAGGGCTGTTTACGTGATCATTTTCATGCCTAAATAAGACCCAGAACGTAAAACAAGTACCTATCCCTGAAAGGGCATAAACAGAGCTTTCGAATGACACCATAACGATCCTTGTATGATGGATAGTTTTCTTGCAATAACCGTGCAACGCGAGTGCAAAAAGCAGGTAATTCGGTACTTTCAGTACATAATTGAGTATGTAGCGAGTGAGAGAGGGAGGAGGGAGCTGAGATTTGTGTCAGTAGGTTCGCCGCGGTGGTCTGGAGCAGTTATACGCTCGCTAGTCTCCTGCCACCACTTGTCTCTCTCTCAGCCACATTACGTGCTGAAATTGCCACTCGAGTTATGTCGAGCGCCGCCACATAGTCCAGCTTTATTTAACTCGACTTATGTTGCTCGCCGCTAAATAAGGGTTTTAAGCGATATTAAGCAGATTAGGAAGGACATTCGATTAAAGGCTATTATCTTATTAAATTTTTAGCTACCACAAATCCGTCCAAAGCTGCATGAAACGGTCTAAATATAGCTACAATTAAATAGAAAAGAAGTCTCCGAGACAGAAAAGGTTAGTTCTTACGTATAATTTATCATATAAGAGCTGAGTAAAAGCGAATGGCGAAACACAATAGGCCTATGCTACCTGCTATGTAAACTACCATATATTACGTTTCTGAATTCGTTTAGGATAAGTCAGGGTCATGACATATTCTTGAATAATATTAGTCATCAGATATATATTTATATATATTTACATAGATACACTGACTAAACAGATCGTACGATCCCTGCGATGTGGCCAGGACTTAATATTAGTAGATAGCAACCCTAAGAGTAAGATAAACCGGAAGGAAAGGATAGCAAACATGACTCTCTCCTTCTCTCTCAGTTGTATTCGATAAAATGTTAATCTGTATGGAGTAATACATATTGTTGGGCTAATTACTTCCAAATCCCCGTTTGTCTGTAAATTTGCTAGGTGATACGTTGTCTAGCGCTCTTAAATCTGTCGGTTACCTGCTGCCACGCGAGTTTATTGTATACATGTAAATTGACCTACGGTAGGATATTACTATATTTATAGTTTTTCATTAACAGTAGTTACTTTAGTATTATATTTATATTATTTTACTATTATCATACTCATCACCATCTGCAGCCTTAGTCCACTGCAGGCCGAAGGCCTCTCCCAAACGTTTCTAATCTAACTGGTCAGAAGTTATCCTGTTCCATCCTACTTTAGCAAAGTTTCCGATCTCAGGCCTCCATCTGGTTCTCTCCCTATCTCTTCCTCTAGCTCCATCTCTGGATTCCCACTGTGATCCTTTATTTGTCCATCCGCTATAATATTTTCTAAATATATGATCTGTCCAAGCCCATTTCCTCTTGTCAATGCGATTATCTTCTTGTTTCTTCTCTTTATCCAAGAAGCTCTTCTTGTCGCTCAAAGTTATCCCTAATATTCTTTCCATATCTTCATGGGCACTACAAAGTTTTCTTTTAGGAAACTGTCATACTCAGTTTCTGATCCATAAATTAGTTCAGGAAGGGCACATTGAATACATACGGTTATCTTAAATGCTAGGTGTAACTAGATGTTCATAATACAAGTATGCTTACTATATGCGCTCCATTCCATATCTATCCTTGGTCTGATTTATTTAGTGATCTGAGTTTGTTTTTATAACCTGGCCTTGGTATATATATTCCTCCACTGAATCAGGCACATAATCCTCCGACTTAATATGTTGTGGTTTAACATGATCATTCAACATACTCTTGGGTTTCTATTCATTGTCAACACTACTTTAAGGCTTCCATCGATTATATCGTCCATCAATAATTGTTGTAACTTCTGAGTCGTTAGGATAAACTTTGACATCAGCGAATCTGAGGTTGCTTTGATGTTCCCCATTAAAATGTATTCCTTTATTGTCCAATTCAAGATTACTAAATATGTCTTGCAAACACCTGAACAGATTGTATTATGTAGTCTACTTAACTACTGGAGTTTTGATGCATGTTTTAGTCTAAGTTTTATTGTAAACCGTTGCATTTCAACTGTAAAGAACCACAATAAATAAATATATAAATAAATATATAAATTAAATAAATAAATAAGTATATCGGAATACAATAATCACTTACCGTTCACTTTCTTGCCGTTACATATGCCTATGAATAAGCAATTGTGTATGGGCGAAGCTTATTAACTATCAATACAATTGTTTCACTGGCGCCGTGCCCGCTGAACCACCAAAGGTAGAAATTGTTCGAACCTGCTGCCATTGTGTGGCTAGGACTTTGTCAAACCCCTGGTCTAAGACTTACCGCCGTGAGTGTACCAGGCGGGTGAGGCGTAGGTGAGCTTAGGGAATATGAAGATGGCATAGATATTCCTTAACCTGACAAGCGCGATATGACAGTAGGTGCTAGGGTAGTTATTTGTGCATTTCTAGCCCTGGATTCTGACAGAATTCGTTATATTTACAATATAAACCATTATTTGTTTTCGGTATGCTTTTATTTTACATATATGATGTATATATGAACCTTCAAGAGTGCTAAAATAAGTGGGAAAAGCATTTGGGTGGTGAAAAACGAAGATATTGGCCACCCGGTCATAATCTCAGGCGTGAGAGAGAGACAGGCAGCCCTCCCCTCTCGCTGTCTGGGAGTCAACTGAGAATAGCGGGGCGGTGTGTGCCGGTGTCTGGGTGTTGCATAACGATCTTTTATGCAACCCACTTGTGCTACATTATCGCGGGAGAGAAAAATAACCGATAAATGATGATAATAAGAGGAAAAATCGGTGATAATTGAGGTGGGGAGGGAGGGGGGAATAAGGTGGGGAAGGAGGGGAGGGGGGTGGGTGAGATTTACATGGATGAGTACTGGAGGGGAATTATCTCACCTAGAGACAAATTCCTTTGTTTTGATAGGCCCTTTTTTTTTATGGAAGGCTTTTTTTATGGTCCTGCTTCCGTGAGGCCTATCGCGTTCCCTATAGGAAGCCTTCCGTGAGGCCTATCGCGCTTGCCGGGTTAAGGTCGTTGCACACTGACACGACAGCCCCTTCAAGACTGGCACGAACTCCCACGACACATACAAATCCTGTGTCTTGCCGAATTTACTAGAGATCGCGGCGAAAATGGCTGGCATCGTTAGTCGTATCTCTACTGTATCTCTACCGTATCTCTTCCGCACGACTTGATAAGACTCTAGCGATGCCGATTATGGTGGAGAAACGAATGCTACGAAGAAGATAGGAAAAGTTGTGCGAAGGGTACAAGACTAGTCCACGGAAAAGATTCAACCCAAAAGACTTTGATACAACCCAGAAGAATCGTATCGCCACCGTATCTACGCCATGAGACTTGCAACCAGATTGAGGCTAGAACCTTATATGAAATAAATCAAGATGTCCCTGTATTTAATTTTAATTCGCCTGAAATTCCCTCACTTAAGATCCACACCAGACATGTCAAAACTATTTTGCAGAATCTCTCAGTAGATAAGGCTCCTGGTCCAGATGAAATTCCTCCAATAGTACTTAAGAATTGCTCCTTGGTGCTCGCTCCTGTATTGGCAAAATGTTTCCGTCTGTGTACTCATACCTCATGCTTCCCAGTACCCTGGAAAGAAGCAAACATTCATCCAGTTCCTAAAAAAGGTGCCTCTTCAGATCCATCAAACTACAGACCAATAGCTATAACTTCCACTCTTGGTAAAGTCTTTGAAATTATATTAAATAATCACATAATTAGGCATCTTGAGAATAATAAATTAATCAGTGATAGGCAATATGGTTTTAGACGATGTCGATCAACTGCAGACATTCTTTGCCTTCTTATGCATCAAATCAACCAAGCTACAGACCAACATGGTGAAACACATACAATAGCACTGGATATATCAAAGGCATTTGATAGTCTGGCATCAATCCTTATTGTCGAAGATGTCACACTACGGCCTTGCATCATTAGTTCCACTAATTTCTTCTTATCTTCATAACAGAAAAATATGTGTAATGGTAGATGGCCTTTATTCTCAATTTCACTCAATTAATGCTGGTGTTCCCCAGGGATCAGTTTTGGCCCCAATTCTGTTCCTCATTCATATCAATGATCTCATATCTGCCACTCATAATCCAATACATTCCTACGCAGATGACTCAACACTCCACAGTTCCTTCACATTTACCAATTCTTTCACCCAACCCGATCTTATTAATTCAAAAATAAACACTGCAATTTCTCTGAACCAGGACCTTTCTAGAATTAATGGATGGGGACAAAAGAATCTAGTTTCCTTTAATGCACAGAAAACCAAGTACATTCAATTTTCTAACCGACAGAATCTCACTGACTCCCATATATTTGTTAATGATGTAAATATTCCCACTTCCCCTAGTATTGACATTCTCGGTGTAACATTAACTACTAACATGAGCTGGACACATTATGTTAGAAGCATTGCTAAGAATGCCTCTAAAAAACTGGGACTCCTGTAGAGAGTTCGAGAATTCTTCACTGACGAGCAGTTGGCCGTAATATATAAAAGTCATGTGCGTTCTCAGATTGATTACTGTTCACCTCTGTGGGGTGGAAGTGGAGTGGTTGCATTGAGGCAGTTGGACAAAATTCAAAATAAAGCTATTAGATTAATCAATAACCCTGCAATCACACAGGACCTTCCTACATTATCCATACGAAGAAACGTTGCATCCCTTGCATTATTCTACAGATATTTTCACAGCAATTGTTCTGAGGAACTTGCTTCAATTGTGCCGCCTCTCCACATCTTTCCCCGTAGAACTAGGGCAGCTGAGAGCGCCCATGAATTTACACTTTCTCCTCCACAATGCAGAACTTCTGCTTATCAGAATTCATTTATCCCCAGAGCTACTACTCTTTGGAATTCACTTCCCTCGAATTGCTTTCCACAAACTTACAATCTACAAATGTTTAAATCCAGTTGTTACAAACATTTTATGAATGGAGGATGCCTTTAGGCACATGGACCTTTTTGTTTTATCTGTGTTTTCCTTTCTCCATGCATTGTCTCTTTAAACAAAAAATAAAAAAAAATAAAAAAAAGCGCGGTTGCCAACTCGACTGTTGCCAATTTTCCGCATGGAAGAGATACGGTCCACATGGCAGGCTTATGCACCAGACGATGTTGATACAGGCCATACGGCTTTGATACGGACCATACGTCTTTGATACGGGCCACACGATTGTGATACAGCGAGTTCGTGATGGAGACCAGACTCAGACGATTCTTTACAGTTGTCAGGGGATTCCTTCGAACTTTTGAACAGCACAAAATATCTTATCGACCCCCGATACATCGCTTGGACCGTGAGTCACCCACGGCTAATTTCCGATATCCACGATTATTTTGCCGATTCGCTGTATCAGGCTGAAATTTTGAGTCGGGAACTCGCCTCGAGGGGCTTTCGTGTCGGTGTGCAACGACGTTTACATAATTTTCCGGCGCTACCCAGGATCTCAATATCCTCAACATATACACCTTTATAAGTTGCAGTCCTGATTGTTGGTGACATGCATTTGTCCAACTTAGCTTGTTGTCCACGGCTATCACAAGGTGTTTAGTGGACTGAACAAGCTTTAGGAAATGCGCAGTTGTAACAGCAGGTTGTGTTACTTCGATCGCTGTCATGTGTTTATGGCTAACAATGATTTGATTGATTAGCACAGGGTTGCTGAGGGTCCAGGCCTGAGGTCGGTCAAGGGTGACTTGAAGGGGTTCGTTGTCGAGGGAGGTGTTGTCGACACTCCTCCACATATATCCAGTGGAATGAAGTGTCTAATAGGGCATCTTTAAGAAGGATGAGGATAAATAGAGCTCAGTCTTTTCACCTTGTGGAACGTCACATGACAGATCGTGGAACGTGGAGGTACACCCCTGGTAACGCCCAGCTTGCCGCCTATCGCTAAGTCAGTCAGCCATGCCAGCGAGTTGGGATGGAACCCCATCTTCATGGCCTTGTCGATAATGATGCTGTAGTCAACAAACTGTGTATGTGTCCTCATAAATTGTTTACCTAAGTATATTTGTGTTGCATTATATGTCTGATAATATATTTCAGTGAACTTGTACTCTTGTATGTACTGTATGTCTGTCCTCTTATCATAAGTTATATATATATTCCAATATATTATATATAGCTGCTGTCTTGTCATTGTGTGTGTTTACCTGTTTCTCCGTGCCTGTGTCTTTTTTCTTGTTATTGTCTGTATCTATATTTCTGTCTGCGTAATTTGTACTCTGCGTAGCTCTGCCTTTGTCTACTTTTGTCCTTTTGCTGATTGTCTGTTGATTTGTCTTGGTGGCTTTGGCTATTACTTCATATATATATATATATATATATATATATATATATATATATATATATATATATATATATATATATATATATTATATTTAGTGAATTAAAAAACCTTTTCCAATCCAAATATTGTCTTCGTGTGGGTAGTGTATAAATAATTGAAACTTTTAATAATAATATACGGTAGATCAATTAAACAGGTATCTGAGTTGAATGTTTACTTAGTAATGCATATTAATAGTAGAAATGTATGGGGCACCTGAATTGCTTTGCCTATCTATTAATCCATCTTTTCTGTCTGTGTCTATCTGTCTTTTGTCTATCTGTGTGCCTTTTCTATCCACGTGTTTGTCTTTGTCTCATATATATATGTTTGCATCTTCTATCCCTCGCTTTGCCTCCTTCTCTTGCTGTCAGTGAATTCGAGTTTATATTTGCACTTCAGCATTCGTAAATTTATACTTGTATCCGTTGTCATAATACGCCTCGAATTTATGTTTGTGGATAAAGTTTATACCTCCATGGACGCATAAATTCTACGCTGAGCTGCACATTCTTGGTCATACTTAGAGTTGTGGCCGCCCAAGAGAGAGAAAAAGAAAAAGAGAGAGAAAGAGAT
Organism: Paralithodes platypus; assembly: GCA_032716605.1. Lineage (NCBI taxonomy): Eukaryota > Metazoa > Arthropoda > Malacostraca > Decapoda > Lithodidae > Paralithodes > Paralithodes platypus. The sequence continues at coordinate 24,085,468 of CM064496.1, read as the reverse complement.
TTACATATATGTACATAGCCACACTGGCCACACAGACCTTACGATCCAAACGAGGTGGTCAGGACTTAATTATAGTAGAGATGGCATATCCGATAGAAAAGGAAAGTTGGAGGAAAGGATAGAAAAGAGAGAGAGAGAGAGAGAGTATAAAGGAAAACGATCAACCACATAACTAATAATTTGCACGAGGATGTTTGTAGCTGATCTACCTAACGAATGTGAATGAGAGAGAGGACAGCAAAACATGAAGGCTCTGCAAACCCACAAATCTATCCCAAGCTTAAAATTGTTTTGATAATGTGGGATTTCCCATGGAGCGCGGACAAAACTGATGTGGAATGTAAAATATATTTGGAAAGTGTGAGTGTTTGAGTGAATGGAAAAAACGTATGGTAGAACAAAAGACCTCACGCAGAACACACCCATCTTGACTAACTACTGACATGTAATTGATATGACTATAATTGAGAGGCTAGCAATGCTCGTAATACAATGTTTGTACCTCCAACACATTGCTTTATTTACATTTATACTCAAAACACACTGAACGTATACATTGTTATGTAATATATTATAAACCAATCCTATCAATTTTTGTTTGTTTGTCAGCCTGCTCACCGACTGGTAATACAAGGCATCATGTATAATACTATTCTGATTATATAAGGCAATTTAACCTTTAAACGGCGAAGCTATGGTATCTGAAAGTGCCCGCCAGGCGAACATATCGAGGCTCATTCCCGACGAAAATAGTCATTATCCGATAAATATCGTTATTACTTATTCATATGCAATAAAACAAGTGGGAATAGTATTCAGGGTGAAAACGACGAAGTATTGCCGACCGGTTCATTCACGAGAGGAGAGCCGGCGTGGCACACACCCTCCTCCTCTCACTTATCGATCGACACTGATGTCTTGCTGGTGAAGTCTCTCTCTTGCTACGATCTGTATATGCCTCCCCTTCTACCATGAAACCGGGTGGGGGATATTGGAGCAGAATATAAACTGATAAACAGGGGACTAAGAGAAAAAATAGGTGATAATTGAAGAGGGGGGAAGGGGGAGGGGGTTACACACATGTGGAGGAGTGATAGAAGGTATGGAAGGGAATTATCTCACTTAATCACATATTCCTTTGTTTTGAGTGCCACTGGGGTCTTTTAAAATTATTTTTTAGTCCTTGGATCTCTATGCCCCTTTCCCACTGGTGAGACAAGTCACGATTTTCGTCGCCGAAACCAATAAATTGGCACATTCGTGACATGTCTCAACACCTCTCATGAAAAATCGTTTGACTCTCCAGGCCTCGCAAGGGCCCTTGCGGGTCGTCGCATAATGTTCGCACAGTTCAAAATTTTTGACGAGGACTCACTATGATTGGTTACCCTCGCAAGCATCGTCGAGCATCGCCGAAGGGTTTCTGCGATCATCTGCGACATCGGCGAGACATTGCGGAGTTTGTCGCACGAAGAAAATCGTTGAAATGTTCCAAAACGTCGCACGACGGATCGCCGATGCTCTCGGATGTTCCGAGAACATCGACGATCATCGGCGATTTTCTCGTCGATTAGTCGTCGACGTGCGCACGAATACTCGCCGAGAGTATACCCGCCAGGGGTATGCTCCGCACGAGGCATGCGAAGGGCCTTGCGACGTCGCGAAATGCTCAAGACGCACCTGCCGAGGCCAGTTCAGTTTCAGTTTCTATGGAGCTCGTCCTGGAATCTTTAAGACTCTGAACCTCACGATTCTATACAGGACTGGCCATTTGTATCGGCACTAGCTCAGAGAAGAGTGTTGAGAGGGGAGAAGGGGTGTTGGAGAGAGAGGAAGCTGTTGAAGTGGCTTTGTTATGTGTGTTTAGTCTGTATACGTCGTCAGGATGTCCCCTGACTGGGTGCGAGCGTGTGCCAAAGAGCAACTTCGGAGAGGTGGGTAAAAAGACGTTATTAGGCCTATAGTGAGATATGTTTCACCTACGGTGAAATTTCTCATATTGTTATATTTGTTGTTGTTGTTGATGAAATCTTTTAGAATATCCTTTCCTCTTGCCGTTCATGAAAACAAAACAATATAAAAAAAACATTATTATGGGTGAAAACCGACTGAGAGTTAGGGCAAATACGGGCGGACTGATGATATGCCGTCAACTACGGTGAAATTCCACATATTGTTATTTTTGTTGTTGTTGATTAAATCTTATAGAATAACCTTTCCTCTTGCCGTTCATGAAAACAAAACTATATAAAAAATAATTATTATGGGTGAAAACCGACAGAGTTAATATTTTGCTGCGGAATGGATTCTATAAGAGCGAAAAACTATCGTTATAGATTTATTTCTATAAAATCCAATAATGATGATAGAATAATCTAAACACTGCCATCATGTTTAGCGGACATATATATATATATTTTTGTTTTGAGAGTAAGCTAAATTTGTACATTTTTCGATAGAAAAATTTCTCCAGCGAAGCCGGATTTCTCCATACAATGCTGGCTCCCTATCGCTCGCCAGGAAGAAATCGACACCTGGATGGGGATAAACGTCTTAAAACAGTAGGCTGAACGGGGCCGAACGGATACAAGGCAAAGAAAGAGGGAGAGAAATAGACAAAAATTAAAAAAACGAGGAGAGGGAGAGAAAGAGAAAACAACAAACAGCAGGTGGGCTCAATGTTTGCGTTACGGCTTAACAATTGAGCCCACCTCGCTTTTTTTAGTTTACTCTTTCTCCTCGTTTTTTTTCGTTTTTCTATTTCTCTCCCTCTCTTTGCCTTGTATCCATTCGGCCCCGTTCAGCCTACTGTTTTAAGACGTTTACCCCCATCCAGCTTTCAATATTTTCCTGGTGAGCGGTAGCGAGCCAACGTATATATTTTTTGTTTTGAGAGCAAGCTAAATTTGTACATTATTTGATAGAAAAATGTCTCCGGCGAAGCATTGCCAACCTCCGAATTAAGGAGAGATGGGTCGTGTTTCTGGTCCCCTTTCTTCCTCATGGTTAACCCCATTAGTTTTCATATTTTATGACGTTCGGCCCATTAGTTTGGCGTGATATGCTAATTCCACTCTGCAATTAGCACATTCACGTTACATTCGCTCAGCTGCGCACACCTCGCTGATCTCGCCGACGTATGTGCGATGCCAACGCCGATGATCGACGATGAATCGCAAGAATTTGTGCCTTAAAAAATACTCTTATCACCTCGCCGAAGTAAACGCCGAACCATCGCTTGGATCGTCGAAGACGTCGCAGAACATACGGCGTATTCTTTCATCCTCGCATGATCTTGCAAGAGATTTTTGAAAATGTGACATGCCTCGCAGAGGTTCATCGGCGAAACATCGCTCACTTCCCCGATAACATCGCCGATGTCGGTGATTGCGTCGCCGGCATCGGCGACATCTTCGCCCAGTATAATTTGTCATCTGTTTGTAACGGTCGAAATCGTGAAGGTCGCACGTATTCTTGCGAATTTGACAAAACGAAGGCATCGGCGACGAAAATCGTGACTTGTCTCACCAGTGGGAAAGGGGCATAAGAGTCCCTTCGCCCAGTAAAACTTCTTAAGAGTCTCGGCGCCATTCCCTGGTTAACGCAGCATATAACAAGTGTTATGCAGAGTGTTAAAAAGGAAGAGAGCTGATAATTCCCCAGCAAATGAGATTAACGTTGAACCTGCAATAAAAATAGCATAATAACTGAGTAAGAAATAATCCATGCCATATTACCAAACCTTGGAATCAAAACGTTTGTACTGATATCATGTCAAATCACAAGACTATCTCAAATGGGAGGAGTTCAAAACGCTCCTCATCGACACCGTGCAGGCATCTCTTGGTTTGGTCTTAGCTCTCACGCATCTAAATTCAGTCACTGACCAAGGAAATCTAGATGAAACGATCACCCTACTGCACAAATACGCCATCAGCACTTAACTATCAGCAGCAACCAGAATGATACGCCGCAACATTTTTGAACACCTATTGCAGATATTGTCTGATAATGTGCAACAACATTAAGCCATACATGATTCCTCACACATGGATAAATATCTCATCCTAATCCGTAAACTCCTAGCTGCTCACCAACAAAAGGCCCAGGTATGCATTATCAACAGGGTCCCCACACAACCCCAAGGCATTGCCAGCAGCAAATGGTGCAATAACAACAACAATTGACGCCACCGAACCCCCTTGGCCGGATCCCCTTTCAACTTTCATCCATCACCTCACCACTCCCCCTTTTAATCCGTAAATCAGTGCCCTTAGCCCTCGCCATCACCCTACCCTTCCCAGTCAACCCATCCCCGCACAACAAACTTACTACCCAACCCGCACCACTGTACTTTATATATCAATCCATTTGAATTACCCGCTTGCCATACCGGATGTGCAGTACATGTTTGGACAGACTGTTTAAAAAGGAAGACTCTCCCAACAGCGATTCTGCCAGCGATCTGCCACCCTTTCCAGCTTATGCAACTCTTAAATGCAAAGAGAAGGGCTCATCACCGAGTTTACCTGCATGTGGTACTCTGCCCTCCATCACCTGTCTCTGACTTCTGTCACCGAAAAACACAAGACGTTCCACCTCCAGTCACAGGGACAGGACCTTTTACGAGGCGGCGGTATTGTTCTGGAGAGAGTAAAAAAGGATGACAGCAGAGAAGTCCCCATCAGTAATACACCAGCCCTAACACCCGGGGCAACACCAACTTCTACCAGCCATAATCCCTGTGAGGCATGCACAGATTTCTGCAACTCTTGTTCTCCATCAGCATTCAGAAACCCCTGTGCTAGCACCAAACCAGTGACCACTCTCAGCAACTCTTGCTTTGCCTCACCCTCATTTGACAACATCTGTGAGGTACTTAGAGAGTTCAGCAACCCTTGTTCTCTTATAAAACCCAAAAAGCATTACAAGAAAAATCCCAAGAAGAGGTATAACAAGCAAAGGTTCCCAACTAAGCGATAAGAAGCGATAAGAAGACAAACCGATACCTTGACCTCCCTGACCTGGGAAAAACTTTAGTTTGTTCGGCCTTAGTACTTTGAGTTAATTTGTCTATATGTCAGAGTCCCTACTTGTATATTTAAGAAGCCTCTTAATTACATTACACGCTCTTCTTAAGTCATGCGAAGATTCACCGATATTAGAAGAAGATTTCTTGATAGAATAGACGAAAGCTTGGTGTTCTAATGTTTATTTTTTCTGCGAGTTTTACTACATAATTTGATCACACGTATTTGTGATTTATTATCCATATATATATATATATATATATATACAGTACATAAAACACACCAACTCACTGAAATTACATGTAAATAAAACGCAAACATTAAGACATACACATTGAAACTAAATTACACGCACGCAACACACACGACTTGAAACACACAAAAAACACTCAACACATTTAACCCACAACCTAATACCCTTCCATCAACACTAAATATATGACATCGACACGCAACCGGCCGGCTGAATTATTTGTACACATGAAACAGACCCGTTTATCTTTATTTTGCAATGCGTAGAGTGAGAGGACAAATACATAGATAGATAGATAGGTGAAGAGATATGTTGATATTGAAAGATATAAGAAAAAGAACTAACGTTTTTATTTCACCTGAGAGCGAGCGAGAACAGGAGAGAGAGCGAGCGAGAACAGGAGAGAGAGCGAGCGAGAACAGGAGAGAGAGCGAGCGAGAACAGGAGAGAGAGCGAGCGAGGCGAGAACAGGAGAGAGAGCGAGCGAGAACAGAGAGAGAGCGAGCGAGAACAGGAGAGAGAGCGAGCGAGAACAGGAGAGAGAGCGAGCGAGAACAGGAGAGAGAGCGAGCGAGAACAGGAGAGAGAGGGCGAGAACAGGAGAGAGAGCGAGCGAGAACAGGAGAGAGAGTGAGAGAGAGTAGTTGCGACAATATTTACAATGTTTTTGACTTCGACATGTGCGAATTTAATTAATGTATTTATTGTTAAATAAACGAGGTGGCACACTCACACACACACAACTATTCAGCACACATACACGCACACACTAGTAAACACACATAAGCACATACACACACTTGTACACATATACACATATACACGTTTTAGAGGACGCGAGCGTGCGGAAGCACACACACACAAACACGGCCACAAATGTATATTTATAAAGTGGGAGGTTAAGGGGGGATGGTTCAGTTTTTGGGCGATTTTTGCATGTATTCATTATTGTTCTCGTTTCCTCCATAGACTTCCATCAAATTAAAACAAAAACAACATCCATTAGATCCCCCTTCTAGATTAATTTTAAATTTTTCGTTAAAAAAAAATCCCGGCCGAAGGCCAGTTCTTCCAACATTACAGGCTCACTATCGTTCGCCAGGGAAAAAATTGACACTTAAATAGCACGAAAGGTCTAAATATTGACAAAGAAATTGGGCGAAAGGTCTTAAAATCAACTAACTAATGGGGCATACATCTTAACATCTGAAAAGGAAGGGGCTAGACATGAGGCAGAAAGTGGTCGAGAAAACCTGCCCATCTCCCCTTAAAGCAGAGGCAGAAATTTAATATGAACTTGTCAACTCTCTCTCTCTCTCTCTCTCTCTCTCTCTCTCTCTCTCTCTCTCTCTCTCTCTCTCTCTCTCTCGCTCTCTCTCTCTCTCTCTCTCTCTCTCTCTCATTTTCTAATATGCATTAATCGCGTTCAGAACGTCTTTGTCTGGCAACATTAATCATTGTGTTTTCGCGTTTTTAAACATACTAACTTGTCTTTGTCTTTCAGTACATTTTAGCGGTGATTGGATTTTCTTTCTCCTTTCACAATTATTTTGTTCATATTTGTTGATACTAATATTAATAATACGATTGCAAATAATAAAGATAATAATAATAATATTAATAATGGTAATAATTTTACTAGTTTTATTTGTTATTATAATTAATATTATAATTTAAATTACTTATTATTGTCATTACTATCATTATTATTATTATTATTATTATTATTATTATTATTAGTAGTAGTAGTAGTAGTAGTAGTACATTTTGTTTTATTTTATTATTATGTTAATTTTTATTACGGGAGTAGGGTTAATTTGTTGGTCTATTAATTTATTTATTAATATATTATTTAATTTCCTCGCTAGAACTCCAGCAAGCTTAAAGAAAACACGTGTACCCCCTAAACCCCCCTTCGAGATAAATGTTTACGTATTTCGGTAGAAACATGTCTTGGCTGAACCCAAGTTCCTCCTAAACATGTCCTGGCTGAACCCAAGTTCCTCCTAAACATGTCTTGGCTGAACCCAAGTTCCTCCTAAACATGTCTTGGCTGAACCCAAGTTCCTCCTAAACATGTCTGGCTGAACCCAAGTTCCTCCTAAACATGTCTTGGCTGAACCCAAGTTCCTCCTAAACATGTCTTGGCTGAACCCAAGTTCCTCCTAAACATGTCTTGGCTGAACCCAAGTTCCTCCTAAACATGTCTTGGCTGAACCCAAGTTCCTCCTAAACATATCGCTCGCCAGGAAAAAAATAGACACCTAAAAGGCACGCAAGGTCCTGATATTGAGAAACAAATGGGCCGAATGTCTTAAAATCTAAAAACTAATGGGCTAAGCATGAACACAGATCTGCATCTGTGAACGCATCTATTTTCTCTTAGATTCCCACAGGTCCTTCCTAAACTGAATGGATTTGTCTTATGATAGCCAGAATTAAATAAAGTGAAAATATTAAAGCTTTAGGGTGCATCTTTAAAACATTATTTCCAACATATGCTCTATATTTGTGAGGGCGTATCTGCTTTTTTGTTTTCATATTTACTTCAATTTGTTGTCTATATTTTATAATTTATCGTCTCTTCGATCTCTCTTCTTTGGCCAAGTTTTTTTACTAATGACTTCTTATTAGTTTTCTTGTTCCATTTCGTGTTTATTATCTTCGTCCATTTATCTTTACCGTTCCTGACCTCACTCCACCTCTCTCTCACTCACATACACTCTCTCTCTCTCCTCTCTCTCTCTCTCTCTCTCTCTCTCTCTCTCTCTCTCTCTCTCTCTCTCTCTCTCTCTCTCTCTCTCTCTCTCTCTCTCTCTCTCTCTCTCTCTCTCTCTCTCTCTCTCTCTCTCTCTCTCTCTCTCTCTCATGTCAAAACGTAATTTAACATTTTATATTCATTACCAAATGTTTCTGTGCTACGCATTTTTTTTTTATATATTTCCTGTTTTATCCCTCGTATCTCGCATATCGTTTTGCTTTCTATTAATTCCCCATTTTCCTTTCCTTCAATTCTAATCTATCATCCTTTCCTCTCATTTTGTTTTATGATTTGTAATTTGCGCCTTCCATTTATTTATTTTTCAAATTGTGTCCTTAATACTTTATTTTTTCAAATGTTTTTCCCCTGTTTTCTTTGTTCATTACAGTTACATAGTTATTATCACCGTTCATATTTTATCACCAAGCATGCCTAATATTATTATTTACTTTAGTTTTCTACTGTATCTCTGTTTATCATTCACTTCCTCCTCTTTCACATACAGTTATCCTTAGTTTGTTTCTGTATTTAATAGTTAGTTCTCCAAATTATTTTGATCTTCTTCCAGTTCTTCCATATAATGTATATTTCCTTCCGTGTATACATGCCGGCGTGGCCCTGACCTTTACTATCATAACATCAGAGAAAGCGCTACATAGAGTTACACATATACTAAGACCACACAGACTTTGCGGTCCCTACTAGGTGGTTCCGTCTTAATACTACTAGACTTGTAAAGTTTGTAGTAGAAGAATAGGACAGTGAAATAGAAGGTTCTCTCCCCACCCTCCGCGTCATCCGGCTAAAAAGCCGTACCGGAAAATAAGATGAGGTGCAATCTTATGGGTCAGGAAATGTCCAATAGGAGAGCTTTATAGAGTATAGAAAGACATTAGTCATACCTACTGATTCATTCATATTAATCCAATCTCCTTCAGATGATCGTCCAGTCTATTCTTAACACTCAAAGAGCGGGTGGTGGAGTATATTCACTGTGCCACCCAGCGGGGATTTTTACCATAAATGGGGTTGTTTCCGTGCTCTTTTTCATGCATAAACAAGAACAAGAGCGTAATACAAGTTATGTATTTCTGAAAGGGCGTAAATTGAGCTTTCCAATGACACCCGAACCATCCTTCTACGATCACTGGTTGTCTTGCAACCGAAGGGCAAAATCGCTAAAATACGGTCATTTCGTTACATAATTAAGTGTGTAGCGAGTGAGAGAGGGTGGAGTAGTGTGGAGTACATGTCAGTGGGCCCACGACGGTCGTGGCGAGCGGTCATGATGCAACCTACGCTCCTCCCACAGCTCGGCTCTCTCTGAGCCAATATTGCGCCAAAATTGCACACAGACTTAAGTCGGGCCCCGCCACATTGTCCAGTTTTATAGATACAGACTTAAGTCGGGCCCCGCTAAAGAAGGGTTAAACGCATTAACGGAAATACTATCAACCACATCCCTTGGTATACTAGTCCACCCTTTGACCACCCTGTAAGTGAAGGCATTTTGTGTGACATCTTGACATGCCTGAGAGAGAGAGAGAGAGAGAGTTACATATATACACAGATTGCACAGACCACAAAGTGGAAGGTACGGATAGCAAAGCAGAAGGCTCTCTCCCCACCCACCACTCCCTCCTACCTCGGCATAACATTTAGTTGGGGAAACAATGCCTCTAGCAGAATGAGAACATTTCTACTGGGAAATATATAGTAAAAAAGGAAAGTTAAGAAATATTGTATACTAATGATGCTAAAAAAAAAAAAATGTTTTACCTATAATACTCCAACCTCCTCGAAATGGATGTCTAGACTCCTTTTGGTGGTGTCGATTGTACCACTTTCTCTGGCAGTTTGTTCCTCTCATTAACCACACGGTAGGTGAAGAAGTGCTCTGTGACATCGATATTCGCCCTTCTGGTTATTAATTTCAATCCATTTCCCCGAGTTGATGAAATATTTTCTAACTTAAACAGTGAGTCTATATCAATTTTGTCAACGCCCTTTAATATCTAGAAACACTCATTTCATTGACATCATAATTTCTGTTCTTAATTGAAAATAAATTATATACCTGTATATATATTTTTTAATCTCTCGTGATATATATTTCTCAGTGACCGCATCAACTTTGTTGTTCTACGCTGCAATGACTCAAATTTCTCAATGTCCTTGTTCAGATAAGAAGAGCAAAATTAAATGCTATATTCAAGATGGGGTCTCACTGTGCTTTTAGACAACAGGACTATAATGTTCTCATTTTTGTAAGTACAATTTCTCTTAAAATATCCCAATGCTCTATTGGCCTTGTTTGCAGCTGCTGCACATTGATCTGGGGTCTTTAGGTTTTCAGATATTAGAACCCCAGGTCTTTAACTAATGCACTTGTTTTGATTGACTGGCCTTTTATCTTGTATATAAATATATATATTTCTTTTGTTTTTATTACATATTTGTAAGACTTGGCATTTGTTAACTATGAATGGCACCTGCCAGTTTTCTGACCACTCAACTCTTTGATTTAAATAAGATTGCATCTTTTTCTGTCGTCTTCGGTTAATACTGAATGTCCTATCTTTATGTTATCAGCTAACTTTGAGATAGTGTTATATAGTCCTCCATTAATGTAATTTATATAGATAAAAAACGAAACTGGCCCCAAGACTGATTCCTGAATTTCTCTCTCTCTCTCCCTCCCACTCTCTCTCTCTCTTGGCTGCTTGAACGCCAACATTAATTTTCCTTCCCATCCTATAAATTTTCCCTCGGAAATTTTTTCTCCTGCGTGTTATGCTTACCTCCAAACACACACACACACACACACACACACACACACACACACACACACACACACACACACACACACGGACATAACATCCCACATTAATCCTTGGCTTGACATAACTTTGCTATGTCCTTCATCTGTTTTGATCCCTTTCTTATTCTGCTTGTTATACTATTCTTGTCTCCTCCTTCCCCTTCTTGTAATGGGTAACTTATGATGGCACTTTGGATGTCCTTTCCACATTTATATTTGTTTACAGAGTGGGGAATGATGCAGGTGAAGAGGTATGTAAGTGTGAATTTGTATGTGAGTGTAAGTGTTTTTATGTGTGAGCTTATAAATGTGAGTGTGCATGTTGTGAATGTTTGTGATAATGAAATATATCTTTGTTTATTTCATTTTACCACACGATAACTTCATCTTCTCAAAACTATACCAATATGTTTTAAAAAGTTAACACTATACTTGGTCGAGATACTTTGACAATTCATTATATTTTACTACAAAATCTTTAAAATAACTGAAAAATCTTGATAGGAACTTTGCATTTACCGTCAGTTGAAAAGAAACAGGGTATTGTAGACTAGCTTAACCAATAGCCTTCAACCAGTACTAAATCAACCAAAACGAACCAATTCGTGCCAGGTTTCAGTATTAACCTACAGCATAACTTTACTTTTGAATTAGCTCGAAAAGTATCTATGCCTCACATTAAGCCTTTTCTCAAATGACTCAAATACGAAATTCGCATCTGTGAGCGTGCCTATTAAAAATTGTTTTGATGATATTTATTTTTATCATTATTCCAGAGGTGCATTGGTTTACAAAGCAGCTCTGCGTGATAATAATGAATGGATGAAGGGAAAACCTACCAGCCGACCACCAACTCAGGTTAAAGCTTTCACTATTACATCACCATCGCCTTGCTTTAATGATGTTTACCATAAGACAATGTGTATGCAGCTTATGAAGGACCTGTCCAAGTCAAAGGGGGGAAAAAACTGCCACATGTAATGCTCTGACTCTTGCAAAGTCTCTCTCTAAACTTATTGAAATCATATAATAATAGCCAGAATAATATATATGCATGCGTCATGGTATAACTATATACTGATTGGGTTAAGGGGAGGCAGACCGTTTTTCTGGACCCCCTTCTCCCTAATGTTTAGCCCCACTAGTTTTGAGATTATAAGAGTTTGGCCCATTAGCTTGGCGATTTTAACACCTTTCGCCCCATTTCGTTGTCAATTTTAAGACCTTTCGTGCCATTTAGGTGTCGATTTTATCCTGGCGAGCGATAGCGAGCCTGCAATTTTAAGAGGAACCGACCTTCCACCGGGACATTTTTCTACCGAAAAATTTACAAATTTATCTTGAAGGGAGGTCTAGGTTTTTTTTGTCTAAGCTTGATGGAGGTCTAGAGAGGAAACTAAACAAATATATGAATACATTTATTAATAGACCAAACAAACGGCCAGTCTCCCCTTAAGCCGGTGTCACATGAGCGCTTTTTCCGGTAATTTTCGATAAGCAAGTTTTTTCTCTTAATAGTTTGAGGCTCTTTCACATTGGAATCGGAAAGTAGACTGAAGGTAAATTATGTTAGGGGGCTGAATTCTGATAGAACTTAAATTTTGAAGATGCCAGACTACAATTGCCCATGAAAATTGACCGAAAATGAGCTCTTGTGGCACCGCCCTTAGTCTCTTACACCATCCAAACTAGCACCAGACTCTTATATGCGGGTTGTGGGCCTAAACTGGTGTAGTATATTTGTTATTCTGTGATATCATATCCTCCCTTAAGAATAATATAATCGTTTAACATGAGCTTTAAAAAATCGTGAGTTGATTGGAAGGATTACATAAAATACAAAATATTATAATTCTGTATTGAACATGTACAAAACATGTCTTCCTTCAAACTTATTCTGGCACCCCCTTATTGTGCATGCCAAGTATAGGCTCTCCATCTTGAAAACTGAGAAAACAGACAGAAAGTGCCCTTTATATAGTAGATGTTACTCTTTTGTTTACTCAGGCATGAGCAGAATCTAACTACTTTGTTTAAGTCTTTTGTATTCCGTTTGCATGCACTTTCCATTTTACTTATATTGTGTTTGTATATCCGGGAGCCAGTCAACAAAGGGCATCCTTTCCTTTCTCGTCCCTGTCAGTCTCACAAGCTGGCCGTATATATTTTACAGTGCCATCGCAGCCCAGGACCTTTCCCGGGGCACACTGCTGCATATCAGATTGTCTCTCTTACACAATGTCGATCATGTCAAGGCCTTTTTCGTAACCTTGCTTATTTCCTTAATGGGACCCGTATCGAATGGTTGTTGCTTTAGTGTTGAATTAGTATTTTTTCTATACTACTCTCTCTCTCTCTCTCTCTCTCTCTCTCTCTCTCTCTCTCTCTCTCTCTCTCTCTCTCTCTCTCTCTCTCTCTCTCTCTCTCTCTCTCTCTCTCTCTCTCTTATGCAACTTTTCTACAGGTATTTCTACTTTTTTTTCGGCGGATGAATAATGAGGCTATGTCAGACTCTCAGTCGTCATTTTTTTAAGTGTTTTTGAGAAATTTATGTGAATGCTCTCTGGTTCCTGACAGTATTGTTTGATGATTTTGAGTGATCAGGCTTGTAATTGTTGTTGGTGATGGATTAGATTTTGTATGTGTGTAATGTGCGCGTGCGTTTCTGCATGTATGCGTATGTGGGTGTGGATGTGTGTGTTGGAGGGGTGTATGTGTGTGTGTAGGGTGGAGGGTCACTTGTGGATAGCATGAAGTGCAGGCCTTATGGAAAGGAGGGTACAGATAGGATTAGGGAAGCTAGAGTGTTTTTTCCTGATTTAGTCTCATAGATAAGTTAAGATATTGCTCATCAAGATTTAATTCAGTATGTCTAACCTGCTCCTATAACTGATTTAAAGTATTGCAAATCATGAATGTAATTGTCCTCACTTGTCCTTATTACCACCATAAGGTATAACCAATTATGTTTTAGTTAAGATATCTGACCTATTTATAATTGCTAGTTTAGAGCTTACTATTATGAATTCAATGTTTAAGTTTGCCCGGTCATAATACTATATTTGAGTATTACGTATATTATCGTGCTAATTACAGTGTATACCGATCCTATTACCAACTTAGATTATAACTTATCATGCATTACTTACGGAGACCCACCTATGTGTTTCCCTCTCTCTCTCTGGGTTGTATCTATTTGACCCCATTCAGCCTACTGTTTTAAGACATTTATCCACATCCAGGTCCGGTTTTTCCTGGCGAGCGGGAGCGAGCCAGCATATTATTTGAAATGGTTTTGACAGCAGGCTAAATTTATACATTTTTCGATAGAAAAACGTCTCCAGCGAAGCCGGATTTCTCCATACAATGCTGGCTCGCTATCGCTCACCAGGAAAAAATTGACACCTGAATGGGGATAAACGTCTCAAAACAGTAGGCTGAATGGGGCTGAATGGATACAAGCCAAAGAAAGAGAAAGAGAAAAGGAGAGAAAAAAACCAGGTGACCCCCCTTAATTATTATGTTCCTTCCAACAACCAACTCTACTCCTAAAATCAATTAATGAAATATTACAAACACATGTGGCAGTCCGTGGATTCGAACCCAGGACGCTCACACCGAATATCAACACCTTATGCATTACACCACGAAGGCAGTTAAAGAATAGTGGACACTGCCTACGATTTATTATGCAACTTCGAATCCTGCATATCAATCTAAGCATGTACACACATCCCAACTGCAACTCACGTAGGCTATGCATATGTGAATGGAAGGAGCAATTAATGGGGCCTTAACCACTAGGGAAGAATACGATACCTACTTTTATATACGTTTTAAAATGTTACTCATCATTAATTATATATTTAAATTACTATATCTTACCTACATTAATAACTAACAACGTAATTCTAATATAAATCACGTATCACCGCTGCAACTACTCCAGTGGAAATATACCTGCAAAGAAAGAATAAAAGACAATCATTAGCATATTGACCTGTTACCAGTTAACCACTTGCGAGTTACATTATACAAAATTTGAAATTGTAGATATCGATATATAGAAAAATTGCCATGTAGAGTTATAGTGTGTATATAAATACATTAAATAACATTCAACATGTTTTTAAAGGGGGTCATCTGCCTTTGTTCTCTCCTTTTCTCTCTTTCTCTGGCTTGTATCCATTTGGCCCCATTCAGCATACTGTTTTAAGAAGTTTATCCCCATCCAGGTGTAATTTTTTTACTGGTGAGCGATAGCGAGCCAGCATATTTTTAAAATGTTTTTGACAGCAGGCTAAATTTGTATTTTTTTTTATAGAAAAATGTCTCCGGCGAAGCCAAATTTCTTCATATAATGCTGGCTCGCTATCACTCGCCAGGAAGAAATCGACACGTAGATGAGGATAAACGTCTTAAAATAGTTGGCTGAATGGGGTCGAATGGATACAAGCCAGAGAAAGATAGAAAAGGAGGTAAAAAAAAAAGCAGGTCACCCCCCTTAATCGGAAACTCATACATATGGGGAGATCAATTGATTCAGATAGCGATATAGAGTGCCTCCAAAGGGATCTAGATACCTTACATGAATGGTCAGTAAATTGGCAGATGAAGTTTAACATTGACAAATGCAAGGTATTAAAGATAGGGAAGATGCAAACAAATGTTAAATATAAACTAGCTAATTTAGAATTAGAAAATTCAGACTGCGAGAAAGATCTAGGTGTGTTTGTTAGCAATGATTTGAAGCCTAGAAAACAGTGTATAGGCGTTCGTAATAAGGCAAACAGGATTCTCGGTTTCATCTCTAGGAGTGTGAGTAACAGAACTGCTGATGTTATCTTAAAACTTTACTTGTCATTAGTGAGACCCCATATGGATTATGCTGTCCAATTTTGGTGTCTTTATTACAGAATGGACATAGATTCATTGGAGAGAGTACAGCGTAGAATGACAAAAATGATCCATAATATTAGAAATCTTCCGTATGAAGAAAGGTTGAAGAAATTAGGTTTACATTCGTTAGAGAGACGCAGAGTTAGAGGGGATATGATAGAGGTGTTCAAGTGGGTTAGTGGGATTAACAAAGGGGACATGACAAATGTACTAAAGCTCAGTGATAGCGAAAGAACTCGTACCAATGGTTTCAAATTAGATAAATTTCGTTTCAGAAAAGATATAGGCAAATATTGGTTTGGTAACAGAGTTGTAGATGGGTGGAATGGACTATCAAGTGCTATAGTGGGATCTAAAACTGTAGGGAGCTTTAAGATAAAATTGGATAAGCATATGGACGAGAAGGGTTGGGTGTGAAGGGGGATCAGCCGGGTTGGGCCAATCAGCGCTCTGCAGACCCCCATAATCCTGCGTTAATCTCTAACCGTTTTGGTAGGATGATCCTCAGGGTATTAGAGTGTTGAGCCTATAATTGGGCTTTGTAATTGATTTGGGGTTGTGTGGGACAGGGATCTGCCTTGCTTAGGCCAATCGGCTTTCTGCAGACTCCCATTTTCTTATGTTCTTATGTTCTAAAAACAGCCAAATTGCCACTAGGTGTCCAATTTCCTTATAGCTCGCAACTCGCAAGTGATCAATTAGTCATCGGGATCACATGTCACAAATGTTTGCATGTTTGTTTTGTTATTGTTTCACCTTCACAAACACTTATAGATTATATATTAGTTTGTCTTTTCACATGTAATACCAACGCTGTTTTCGCTACATGTTTCTCTAATTGCTTGTCAATACCTCTTTCCTCTTTGGTGTTCTTCTTCCAACACCAGTTACTCTCCTCCTTCTCCTCCTAAAACCTAGATTGCGAAACGAACCATACGAGAAGCGTCCAAGAGAACCATATCAATGTATCATAACCAAGCGCAGACTGAGAGATCATCTAATATCATTTTTCAAATGTATTAAAGGATTTCACAACCAATATGAAAAGGAATAATTCACAATATATATATAGATAAATTATGTGTCTCTTAATGAGGAATTGTGACAAATCATAATATATAAAATATGTCTGCATAATTCGAAGATTCGTGGCCAAAATATTTGACCCATAACCGAAACCTTTTGTTTTGTTTTTACCAGGATCTAAATGACAAGTAGAATTTACATAAACTACACATTAATCTCCTATCACCCTATCCCATTCGAGTTTCCATGTCAGTGTTTCCATTGCATTGCATCCTTTTCCAACTGTTTCTATGCCAGCATAAGCTGTAGGTGGTGGTGGGTGGGGAGGAGCCTTCTGCTTTACTGTTCTTTATTCTGTCTAATAGTTAGTAAGCTTAGCAGTGTAGATATCCAAACTGCACCGGAAGGTCCACAAGGTCTGATGCAATTTGTAAGTCCACTGTATTCCTCCTCCACCTCCTCCTCCCCTCCTAGTCCCCCCCTCCCCCCTCCTCCTCCTCCTGCTCCTCCTAATCATTATCTCCCCTCTCCCTCCCGATCCTTCATACTCTTACTCCTCCCCCCTCTTCTTCCTCCCTCCTCCTCCTCCTCCTCTTAACTATCAAGTACTATGACCTTCCCCAATACATTTTTTCCGTGTAAAGTTTTTGTGGCATTTCTTCCCTGTGAGGCTGCACTCCCAGGTACAAAGGAGTACAAAGAAAATCAAGCAACAACAGATCTAGTGACTCTTCTAGGCTGCTTGTCCTCCAAAACACTGAGGATCAAGTGTCCAAACAGTGGTTTAGAGTGGGTAAGGGAACATTGAAAAGGGAACTACTGCCCTGGAACTAATGTCCGTGGCAGGATTAGGAAGTTAGTAGGGGACAGATGGGTTAGTAACTGAGGGGAGGATAAAATAGTTATTCATTTACAAACGCAGTCAGTCGCGGGTTTGATGCGAGATATTTGTCTAGGCGAAATTTAAATTAATCAACGGTGATGCAGTCTATGACATCTCGGGGAAGCCCATTCCATAAGTTGACAACTCGATTGAAGAAGAAATTCTTAGCTTCGTGTGAGTTAAAAGGTTTACCAATAATTTTGCAACCATTTCCCCGTGTGTAATTAGATTGGTCGATAGTGAAGTACTTACTACAGTTCATATTGTCGATGCCTTTGATGATTTTGAACACTTGAATTAAGTCGCCTCTTAATCTGCGCTGGGTTAAAGGAAATAGATTTAATTCTGTAAGACGCTCCTCGTATGGTTTGTTCTTTAGGCTAGGTATCATTTTGGTAACTCTACGTTGAACTCGTTCTAGCTTGTCTATATCTCTTTGGTAATAAGGGCACCAGGACTGAACGCAGTATTCAAGAAGAGGGCGGACTAAGGAATTGTAAAGTGTTAGGATAACGTCTTTGGATTTATGCTCCATGACCTGCCTATAAAGCCAATTATTTTGTTTGCCTTCTTAACAACTTCTGAACATTGTTGACTCGGTTTTAAGTTACTCGATATTGTTACTCCTAGAGATCGGTTTCTCTGTTTACATTCTTAAGCTGAGTGCCATTCATCAAATAGTTTGCTTTCTCATTTTGGTATCCGATATGTAGTACTTTCTTGAAATTAGAGACTTTTTCGATGCTGCTATTTGGTTCGTTACTAGTAAACTTTAAAGTGAAAGTTATTGTACGATGGTCGCTGTTACTGAATTCATCACCAACATTCAAATTCTCTATTAATTCTTCTCTTGTTGCAAGTACAAGGTCAAGAACATTACCACGGGTCGGCGATCGAACAAATTGATAGTGAACTCTCTTGCAAGTTCGCATACAAGTCATGGAGAGAGAGAGAGAGAGAGAGAGAGAGTATGTTATTAACAAAATGTGAGTGGGAAATTATTATATGCATCTGAGGCTGTGAGAGTTGTAGCTAATTTTGTTGCAGGATAAAAGTTCATTGGATCAAAAAAGTATGTCGGGTAAAAGTTGGTAGAGTTATGTGTATGTGTGTGTGTGTGTGTGTGTGTGTGTGTGTGTGTGTGTGTGTATGTGTATCAAATCCTGTATAGGTATTTATTTACAAACTTCAACAGCCAGAATGGTTATTGTACTGAAGGTGGCCATGTGTATGTGATTTACATAGATTGACTTAGATACACTGACCACACAGACCTGACGATCCAAGTGAGGTGGTCAAAACTAAATTGTAATCGAGATAGCAGAACTCCAAAAACAGAATAATGGACACAAGTGATATCATGCACACACGCAGGGAGAGAGAGAGAGAGAGAGAGAGGGAGGTATAAGTGCTGATGGTGTGCGCCAGGTTTGAGTATGATAATACGTGTGTAATGTCAATTTACCAATAATGTTACTATCAGCAGATTATGACACAGATTCATACTGTATCAGTTTTGCATCAACACACTAATTAAGGAGGAACATTTTGTTCATAGCGTTTCCCAAATATATGCTATTTCCGAAACGTTGTCAGTAAAGTGTTTCTCTCCATATGGTGTATTGTTATCCATCTGTCGTTTTGTTTATAGTTTCATTAATGTTGGTAATTTATTTGTATAGCTGTCTGCAGATTGTAACGCAAGCAACATTTTGAAATTTCCGGTATAAAATTAAGCATGTTTCCTATTTTCTGGCTATCTTTGGACGATTGTATGTATCTTGGGAGATGTTTTGCCGCGAGCAAACGGTTACTTACGAGGAGATTGGTATTTAATGTAAATGTTGGCTTTAGGAATGATATTACTACTAAACATCAGCTAATCAAGAACTCTCCTGATACTTACGGCGGTTGCATATATAAACTTCCTTAAAAAAAAATAGATATGTCAGGCAAACTGGTTAAATGGGCAAGTTTCGAACGCTGCATTTGAAAAAGATAGAGACCGTATATGCCACAATATTGACTGGGATAACGCATTTTCTATCTTGTAGCCTACTGTAATGTAAATAATTTATTAATATAAATTTAATAGAATCTAGTGTCAATTTACAGATAATGTTAATATGAATACAAGAAGAGGTATGCACAAAGTATATAATTATATAATCTGTTTTATTTGTAAACAACTAAAAGCTTAGTGTTTTACTTTTAATCTCAGTAGGCTACTAGTGTGTTATTAGTATTTATTTATCTTATACTCTCTTGTATATGACGAGTTTCGTAGAACAAACGAAACCTTCATATTCCTTGAAACTTGACTTATCACTTTCACTCATTTTCTTTTTTCCCCCTTTGGATTAAATCGCCGTATTAATATTTTATTCTCATACTTTATTGTATATGACAAGATTCGTAGACCAATCAAGCCTTTGCACTCTTTTGAGTCTTGACTGATAAATTTCACTCATTTTCGTTGTCTCTCCTTTTGCTTTAGACATTCCCATTTTGAGTATTACTGTACTTTATTTATGTACTGTAGGTTTGTGGAAAGTACTTAGAATATACGGAGTAGATGCCAAGTTGCTGAAAGCAGTGAAGAGCATGAATGAGGGTGCAAAGGCGGTAGTACGTGTGGAGAGTGAGCAGAGCGAGTTCTTTGACCTGAATGTTGGTTTGAAACAGGGGTGTGTGATGTCTCTGTGGTTGTTTACTGTATATATGGATGGAGTCTTGACAGAAATACTATCAAGAGCATTGGATGTTGGTGTATCGCTGAAAAGGGAGGGAATTGAGTGGAAGCTACCTATACTGCTGTTTGCGGATGATACAGTTCTGATGAGTGATAATGAATGGGAGTTGCAGGGTCTGGTAAATGAGTTTGGAATAGTGTGTGAAAAACAGAATTTGAAGGTAAATGCGTGGAAGGCCAAGGTTATGGTCTTCGAAAGGGGTGAAGTCACAGAGTGTGACGTGAAATTGATCGGTCAGGCTATGGAGATCGTCAATTCTTTTAAGTATCTGGGCAGTGTGTTGAGTAAAGATGGGACTATGGATGAAGAAGTGCGGGAGAGGGTACAACAGGGGAAGAGGGTTGTAGGAATGCTGAAAGCAGTAACAAAAAATAGGGTGGTCAGTATGGAAGTGAAGAAGTTCTTGCATGACAGTGTGGTAATCCCGACACTGACTTACGGAAGTGAAGCATGGACGTTGATTGAGAGACTCAGACCAAGAGTGAGAGCAGTGGAAATTAATTACTTAAGAGTGCGTACAGAGTTACATGGAGAGATAGACAGACTAATGAGGAAGTAAGAAGGAGGTGTGGTGTGGAGGTGGATGTGCTGGAGAGTGTGAAAAGGAACAACTTGAGATGGTTCGGCCATAATATGGAACGTATGGAAAGCGAGAGAATGACTAAGAGGGTGTACGAGAGCGAGGTGGAGGGACAGAGAGGGAGAGGTAGACCGAAAGAGAGGTGGAAGGATGGAGTGAGGAAGTATATGAACGAAGGCGGTGCTGGTTGGAGGGAGGGACGTCGACTGACTAGGGAAAGAGGTGCTTCGGGGTGGTTCGTTCGTGGCCACCCCTTCGGGGATTACGGCGTCGGGCAATAGATAGATAGAATCTCTTCTACCCCAGAAGATGTTGAAACACGAAAGCGCTTGGAACTTGACGCTTTTCTTCCTTCCTGTGAATATTCTGCATCTTTTCCTTCACGTGCTATTGTGACTTACTTGTATATATATATATATATATATATATAAGCAGTATATATGTACAGTATATATATATATATATATATATCGGTGTCAGGCGTCGATGGTGTCGTGGTGTTGGCCAGGGTGTACTTACTGGCAAGGGAAACTGGCAGTACCAATATAGCCTGAGGGAGCACCACAAGGACAAATTTGTCCTTTCCTTTTTTCTGTAAAATATAGGAAGTCCGATACCGAAAAAACGGCTCTTGCCTCGTCTTCTTCTCCTTCTTTTCAATCTTCTTATTTTCGCTTCTTCTTCTTCATCCTCCTCCTCCTTACATGTTCGCTCCAGCTTTACTTCCTTCTTTCGCCCCTCAAACTTTATTATTTACCCTTTCCTCTCCCTTTCTTCCCGATACCCTTATAATTAATATACTTCCTTAATGTCCGTATGTTTGTTTCTTTTCTTACGTATTCTTTATTCCTTCATTACACCTATTTTCCTTCTTTCCCTTAACTCTTCTTTAACCTTTTTTTGCCTTTCCCTTCACTATCTTCCCCCTCATTTACCTCTTCTATTCCCTCTCCCGACACTGAATTTTACAGAAACGAAGCATGGACGTTCGTTGAGGGACTCCGACCAAGAGTGAGAGGGGTTGAAATTAGTTACCTAAGAAGTGCGTGCAGAGTTACATGGAGGGATAGACAGACGAATGAGGAAGTAAGAAAGAGGTGTGGTGTGAAGGTAGATGTGCTGGAGAATGTGAAAAGGAACACCTTGAGATGGTTCGGCCATGTGGAACGTATGGGAGGCGAGAGAGTGACTGAGAGGGTGTACGAGAGCGAGGTGGAAGGACAGAGAGGGAGAGGTAAACCAAAAGAGAGGTGGAAGGATGGAGTGAGGAAGTATATGGATGAAGGTGGTGTTGGCTGGGAGGAGGGGCGTCGACTGACTGGGGACAGAGGTGTATGAGGGCGGTTCGTTCGTGGCCACCCCCGTCGAGAATCGCGGCGTCAGGCAAGTGATAGATAGATAGATTACTTCTCCCAATTTGTCATCATCATCTATTATTCCATAACATTCACTGTTCATACTTTGTTTTTCTCTAGTTTTACCTGTATCAATACTCTCCCCTTTCTCTATGCTGTTTCTTGGTACCCTATTTACACCTTTGCTTTAGTATTATACTTTCTTTTCCTCCCGCCCCTCTCACTTCCTTCTACCTGCTCCACCTTTTATACATATAATTAACCCTTTCTCTCTCTCTCTCTCTCTCTCTCTCTCTCTCTCTCTCTCTCTCTCTCTCTCTCTCTCTCTCATTTTGTCTGTCTGTTATTTTGTTCTCTAAACTTTACGATCCTTTGATTTTGCAACGAAAATTCCAATGATAAAAAGTGGAATTATTTATAGCTGAACACATTCAAAGAAAAACTAAGTATATCACTGTCAAATTTCTATAGGTTAATGCCGGATATAACGACTACTTGTCGTATCTCACTCATTGCTGCCGCCCCTGCACCGACAACCAACATCACCAGGCCGCCACTTCCGTCGCAACCAGCACCTCTACCCTTTATTGCACCTCTACCAGACACCTTGCCACTTGTCTCTCATCTTCCAAACACCACAAAGAAGACCAAAGAGAAACACCAGAATGCCGCAGTTTCTCATGCCCAAAGCTATCAAAGAAAACAAGAAGAAACAGTCTCCCCTTCCAGCCAGCTTGGAAGAAAACTTGAGTCACATCTACCTGCCTCACCTGTAATTAACCTTTACCTGACCCCCAAGTGACAGAAGGGCTTAAGTGCGGCCCCATCCTATGGATACCCCAGCAGAAGGCCCCATAAAAGGGTAGAGACCATTCGGTAATTTACCAGCTCCAGCGCTATCTTAGGCTGTAAGGCTATCGCTACTTAAGGATAGTCGTGTTTCTTCGCTACCTCAGGGTTCTCGAGATTGCTAGGTCACATGTCTCGATAAATATCGCTACCTCAGGATACTGGACCAATATTGCTTCCTTAGGATATTGGAAAATTATTGCTACTTCAAGATACTGAACCAGCGTTGCTATCTAAAAATACTGCACCAGCATACTTGCTAGCCGAAGAGGCTGTGAATAAACGCTTGCCTGTCAAAGTGGCTCCTTCGCTGAAACCACTGCCAGCCCAGCAGAGAAAGTCTGAGAACAAAGCACCCCGATAACATCCCTAGAGAAGCAGAGATGAGACAGGAGGAAAACAAAACAGAGCCAGACTTTGCTTGCGACCCCGGGGAAGACTATCCTTTTGAGATATAGGAGCAGAGTACAATTGCAGCTAATATGTGTTCTCTATTTATGAGATTCTCTGTCAAATATTGAATTCAACAATACACATCCTATATCTTGCTGTAGAATTGTATATGAATACTTATGAGTTGAATGTATTATAGACTTCTCTGTATCTAATATTAATTATTATTAATATATAAATAACTCTTAACTCAATATCAAGACACCTACAACAAATACCAACAAATACATAGTTATTACTCCTACTCCCTCAACCTTCCATTTACATGTCCTACTTCTCTCAGGCTTCGCCAGAACTAACTTGTAGATATAAGTTATTCACATATAAACTTTCAGTACAATTGTATACTCGGTGTATTGTATATGTTTGATTAACTCTCAGTTGTGATTATAAATAAAAATACACTGTGACCGTGTACTCTGTTCTAGCATTAGTCCCCAAAAAAATAATAAGATACATTGTACCCCTTAGATTCGTGGCCTTTTAATATACTTGATATATATTTTGTTTTCAATCTAGGATCCCTACTTAGGATTTGTTTTATCTAGTACATGTATTGCTGACATTTAATTGTGAATAGTGATACTCCGAAGACAGTTATTAGCCTCTGACTTGTACTCTTGTAGTGAGGTTATGTGATGCTGGTCTGTGTGTTGAACCAAGCGTTTTCTCAGTCTGGCGTACTTTGGTAAGCAGGATCGAAAATAGTGTTCTGTCCTAGCAAATGGAACACTGATCTGGTGATTTCTTATTGACGCGGTTCTTGTTTCATACAATGTAATGGGGTGGCAGGTGGTAAGGCCAGGTAAGTGTAAAGCTGTTAGATGTGGAGCACACATATTTATATATTTTTTATATTACACATAAACTTGCCACATTCCGACGCTGTAATAAGAGGTTCAAACCTGGGGTTAAGATGTTGAATCAAGTATTCAGCTACTTTCTGTAATTGGTGTAACCGTTTCAATTATGATGGGGGACATGATGACCATACATTCCATTAATTGACGAACTTAAGATGTATACAGAGTAGCGAAACCTCAAGATATGATGTATGTTGAATGCATCCAAGTTTCCATGCAGCATTCTTTGTGACATCCTGAACATGGCTGGTGAAAGAATGTTTTGTCATTAACTTTTACACCTATAATTGTCACTTGATTCTGCATCTTCTTCCCATGAAGCAGAGTATCTGGTGGTGCGGATGCTGCAGTTTATTGTGTCCAAGAGATTAGCATAGCTTGAGTGTTTTCCAAAGCAAGGTTCACTTGTCAGCATTTTGCCAAAGAGGTGATACTATGTATGGCATTGTTGATATGCGTGAAGGTGGTATGCCTCTCATCTCGGTTACAAGTGAATGACAGTATGTAATCGTCAGCATAAGCAAATGCCTCGAGAATGAGATGCAGAATAATATTATAATAAACATTCCACATCAAAGGTTCAAGAACACTGCCCTGTGGGACACTAGTTTTAATGGTATATTTAGCAGAGTAATGTCTATTTACCCCTGCCTAAGTGTTTTATCTTGCAGGTTAACATTATTTAGGTGAAGTAAATCACCACACAATCCTAGACTCCTTAGTTTGGTGGTGGTGCCCACCCTGTCGAATGTATCTGCGATGTCAAGTGCAATCACATAGGTGTCTTTTTCCATTGTCGAGGTGTCTGGTTTCATGTGGTAAATAAGTAGAGTAGCAAGTCTACTGCAGATCTAATTTTCCTGAAGTTTCTACTTTCATGCCTAGATCGACTCAAAAAGTTTAAGTTGTCAGTACCTCATTTCCCTCTCTCTCTCCATATTATCGCCAATACCATACACATTAAGCTTCCACTAATGTATTCAGGTTTTCCCCTTCTTAACCTTATTATCTTTTTAGTGTCTTTCCCGTTCTCTCTCTTAGTGACCTCTTGTTTTGTTTTTCTATTATAATGCTTTAAACGTAATATGTCTTTGTCCTCTCCGCGTATCAATTTTGTGACGAAACGTTCAATCAAATTTATGGTTTCTTAATTTTTGTTTTCCTGAAATACCCCTCAATTTTAATGTTAAGTACTATATATTTTTTCTGATTACGTATTTTTACATTATGGTAGCGTCATTGTAACTTTCTTACAGCTAATATTGCAAGATTTTATCCAGCTTCGAGAACGTCATACAATCAAGTGGGATAAAATCTTGATCTCAATATACAATCCAACTCCCTCACGCTTTCTTAAATTTAGTAAAATCTCCTAGTGATAGGCTGAACAAAGGGAACATGTCATCCTTCCGAAAGGCGTATGCCGGTGTTACACAAGCTTGTTTAATCTCGGGTTTTATCGGAGTTCTTTTTCCCCCATTTCGAGTTCTCTGATAAATTAATAGCGATATGTTTAAATTGTTTCCAAGTATTTTGCCTGAATTACTTTATGAGTTATCGTATAGTAGTTAACATGGAAGTCATTTGACACTAAGAGTGCGTTTTCAAATTCTGTGCAGAAACAACATGCAACATTAATTGAGATATATACTGTATGTGATATGCGCAACAAATATGTCTGGTATGCGCCAACACATTAACAGTCGAGATGTCCTTATTGTATTACTCTTTATTATATTAACGTTGAACAGTCAAACAAATTCAGACCTCATTTAGCCTTCAGGATCAATTGGCTACTAATTACTAGCTAATTATAACGATAATGACTATATTCCTTTCATACATCAAATATTATTATGATTAGGCAGTTTGCGCTATGTCTGCTTCCACAATGAACAAAAAACGTATCGGGGCAATATATTGTCCAGTACCTATGTTTATTAAAGAGCTTTGAATTGATTAAATCAATCAAGTTTGTCACAAAATTATGAAAACAAACATTTAAAATGAACAACGTATACAGTTGTTTCTTATTCTGCAATGGGCGACCTCACATGGAGCACATATCCGCAATTGTTTGTCCTACACTCCTTGAGAGCCATGTGGGAAAGCCTGATCGTGGCCATGGCCTTCCTTAGGGACTCGGGGCTGTTTGGCCAGGCAGCCTAGGGAACGACAACAACACATTGGTGTCTCCTAATTCAAACGGTATTTGCGATCTATTTGAATATATACTTTTGTTATTGCATACATTGATGACAATACATATTTGATTGGAATATTGTCCTTTAATATGCATTGATATTTAATGAACTGTACATCATAGTGGCCTTTGCAACCTTTGAAAATAATGCCATTGTATGACTGGAAATATTTATACTGGAAAATGTATTGTTTTAATAGTGAGCAGCATTGTTTGATTATTGCGGAACGGTTATAATAATGTGACATAAACATAGTTTATACACTATATATATATATATATATATATATATATATATATATATATATATATATATATATATATATATATATATATTATATATATATATACTGTATATATATATATAGATATATATATATATATATATTATATATATATATACTGTATATATATATATATATATATATATATATATATAGATGTGTATATATATATATATATATATATATATGTATGTATTAGTGGGTTTCCCTTCTCCCTAACATAAATAGGATAGAAGGCGGAGTGTCTTTTAGACTGCCGTGGTGTAATTGATTAAAGCGTCGGCTATCATCCTGATGGTCGATGGTTCGATCCCCACTGAGAGACTAGAAACATTTAGTGGCTCACGTGTATTTGTGATATATTCTCAATATTTGTAACTCTCATGCTTTGTGGGTTAGAATTAAATGAAATCAATTTCTACCCGAGTTGCGTCGGGACACTCAAAAATCCGTGTATGGTGTTCTGGAAATATGGATCCTACAACTAGGTTTGAATTGAAATATATTCGCCTAGTGGGTTTCCCTTCTCCCTAACATAAATAGGATAGAAGGCTGAGTGTCTTTTAGACTGCCGTGGTGTAATTGATTAAAGCGTCGGCTATCATCCTGATGGTCGATGGTTCGATCCCCACTGAGAGACTAGAAACTTATATATATATATATATATATATATATATATATATATATATATATATATATATATATATATATACAGGGTGTCCGAGGAGGCAAGGGCATAACTTTGGGAAATGGTAGAACAAGGTATTCTAAGCCTAAAATGTTCTATAAGAAATATTCCAAATTTCGACCGGTATCGAGATATTGCATGTTGAAAATTGTATTTTCTTCTGTAATTCCCCATAAGGTTGGCCTATAGTAGGGTCATTTGCTTGGAATCCGTGACCATTTTGTTCCTACCTTTTTCTCTCGATGGATTTGACAACCTGAACCATTTTAAAGGAAAATTAGCTCCTATGCCCCTCTGAAAAATGACGGCTAACTCTGCTAGAGCCCAATATTCAAAATGGCCGCCAATGCCATCTTGAAAAACATGAAATGTAATATCTCTGGCATCAGATGAGCTACAAGGACGAATGAGGTGTCCTTTTTCATTAATTCTGGCATTACAAATCCACTGGAATGGTTATTGTATTGTATTGTATATTGTATTGTTATTGTATTGTATTATACTAATTGTACATACTAATCTGCCACTTCACTGTCACTACATGATTCACTGTATGAGCCACTATCAGAATCACTGTCCTCACTTTCGCTGCTATCATCACTGTTGTTCTCTGCCTGCGGATTTGTAGGTAGTGGTATGGATGGGGGAAGTGGGGGCTGGGTTGAACGGACAGGCAGGCATAGGCCATTTACAAGATGCCATCCATGGCCGATCGGTGAGGGGTGACTTTGGAGCTGGTAATGCTTTTGCAAATATGCAAGATAGTTTGCACGCTCCAAGTGTGGACGGAGACTGTCCAAGTCAGGCACAAGTCGGATAGTGCTTTTTTTCTTCTGAGCTCTCCACTTCGCTGCCCTCGCATCTCCCAGGGTCTTGCTTTTGGTATCACCATAGACATATTGAATGACAAACCGCTCCAAATCACTGATGACCTGTTCTGTGACTAGGAGCTGTGTACCACATGCTGCTAGCAGGTCGTGTGCCTCTTTAGACTTCTCCAGACGATCTGCAATGAGCTTCTTGCTTGCTCCATAGAAGCCAGAGTTGTGGTCACACCCAGTGAGGACATGAAGTGGTATGATGAATGCAGCCATTGCCTCACTGCACAAACATCGGGCATCGATAAGCTGACGTTTGCGTTTCACACACAGGATTCCTGTTGTCTTCTGAGCAATATATGCCGCTTGCACGTAGTTGTCTGTGTCCTCTGTGTCAACCTAAGCCTAACCAAGATACCATACGTAGGCCTAACTTTTCTAGCCTAAGTAGCCCTAACTTTTTCAAAATAAACCTAGGTTATAGCCTAGGCTAGGCTAAACAAAAATATTCACAACACCATATAGGCTAGCCTATTATTTATTTATTTTTAGGCTAGGCCTAGGGTAATTATTTTCATATTTGTTTTCCTTTGATACTTTCAAATTTGTTGAGGAAATAGGCTACCCTAATCTAACCCAGCAAGGCATTGCTAGCCTAACCAAAATACCATACATAGGCCTAACTTTTCTAGCCTAAATAGCCTTAACTTTTTAAAAATAAACCTAGGTTATAGCCTAGGCCAGGCTAAACAACATTATTCACACCATTTATAATTTATTTATTTTTTAGGCTAGGCCAAGGGTAATTCTTTTCATCATTTTGTTCCTGTGATACTTTCAAATTTGTTGAGGAATACGCTACCCTAATCTAACTCAGAGGTGGTGGGGAGTTGGAATAAAACATTTCCGCAATAAATGAGGGTTCAAATCTACTAATGGTAGGCTACGTGTTGTCGCAGCACATGCATTTGTGCATCAATTAACCATGACTAGGTCTAGGCTGGTATATGTAGGCTATTCATAGCTTAATTCGGCCTGTCATAAGACATTAAGGATACAAATATATTCATACTTTGTATTAAATGCCTTAATGGTGTTGTAAACACAAGTTAACAATCATATTGCGCTATTATTGCCTCAATAATGGCTTAGTGTGTCATAAAGAGTTATACTGCAGACGAATTTGTTATGGTCGCGGGTTGTGTTATCGATATTTGTGTACCTATATCCGGGTCAAATTCATGTAAGGGTGGTCCGGACCACCCTTTGCGAAAGGGGCTTCCTACGATCAAAGATGGCCGCTACGACGCTTCGTGAATACCAGCGTTGAGTCGTAAGGGAACGGTAAGGGAGTTTTCGGATCTTACGACCGTTAGTGAATCCACCTCCTGGCCTCTTCTGGATTTATATAAATTACATTGGTGATGGTCTCTCGTGAAGTATTTCAACATACTTAGATGTCACAATAATAGCAAGAATGGTAGTGTCTCCAACTCATATACTCTACATCCAAAATCGTTTAGATAAATGGGCTCAGACCTGGAGCTTCAATATCGATAAATGTAAAAGTACTGCACATAAGCTAAAGGAAATAGAAGGCAGTTATTCAATTCAGCTGAAAACTGTTGATAAAGAAACAGATTTTGGAGTAACAATTTAAAATAATTTAAGACTTGGCTAACAATGAACTGCACTAATAAGGAATGCAATTAAGATTATCGGGTTAATTTGTAATTCATTCTAGTACAAATCCTAAGATGGTAATTTCACCTTATATAAGTCCTTGGTTCGACCTTATCTAAAATACTGCGTTCAATTTTGGTCTCCTTATTATCAAACATATCTTGAAACACTTAATAAAGATAAGAACGAAGAATAACAACAAATATTCCCAGATTAAGAAATATGCGACATGAAGAACGTCTAGAAAAATTAAACCTTTTAAGCTTGACTAAGCTTGACTACGAGATATAATCCAAATATTTAAGAGAAT
Source organism: Paralithodes platypus (assembly GCA_032716605.1). NCBI lineage: Eukaryota > Metazoa > Arthropoda > Malacostraca > Decapoda > Lithodidae > Paralithodes > Paralithodes platypus. The sequence goes on along the minus strand of CM064496.1, from coordinate 24,054,956 downwards.
CTATGTGGAAAGTACTTAGAATATACGGAATAGATGGCAAGTTGCTGAAAGCAGTGAATAGCATGTAACTATGAGGGTGCAAAGGCTGCAGTAATTGTGGAGAATGAGCAGAGCTAGTTCTTTGATATGAGTGTTTAGCAGTGTAGATATTCAAATTACCCTTTAAGAACCAATAAGTCTGTTGCAGTTTGTAAGTCCTCCGTATTACTCTGTATTCCTCACCTACTAGTACCTAGCACTATCCATCTCCTTTATCCCTCCCTCCTCCCTCTCTTCCCTTCCTCCGCCTACCTTCTACTCCCTCCAGTCCTCTGTCCACTCCCCTTAACTTTTTAGCCGCCTTTCTGCACGTCTGACTCCTGCCACTGACTTCTTAAGACTCCTTCCTCCTAACCTGCTACTCCTCTTTCTTCACGTTCTATTTATGTGACTGTTACTCTTACTGCTTCCTCTTCGTTTTCCTCTCATAATTGTCAACCCCCACTCCTGATTTCTTAAGTCTTCTTCTTATTCCTCTTTCTTCCATTTTGTTTTCACGTTCTATTCATGCGACTTTTCTCTTACTATTTCTCCTATGTTTCCTTCTCGAAATGTTCGTTCCCCACTCTTGCAACTAACTTCTTCCTACTCCATCCTCCTAGTTCTCTAGCTACTCCGCCTTCATCACTTTCTGTTCATTCGACCGGTTCTCTTATTTCTTCCTCCCCCTTCTCGTTTTCCCCCACTGTCTCTACATACGTCTTCCTGCCTCCTAACATGCTGGAGCCCTTTTGAAAACTGAATAAAATCGTTTAATAATAGCTAATATAACGTTAAAAGTATGTCATCGGTACAGAAGGGGTTAATGACGGTAATGGAATGGTATATCACGTATATACAAATATTTACTGATCAGCTATTTATGTAAAGTGGAAGAAACAATTACCCGAAACAACCAACATTATACATAAATAAACAATGGACATGCCTGTATAGAAACTAAGAAGTCATCTCGAAATATATATTAGTAAAATAATATATCACTGTGTACTGGAGGCAATTACCCCATTTAATTTTCTCAATGAGCAATTCAGTAGTGCTCATTTGAGGCTCAACAGGATCCTGCTCAACAGGATACGAAACTTTGGTCATTATTCCGAAGGGGGGGGGGAGAGAGAGAGAGAGAGAGAGATAGTTTATCCCCTAAATTTACCCCTTTACTCGCTCTTGACCGGAAATATGAGGCTCAATTTTAGAACCATTTCCTGACTTGTTCGTGACTCAGACTCCTTGCTTTAGCACATCGTAGATAAGGAAGAGCAGGAGGAGGGTAAGGTGGAGGAGGAGGGTAAGGTGGAGGAGGAGGGTAAGGTGGTGGAGGAGGACGAGGAGGGTAAGGTGGTGGAGGAGGACGAGGAGTGTAAGGTGGTGGAGGAGGAAGAGGAGGAGAGGGAAAACAAAGGAGAACAAACTGCAACAGACCTATTGGTCCTTACGGGGCAGTTTGGATATCTAAAACTACTAATCTACTGACTACGAGGTAGAGAAAAGAATAGCAAAGAAGAAGGCTCCTCCCCACCCACCACTCCCTCCAGCTAATGCTGGCATGGAAACAGATAGGAAAAATACCATGTAGTATTGAAAAACTGACACGGAAATTCGGACAGGACAGGGAGAAAAAAGAAGTTGATTTGTAATCTAAGCTAACTATTACTACAATTCTGAAAGGGAACAGATGTATGAACATCAATATACATTGAGGTATGCGTTGACACTTCGTTGCGCGTTATTCTGAAAGAAACTGTGTTACTCGGGGGTTATTTGCCATGTGTTTATCCAGATGGTTCTTAAATGTTTAGACAGTAGTACAGTTTACAATGTTCGAGGGTAGTCTGTTCCAATTATTCACAACGCGGTTGAAGAAGAAATGCTTTGCCTCGTGAGAATGAAAACGCTTGCCTATAATCTTATAACCATTGTTTCTCGTGTTTGCTTGATTGATCGTAAATAATTCGCTTACATTTAGGTTGCTGAATCCCTTGAAGATTTTGAACACCTCTATTAGGTCACCTCCTTCTGCGCTTTGTTAAGCTAAACAAATTTAGTTCTTTTAAGCGCTCTTCGTACGGTTTATTACGCAATCTAGGTATCATTTTAGTGACTGCGTTGCACCTTTTCAAGTTTATGTCCTTTCGGTAGTACGGTGACTTGAATTGCACGCAGTATTCGAGATGGGGACGCACCAATGAGTTGAATAGAGTAAGTATGATTTTTTCTGATTTGAATTTGAATGTTCTGCCGATGAAACCCACCAATTTATTAGCAGTTTTTATTACCTCTGTACATTGTTTACTCGGCTTCAGATCACTTGATATTATAACTCCCAGATCCTTTTCATTATTTGTATTTGATAGTTGAATGTTGTTCATTGAGTAATCTTTTTTTAGCGTTGTTACTACCGATGAGTAATACTTTGCAATTTTCTATGATGAATTTCATTTGCCATTGTTCTGCCCAGTTAACTAAAGTGTCTAGGTCACCTTGTAGTTTTTGCCAATGTATTGTTGAGGTTACTTTATAAGTAATTTTTGTATCGTCAGCAAATTTCGAAATTTTGCATTCTATTCCTTCGTCTAAGTCGTTTATGTAAATTATAAAATGAATAGGACCTAATACCGAACCCTGGGGAACGCCACTACTTACTTTACACCAATCAGATTCTTCACCATTTATTACAACTCGTTGTTTACGGTCTGAGAGCCAATTTTCGAGCCATTTCCGAGTTTTATCTGTTATGCCATGAGCTTTTATTTTGTCAATTAGTCTCTTGTGGGGTACGGTATCGAAAGCTTTCTGAAAATCGAGATATATTATATCAACTGCTCTATCCTTATCATATGATTTGTAAACATCATTGAAGAAATCGAGTAAGTTTGTTAAGCATGAACGTTTATTTCTAAAACCGTGCTGGGAATCTTTTATTAAATTATTTTCTTCCAAATGTTTTACTATTTTGGCCCTTATAATGGTTTCCATTAATTTGCCCGTTACCAATGTTAAGCTAATTGGTCGATAATTGCCGGGAGAGGACTTATTTCGTTTTTTGTATATGGGCGTCACGTTAGCTAGTTTACATTCGTTTGGAACTATCCCAACATTCAATGATTTGTTCAACAGATTTGCGAGTGGGTTTAAGAATTCGTGTTTTGCTTTTTTTAGGATCCTTGGGGATGTTTTATCAGGGCCTGAGGTGTTATTAACTTTCAAATTGTTGATTGGGAACAGGATATCGTCTTCATAAATCGTAAAGTTTTCGAGCTCAGTGCCATTTGATTGATTCGTAGGGGTAGGTCGGCTACCTGTAGTCTCTTCCGACGTGAAGACTGATGCAAAATAGGTATTTAGGGAGGGGAAGGTGGAGGAGGAGGACAATGAGAGGGAGGGGAAGATGGAGGAGGATGACGACGAGGGTAAGGTGGAGGAGGAGGACGAGGAGGGTAAGGTGGAGAGGGAGGAGGGTTAAGTGGAGGAGCAGGAGAGGGAGGGGATGGAGAAGTGAAGGAAGACGAGGGGGAGGAGGAGTAGGAGGAGGACAAGTGAAAGATAAGGAGGAAGAGGGGGAAGTGAAAGAGGAGGAGGGTGGAGGACAGAGGACAAATATATAAGTAGGAATTTCTCCCCTTAAGTCTACGAATATATTATGAAGCATCCTCTTGCATTGTTTTATAATTACTAATTGGTTTACATTTAAAGATGTCATAATTAGTATGCCTTCATGAAGGTATATTGGTAGTAATAAAACCATCCAACATAAGGATAGAACAGTAAATCAGTATGAATACTCCCAATAAGTTTGTCATACCCTATATATTATTTAAATCAATATCGTTACTCCTAGTTTAGTGGTGACTTTTGACCCTCTGGTATTTGTCTACGGTATATTATTTGTTACTGTCTGGGTGTCAGTAATGGCTCAATATGCCTGAATGATTGTTCTTCTATTCTGACTAACATTAGACAAACAGGCCTTGTAGAGTTGTTGACTTAAATGTTACCAGTAGTATAATTTAAATCGCTATTACTACTTCCGATATTTGTTTGTGTTTTCCATAATCCGATGACCTAGTTCCGCATTATCTTAGTTTGTTTATAAAGATTTCCCCTTTGAAATATATATACCGTGAGATAATTGTTTCTGTTAGGGTGCAAGTAATGGATCAGTACTCCCTTGGTTAATATATATACCGTGAGATAATTGTTTCTGTTAGGGTGCAAGTAATGGATCAGTACTCCCTTGGTTAATTAGTGTTTCTTATATTCTTGTAAAACTGGCTTATAACCCTTTTCAGGTTTCAAGGATGCATTTATGTTATGGGATTAATGTTGTTGTTGGTGAATAAGTAACAGCTATACAGTATAATATTCCTTTGGGTATTTGTTTTCTTTTCTTTACTGGCTTGAAAAGGTAATGCTAGTACAAAACTTTAATTGGGCATTATAGTCCTGTGGCTTTATTAGCTGCCTGTAATTTTATACCAGTCTCTATTATTATCATAATTATGCTTACTGATATTTGTTCTCTCCTCATTATTTGCAATTCCAGACCCAGGTTAGTGTGCATGTGTGTGTGTGTGTGTGTGTTTGTGTTTAATGAAGTTTGACTCTCTGAGATTTTGATCATGGAAAAGCATTGTTGTCGAGTTGTAATATGGATATTTGTATAGACTTTCTTTATAATAGTCATTACAGTAGAAGATACAATGTAACTCGTCATAAGCATTATATTACTATAGTCCATTCATTATAGGTAGGCAATAACTCGTGACCCCTAACCTCTGTACCTCAAAAAGGACAGGAACAAATGGGCTGTTAATTTCCACACCTATTCCCTGGCTGACCCTGCCTAAATGGTCGAAATATTAGCTCGATTACTCCAGTTGTTTATGAGATATAGAGGTTAGTGGTCAAGATTTGTGCCTACCGATAATGGATGAACTGTATGATTGTACACACGGTCAGTATTATGTTATAAGGGGGTCACCGTCTTTTATTTTATCTTTCTCTCCTTTTCTCTCTTTCCCTGGCTTTTATACAATCGGCCCCATTCAGCCAACTGTTTTAAGACGTTTATCCCCATCCAGGTGTCGATTTCTTCCTGGCGAGCGATAGCGAACCAGCATTGTATGGAGAAATCCGGCTTCGCCGGAGAAATTTTTCTATCGAAAATTGTTTACATTTAGCTTGCTGTCAAAAAATATACTGTATATATATGCTGGCTCGCTACTGCTCGGCAGGAAATAATTGACACATGTATGGGGGCTGAATGGGGCCGAATGGATACAAGCCAAAGAGAGAGGGAAAGACAAAGAACAAAAGCGAGGTGTGCTCCATTAAACCATTCATAATACCTCCGATACCGATTATATTTGCGTGTCCTTGTTATTTAGAGGACCCAGTTCCATTTTTCTTTGCTTCTCCAAGAAGTTCGATCTTCTTGGGATTTTTACCTTGAACCGATAATTGTTGTTGATGTTGTAAGTAGTTGCTAGTTAGTAATTATTATAATGTAAGAAATTTTAATAAGTAATGGCTTGCTTTAACCTCTTCTATGTTCTAGCTAACAAAATAATATTTGTTATAACTCATAACATGCCTAGTTATGTTATGGTTGTGCAGGTTATCAGTAAATAAATTTAAATCACCATTATTGTTTCCGATATCTGTGTTTTACTTAATTTTTGAATGACCTACTTCCGTGTATCCTTTCTTTTTTCAAGTTTGACCCTCTGAGAGTTGTATCTTGGTGTGTCTGAAGTGTAAGTAATGGCTTATATCACCGCTACTTTGGCTTGTCTTTTGGCTAACAATAGGAGATATTATAGAACTCAAAATATATCTGGTACCCTTATTGTGTTCACCCCTTCAGTAAGATGACCCCTTTCTTGCCTTTTATTATGGTTAATATTGGACGATTTTATGCCGATTAAGAAGATACTTTGTGATGCAGATTGTATTTTGACTGGGCATTGCTTCCCCTTCGATTTATCAGGGTAGATTTCAAACCGAAGTAAATTGTCTAATCATACTCCAATGGTAACCAGAATAAAACGAACATTTCTATATTGTGCTGAATGGGTTAAACAAAATTAGTGTGTAATTTAAATCATGATCATGGCTTCCAGCATTTGTGCTTTCCTTATTATGAAGTTTGACCCTCGAAGATTTTTATCCTACAATAATTGGTGTTGTTGAGGTGTAAGTAATGGCTCAATACACCCTTGGTTAAGGGAGCCCACCTCGTTGTTTTCTCTGTCTCTCCCTCTCTCTCTTTGCCTTGTATCCATTCGGCCCCATTCAGCCTACTGTATTAAGAAGTCTACCCCCATCCAGGCGTCAATATTTTCCTGGCGAGCGGTAGCGAACCAGCATATATATATATATTTTGTTTTGACAGCAAGCTAAATTTGTAAATTTTGCGATAGAAAAATTTCTCCGGCGAAGCCGGATTTCTTCATACAATACTGGCTCGCTATCGCTCGCCAGGAAGACATCAACACCTGGATAGAGATAAACGTCTTAAAACAGTTCGGTCAATGGGGCCGAATGGATACAAGCCATGGAAAGAGAGAAAAGGAGAGATAGATACAAAAAAGCCAGTGACCCCCCTTAATTTACCAGGGGTCATTATCCTTTGATCTTCCCCTCCCATTACTCGTATCCTTCTAGGTAGTTACGTGGTCCTTTTGTTCTAATGCCTGTTCGTTCGTTTGTGGTGGTCGTTTTGCCCCTCTGCCTTTTCATTCGTATTTTGGTGGCAGTTGTGCCTTCCTGCTTTGTTGTGCGTGTGTTTATATACTGTATTATCCTTTGTTGTGTGTGTGTTTATATACTGTATTATCCTTTGTTATGTGTGTGTTTATATACTGTATTTTCCTTTGTCGTGCGTGTGTTTATATACTGTATTATCCTTTGTTGTGCGTGTGTTTATATACTGTATTATCCTTTGTTGTGCGTGTGTTTATATACTGTATTATCCTTTGTTGTGCGTGTGTTTATATACTGTATTATCCTTTGTCGTGCGTTTGTTTATATACTGTATTATCCTTTGTTGTGCGTGTGTTCATATACTGTATTATCCTTTGTTGTGCGTGTGTTTATATACTGTATTATCATTTGTCGTGCGTGTGTTTATATACTGTATTATCCTTTGTTGTGCGTGTGTTTATATACTGTATTATCCTTTGTCGTGCGTGTGTTTATATACTGTATTATCCTATGTTGTGCGTGTGTTTATATACTGTATTATCCTTTATCGTGTGTGTGTTTATATACTGTATTATCCTTTATCGTGCGTGTGTTTATATACTGTATTATCCTTTGTTGTGCGTGTGTTTATATACTGTATTATCCTTTATCGTGCGTGTGTTTATATACTGTATTATCCTTTGTCATGCGTGTGTTCATATACTGTATTATCCTTTGTTGTGCGTGTGTTTATATAATGTATTATCCTTTGTTGTGCGTGTGTTTATATACTGTATTATCCTTTGTCGTGCGTGTGTTTATATACTGTATTACCCTTTGTTGTGCGTGTGTTCATATACTGTATTATCCTTTGTTGTGCGTGTGTTTATATACTGTATTATCCTTTGTCATGCGTGTGTTCATATACTGTATTATCCTTTGTCATGCGTGTTTATATACTGTATTATCCTTTGTTGTGCGTGTGTTTATATAGTGTATTATCCTTTGTCGTGCGTGTGTTTATATACTGTATTATCCTTTGTTGTGCGTGTGTTTATATACTGTATTATCCTTTGTCGTGCGTGTGTTTATATACTGTATTATCCTTTGTTGTGCGTGTGTTTATATACTGTATTATCCTTTCGATCGACAGTCTTTGATATGTCTGTCTATTGCAACACTTAAAAGTCGCTTAAGTTATGTTGGATCAAGCTTGGATTGGTTGGGTCAGATAGAACACGGGTAGGTTCAAGTTAAGTCTGTGCCCCATGAATATTCTTTCCTCTCACTTAAACAGTAGGCTACCATAGCGCGGTTGGAAATATGAACATGATTAGATTAATATCAGGGATTCGAGAATGGATAATAAGTCGTAGGCGTGTGCATATACCTTTAACCGTCTTGGTGGTCTAATGGTTAAGGTGTCTAAAAATCTGATTTTGATAACCCAGGTTCGAATCCCGGTGGATCATATTATATACTTTCATTAATTTCATTGGATATGTTTGGTGTTGTGGTGAAATTGATAATATATAGATTAGTATGATTAGGCCAAGATTAAATGCTTCGCTTGATTAGCTTAGGTTAGATTTGGTTTTGCTTTGTTAGGATTAGCTTAGTTAAGGTTATGCATAATTATGTTTGAGATTGCTTAGTTTAAGTTTAAGACAAACTGTAAGTCTTCTTCTCTATATATTCGTATCTTTCTAGATGGATGGGTGGTAATTTCGTTCGTTTATTAAGGGGGCATCACAAGAAACCTTTTCCCTCGATGTTTTTCCTGCAACACTGACCTGGCAGCTTCTTAAATACTCCCATATAATATTATGTCACCTATAATAATCTATCTCCAGCATAGTTATCAGTTCAAGTGCAAAGTTTCCTTTATGTTGCCACAATGAAGCTACGGATCAAAAGTTGACAATACAAACATTCGTGTAATATTGTCTTCTATCATTCCTTTCGTACTTCTTTCAAGCACATTTTGTTCCCCCCATCACGTTATGTAATATTTGATTAGGAGTAATAAAATTGGGATAATGTTAGGATGGCTTATGTTAGGTTTGGTGTAGGTACAAAACTCGGAATCTAGATGAAGAAACTTGGCGAAATATCATGTGAACGACAAGGCACTGAGTTGATCTGTATTGTTGTTGTTGTTGTTGTTGTTCCCCAAGCTGCCTGGCCGAACAGCCCCAAGGCCCTGAGCAAGGCCAAGGCCACAACCGAGCGCCCCCACAGAACCCTCCCCGCCGACCACAATAAAGCCTGGGTGACCGAAGCCACTCCATGGCGGGGAGCTGAGGAGGGTGCGGAAACGCCCGGGAAACCAAAGCCCCACCCAGGGCCCTGTGTCCCTCAGCAATTATGAAGGGAAAGTTGAGGGGCAAGGGAAAAATGTGACGCTTTGGCTTCCAATCTTGGTAGATTGGGAGGTCAATCCACGTTAGAGACGCCGTCACTTGAGATCTAGAAAATATATAAGTAAGGAACAGAGTAAGCTATGGGTATGGCAGAGATTGCTCAGTTCTCACTCTAATAGACCAGCCCATCACCACATGATCTGTATTGTTATACCGAGAGTCTTTCAGAGCTGGAGTGAGGAAAAGTTCTTAATTGTCCGGTGATCGTTTGGCAATAATGACTCTCGTTGTCCGATTGTTGTTTATTTGGGGGAATTGGTTCAGTTCTGATGGAGTTTTGATTTGTTTCTACACTTCAAGAATTATGATTATGTTATATACTATCTCTCAGTCCGTGTTTGTTTTTGTTTTGTCTGTCAAATGAAGCTTACACAGATTATGAATTTTTTTTTTTTTTTTTTCTGTTTTCTTGTCAACATGCATGTTCAAAAATTAATGAACCAATTTATCTGAAACTTTGTCAGTACTATCATTTGATACCTGAATTGATACTATTAACTTTGGTCAATATTGAGTAAAAACATGGTAATAATTTAATTTGTTAACCCCAATTGGGATTTTAGGGACTCGACTCTTAAATTACCGTTTTCTCTGAAATGGAAGAACGGAAGAACTGTATTACTAGGCAATTCGACAGCTCGGCATGGTTCTACTGTTGATCTCTTTTCGTCTGCTTGGTTCCCAACTCCACCGCTTGACCTAATTCTAGGATTCAGTGGGTTTCATTATCTTATTAGCCAAACCGATCACTCGACCTAATTTGACTACTTGTCCCAGTTCGACCACTAGACACTAGCATTTACAGTTCAACTAAACCAGCTCAGTCTAACTCAACCATCATATTCAAATAATCTGGACCATTTGGTCAAATTATGTCATTCTTGGCCGAGTTCAACCACTTGACATAGTTCGGCCATTATTCAAGTCCTCACCCCAGTTTGACCCATCCGCATAATTTGACCCATCAGCATAATTTAAGTCTTCGGCATAATTTGACCCCTCGGCACAATTTGACCCCTCGGCACAATTTGACCCATCAGCATAATTTGACCCATCAACATAATTTGACCCCTCGGCACAATTTTACCCATCAGGATAATTTGACCCCTCGGCACAATTTGACCCCTCAGCACAATTTGACCCCTCAGCATAATTTGACCCCTCGACACAATTTGACCCCTCAGCACAATTTGAACCCTCAGAATAATTTGACCCCTCAGCACAATTTGACCCTTCAGCATAATTTGACCCCTCGGCACAATTTGACCCATCAGGATAATTTGACCCCTCAGCATAATTTGACCCCTCAGCACAATTTGACCCCACAGCATAATTTGACCCCTTGGCACAGTTTGACCCCTCAGCATGATATGACCCCTCACCACAATTTGACCATCCAGCATAATTTGGCCCCTTGGCATAATTTGACCTCTCAGCATGATTTGACCCCTCAGCAAAATTTGAGCCCTCACCACAATTTGACCACTTAACATCATTTGACCCCTCGGCATAATTTGACCCCTCAGCATTTTTTTTTTTTTTTTTTTTTTTTTTTTTTTTTTTAAAAGAGACAATGCACGGAGGAAGGAAAAACACAGATAAAACAAAACGGTCCATGTGCCTAAAGGCATCCTCCATTCATAAAATGTTTGTAACAACTGGATTTAAACATTTGTAGATTGTAAGTTTGTGGAAAGCAATTCGAGGGAAGTGAATTGCAAAGAGTAGTAGCTCTGGGGATAAATGAATTCTGATAAGCAGAAGTTCTGCATTGTGGAGGAGAAAGTGTAAATTCATGGGCGCTCTCAGCTGCCCTAGTTCTACGGGGAAAGATGTGGAGAGGCGGCACAATTGAAGCAAGTTCCTCGGAACAATTGCTGTGAAAATATCTGTAGAATAATGCAAGGGATGCAACGTTTCTTCGTATGGATAATGTAGGAAGGTCCTGTGTGATTGCAGGGTTATTGATTAATCTAATAGCTTTATTTTGAATTTTGTCCAACTGCCTCAATGCAACCACTCCACTTCCACCCCACAGAGGTGAACAGTAATCCATCTGAGAACGCACATGACTTTTATATATCACGGCCAACTGCTCGTCAGTGAAGAATTCTCGAACTCTGTACAAGAGTCCCAGTTTTTTAGAGGCATTCTTAGCAATGCTTCTAACATAATGTGTCCAGCTCAAGTTAGTAGTTAATGTTACACCGAGAATGTCAATACTAGGGGAAGTGGGAATATTTACATCATTAAAAAATATATGGGAGTCAGTGAGATTCTGTCGGTTAGAAAATTGAATGTATTTGGTTTTCTGTGCATTAAAGGAAACTAGATTCTTTTGTCCCCATCCATTAATTCTAGAAAGGTCCTGGTTCAGAGAAATTGCAGTGTTTATTTTTGAATTTGACCACTTTGCATAATGTTACGCCTTAGCACTAATTTGATCCCTCCTCATAAATTGACCCCTCGTCTACACAGCCTACATTGATCGCTCGACCCAATTTAACTGTGACCACTCGGCCCAATTTAGCCCAGTTTTATGTTCAATTCACTCGACAGTATGGACCAGAGATTCGTACACAAATATAACTCCTACCTTTTTTAAACCCCTATACAACCAAACTTGGTTAACCTCAACCTTCTTAGAATAATTAGCAAAAAAGCTACCCCGCAATCCCAGGCAAAATTGGTCCGAAGAGTGACATGACGTGACTTTACTCCATGGACTTTGAGGGGCAACTAACTTGGAGCCTCATAACTGGTTTTGCATCACACAGTTATTCACACTCCACACAGCCCAGACAGTGTTAATATTGACTTAAGCAAGGTTTGTGCTAATATTTAGGGCATCCAAACTCTCACTTTGTCTGCTGCCAGCTGACGTACAATGTCCGTCACAGGATCAGTAGTGCACATTTTGTGTTGACGCCGGAAATTAAGGGGTTATTATACTACAGTATATATAAGTGATAATAGTATTTGACATATATGATATAATGATCTTGCAGTGTTTGCTATTTATTATTTATTATATCAATCATGAGAGGTGAAACATGGCGGGTTCTGAAAAGTAAGGTGTCAAACCGGGACAATTATATATATATATGAACTGAATAATTTTGAGAAATAATGCAAGAAAATAAACATCAAATTTACATTGTTTGCGATTATATCACTACCAAGGACATACAAAAGTAATAAATTTGCATATTTAAAAATTTAGAAAACAAAAATATGTACTGTTATGGATGGATTTTGAAAAAGGTTTTTATTACCACCCTGTTCCATATAGTAATTTGTAGAGTGTTTTAATGTATTTAATCTTAATGTTTAATGGGGCCATAAATCCCATATGAATCATTGGGTAGTACAGTCAAAATAAATAGTTCGGTTAAACCCATTTTTATAATTTGTGTTAAAGATGGAAAGGACAATCACTCGTAATGACGTGAAATAAATAGTATTAGTCACGGATATTAGAAGATTTTAGAGAATTGTCAAGAAAATGGATAATTAGTAACTCAAAAAATCACTGCGTAAGAACAAGAGTATCGTCGAAGTATTGGTTTTAACTGTCTTGATAGCGTAATGCATAGGTGCGCGGAATTTCGGTGTGTGTCCTAGGTTCGAGTCCTTGGAGTGCCACATGTATTTGTTTATTTCATTAATTGAGTTTAGAAGTAAAGTTGATTGGTAAACAAATATTAATCATATATATCATTGTTTGATTTGTCTAACAATGTTTCTCTCCCTTTCAATATTTCCTCCTTTGTCCCTGTCTCCACCGATCTTCTTCGAAGTTGTTTTGTTATACTCACTTGGATCGTAAGTTTTGTGTGTTCAGTAAATTTATGGTAAGCTATATACTATCATCATTATTATTCTTTCTATAATTAATACCCATCTTTCTTAGTTCGGTCTCTCTATATTTACCACCATTATCTTGTTTTAAATATTTATAACATTTTTTCTTCTTTCTATAATTGCATCATTCTTCTTCTTCTCTTCCTCTGTTATATTTATCACCAAACTTCTTTTTTCACTCTTTCTCTATGTGTCACCTTTTTGTCTTTCCAGATTTTCTATTTTCTGTTTTTGTGTTTGTCACCATTCATCCTTTCAATTTTACCTATTATTTGTTCATAACTACCTATGTTATTATCTATATTTATCACCATGCTTCCAGTTTATAATTATCTCTATTTGTTTTCTACATTTAACACCATTATCCTTTCTGTATATATATATATATATATATATATATATATATATATATATATATATATATATATGGCATTTCTATATTTGTCACCAATCATCCTTGCTGTATTTATTTAGTTTCTTGTTATATATTTATCACCATTCTTCCCTTCTTCCTATCCTTTAATTGCTGTCTGGCAGTCATGCCCAACAATACTTGCATTCCTTCTTGTCCTCCTTCCTTCCTCTCTTTCTTCCTTCTCATCTCCCTTCTTTTCTTCCTTCATCCAATTTCTTCTCACCATTCCTTTCCTGTCTTTGCGAGTTTTAGAGAGCTACTATAGTATATTCGCTTTAAGTAGGCGAGAAATTATAACCTCTATCCTCTGTAACTCAAAAAGAGCTACAGTAAATTGGCTGTAAATTACCACATATATTCCTTGACTGCCTCCTGTCAAATGGTAGAAGTATTAGCTTGATTACTCTTGCCGTTTTTGAGTTACAGAGGTTAGAGGTCATGATTTCTTGCCTACTTACAGTGAATAGACTATAGTAGGAGATTCTTAGCTCTAATGAGGTACGTATATTAGAACAGATAAACGAGTACCGCTTATGTGAATCTATTAACAAGTTACAATTATTAAAAACACTACCATGAGGTACAATCAGGATGACGATACAAATAGACATTAACGATACATAAAACATAATAGAACTTGTGATAAATACATTGGGTATGTGAGGGGGGGGGGGGGGAGTAGTTAAGGGGGCCCACCTCATTTATTTTTACTCTCTCTTTCTCTATCTCTGGGTTGTATCCATTCGGCCCCATTCAGCGCACTGTTTTAAGACGTTTATCCCCATCCAGGTGTCAATTATTTAATCTATTAAAATATTTTTGACAGCAGGTTAAATTTGTACATTTCAAATTTCTCCGGCGAAGCGGGATTTTTCCATACAATTTTGGCTCGCTATCTCCGCCAGGAAGAAATCGACACCTGGATGGGGATAAACCTCTTAAAACAGTAGGCTGAATGGGACCAAATGGATACAAGCCAGAAAAAAAAAAAGAGAGAAAATACGAGATAAAAAGCAGGTGACCCCCCTTAACCCTCTATTGGCAGCCCACAACATAAGTCGAGTTAAATAAATTTGGACTATGTGGCGGCTCACAGCATAAGTCGTGTGACAATTTCAGCACGCAATGTTGCTGAGAGAGAGAGAGACAAGTGGTGGCAGGAGAGTAGCGAGCGTATGACTGCTCCAGACTACCGCGGTGGGCCTACTGACATGAATCCCACCCTCCTCCACCCTCTCACACTCGCTACTTAGTGAAATGTATGGGGAAAGTACCGAATTACATGGTTTTTGCACTCGTGTTGCACGGTTGTTGCAAGAAAACTAGCGGTCATACAAGGATCGATGTGGTGTCATTGGAAAGCTCTGTTTATGCCCTTTCAGGGATAGATACTTGTTTTACGCTCTGGGTCTTATTTAGGCATGAAAATGATCACGTAAACAACCCTATTTTGGCTAAAAACACCCCGCTGGGCGGTACATATAAATAGACTGCCTAGCCCGCCAATAAGGTGTTAAGAAGCGTGTTTGTTGACATATGAGGCGAGTGTTGTGGAGGCGTAATGTTTACTCTCACAGTATGGGATAAGTTATACCAGTCATGTTCATAAACTGCTGCCTCTGAGCTCTAATGCCAGTATACTGCGAAGCGAAGCCAAACGTGTATATTATCTTATCGCTCTTGCTTTATCCCACAATAATTAGTTGTACAATCGAGCTAAGAAATCATGACTCGCTTTTTCTAAGGCTCGGACAAAAGTCCCAAAATCTGGCTACCGATGGCAACTCTCCACAGCCCGTCAGAGCTCGGTCTTTTCCTAATTTAACCCTTAATTAGCGGCGAGCAACATAAGTCGAGTTAAATAAAGCTGGACTATGTGGCGGCGCTCGACATAACTCGAGTGGCAATTTCAGCACGTAATGTGGCTGAGAGAGAGAGACAAGTGGTGGCAGGAGACTAGCGAGCGTATAACTGCTCCAGACCACCGCGGCGAACCTACTGACACAAATCTCAGCTCCCTCCTCCCTCTCTCACTCGCTACATACTCAATTATGTACTGAAAGTACCGAATTACCTGCTTTTTGCACTCGCGTTGCACGGTTATTGCAAGAAAACTATCCATCATACAAGGATCGTTATGGTGTCATTCGAAAGCTCTGTTTATGCCCTTTCAGGGATAGGTACTTGTTTTACGTTCTGGGTCTTATTTAGGCATGAAAATGATCACGTAAACAGCCCTATTTTGGCTAAAAACACCCCGCTGTGCGGTACACATAAATAAACCGCATAGGCCGCTCGTAAGGTGTTAAAACTATAGGTCTCTGGATATTTCCAATTGTTGGCTTACTCACAAAATCAACCTATTCATGTTCTTTAAATTATATTTATGTTGTAGTTTGAATACGTATAAGTAAGGTTTGTTTGCAATTTCTTTATAGAATAATGAAAGTATATAATTTCCATGCGCTATCTAGCATCCCAGGACCGGAAGGCCTGCGGCCCTGCTAGCAGGTTGTCACATCAGTCACTGTCAGGATATGAGGGAGAGTGCATCTCTTCTGCTTTTATATCCACCTTTGTCCTTACTACTTGCCTTTCCATTTTCCATTCCTATATGGGAGTCCCTATGGTTTATTATATATTTTATAAGTGAAATTTCATCGTCTGTCGATTCAAATTACAAGCTGTTGTCGAGTATTCAAACTTTCTCACAAAATCTACTGGAGATGGCTCGTTTTTCCAGGCAGAATGTCGTATCGCTTAGAGAATTAAATGGGGACAACAAATATGTTATATGTTTATTTACGTGATTTATTGACACTCATGGTTTGAATATCACTCTTAGCAGTTGATTTTATTGTATGAGATACTTTTCTCCCAGTATTGTTGGTTTAAAAAGTAATACAAGCATTAAGAGACTTCCTCCACTTTTTATTCCTGAATCTAGTGAGCAAAATACTACGAGGTTCACATTCTTTCGTTCGGCTTAGTCTCAATGTTCGTATTATATAGTTTCCTCTCACATAATGAGATAAATATATTGCAACAATACTTATATATCATGTTTTTTTTTGGTATGTTCTCCTTAAATACAGATCTTCCCGGTGTGTAATAATTGTATATAGTAGAACCTCAATTGTTGCCATGTAGCGCCTCCAAGTTGGCAAAGCTATGTGCCAGTATACAGTAGTGGACGAGTTTATTCAGGAGAGGAAGGCTCTCTACGCCTCGCTCGCCTGTCTACCTTGGTAGCTATAAGTTCACATAACCTTGCTGAGGTACGATATCGATGTTTGCTTTTCATTCTTTACTGTTATAATGAGGTTTACTATTACTTACAATGAGTCGTCAGTCGTAGGTAACTTTAACAAATAAAGCTCTTCACAATTAATTCAATACAAGCTGAACACCGAAAATAATTAAAAAGATTCTATTGCGTTTGAGATGTTCAGTTAATTATATTAACCCTCTCCGTCTCATATGACGGTTTCGCCCAAAAGTATCATATGACGCGATCGCGTCGTATGAACTTAGTGAAATAGCTCAATAATAAGTTATATGACGCTTTTGCGTCATTTTGAGCTCAGTAAGTTAGGTAAGTTAGATCATAATCTGTCGGTTGATGGCAACCCAAAATTTCTCCGACTTCTAACGGTCCCTCAGTGTGAGAAAGACTGTTGTGGAGGAAATACTGGGCGGTCTGCCAACCCGTAAGTAAGTTAATATAATATGTCTGGGGGGGTTAAGTAACACTCACATATATTATAAGGATATACATACTACAATGAAACACTGTTAGATAGTTTTGTCATTCACTTAATTTAATTAATCCTATACAAATTTCTGTTAAAGATCACTTTTGCCAATAGGCCCTCATTGGTAATTATAATACCCATTGTTTAATAATAACTATACTCTTTAGAAAAAGCTATATCAATATCTCTTCTATCTTTGTCTCAGTTCACTTTGTTGCCACACGATTCAGAATTAACCAACTAAGGGTAACATGATCCAGTTTTACTTACGATCACGAGTATGAAAAGCGCCATTGTGAGGCTCGAGCGTGCAAGGCCCGGGTACAGTCACGCACAAGCCAAGGAGGCCTGTCTGTACTTTGCTGTGTCTGGTAGAAGTCTAATTCTCTCTTTCTAAATTTCGAGGCTAGCCTTGGTTAGAAAATGGGAGTGGTTACTTGAGGGGTGGTTCTAAACTTTGAACCAATTGTACACAGTGAACTTGTTTCTAACCAATGAATATTAGCTAGGGGTTTGACTATACTCTGTCCTACTCTAATGGCTAGTCTGTGGATAGTGACTGGGGGAGTGGTTTAATTACTTTGACCCATCGAATACACCTTGAGGGTGTGGCTTAGGTCATGTTTACCAACCAGAGTGTATCTCAAAGTACCTGGGGAGTGGCTATATACTACGTTGTCCTATGCCCTAGTTACTAAAAGGGTCATTCCGTATTTGGGAAGAATGTATGGGTCTCTCTCGATCCCTAGCTCTGAGAGGGTCTGTTCCTTAAAAGGGAATGGGGCCCCTGCAACATAACATTGGTCTGGTATTCATCGACAATGATTAGCCTTGCTTAACCCTTACGAGACTGGCTACAGTGTATAATGTATAAATTGTATAATGCATAATTGTATAATGTGTAAGATACAGAATACAGTTACATTTCATATACAATTTACTCTTAACTAAATACTAACATGCATATACATGAACATATAAAATAATTTAGTAATCATAGTTCATAGTTAAAACTATTTGCTTATAATTGTCCAATGTAATTATTCCCTTAAATATGTAAAGGAATACATTCTGTATGTCTATTCTTCTTAGTTCCTAAAATATATAAAGGAATAAATTCACTTTTGTCTATTATTCTATGTCTGTCTATTATATAATTCACTTGTGTCTTTATATAAGTCACTTGTGTCTATTATTCTATGTCTGTCTATTATATAATTCACTTGTGTCTTTATATAAGTCACTTGTGTCTATTATTCTATGTCTGTCTATTATATAATGCACTTGTGTCTATTATTATGTCTGTTTATTATATAATTCACTTGTGTCTTTATATAAGTCACTTTTGTCTATTATTCTATGTCTGTCTATTATATAATTCACTTGTGTCTTTATATAAGTCACTTGTGTTTATTATTCTATGTCTGTCTATTATATAATTCACTTGTGTCTTTATATAAGTCACTTGTGTCTATTATTCTATGTCTGTCTATTATATAATTCACTTGCGTCTTTATATAAGTCACTTGTGACTATTATTCTATGTCTGTCTATTATATAATTCACTTGTGTCTTTATATAAGTCACTTGTGTGTATTATTCTATGTCTGTCTATTCACTATTCTCGTTCCATATCAATATTGGTAATCTCTTCTCGTTTCTTTGTATCACGTTTCTTCCTTAATGACCACCGTAATGGGTGGCGAGGTAATGAGGTGATAGGTTCACCACAGCCAGATAGCACTTTCTGAAAGAAAGGTACTGGGAATCGAGTCATGACTTCTTAGCGCGATTGAACAGTTGGCCAAATAAGTTGTGTCGCCGCTGTCATTACGGTTTGATCTCTGTATGCTGTATTAATGTCTGTCAGATATTGAATAGGGTGTGCAAAGATAGGAACATGTTTTTATATCTCACTCGATGAATGAATCCTTAGATAGTGCTAATGCCAATTATTGATTGAAATATACTTGGTGCCGCAACATCACTTATTTCGCCGACTGTACATGAAATGTATATACATCTAAAGAAAGAAGAAAACTCTTCCTATAAAATAATTGAAAAGAAAATATCACAAAAGATTAAATTAATGATCACACTCAAAATTGATTAATAATATTTTGTTATCATTCTTTAGATTCCAATTTGACATTCAACACTGATATTTGGTATTGATAAATACGTTCAATGTAATGACAGTTCACCACACACCATTGCCAATAGTTTCACTATTTCCTTGATATTGATCGCTACTCGTAGCAGAAATGTCATGCGGTGCATGTTTTATGTTTTTGTTTTCACTGAATTTCTGTAGATTTAGAAACCCGATTCGCTGACTACTTTGAACAAAACCTCAAAATCACTCAAATCCTGTGGGTGTGCGTAAATGAGTTAAGTAGATGATAGTTATATCTTGACCATTGTGGGCGGAGTCGTCTACTATGAAAACATTTATAACTAGGCTAGACAAAATGGGTAAGGGGCTAGAGTGTGGGTTGTATTTACAATCTGTCTTCTTCTTTATACTTTTCACCAGCTGTCAGCTGCCACTAGCTCTTGCTTGATCATCTTGGCTGTTTCTGGCTCAGGCTGTCTTTGGGCTACGACTGGCTGGCACAGCTCGGCGGCTTCCGGCTACTGGGCTGATCATGTAAAGCATCGGACTGGTCTTGTAAAGCACCGGTTTGGAGAGACTGACCTCGTAGAGCGTCAGGTTGGCCTTGTAATCCACCAAGGGGTTTTGACTTGAAAAGCTCCTGGATGCTGCTAGTATTTGTGAGTGAGTGTATGTGTGTGTGGCGCCAAGCTACGTGACCATGAGTTGGAGCGGGTGGTAGTGGATGGGATCGTAGCTTCAAATGAAGCTATCACTTTTAAGTTCCTCAATAGTCTGGTTGGTTTGGTGTTCAACTACTACGCTACTGACCCACATTCAAGGCCAGGCCAGGTCATTTTGCAAAAAATGTAAATAATGTTGAAAGCATCGGAGGGATTTGGTCTTGTAAAGCGCTGAATTGGTCTTGTAATGCAATCGGTTGGTCATCTAAAACATAAGGGTGATTTTTACTATGTGAAGTGCCATTTTAGTCTTGTGAAACACCGGGTAGTCGACCTTGTCAAGTGTCGAGTAGGTAATGGGAAGTGAACTACCAAACAAATGCCATTCAGTATCTGGCGGGCTTCTTGATCCTTCTGCTTGCCTTGGTCTTGAGGTTAAAAAGGTCACTATTATCTAGATGTAGATGGGGGGAGTTATGTCTCTTTGACCTTTGACTGGCTATCTCAAGTACAGGTAGCTGTGCAAGTGACAGGTGAGTTAGGGGTTGAGTGATGACGTCAGCAGGGGCAGAATGGGTGGACTCTCTTGTTTCTCTCTGGCTTCACGGTGACGGATACTATTCTTTTGTTGTATATGTCATAGTGGGTGTATTTCCTGACGATGCTGGCATCACACTTCTCTTCAATATTATTTTTCAAAATCACCCTTTTCTTCCTCTCACTTTTCTCATCATATCGTTCTCTCCATCTCACCTCTCATCCATCCATACTTCGTGTTTGTCCCTTAATTCTTCTTTACTCCTTCCTTTCTATCCCTCACCAATACAGGTAACATCTTAACCCTATCTGGAGTGAAGCAGGACTTTTTGGAACCTCCATTAGTTTTGAGAATGTAAGACATTTCGCCTTCATACTTGGGCGAGTATGAGACACTTCATTCCATTAATGTGGCGATATTTTTCTGGACGAGCGACAGCGATCCTGACCTTTATGAGGAAGCAGCCTATGGTTGTCACATTTTGTCTATACAAAAATGTAAAAAATTAACTTGAAGGAAGTCTGGTGAGAGTGTTTTAGTTTGATGAGAGCCTGGGGAAGTGGCATTTTTAATCTAGAAGGCAAACTAAAAGATAAGTTTTCGAATATTATGATGTTACAGTGAGGTCCCCGCTTGGATCTTCGGATCACTGTCTGATACAGGCCACCTGTCTATCACCTACCACACCTTCCCACTCTGAACCTGTTTTGGTGACTAAATGGCATTATGATAGGGCAGACTGGGAGGGTCTTCAAGGTTTCTTTATTGATATTCCCTGGACCTCTTTCTTTTCTAATGATGCACACTCCACCTTGAGCCACATACAAGATTTTGTAAAAATTGGAATGGAAACTTTTATTCCTCATCAAAAGTACAGTAAAAGATCTAATTCACCTAAATGGTTTGACCATAATTGTGCTAGAGTAACTGAACAAAAAGCAATAGCCTACAATGCATACACAAGATCAAAAACACATGAAGCCTTTAATTACTTTAGAAACATCAGAAATCATGCCAAAACTGTATTAAACCTAACTAAATCAAACTTTCTCCACAAGCAGGCAAATAAACTTCTAAATAATCCAAATGATAACAACATATTTTGGTCTACTCTTAACTCATTTAAATCCAACTTCACTACTTCATCCATTCCACCATTAAAATCTCCGACTGGCAAATCTTGTAAGTGACCCACGAGGTAAAGCTAACCTTCTTGCGGATATTTCTCCACCAACTCAACCTTAGATGAAATAAATCAAGATGTCCCTGTACTTAATTTTAATTCGCCTGAAATTCCCTCACTTAAGATCCATACCAGACATGTCAAAACTATTTTGCAGAATCTCTCAGTAGATAAGGCTCCTGGTCCAGATGAAATTCCTCCAATAGTACTTAAGAATTGCTCCTTGGTGCTCGCTCCTGTATTGGCAAAATTTGTCCGTCTGTGTACTCATACCTCATGTTTCCCAGTACCCTGGAAAGAAGCAAACATCCATCCAGTTCTAAAAAAGGTGCCTCTTCAGATCCATCAAACTACAGACCAATAGCTATAACTTCCACTCTTGGTAAAGTCTTTGAAATTATATTAAATAATCACATAATTAAGCATCTTGAGAATAATAAATTAATCAGTGATAGGCAATATGGTTTTAGACGATGTCGATCAACTGCAGACATGCTTTGCCTTCTTACGCATCAAATCAACCAAGCTACAGACCAACGTGGTGAAACACATACAATAGCACTGGATATATCAAAGGCATTTGATAGAGTCTGGCATCAATCCTTATTGTCGAAGATGTCACACTACGGCCTTGCATCATTAGTTCCACTAATTTCTTCTTATCTTCATAACAGAAAAATACGTGTAATGGTAGATGGTCTTTATTCTCAATTTCACTCAATAAATGCTGGTGTTCCCCAGGGATCAGTTTTGGCCCCAATTTTGTTCCTCATTCATATCAATGATCTCATATCTACCACTCATAATCCAATACATTCCTACGCAGATGACTCAACACTCCACAGTTCCTTCACATTTACCAATTCTTTCACCCAACCCGATCTTACAAATTCAAAAATAAACACTGCAATTTCTCTGAACCAGGACCTTTCTAGAATTAATGGATGGGGACAAAAGAATCTAGTTTCCTTTAATGCACAGAAAACCAAGTACATTCAATTTTCTAACCGACAGAATCTCACTGACTCCCTTATATTTTTTAATGATGTAAATATTCCCACTTCCCCTAGTATTGACATTCTCGGTGTAACATTAACTACTAATTTGAGCTGGACACATTATGTTAGAAGCATTGCTAAGAATGCCTCTAAAAAACTGGGACTCCTGTACAGAGTTCGAGAATTCTTCACTGACGAGCAGTTGGCCGTAATATATAAAAGTCATGTGCGTTCTCAGATGGATTACTGTTCACCTCTGTGGGGTGGAAGTGGAGTGGTTGCATTGAGGCAGTTGGACAAAATTCAAAATAAAGCTATTAGATTAATCAATAACCCTGCAATCACACAGGACCTTCCTACATTATCCATACGAAGAAACGTTGCATCCCTTGCATTATTCTACAGATATTTTCACAGTAATTGTTCCGAGGAACTTGCTTCAATTGTGCCGCCTCTCCACATCTTTCCCCGTAGAACTAGGGCAGCTGAGAGCGCCCATGAATTTACACTTTCTCCTCCACAATGCAGAACTTCTGCATATCAGAATTCATTTATCCCCAGAGCTACTACTCTTTGGAATTCACTTCCCTCGAATTGCTTTCCACAAACTTACAATCTACAAATGTTTAAATCCAGTTGTTACAAACATTTTATGAATGGAGGATGCCTTTAGGCACATGGACCTTTTTGTTTTATCTGTGTTTTTCCTTCCTCCGTTCATTGTCTCTTAAAAAAAAAAAAAAAAAAAAAAAAAATAATAATATGACGACAGCAATCAAAACCCTCAATGATAAATAAACAACATGTCATACTAACCCTCAATACGTCGCATGAGATCGTGTTACATCAACCAAACTCACTTACGGACACCCTCCCGCACCCCCTCCCCTCACCCACCTCTACCCCCGACCATCCCAAACCACCTGGATACCCGAAACTCAACCATCTACCCATTCCGTTCACCCTCCTCCACCCATCCACTCTACTACTCATTGCTTCCACCCACCCACCCACTCAGTTCACCCATACCGTTCACCCTCTTCCACCCAGCCACTCGCTTACCCCCTCTTTTCACCCAAACTGTTCACCCAGCCACTATACTACCCACTCCTTTCACCCACCTACTCACCCATTCAGTTCACTCTCCTCCACCTAGCCAGTAGCATACCCACTCCTTTCACTCACTCACCCATCAGTTCACCCATATCGCTCACCCTCTTCCACCCAGCCACTCGATTACCCAATATTTGTATCCACTCAGTTCACCTATTCCGTTCACTTTCTTCCACACAGCCACTCGCTTACCCACTCCTCTTACCCACCCACTCAATTTACCAGATCAATTCACGCATCCACCTACGTCTAACTCTCTACCACCCACATACTTTATTGATTTACCTAATTACTCCAGCCACTTTTGCCATGAATCAATTCACCCTTCATCCACATACTCATACAATCCATTTACTCAGTCCATCCATTTACTCTATTCATTCACTTACTTTATCCATCCATTCATTCCATCCACTTAAGCAGTCCATGTATACAGTATACTCATTCCATTCATTTACTAATCCATCCACTTACTCAATCCATCCACTTATTCAACCAATACACTTATTCAATCCGTCAACTTACTCAATTCATCCACTCGACTGACTCTTTTCCACCCACTCACTCTGATCCAAACCATTCGATACCCGAGACCTGTTCTTAATTGAAACACACCTCGCTTGTTTTCTCTTTCTCTCCCTCCCTCTTTAACTTGTATACATTCGGCCCCATTCAGCCTACTGTTTTAAGACGTTTACCCCCATCTAGGTGTCAATATTTTCCGGTTGAGCGGTAGGGAGCCAGCATATACAGTATATATTTTTTTGTTTTGACAGCAAGCAAAATTTGCAAAATTTTCGATAGTAAATGTTTCTGGCGAAGCCGGATTTCTCCGTACAATGCTGGCTTGCTATCGCTCGCCAGGAAGAAATCGACACCTGGATGGGGATAAACGTCTTAAAACAGTTGGCTGAATGGGGCCGAATGGATACAAGCCAGGGAAAGAGAAAAAGGGAGAGAAAGATGAAAAAAGCCGGTGAACCCTCTTAATTGAAACCCACCCACTCATTCCTTCCATCCTCTTCTTCCACTCACTCACCCACTCGACGACTCTTTCTCTTTCTGTTTTCCTCATCTCCTTCTCTTTATTTTTGGTCCGCATCTCTTTATCTCTAACTCGTCTCTTTCTTTTGTTTTCATCTCCTCTTTTCTTAGTTTTCTTTTTCCTCATCTCCTTTTTTCCTCCTCGTCTTCTTCTTCTTTCCTCGTCTCCTTCTCTCTTCCTAGTCTTTTTTCTTTTTGTCCTCATTTCTTTCTCGCTTTGTCGTCGCTTTCTTTATTTACCCGTCTCCTTCTCTCTTCCTTTCTCTATTTCCTCATCTCCTTCCCACTTCCTCGCGCCTTTCTTCTTCCTTCATCATCTCCTTCTCTCTTCCTAGTCTCAGTCGTTTATCCTAATCTCCTCTCTTCCTCGTCACTCTTTTTTTTCCCCCCATCTCCTTATTTCTTCCATGTCTTTTTCTTGTTTTCTCTCGTCACCTTCTCTATTCCTCGTCTTTGTCTTTTTCCTCTTCTCCTCTCTTTCCCGTATTTGTTTTTTCCTCACCTCCTTGTCTCTCCTTGTCTCTTTATTTGTCCCCTAATCTCCTTCCTCTTTCATTATTATCTTTGTTTTCCTTTTTTTCTATATATCTTTCTTCTTCCCCTCCTTCATCTTTCCATACCTTCCCTTTTTCCCCATCACTTCATTTTCCCCATCTTCTTCCGCTTTGTTCACCCCCCCCCCTCTTCTTCTACATCTTCTAACATCGCCCCCTCCTTCTCTCTCCCCTCCCGTCTCTCATAACCCTTTCTCCTCTTCTGTCTCCCTCCCCTCCTCCAACTACTGTATCTAACCCCTACCTCAGCAGTCCTATATCCCTCCGTTATCCCATCCAAATCAAGCATATTATATTCGTTCTTCTCCTTCTCTATCCCCTCGATCCCCTTTCCACTTTCAGCCAGTATATCTAACTCCTATCCAACCAGTCTGTACATCCCTCCTGTCTCCCATCCCACAGCAGAATATACTCCATCCTCTGTTTCAATCCTACTATGTTTTTCCTTACTCCTCTCCTTTCTACACGTAATTTCTTGTCCATGTAAAACTGTATACAATTCCATTTTTGTCATATCCAAATCCTGCAAGGGCCTTCATTCATCATCTCAAACCGTTTTTATTATACGGAGGGGATGGAGGAAAGTGTCCTTTTTATTCACTTTTATTTATTTAGGGTTCAGCTATTTCTCCTAAAATTAACTTCTGACAGCGAAAGCCTATTCGCTGTAAGTAGGCGAAAACTCATGACCTCTAACCTCTGTAACTCAAAAATTACTAGAGTAATGGAGCTATTATTTCTATAATTTGGGAAGAGCCAGTCAAGGAATATATGTAGAAATATACAGCCAATTTGGTCTAGCCCTTTTTGAGTTACAGAGGATAGAGTTCATGATTTTTCGCCTACTTACAGCGAATAGACTAGTTAGGATCAGAAAGTCAGTGTGGTCAGCATGTCTACGTAAATGTATGCATATCACTACACCTCTCATGCCATTGGCTATAATATTTCTTGTTTATCTAACCTAATTTCCATACTCTTCTACGACCATTATAAGTTAATTTCCATACTCTTCTACGACCATTATAAGTTAATTTCCATACTCTTCTACGACCATTATAAGTTCATTTCCATACTCTTCTACGACCATTATAAGTTAATTTCCATACTCTTCTACGACCATTATAAGTTCATTTCCATACTCTTCTACGACCATTATAAGTTAATTTCCATACTCTTCTACGACCATTATAAGTTAATTTCCATACTCTTCTACGACCATTATAAGTTCATTTCCATACTCTTCTACGACCATTATAAGTTAATTTCCATACTCTTCGACCATTATAAGTTAATTTCCATACTCTTCTACGACCATTATAAGTTCATTTCCATACTCTTCTACGACCATTATAAGTTAATTTCCATACTCTTCTACGACCATTATAAGTTCATTTCCATACTCTTCTACGACCATTATAAGTTAATTTCCATACTCTTCTACGACCATTATAAGTTCATTTCCATACTCTTCTACGACCATTATAAGTTAATTTCCATACTCTTCTACGACCATTATAAGTTCATTTCCATACTCTTCTACGACCATTATAAGTTCATTTCCATACTCTTCTACGACCATTATAAGTTAATTTCCATACTCTTCTACGACCATTATAAGTTCATTTCCATACTCTTCTACGACCATTATAAGTTCATTTTCATACTCTTCTACGACCATTATAAGTTAATTTCCATACTCTTCTACGACCATTATAAGTTCATTTCCATACTCTTTTACGACCATTATAAGTTCATTTCCATACTCTTCTACGACCATTATAAGTTAATTTCCATACTCTTCTACGACCATTATAAGTTAATTTCCATACTCTTCTACGACCATTATAAGTTAATTTCCATACTCTTCTACGACCATTATAAGTTCATTTGCATACTCTTCTACGACCATTATAAGTTAATTTCCATACTCTTCTACGACCATTATAAGTTAATTTCCATACTCTTCTACGACCATTATAAGTTAATTTCCATACTCTTCTACGACCATTATAAGTTCATTTCCATACTCCTCTACGACCATAATAACTAATCTCTCTCTCTCTACCTGTCATTCCAGCCCATATACCTCCCCTCTCCCGTCCCATTCCCACCTATAGTATAGTCAGCCCACCTCGCCTAATATTCCAGTCTAATGCTCTCTCCCCTCCTCCCCCTTCTATTCATACTCATATCCCTCACCCTTATCTAGAAACACCCTAATATTCCTCCTTTCTTCCCTTCTATACACTCAGAAATTATGGGTTTTAAAGCAGTTATGAAGAGGGTAATTAAGGTGTCCTTCATAATACACGCTCATAAAAAGTCATATTAGGAGTACTATATAATCCTCTCATATAAGGATAGAAGGGCGAATAACTTATCATTATACTCAATGATTTATATTCACATTCTGTACACTGCCACATGTATTTGTTGATTTCATTAATTAAACTTAGAGGTGAAGTTGGTTGATGGAAAAAACATAATAATATGTCTTATTCCCGCCCCTCACTGTCAAATAATGGGCTTAAAGAAGGTATGAAAGGGGAAAATAAGGTGTCCATAATAAGATTCTAGAACTATATTGGTAATGATAAACAATGTAATATGAGGCTAGAAAGTTAAATCACAGTCAATTTACCCAATAATTTGATATACCTTTTTATACAAATGGTTTTTCACGATTCACGGTGTTTTTATTTGTTTTCGACATGTAAGAAGATGTGTGTGAATTTGTATTTTGTTGTTGTGTGTTCATTGTTTTATGTTGTGTTGTCCCTCTTCTGGCTCGGTCTTGAGTCGGCCACCCCCGAACAAAAAGAGGAAAAGTGGGGATTGGGCCTGAATGTATAGAAAAGAAATAGAAGAAGAAAATACAAGACATAGTTACGTGTATTGAGTGTCCCTTCACATTGAAAGAGGGATAGGGTCAACATTCAATTAAGGGGGGTCACCTGCTTTTTGTTCTCTCCTGTTCTCTTTCTCTGGCTTGTATCCATTTGGCCCCATTCAGCCTACTGTTTTAAGACGTTTATCCCCATCCAGGTGTAATTTTTTTACTGGTGAGCGGTAGCGAGCCAGCATATTTTTAAAATGTGTTTGACAGCAGGTTAAATTTGTACATTTTTCGATAGAAAAATTTCTCCGGCGAAGCCGGATTTATTCATATAATGCTGGCTTGCTATCGCTCGCCGGGAAGAAATCAACACCTAGATGGGGATAAACGTCTTAAAATAGTTGGCTGAATGGGGCCGAATGGATACAAGCTAGATGAGAGAAATAACAAAAAACAGGTGATCCCCCTTAAGGTACTTTACCGTCAACATGTCTTGATACACGGAGCTTGAAAGAGTTGAAGTCATAGCATGAGGGAAAAACAGATTGAAGGAGAGAGTTCCAAAGTTTACTTTTTGAGTGGAAGAAATACTGGGATAATCAGTTCAATCTTGGGTTAAAGATTCGGACAGAAAAGGGGTGGGAATTTGTTAAAAGGCGGGTGCCAACTACTCTCTGTAAGGGAGAAGGTATACATTCAGAAAGCTCCTAAGAACGCTAGTTTATGTAATAACGGTAGATGAAAGAGAGAGAGAGAAAGATGCAACATTGCGGCGTATAGAAAGAGATTGGAGATAATTAGTACGAGTTGAGTTGATGAAACAGGATGCTTTTGATTCTACTCTTTCGAGAATTGCGGAATGGGTGAAACCACAAAAATGTTACTACCTTATGTATCTTCCATAAATTGTAAACCTTAAACTTATTGCGTTAAATATTCACATGCGTAATTCGGACTATAAAGAAACTACATCAATATTTAGACATCAATATTTACTACAAGTACAAAAATATGTTGATTTATGGAGAAGAAAAAAACAGACTGAATTTACTATAAGGTAATTATGTATGTACTGAAATTTATATATGTGCCTAATATCGAAAACTATAGTAAAAACTTCCTTTTGCCTTCACACTGGAAATGGTCAATACTACCTCCCTTATAATGGCCTCTCCAACCCCTTCATTCTGTCACTCAAGTCTTAAGGGGGGTCACCGGCTTTTCTTATCTTTCTCTCCCTCTCTCGTTGGCTTGTATCCATTCGGCCCTATTCAGCCTACTGTTTTAAGACGTTTACCCCCATCCAGGTGTTAATATTTTCCTGGCGAGCGGTAGCGAGCCAGCATATATATTTTTTTGTTTTTACAGCAAGCTAAATTTGTACATTTTTCGATAGAATAATGTCTCCGGCGAAGCCGGATTTCTCCATACAATGCTGGCTCGCTATCGTCCGCCAGGAAGAAATTGACACCTGGATGGGGATAAGCGTCTTAAAACAATTGACTGAATGGGCCTGAATGGATACAAGCCAGAGAAAGAGAAAAAAGTAGATAAAGGTAAACAAAAATCGGTGACCCCTTTAATGCCTCTTCAGTTCCTGCTCCTCCAAGCAAGGATTTACTGTATAGGCTATACTGCTCTCCCATCAAATCCACTTACGTTACTTCTTCTTCTTCATCATCATCATCATCTTCTTCCACTTCTTCTTTTCTTCTTATTATATTCCTTCTTCATCATCATCTTCTTCTTCTTCTTCTTCTTCTATGTGTTCGTCTTCTTCTTCTTCTTCTTCTTCTTCTTCTTCTTCTTCCATGCGCTTTATCATCGTCCTCTGTCATTATGTTGCTGTTTTTCTTGGTTTCCTGTTTCCTTTCCTTCTGTTCGTTCTCTCAGTTGTTGTTGTTGTTGTCGTTCCATTTGCTCCTCTTGTGTTATTCCTCTTTCTCCGTGGCCGTTTCTCCTTGTAACATATTATGTATCTTTCCTCGAAATTAATAACCTTGTTTTGAGCTCGGTGCTTTGATTTTCACTGTATTCCCACTTTCACCACGTCTTCTTAAGGGGAGATATCCACTTGAGGGATTTTTTTCTTGACTCCTTTCTCCCGCATGTTTAGCCCCATTGCTTTTCTAATTTTAAGACGTTCGCCCCATTATTTTGACGATTTTAAGAACTTTCGACCAGTTTATGTCAATTTTAAGACCTTTCGTGCCATTTAGGTGTCGATTTTATCCTGGCGAGCGATAGCGAGCCTGTTATTTAAGAGGAACCGGCTTTCAGCCGGGACATTTTTCTACCGAAAAATGAAAGGGGCTCAAGGGGGTGTAATCTTAAGCTTGATGGATATCTAGAGACCAAACTAAGAACCTCCCCTTAATGGGCTCTGTCACTGATCTACAATGTATGTAATATCATGATGTAATTTACTGTGGCAAAACAAACTAACTTACTTAAACTTACTTACTACTTACTCCCACACTCTTCATCCGTCCTCCTTTCCCTCCTCCCTATCCTCCTCTTCATCTTGTTCTCTCCTCTTCTTCCACTTCCGTCCTCCTTTTCTTCTTCCCGATACAGGACACCTAGGTCCTAATTGCCACCTTGGCCAAGAGAGAGAGAGAGAGTCAAACAAACCGACTAATGTAACGAAATAATTCATACAACCGTAAACAAATACTGTCAAGATAAATTAATTGGATGGTTTAGAGATCGCTTTGTAACAGAGATGATCCACTTTCTTGTTTGGGCGCCATTTTGCTTCCTATATATCTATATCTATCTATATGCTCAGGCCCAATCCCCAATTTTCCTATTTTTATTTTTTTAATTTCGATTTAATTATATTTTATTTTTATTTTTTATTGGGATTTTTTTTTCTTGGGGGTGGCCGCCTCAAGACAGAGCAAGAACAGGGAAAACACAAGACACAACATAAAACAACGAACAAACACAGACAAAACAACGAGCGAGAGTGTATATTCATGTTGAGTTTAGTATTTAGATTATAAAACTGAATTATATATCTTGTTACAGTACTGCCCAATGTTTACTATGGGTATGGTCATATTAGAGTGTAAAAGGAGGAACCCGCCTTACAACACAGTCCCACTCCTATTCGGTACAGCAATCCAACCCAAGAATTGGCACATTTTCTCAGTCTTTCTTCTACTCAACAAGTGAACTCCGGAACTCCCTCCCTCAATCAGTCTTTCCTTCATCCTATGACTTAGACTGCTCTAAACTTCGTGTGTCCAGGTATTTTGACTTCAGCGTCCTTGAATTTGGCTCTGTCACTGTTTTAACTTCGGGGGAAGACACTCGTTACAGGCAACCTGCCTTTAGTCTCCTCCATGCACATAGAAAACAAAATGACACCAGTGGTACCAATAGGGCAGAAGTTGGCTGGTCTTCTATAGGGTCTGCCGGATGGATGAAGCAACGATAATAACAGAGTAAAATAATTAATGTGAAAACATAAGATAATATTGTTGTAAAGGATTAATCTGATAGAAGAGGGGAAGGTCACAATAAAGATTGAGAGGGGAAAGATTAAGTCATGATTAAAACGAGACAAACAAGTGTTAATGAACAGCATTAACCCTTTTATTTGATAGTAATATTTATTTGTTCATGTTCATAACGGATAATATAAGACGTAGCTTAACCATTTACTCCATGCATAAATATATATATACAGTGCATATATATATATATATATATATATATATATATATATATATATATATATAGTATATACTGTATAGACTGTATGTATTCATATCTATATATAGTATGTATAGGGCGACAACCTAGTTAGATATATATTTAAGTATATGATAATTATTATTATTATAGAAGTTGTAGTAATAGTATTTAGTAACATTATTCCTAGAGGTAATACTAGAATTATTATCATTGTAGTTAGCATTTTTATCATTATCATCATCTTATAATTATATTATAAAAACATAAACTGTACTCCCGTTCCATTACCCCGTGGTAGTGCCTTTGTCCTAACCTGTGAGTCTGTGAGTTATTAACCCTTAAAGAGCGGCGGCGGACTTAAGTCTGGCTCCAATTTGCAGCAAGTTAGGAGCATTATTAAGGCTTTTAAAGGGTTAAAATAAAGTGCAAATGGCCGGGAGCGCAGTGGGCCAGACAGCCGACTCCCAGGGCTTACCGTCGCCCATTAACTCATGTTCTCTGTGTTCTCGAGAGGCCGGCAGTGTAGCCAGTAGTGAGCATAGCTGGGAAAAATATGCCGCTATACGCTAAACTCCCATGTTACTGGTATCACTGTATGAGAACCACGAGTGCTACATAGCTCGTTCTGGTCTCATTTTGAAGCTTTTAGCACCTAGTTTTTTGCTGAATACATTTCTGTTCATGCAGATACTTGATTTATCATTCAGGAGGGCCTGAATATGCCCAAATAAGCCCAAAAAACCCCGCTAGACAAGGGTTAAAGTCGCCCTCCTCTTGGGCCTTGGGTTATTATCAGGGTTAGTTATTGTTATTATTATTATTATTATTATTATTATTATTATTATTGACAGAATTTATTAGTTTTTCAATTTTGCTTTTACATTCATAGTAGTGCCCTAGCGATTAAAGAAAATGCGATTTCCAAGAATCCCTTTATGCTAAATAAATAAATTAAATTAAGTTTATAAAAATAAACAACACCTCTGCAAACACCTCCCTTCAAACTAAATGTGTACATTTTTCGGAAGTAAAATGCACCAGCCAAAGGGTGTTTTTTATTTTTGTTTTTTTTTATTTCATATTTTTTGCAAAGGCTCTCAACCAAGCGCCAGGACAATATTGGTTTCTGAAAGGCTCGAAACGTCATATAATCACTGAAATAATTGGACGAAATGTCTTGAAATCACTGTTGGTAATGAAGGGTCCATGATGATGTATTAGTGTCTTTGTTCGTACCTGGGAGTCATTAAGGGGGTGCCACTCGCTTTTTATGGACCCCCTTCTCCCTCATGTTTAGCATGTTAGTTTTGAGGTTTTAAGACGTTCGTTCCGTTAGTTTGACGATTTTGAGACCTTTCGCCTAATGTTTTTGTCAATATTAATACCTTTCGTGCCATTTAGATGTTTATTTTTTTTCTGGCGAGCGATAGCGAGCCTCTAATTATAGAAGGAATCGGCCATTGGCCGGGACATTTTTCTGCCGAAAAATGTAAAAATGTCTCTTGATAGGGGGTCTACGGGATGTTTTTTTAAAGTTTCATGGAGGTCAAACGAGGAAGCTCAAAAATACATAAATAAATAGATATATAAACCAAAAACCAAGCACTACCCCCTTAAAGGTGTCCTCCTCTTAGTCCAGATGGAGAATAACCTTCACTCCAGTCCTATATATTAACATTTATACAAACATTATCTATACTTTGTACTTACTTCAACACACATTATTTTAAGCAATGATAATAGTAATAACAATAAGAATGTCAACAACAATAGCAACACTATTAGTTTTGAGGTTTTAAGACATTCGTTCCGTTAGTTTCACCATAGAAATATTGATCGAGAAATTAGGCGAAAGGTCTCAAAATCGTCAACAACAATAATAATTATAGGAGTGATGATGATAATAGTGTCATTTTTTTTTTTCAGAGTATTCTAATGATAGTTTTAGTTTCATGTTTATTCCCTACAAGCTATAATGCAATAAACATGCAAGTTACTGCAAATCTGCACATCAACATTAACGTACAAAGAAAACATAAATCCTATATAAATAAATATATATATACTGTATGTGACGCTTCTGCATAGTAGCCACGTGCGGGCGGGCGCGCGCGTCGGCTGCCCAGCCGTTTAGAAACCGGCTGGCGGCAACCGGCCGGCCGGCTTTTCCTTAGTATATATCCTACGACAACGTAACTAATGTCTGGGATATTCTTATGTTGTTTCACAGCTTGTAGCTGCCCTTATTCTTAACCAACGCATCTTAGTATATTTTGTTCTCGATAGTTGATTGTTTCATTATAATATATAAGATGTAAGTCTAGTGAGAGTGGGAGGAGACGAGCCGGAGAGAGAGACCGGCTGGGGGACGTTGCTTCGCGCGGAGAGTCTAGCTTGGGACGAGCCTGAAGCGTTGCCATATGCATCCGATTGCAACGTTAGGCTTAGTTTCGACTCACGCACGGGGTAGACAATTTTGACCCGGCAACTGTGTTGAGTGTTGCCAAGCCTGGGATGTATTTTGTATGCCTAGGGTGGGGTCCAGACTCCAGACAGATTCAAGACTCAGAGCTCACTTCACTGTCGTACCCTTCGGACCCCCTTGATATCTATCCCTCTCAACCCCACTTAGAAACTTTCTCTCTTACTTTGTATACCTTCTTTCCACTACTTCACCAATCTATTTAATTATCCCATCCCCTTGATAGACCTTATATCTATTATTGTATTAACGACGAGCTCTCAGATAATTAGATAGGATTTTGGGCCTTATGCAGAGACGTAATTGTTAATGAGACCTAGGAAGTTGTTTTTGTTGTCTCATATTTGGTGGTTTCATGCTTGCTAGTGTGTTCTTGTGTCAGGTTAGCAGGGGCTAGACCGGAGGGGAGGCTTTTTGCGATCCTTTAAGTAAAGTCTGCTGGTGCGAGTCCTGTGGACCCGCACGACTTTACTAGGATACCCGTGGGAGTCTGGGGGCATTTTCTTGTCTGTGTCCCTGTGTGTCTAGTGTTGTGTTGTGTGAGGGCCCTTGCCTAGTCCACTCAGCACTGCGCTAGCACGTCTTGCTTTTGTTTTAGGGTCGCCAGGAGAGAGTCAGATACTTGCGATCTGAGTCTCTCAAGAGAGCACCCTTTCAATTAGAGTAATTTGGTGCACAGACTTGGGAACGTCCCTAGGCTAGAGCAGGTGGCTCAGCCCGGGTATCCGAAGCCTATATCCTTCCGGCTAGACCTCTGCCACCTGGCAGATTAACAGCTAGGGGTTTATTATTTCTGTATGCTTGTTATTGTGCCACAGTTTACCGTTTTTGTGAGCATTGTGAGTCAGGGTGTGGCTTAAGAGACTCTGTCCGAGCAGGCTTGCCTGACTAAGAGTGAGAAGCACACCTGTATGTGGTTATGTTGCGAGTTGCTGCCTTTATTTAATTATACCTATGCCACTATACACTGTAGGTCCTATCGCTAGTATTTATTCCTGCTTATGAGTTGAGAGTTCTCTAAATCCGTAACGTACTTTCTTTGCTAAGCATCAGATCCTACAGTAGCCGCATGCAGTTTAGAACCCCGCATCTTGTCTACCGGTACTATGTATTGAGGACTGTTTGCTTTCACCTTCTTTCACGCAGGGGTGATTAGTTGTATTAATTAACGTAATGTTAAATGTACTTTCTTCTAGTTTGTTATTAAATTGTTTCTGCAATTTAATTTCGTTATCTATCTTTTCCTTGAAGCTCCAAGTCAACTTAATTGTGTGATCTTTTATATAGCCTGCTTGACTATCAGCAGTCTATAGTGCGTGCACCCTGTAACCGAGTCATAGGATACCTTGTTGTCCAGGCAGGACTCTTGACGGTTTAGGGTGGTTTGTTGCCTGGGTTTATAGATAAGGATTGGATCTAGCGTTTTCCGGTGTTGCTTGTTGCCGCATACCTAGTCCAATAAAAAGATCCCAGTGTTTATATATCCCAGGACGTAACATGTATATATATATATATATATATCTATCTATATGCTCAGGCCCAATCCCCATTTTAGGGGTAGCCGACTCAAGACAGAGCAAGAACAGGGAAAACACAAAAACAACGTAAAACAAAAAATAAACACAGATAAAAAACACAAACTCACACACATCCAGGTCACCCAGGAGAATATATATATATATATATATATATATATATATATATATATATATATACTGTATATATATATATATGGGCGTAATAGGTTAGTAATAATTAACATCCTGTATTACAGGTACAATTAATTGCTCTGGAACGTACGACAAAAGTAGATGGATATTAGCAATAGACCAATGACATGTACAGTAAAAGTAACATGTAATGTAAAATATGTATATATGACCTAAACAGTAGATGGATATTAGCAATAGACCTATGACATGTACAGTAAAAGTAACATGTAATGTAAAATATGTATATATGACCTAAACATATTTAAATAATTACATTGAAATGTATAAAGTATATGCAAACTTTATAATATCTTTAGTAAAATACATCTCTAGAAAAGTATTCAAGTAAACAATGGTAGCTGTATCTAAGCAAATAGAAATTCGGTGATGCATTGTATTTAATCTCTTGTTTGTTTTGTTTATTGTTACGACTTTCTTCAGGTTACACTATAAAATACTATGTATATAAAGAAGGTAATCGGAATAAGTATATATGCATACAATCAAACCTTCACCTAGTTAGTGTGTGTAGCAGAGACTCAAGATTAATAAGACATGGCCACACTGGTAATTGTGCATGGTTTGTCTTTACCTATAAAAGAGCATCCGCGTTAAGGGGGGTCACCGGCTTTTTTCTCTTTCCCTGGCTTGTATCCATTCGGTCCCATTCAGCCTTCTGTTTGAAGACGTTTATCCCCATCCAGGTGTCGATTTCTTCCTGGCGAGCGATAGCGAGCCAGCAGTGTATGGAGAAAGCCGACTTCGCCGGAGACATTTTTCTATCGAAAAATTTACATATTTAGCTTGCTGTCAAAACAAAAATGTATATATGCTGGCTCGCTACCGCTCGCCAGGAAAATATTGACACCTGGATAGGGGTAAACGTCTTAAAACGGTAGGCTGAATGGGACCGAATCGATACAAGCCAAAGAGAGAGAGAGAGAAAGAGAAACAAAGCAGGTGACCTCCCCGCTAAGCTTAGTTTGTCTGTTGCTGCTCGCATTCCTCTATGTATTCCTTTGTATTTGTATGAACAGAGTAATTATAGTGTCCAAAATAACATACAATTTTAAAGTTATATCATTGTTTTTACAGGGTAGGAAAGATCACTGAGTCAGAAATAGCGAGATGTTGACTGTCCATCTATTTCAGCAGCCTTACACTGGTACAGGCCACCATTTGCCACTATATTGGCCACAATATAACCTTGGTTTATGGGATGTAGGTAAAGTCACGGTCAGGAATTCGTAGTCTACTCTTTAGGTGTCCTATGGGGTACCGTATTGGTTATCGCTTCCTGTTCACAGCGTTCCACAGAATAAGGATTAGATTCTCAGACTTTAATATAATGAGTCTCTCATCCCATACCTCTGTTCAGATGGCAGCATATAAAAACCTGCAGTGTATTCCATTAACATCAGCAAGTTGGTACGTCCGAGCACTTTGTTAGACTAGCTGTACTCTCTATAGGCCTAACGAGACACTGGCTAGCGTTATGTATGCTACACATGTCAGCTGGTCGCTCGTAACATCTAACCTTGATAGATTTCATATACATGTTTTCATTTAATAGAGCAGTGACATTGCGAAGATTATTATTAACCTATTTTGTGTACATGCTTCACACTTTATGAACAGTAATGTCGTATCTATCACAAATTTGACTTTAAGGTCATATAATTCCAGCGTCATGAGTAATTAGTATGCAAGAACAACGGTAAATTGATTAACACTCTCCACTATATACAGCAATATATTGGTGTGAGACAAATATCCACTTGCTTATAACTATAACCTTATGGCTCATAAATTATAGCCTACTATATGAAAAGCTACTGAAGAATCAGTGTGACTAAAGCGGTTCCGCACTTGACTCTTGAGTGGATGACCCTGGGTTCGCGCTCAGGCTGGATCTCTTAAGGTTTACTGACCTACGGGCGTGGCTTTCCGTACGCTTAAGCCGGTATCACACGAGAGTCAACATTCGATGACCAACATTTTTCTGGCAACATTTCTGAAATATGTTACACTAGTATTAGAAACTAGACTGATTGTAGATGAATTTAGGTAACCGAAATATTTTAAATGTTGACTTCATAAGCTGCCAGACCAGTGTTGAGGATAAATGCTGAGGGAAAAAGCGCTCGTCGGATACCGGCTTTAGTTGCATTGGAGGCATAGTGGAACAGTGGCGCATGTACACATGTACAGTATTATGCTAGCACCTGATCAGCATGGGCGA
Organism: Paralithodes platypus; assembly: GCA_032716605.1. Lineage (NCBI taxonomy): Eukaryota > Metazoa > Arthropoda > Malacostraca > Decapoda > Lithodidae > Paralithodes > Paralithodes platypus. The sequence goes on along the minus strand of CM064496.1, from coordinate 24,016,588 downwards.
GCTCATTACACTTGTTACAGACTATATTCACATCCACAGCCACTCCAACGGTAAAGTAACATCCAAAATGCACTTCACACAATACATAGAACCTTACCAAACCGGACTAAGCCACCGTGATGAGGTACGTACATAGTTTGTCATCGTCCTCTCGGGGATAGGCCGACCCTGCAGTGGATCATATATTAATTAGTTTCATATATATATATATATATATATTTTTTTTTTTTTTTTTTTTTTTTTTTTTTTTTTTTCTTTAATACATACGAGGTTGAAAGAAATGGCAATTTCTGCGTTGGAAATGTTATTATTCAAAGTTTCCAGGTCTCTGATGAGTTTTCGCTGGGTGGCAGGAAGTAGATGAAGGAGATGAGCAAAATTCATGGTGGTACAGGGTTACATAAATGTACATGATGATACAGGATATACGACGCGTTTCACTGGACAACCAGCATTATCAAGTAAGGATGGAATGATATAAACTGGAAACTGGAAACTGGCAACTGGATGTGAGGTAGAGACCCCACTAGTGAAGAAAGTAGAGTTGTAAGTCCAAGGTAAAGTGATGAAAGTCGAAGAGTTGGAGAGATGAAAGATGGTGGGCTGACCACCTTGCTTAGTCATTAACATTAATTGAGTGGTATAGTTCGAGAGTCCTTTGTACTTCTGGAGGGATTATGATGTCATAGCCATCGAAGAGCATGGGCCTTGATGGTATCCTGGCTGAAGAGGGCGGGACGGCAGTAGTGGTTGTTGTTGTTGCTGTTGGTTTGTGCAGTTTGGTGAATTTTCTTGATTCTTCTGGAGGCTCGTCGAAGATAACAGGCATAGATGGTAGTGGAGATGGTGGTGGTTGAGCGGAGGTGTCAGGCTGGAGGTTTGAGGTGGTCCGATGTGTTGTTGGAGTTGCTGGTGCTGGCGGAGTTGTTGTCAGCTCCTCAGCTTTCCTCTTATGCAGGCTCGGTGTTGAAGTTGCTGCCTCCTGGACTCTAGGTGTTCGAGTCTTCTGAAGGCAGAGTGGTCGAGGCAGAAGTTGAGTGTTGGAAGGCTTCTTTTTGGGCGGCTTCTCGGTTCTTCTTCGGGCAAGGAGATCTGGAGGGATGATGATGGTAGGCAGGCCATTGGCAGCCAGAAGAGCAGGCAGAAGCACAGAAAGTCCCACCAGGAACTAGAAAGAATATCCCAAGTTTTAGTAAATAACGGATACTCCAACTCCGACATCTCCAGCACCATCAGCCACCATCTTGAAAAATGGTACACCCAAAGCCCTCCCAACATTGACCCCCCCAATGAAATTAAGACCTTCTACCGCAATTACATGTCCTCTGAACACAAAAATGACGAGGCCGTCTTAAAAGAAATAATCTCCAAGCATGTCCACCCAACCAACCTGGAAAACAAAATAAAATTAATAATTTATTACAAATCCTCCAAGACCTCCACCCTCGTTCTCCGCAACAAACCAGCCTCCACCAAGATAAAGAGCCCGATGACCGACGATCACGTCATTTACCAACATACCTGTAATTATGAGGACTGTGGACCTCATTCCTATATTGGTGTGACGCAGACTCGTCTTTCACGTAGGTTAACTCTTCACCTTCAGGCTGGAGCCATCAAAGACCACTATCTCACCCCTAACCACCCTCACCTCACACGCAATGAGTTTTTTTTTTTTTTTTTTTTTTTTTAAGAGACAATGAACGGAGGAAGGAAAAACACAGATAAAACAAAAAGGTCCATGTGCCTAAAGGCATCCTCCATTCATAAAATGTTTGTAACAACTGGATTTAAACATTTTGTTGATTGTAAGTTTGTGGAAAGCAATTCGAGGGAAGTGAATTCCAAAGAGTAGTAGCTCTGGGGATAAATGAATTCTGATAAGCAGAAGTTCTGCATTGTGGAGGAGAAAGTGTAAATTCATGGGCGCTCTCAGCTGCCCTAGTTCTACGGGGAAAGATGTGGAGAGGCGCACAATTGAAGCAAGTTCCTCGGAACAATTGCTGTGAAAATATCTGTAGAATAATGCAAGGGATGCAAAGTTTCTTCGTATGGCTAATGTAGGAAGGTCCTGTGTGATTGCAGGGTTATTGATTAATCTAATAGCTTTTATTTTGAATTTTGTCCAACTGCCTCAATGCAACCCCTCCACTTCCACCCACAGAGGTGAACAGTAATCCATCTGAGAGCGCACATGACTTTTATATATTACGGCCAACTGCTCGTCAGTGAAGAATTCTCGAACTCTGTACAGGAGTCCCAGTTTTTTTAGAGGCATTCTTAGCAATGCTTCTAACATAATGTGTCCAGCTCAAGTTAAATGTTACACCGAGAATGTCAATACTAGGGGAAGTGGGAATATTTACATCATTAACAAATATATGGGAGTCAGTGAGATTCTGTCGGTTAGAAAATTGAATGTTACTTGGTTGTCTGTGCATTAAAGGAAAAACTAGATTCTCTTGTCCCCATTCATTAATTCTAGAAAGAAAGGTCCTGGTTCAGAGAAATTGCAGTGTTTTATTTTTGAATTTATAAGATCGGGGTTGGGTGAAAGAATTGGTAAATGTGAAGGAACTGTGGAGTGTTGAGTTATCTGCGTAGGAATGTATTGATTATGAGTGGTAGATATGAGATCATTGATATGAATGAGGAACAGAGTTGGGGCCAGAACTGATCCCTGGGAGACACCGGCGTTTATTGAGTGAAAATTGAGATAAAGGCCATCTACCATTACACATATTTTTCTGTTATGAAGATAAGAAGAAATTAGTGGAACTAATGATGCAAGGCCGTAGTGTGACATCTTCGACAATAAAGATTGATGCCAGACTCTATCAATGCCTTTGATATATCCATGCTATTGTATGTGTTTCACCATGTTGGTCTGTACTTGGTTGATTTGATGCGTAAGAAGGCAAAGAATGTCTGCAGTTGATCGACATCGTCTAAAACCATATTGCCTATCCACTGATTAATTTATATTCTCAGATGCTTAATTAGTGATTATTTAATATAATTTCAAAACTTTGGGGCCAAGAGTGGAAGTTCTAGCTATTGGTCTGTAGTTTGATGGATCTGAAGAGGCACCTTTTTTAGGAACTGGATGGATGTTTGCTTCTTTCCAGGTACTGGGAAGCATGAGGTATGAGTACACAGACGGAAAAAAAAAATTTTGCCAATACAGGAGCGAGCACCAAGGAGCAATTCTTAAGTACTATTGGAGGAATTTCATCTGGACCAGGAGCCTTATCTACTGAGAGATTCTGCAAAATAGTTTTGACATGTCTGGTGTGGATCTTAAGTGAGGGAATTTCAGGGGAATTAAAATTAAGTACAGGGACATCTTGATTTATGTCATCTAAGGTTGAGTTGGTGGAGAAATATCTGCAAGAAGGTTAGCTTTACCTCGTGGTCACTTACAAGATTGCCAGTCGGAGATTTTAATGGTGGAATGGATGAAGCAGTATGAAGTTGGATTTTGAATGAGTTAAGAGTAGACCAAAATATTTTTGTTATCATTTGGATTATTTAGAAGTTTATTTGCCTGTTTTTGGAGAAAGTTTGATTTAGTTTAAGTTTAATACAGTTTTGGCATGATTCTATGTTTCTAAGTAATTAAAGGCTTCATGTGTTTTTGATCTTGTGTATTGCATTGTAGGCTATTGCTTTTTGTTCAGTTACTCTAGCACAATTATGGTCAAACCATTTAGGTGAATTAGATCTTTTTACTGTACTTTTGATGAGGAATAAAAGTTTCCATTCCAATTTTTACAAAATCTTGTATGTGGCTAAGGGGGGGGTGCATCATTAGAAAAGAAGGGGGCCGAGGAAATATAAAAAAAGAACCCTTGAAGACCCTCCCAGTCTGCCCTATCGTAATGCCATTTAGTCACCAAAACAGGTTCAGAGTGGGAAGGTGTGGTAGGTGATAGACAGGTGGCCTGTATCAGACAGTGATCAGAAGATCCAAGTGGGGACCTCACTGTAACATCATAATTTTCTGAATTGGTTGTTAAAAATAAGTCCAGTAGGTGGGAATTATGATTAGGATTATCTGGTACACGGGTGGGTTGGTTGACTAGTTGAATGAGATTAAATGAGTCTGCAAATACCTCACATTCAAGACCAGCATCATCAGTCCTGGCTGAATGAGTGAGCCATTCAACATTATGGACATTAAAATCACCCAACACAGTGATTTCAGAAGAAGCATTTAAGTTGAGGACACTGAGTTGTGAGGACAGAGAATCAAAAAGACTTTGCTCTGGAGGAGTATTTGGGGAACGGTAGATGCAACATATGTATTTAATTTACCAGCAGAAATTAATTTGTATATAGAATAATCAAAATAGGGACAATTGAAACTAGTAACCTCCTCCAGGGCAATTTCAGATTTTGCGAAGCAACATACACCACCTTTAGGTCTGAAATTTTGGAGCAGTTGATAACCTGGAAAATTAAATCTAGATGTGTCAGATGTGGATGTTACTTGAGTCTCTGTCAAAAAAAGGAGAGTAGGGGATTCTGCTTGAAGAAATTGGTGTACAGAATTGATGTTAGAGTGAAGTCCCCTTATATTACTAAAGAAATAGCTGTACTGACAAGCAGCTTTGGGACGTTGCAATGCTCTTGACACAGTCGCAAGATGCCGACCGGGAGGGCCCTGTGTCAATACCCCAACCCTGCCGGGGGTGGATATCCGAGGGACCACCAGGTTTGCTCTTAACAATTGTACTGCCATATTTAAGGTAAGTGTATGGTGTTACATGTATGGTATGTAGTGGGAAGAGTAGTATTTTATGGATAGAGGATAGCGATGTAGGGCAATGTCGTGAAGTTGGATGTGTATGTTATATAAAGAGGGTTTTCCTGATACCCCTGATGTGTGAGGCAGAAAGATATGTATCCAGCTACCAAGGCCTGGGAGAGAAAATGGAATTCAGGCTATTCCCTGAGTCTCCCGAAACCTTGGCGGTAGTACTTCCCTGGGCGGGGCTGCCTACCCCTACTACCTACAAAGAAGTTAGAGAAACACACCACCATACTCGATAAAGAAAGTGACCCAAGGAGATTACCTATACTCGAAGCTTTATATATCCAAGCCTTACATCCCAACATCAACAACCAAACTCTGGACCTTCAGATCCTTCCTTCTGCCAAAAGGCACTTTCCTACAGGACCTAACACCCCCCCTCGCCCCCCGGTGCCCTTGACGCAGCCCCCCGCGCTACCTCCTTCAGCTTCGTCTTCCGCAGGCGCCATACAACTTAGGCCACGCCCCTCGACACGCAGCCAATCAGCTTCGACCCCACCAACAGACCACCATCCCGCATCCAGTGCGCATGCGTGAAGCGGTTCTCCCTTTCTCTCTCCTAGAATACCCCTCCACCAATAGCAGACTTTTGCCCCTGATTTTCGCCTCCTCTGATCCTCCACCCTCTATATATACCCTTCCTGTTTACCTTTTATATCCTCATGTGATACCCAAGCCAGCAAGGAGTCACCCCCAACGCGCCCCTGTCGACCTTGCCCTGGCCAGTCTCTTTAGCAGCTAAATCAGGAAAACCCTCAGGCAGCTCCAGTTAAGCCTGGACACCTTTTTCTCCTGCTAAAATTCACTTCATCCAACTAATTCTTGTCCTATCCCCACTTCCCCCTAACCCCCTGTCACTACTCAATTTGACTTGACTTGACCTTTTATATCATTCCATCCTTACTTGATAATGCTGGTTGTCCAGTGAAACGCGTCGTATATCCTGTATCATCATGTACATTTATGTAACCCTGTACCACCATGAATTTTGCTCATCTCCTTCATCTACTTCCTGCCACCCAGCGAAAACTCATCAGAGACCTGGAAACTTTGAATAATGAAAAAAATAAAGAAATTGCCATTTCTTTCAACCTCGTATGTATTAAAGAACATTTATTACCTGGTCTACATCAGCTTTACTCTGTTAAAGTAGTCATGAGAGAGAGAGAGAGAGTGAGTGAGAGAGAGAAAAAAAGAGAGAGAGATAGAGAGAGAGAGAGAGCGCCTCGTTCTCATTGCTTTCCACTTAACCTTGAATTGTTCCAAGTATCAAGGTGTATCATAGTTAAATACACTTAGCCTAAACATATTCAAATGTATATATTAAAACAGTGAGAATGTGCCAATTAATTAATACTTCAATTAGCCGCGTATAAGAAAATAAACAATATTTAAAACATATCCTAATTGCGTATTACGAATTTCAACCTGCCTCGTGAAATTAAAACTTCAATTTTGTATAATGTTTGAAATTAGTGGCTTTAATTATTTATATGACAACTAAGGATAGGCCGCGTTTTAGTATATATTATTGTGTGAAAGTTATTTGTGTTATCATTGCTTGCATAAATTGAGATAAATCGAGCGAGAGTTCCATGGAGTTAAAAGGAATGTTTAGTATCTCAGAGATCTTGTGGTCCATTCCGAGGAGATACTTAAAGTGGAAGGAGAGAGACTGCACTGCACTCTTTACAGAGTGTGCACAATACTATCTACTTTCTTCTTGAACTGCTTTACTGAAGAACTATCTACAACTTCAGAGGACAGTTTGTTCTAGGTAGAACAGATTTTATATGTGAAAAAGTGTCTACAAATAGTGTTGAACCTTTTCAATTATAATTTCCAGCCATGGTTGCATGTTGTATTCATATTAAGGCTAAACATTTTGCTATAATCCACATTGTCAAACCCATTAAGTATTATAAACACTTCAATGAGCTGACCTCGTAGTCTGCGTGTCTCCAACGGGAAGAGACCAAGAGCTCTCAACTGGTCCTCGTAGCTCATTCTTCTAAGCGATGGAATAAGCTTTGTATCCCTAGCTTGTACTCTTTCCAGTCGGTCTATATGAACAGCAGAGAGAGAGAGAGAGCAGGTTTTAACTCGTCCCTTAATGCCATAAGTGTAATGTATGTGTTATGGTAATCAAAATAGACGTAGCACACGATCTCCCAAATAAGGGCAGAACGCGCAAAAAACTATGCCTACTCCAATGTACCTGCTTATATTCTGTAAAGTATATCTAGCGAAACAAAATATTCTGATTGTCTTGTATGTTAGTCTGGTGAAATTATTATGCAAACGTTTCGTATTGCTTGAGCTGAGTGCCTTTAAATATTTATTTGACAACTTGGGGGGGGGGGGGAGCTGATTTAAATTTATGGGAAGCAATTACACATTATTAATTTCTTAATTTAAGTGTGCCACGTATTGTATTCATAGTGCTGAGAGAGAGAGAGATTTTCACTCCCACTAAACCCCAAATTACAGAAATGAAAATATGCAACTCCGCAAAATAAGACCTATACCACCTTTCCCTTATTATAGCAAGAAAGCACAACATATGCCTTACCAAAATTATGAGCGCATTCCCAATATGAATGTACTTACTTCAATTAAATGCCTATTAAAAACAAATAGATATATATAAACTGTATAGTATATATATGTATATATATATATATAGCCTACTGTATATATATATAATGTTTTTATTTTATTTTTTTTCTATGTGATTGAGGGAGGCAAAAGGCAGAACTGCCTATAGCGAGTGCCTCCCCCATAGTTGAAAGAGTGACAGGGCCAAAATCAAGGGACGTTCGAGCCAAAAATATCTGGACACACGGAGTTTGAAGCAATTGAAGTCATAGGAAGAGGGAAAGACTGATTCTGGGAGAGCGTTCCAGAGCTCAACTGTTGAGTAGAAGAAAGTTTGAGAGTAACGTTTCACTCTCGGGTTGGAGAGTTGCACAGAGTAGGGGTGGGATTGAGTTGCAAGACGGGTACCACGTGCCCTACGTAAAGGAGGTGGTATACACTGGGAAAGCTCTGAGGAACACTGATTATTATAGTAGCGATAGAATAGCGAGAGAGATGCAACATTGCGGTGGAGAGAGAGAGATTGCAGAGAGTTGGTGAGTGGACGGGAGTTAATGATAGGAAAGGCCTTCCTTTCAACTTTGTCTAGGAGAGCGGTGTGAGTAAACCTCCCCACACATGGGAACAATACTCAATACAAGGACGCACTATGCACCTGTACAGAGCAAGAAGCTGTGCAGGGGAAAAGAACCCCCTAAGGTGGTTTAGCACACCCAGCTTCTGGGAGGCTCCCTTAGCAAGACTGGTAATATGGTCCTTCCAACTGAGAGCAGAAGAAAAAGAGACACCAAGAATATTGAGAGAAGATGAAGGATTGATTTTTGTATTGTTGAAGAATAAGGGATAGTCCGCTGGGAGTTCCTTACGGGTAGATAGATGGAGAAATTGGGTTTTGGAAGCATTAAAGGTAACAAGGTTTTCTCTGCCCCATTTGGTGATAGTATTTAGATCAGAATTTAAGAGTTCTATGGCTTCATTATGTTTGTCATTGAGGGATTGCTGGCTGGGGCGTTCTGAAAAACTAATACAGTAGTGTATGGTTGAGTCGACTGCGTATGAATGGATGGGAATTGAGGTACAGTTGAGGAGATCATTTATAAAAATTAGAAAGAGAATAGGAGATAGGACAGAGCCCTGAGGAACACCGAAGTTTATAGGGTGAGGAAGTGAAAGATGGCCGTCCACAACCGCGGCTATGGAACGGCCGGAAAGGAAATTAGAGACAAAGGCACAGATGGAGGGATAGAAACCGAAGGAGGGTAGTTTAGAAATTAAAGATTTGTGCCAGACTGTATCGAAGGCTTTCGATATGTCTACTGCAATAGAAAAAGTCTCACCGAAGTCCCGAAAGGAGGATGACCAAGAGTTAGTAAGATATGAAAGAAGATCACCAGTAGAGCGACCCTTAAGGAAGCCGATCTGGCGATCTGAGAGCAGATTATGAGAAGAGAAATGCTTAAGAAATTTGGAAGCAAGAATAGTTTCAATTTTTTTTAGAAAGACAAGAGATGAGAGCAATTAAACGATAGTTGGAGGGTTGAGAGCGGTCACCCTTCTTTGGGACAGGTTGAATGTGAGCAAACTTCCAGCATGAAGGAAAGACGTTAGAGGATAGACAGAGACGAAAGAGTTTGCCTAGGGAGTCAGCAAGGAAGCACAGTTTTTGAGAACAACAGGAGGAACACCGTCCGGACTGCAAGCCTTATTAGTATTAAGCTCAGAGAGGGTAGAAAGTATATCTTTAGAAGAGATTAGGATATTAGGCATAAGTAAGAGAGAGGAGGGTGGAGAGGAAGGAATAGCACCGGAATCATCCAAGGTGGAGTTTCTAGCAAAAGTTTGAGCGAAGAGTTTAGCTTTGTCAGAGGAAGAAGTGATGGTTGTGCCATCAGAGTGGGAAAGGGGAGGGAAAGACGAGGAGGAGAAATTGTTGGAGAGGTTTTTGGCTAGATGCCAGAAAGCTTGGGAAGAGCTAGAGTTGGATAGTTCAGTGCATTTATTATTGATGAAAGAGTGTTTGGCAAGTCGAAGAACAGATTTGGCTTGATTCCGGGCAGAAACATAGGAAGAATGAGAGTCTTGAGTGTTAAGGCGTCGGTACCGTTTGAATATATATATATATATATATATAAAAATGGAATTATTGTTGATCTGGGAGGAAATTACTGGGGTTTTAATTTTACGGGTCACATAATAATGTAGTGATGTGATGAGAGGAGGACACTGGTGGACTATGTCAGTACTCTGTTGTGTGAATTCTTAACCCGTGGAGCCCCGGCTAGTTTTGTAATGTTTGTTCACCAGAACCCGGCCGGTTTTCAATTTTTTTTTTTATTCCAGAAACAATAGCGAATGGGTTAGGAATGAAGGAAAAACCACGAAAACTGCTCAAAAAGCTTAAAAAATGGTCCTACAGAGCCCCCGAAAACGTATTTTCCAAGAGTAAAAAATTGAAGGCAATTACCCCCAAAAAAACAGGTTATTGCGCGCTCACGTGCACGCACGTGGACTTTGAGAGTTTTCAACCATCGACACGGTTGCGTGGGATACGTACACAGTTCCCATACAAATCTGAGCCCTCTTGAGTGGCTACATCTGAAGTTACAGTCGGCGCAATTAGGGTGACGCGCCAGGCGCGTCTCTGGGGCTGTGCGTTACATACATCGCCGACGCGTCAGACGCGTCGCTGGGGCTGTACGGGTTAACTCAATATTATCAGAGATTTGTGATATTTCGTAGGTGTCATAAACTGCCTTGCTTAATATTTCACTCATATACTCAACTCCTTTGTTTGAAAGATGAACACCATCCCCCTAGTACATGTTTGGGTTTCCCTCAAAATTCCTCCAGTTGTGAACAAAATGCACCTTTTTGGTTGCACACATAGCCTGGACTGCATAATTTATTTCAATGGAGAGAGAGTGAGAGGGAGAGAGAGAGAGCGCAGTGGGGAGGCACAGCCCTTTATGCCACATGAACTAAACTACTGACAAGCTCAAAATTAAGCACACACAAAAATTAACCTGCACGCTCAATAAAATTAAAACAAAATGACAGAATTAATGATACAAACAAAATTACCTGGATGGACAAATTTACTCACATGCACAACATTCGTACATGCAAATTATTGTCAAAACACACACAATTGCTCACAGGCATCAATATACCCACACACACACAATTACTCACACATACAACATTACTGACACTGCACATATCCAAAATAATTATCCACACGCACAAAATTGTCCGCACATAAAATTTCCTACAAACAAAAAATTACCCACATACACATAATTACCCACACACTTCAATTTATCAACACACACACAATTACTCACACACACATTTATCCACACAAACAAAACTCTCCCACACATTATATTACTCACACACACACAAACGTACACAAACAAAATTACCCACATACAATTACTCACACGCACAAAATTACCCACACACAACATTACCGACACGCACAAACGTACCCACACCAAAAAAATACCCACACCCACGAAATTACAAACACGCACCAAATTCCCCACATGAACAACATTTTTCATATGCTCAAAATTGCCAACACTCACAAGTTGTTGGATGTTTGGGCAATTGTGAGCATGTGGAAAATGTTGTGCATGTTGGTAATTTGGTGCGTGTGGGTAATTTGTATGTACCCACGTACATAGTTACACCCACACACAGAAGTACCCACATGAAGAAAATTACCCATGTGTCTGTAAAGTTCCAACCCTATCTGTGAACAGGGAGGTAGAGTGGAAAAGGGCTTGACATTACTGGGTGTTTGTTCAGCGTTCGACGAAGGTTTCGTTGATTTGTGACGTTTGTTTCATTATACTGTACAGATAGATTAAAAACCAGACTTTTTGTATTGCTTCAACTGATTGCTTTATATGTGACAACTTATAGGTGCATCATATATGGAATATACTGTATATATTGAGTATGGGGTGTTTCTCTAATTTTGATGAGCATTTTTGTAATATATTTATAGTTTATATTCCTCTCGTGGTAAAGGGAGTAGACTATTCGTGTATAAAGTTGTATTCATATATTTTCAAATAAGCTTGAATAATACTATTGGAAATAGATATGCGTATCACGGCTCACAACCAATCTCCTTCATATATATAAATGTATATACATATAAATATATATTTTTTTTGTTTTCTATGTGAATGAGGGAGACAAAAGGCACAACTGCCTGCAGCGAGTGCCTCCCCCAGAGTTCAAATAGTGTCAGGGCCGACATCAAGGGACGTTCAAGCTAAAATGCATGGACACATGGAGTTTGAAGAAATTTAAGTCATAGGAAGAGGGAATGACTGATTCTGGGAGAGAGTTCCAGAGCTCAGCAGTTGAATAGAAGAAAGTCTGAGAATAGCGCTTCACTCTTGGGTTGGAGAGTTGCACAGAGTAGGGGTGGGATTGTGTTGCAAGGTGGGTACTACGTACCCTACGTAGCGGAGGTGGTATACACTGGGAAAGCTCCGAAGAACACTGATTATTGTAGTAGCGATAGAATAGCGAGAGAGATGCAACATTGCGGCGAAGAGAGAGATTGCAGAGAGTTGGTGAGTGGACGGGAGTTAATTATACGAAAGGCTTTCCTTTCTACTTTATCTAGGAGTGCGGTGTGAGAGGATCCTCCCCACACATGTGAACAATGCTCAATACAAGGATGCACTGTGCCTCTGTACAGAACAAGAAGCTGCGCAGAGGTAAAGAACCCCTTGAGGCGGTTGAGCACACCCAGCTTTTGGGAGGCTGCCTTAGCGAGACTGGTAATATGGAGGTGGATTCACTAACGGTCGTACGATCCGAAAACTCCCTTACCGTTCCCTTACGACTCAACGCTGGTATTCACGAAGCGTCGTAGCGGCCATCTTTGATCGTAGGCAGCCCCTTTCGCAAAGGGTGGTCCGGACCACCCTTACATGAATATGACCCGGATATAGGTACACAAATATCGATAACACAACCCGCGACCATTACAAATTCGTCTGCAGTATAGTTCTTTATGACACACTCCTGTGTACTCCTGTACAGAGTTCGAGAATTCTTCACTGACGAGCAGTTGGCCGTAATATATAAAAGTCATGTGCGTTCTCAGATGGATTACTGTTCACCTCTGTGGAGTGGAAGGGGAGTGGTTGCATTGAGGCAGTTGGACAAAATTCAAAATAAAGCTATTAGATTAATCAATAACCCTGCACTCACACAGGACCTTCCTACATTATCCATACGAAGAAACGTTGCATCCCTTGCATTATTCTACAGATATTTTCACAGCAATTGTTCCGAGGAACTTGCTTCAATTGTGCCGCCTCTCCACATCTTTCCCCGTAGAACTAGGGCAGCTGAGAGAGCCCATGAATTTACACTTTCTCCTCCACAATGCAGAACTTCTGCTTATCAAAATTCATTTATCCCTAAAACTACTACTCTTTGGAATTCACTTCCCTCGAATTGTTTTCCACAAACTTACAATCTACAAATGTTTAAATCCAGTTGTTACAAACATTTTATGAATGGAGGATGCCTTTAGGCACATGGACCTTTTTGTTTTATCTGTGTTTTTCCTTCCTCCGTTCATTGTCTCAAAAAAAAAAAAAAAAAAAAAACACACAAGTTATTATTGAGGCAATAATAGCGCAATATGATTGTTAACTTGTGTTTACAACACCATTAAGGCATTTAATACAAAGTATGAATATATTTGTATCCTTAATGTCTTATGACAGGCCGAATTAAGCTATGAATAGCCTACATATGCCAGCCTAGAGCTAGTCAAGGTTAATTGATGCACAAATTCATGTGCTGCGACAATATGTAGCCTACCATTAGTAGATTTTAACCCTCATTTATTGCGGAAATGTTTTATTCCAACTCCCCACCACTCTGGGTTACATTAGGGTAGCGTGTTCCTCAACAAATTTGAAAGTATCACAGGAACAAAATTATGAAAAGAATTACCCTAGGCATAGCCTAATATAAATAAATAATAAATGGTGTTGTGAATAATTTTGTTAAGCCTAGCCTAGGCTATAACCTAGGTTTATTTTGAAAAAGTTATGGCTATTTAGGCTAGAAAAATTAGGCCTGCGTATGGTATTTTGGTTAGGCTAGCAATGCCTAGCTTGGTGTAGCCTAAGCATAGTAAAGTAGAAGCCTAGACGGCAAAGATGGTGTTTGCAGCCGTACCGTCCTCCTTGTTAACTAGCTGTTATTAGTCCCATGCTGGTAATATATTTGATGATGGCAATAAGTCATGCGAGGTGAGGGGGACAAAGCCCCCCTCAACCTATCATTATATCCCATGGCCAACTGTTGGGCAATAGGTTGAGTGGGGCTTTACCCCCCTCATCCCCCATGACTTATTGTCATCACCATATATATTTCCAGCAGGGGGGCAAATAACAGCTGGCCGTGGGATAATTTTGTAATTAAATGCAGTCAAATTAGACGCGAACATAACCGAGCCTGCAACTTCATCTAAACAAGGACAATACGCCCGTTAACACCACCCTTACCAAGGTAAGAGTTGTGTTAGCGGGTGTACCGTCCGCTTTGTTTACATAGTCGAACACTCTGTTATATTCGCATCTAATTTGACTGCTCTTATTTGCCCCTGCTGGTAAAATATATGATGATGACAATTTCATGAGGGGTAGGGGGGATCTAAGCCCCCTCACCCCATTATTGTATCCCATGGCCAGATGTTGGGTGAATTGTTATACTACCAACCGTGGGATACAATAATGGGTTGAGGGGGGCATTGCCCCCTCAACAAAAATGGAGGTGTTATGAATAAACAAATATATTACCCTAGACTAGCCTAGGCTATAGCCAAAAAAAAAAAAAAAAAAAAAAAAAAAAATATATATATATATATATATATATATATATATATATATATATATATATATATATAGCCTAGGCCTATGCTAGGCCTATTTTGAAAAGGTAGATAGGCCTTGAGGTGTTGTGAATACAAAAATATTACCCGTGTCCTATTTTGAAAAATTAGGCCTAGGCTAAGTCTGGCATTTTGGCTTGGCTAGAACTGCCTGTGTAGGCATAGACATAGTAAAGTCTGGCATTTTGGTTTGGCTCGCCCTGTCTAGGTGTAGACATGGTAAAGTAGAACAATATACTGTGGTTAAGGTATAAATAATTCACTAATTTCCAACTAGCCTAACAGATGATTATGAATGATCAATCCGTCCGAAATCCTTTAACTTGGGCCACTAACAGGCTTCCCTGTAGCCTAGCTAGGCTATTTTCTTATCATCAATTCGCAAGATACTCTATTCTTCTTCCTGTTGGCTGTGGTGGATCGAATTAGCCATGCTAAACAATGAACAAGATGAAGGGTTGATTTTTTGTATTGTTGAAGAATACACATATATATATATATATATATATATATATATATATATATACTATATATATATACATAAACATATATATATATATATATATATATATATATATATATATATATTGAGTATATATCACAAATACACGTGAGCCACTAAATGTTTCTAATCTCTCAGTGGGGTTTGAACCCCACAGAGATTAGAAACATATATATATACTGTATATACAGTATATATATATATATATATATATATATATATATATATATATATATAATCATCATTTGCCTAGCAACAAACTGCATATATATGACATCTTAATTGTGCACTAGCGCATACATAGTGATAGGTATGTAAATAAACAGATCTATGTAAACCTACATTAACACACACATACTGTAGGCTATATATAGTTATATAAATAGATAGTATATTGTTGCTTGATGCCTGTTGAATTGCATAATTAAATGGCTCAAGTCAGGCACATTTAAATACATTTAAGGATATATGTTGCACCATCAAATGTGCATGGCTTTGTTTTAGATATGCTCATTTATTGTGTTGCACCTAGTCTTATATACAACTCATGAAGAAATATAATATTGAACTTAAATCCTGAAACACTCAACAATAAAGGTAAAATATATCAACATTTTGAACAGCCGTGGTAAAAATGTGAAGGTTGTGCCCTAAACTTTTTGACCTTATAAATACCCGCTTAATAATCAGCCGCCTGAGTAATTGGGACTCTAATGACCTAATTATAGTCTTGTTGACAATGTAAAGGCTTTTTTGTTATAATATGTTGTAAGTACAATTATGTCGACATAATTGTCAAGGACAAGTAAGCCAGTTAAATTATTGAAATAAATGTCCAATTGTCCAAATACGTTACGTCAGAGTTATTATGTTTCGCTCGCTCGGCAATGTTATGTCTGACAAATGTTGAATATGTTGTATAACATAGTAACATAATTGACAGACGTCCTCTCAATAACTAAACTAAGTCAGGTAAATGTTGCATACTATTTTGTAATTAAAAAGGTATTGTGACGCTTTTTGCTCATATATATTTTGATACGTGTTTTGTGGATTATTTTATACAATTTAGAGTATATTAGCCATTTTAAACCCTTCAGTACGATAACGTCTTACAAATATCTAGCTAACATTACACAATTTTAGTCAGCTTAAAAAGTGCCCTATCTGGTGCGACGCAGGCCTTTTTGGACCCTCCCTGTTACACTTCATTAGATTTGAAATTTGTAGACGTTTCTCCTCATAAGTTTTGCTATTATTAGACACTTCACTCCATTCAGGGTTTTTTTTCTCGGGACGAGTGATAGCGAGTCTCTAAGTCAAGAGAAATCGGCTTGCGGCCGATATATTACTTATTCCGAAAACAAACAAAAATGTACATACTTAGCTTGAATGGGGTCAAGGGGCGTTATTTGGTCAATATAGGTCGCATTACAGCTACCGCACTTATATTGGTAAACCACCGAGGATTGCAGAGAGTCAGATATTCGGTCCTTGAACCTTATCCTGAATATTATTCCTAGGGGGTAGAGGAGAAACGGATATAAAGTAAATAATTAGACCTGGGAAGATGAAATAGCCTAGGCTATAAATATGATACCGGGTCGGCGTTTGACTTACTTGTAAACATGTATGTGTAGGTTGTTGTTGTTGTTCCCTAAGCTGCCTGGCCGAACAGCCCCAAGGCCCTGAGCAAGGCCAAGGCCATAACCGAGCGACCCCACAGAACCCTCCCCGCCGACCACAATAAAGCCTGGGTGACCAAAGCCACTCCATGGCGGGGAGCTGAGGAGGGTGCGGAAATGCCCGGGAAACCACAGCCCCACCCCGGGTCCTGTGTCCCTCAGCAATTATGAAGAGAAAGTTGAGGGGCAAGGGGAAAATGTGACGCTTTGGCTTCCAATCTTGGTAGATTGGGAGGTCAATCCACGTTAGAGACGCCGTTACTTGAGATCTAGAAAATATATAAGTAAAAGGAACAGTCAGAGTAAGCTATGGGTATGGCAGAGATTGCTCAGTTCTCACTCTGATAGACCAGCCCATCACCACATGTATGTGTAGGTTATCTGTGGTAGTCCCAGTAATATCTATGAAGTACTTCTAGTATTAAAGGAACTTAGCTGTGATGATAAGAGTGTAGGTTAGGTGATGGACATGTCGGTAGGTGTAGTTCAGTGAAGTTCTGTTGTTATGTGGCAGCAACTGGTGGTTGTTGTGTATGTGTGAGGTGTACTGAGATACCCTTTTATTGTAACAATATAAATATATTTAAGGGTTCTATATTGTCTCCCATGATTAAATAATAAGGGAAAATAAACTAAGATATAATTGGTGCAACCACAGTAATATTTATTCACAAAGATAAATAAAGTAATGCGTATAAACAAAAAGGAACCAGCTGTCGTGAACCCGGGAAATTCAAACTACGGTATATATAACAGCTAGGATTCAAGACAAACCTGAAGCAGTAAGACAGAGGGAATGCTGGTTTAAATATAACTTTCAGAGAAACCTAAGGGTAAAAATCTTGGGTTAATAAAAAAGCTATATTTATTGTTATATTCCTTTTTACGGAAGCAAATCCTAGGCAATTAGAAATAAACTAGATAAATTAACCCAAGATTTGTACCCTCAAGTTTCTCTGAAAGTTATATTTAAACCAGCATTCACTCTGTCTCGCTGCTTCAGGTTCAAGGACCGAATACCTGACTCTCTCCAATCCTCGGTGGTTTACCAATATAATTGCGGTAGCTGTAATGCGACCTATATTGACCAAGCAAAGCGCCATCTATTAACCAGGATTGCTGGGCATAGGGGTAGGTCGTTAAGGACGGGTTTGCCACTCTCAAAACCGTCTTATTCGGCTATTCGAGACCACTCTGAAGCGGCAGATCATTTCATTAATTTAGAACATTTCTCCATTCTATACACAGTCACTGACGATGTTACAAGCCATCTAACCGAGTCCCTTTTAACTCCGAGTTTGGATACTCAAGACTCCTCCATTCCATTACAAAGTTTTTAATGGTATGTTATTATGATTGTTATCATTTTCTCTCTTAGTTTGCATATATTTTTATGTCAGTTAGTTAGGGTTGTTACGTTTAGTCACAGTATCAGTTAATAAAACTATTGTATATTATATCAAATTTAAACTTTAGATATTAATAATTTGTTTTTACTTCATTTTAGGCTTGAAAATTACTCCGTATAGGGTCGAAACGATTTATATATATATATATTACGATATAATGCATCGAGTAACTATAATTATATACTAATATTTATACACACGAAAACATATTATATAAACCCAAACCTTTACACGGAGTCCGGTTGAAAATATAAAATACACACATATCTATTCCTGCTGGCCTCTCAACCCCTCCCATCCCCACTCCCTCCCTCACACCCATGCCATGCCTCCCCACCACTCTATAACCCCTTCTCTTCCCCCCACACACGCCCAGAAGATTATTTTGTGCAACCGCGTTCGTGCAATCAATTATTGTGGTACATGGTGTGCAAAGTCGACTAACGGGGTTAATATTATGTGAACGTAATATACTTTTCATTTATATCATTAAATCATATATATGGTGTATTAGTTCTGGCATCAAATGTTCTCTCTCTCTCTCTCTCTCTCTCTCTCTCTCTCTCTCTCTCTCTCTCTCTCTCTCTCTCTCTCTCTCTCTCTCTCTCTCTCTACTTGATCAGTGAAAAATGTAAAGAGTTGCTCTGTGGACTGTTCTGTGGGGTGTTAATGTAAATAAGGTAACACCGCCTCTTATCTCAATGACCGTCTTACACACTCTTAAGTTTTTATATACTAGTGTGTTGTACAGTACATAGGTTAGAGTAATGTATACGATTATAGGGTATGGATAGAATGTGTTGACTAATATTTGTGTTGCCTTATGTAGTTGTGCGCTCCAATGGCTGCACACCCATGTCAATATGCATAGCACTCAAAGAAGACAATACCATGTTGTAGTATATCCCAGATGCTGCAGAACTTGGCTTTAAAGGTTTAAATATTTAAATGAAGGTATACATATTAGTGTTTACGAGTTTACAGTTGAGGTACAGTTTTCCGCACATATTCTATTCTGTTGGGGTCGTGATTAGGCAGCGCTGCACCCACCTCCCCAACCCCCCTCCCTCACTCCATCTCCAACCAATATGAGGTGGAGGTAGGGAGGGGGGTTGGGGAAGTGGTTGTAGCACTGCCAAAGCACGACCCCAACAGAATAGAACATGTGCGGCAAACTGTACGTTCCAAGCAAGACATTACCATCGATAAATTAACAGATAAATTATTAGATTAAGATATGCATCCAAAATTAATGGTTTGCCGAATACCGTGATGATTATTTAGGTGAAATCTAGAGACACAGTCATTACTTCGACGCTTCGACAACATCAACAAAATAGTACAGAGTTACGGTTTATTTGACACACACATGAAGTCTGTCAAGGGGAGGTTTTTAGTTTGTGCTCTTAGACTTCCATACAATTTAATATTACAACCCCTAAACCTCCTTTCAAGATAAATTTGTAAATTTTTCGGTAGCAAAATATCCAGGCCGAAGGTCGGTTCCTCTTAAATTTCAGGCTCGCTATCGCTCGCCAGGAAAAATTCGACATCTAAATGACACGAAAGGTCTTATAATTAACAGATTTGGGTCAAATGTTCTTAAAATCGTCAAACTATTGGGGCAAGCGTCTTCAAATTTTAAAAGCAATGGGGCTTAACATGAGGGGGAAAGGGGTCCAGAAAAAAATCCTTAAGTGGAAATCTCTCCATAAAATCAATATAGTAGGTTAAAATTACAGCTTATGATCAATGTTGTAGGCAAAATACACACTTTAATCTTACACAATGTCCATTCTACAGACAAACATACACATCTGACAATCTTGAGAACTATTAACTCCTTCTGTACCGGTGATGTACTTTTAATTCATTTCTGGCAACTATTAGACGACTTTGTTCAGCTTAGGAAGAACGTCTACTCATTAAAAGGTCACATACTATCTCAATTAATCTTCTTTGCTACCATATTTCTTTCTTAAGCTTCATAAAATCGTCAAAATGTAGCCGATATCAAATAAAAAAGTCGTCGCCGGTACAGAAGGGTTAAACAAAAATAGTTAGAGATAATTGTCTATAGAAATATGGCTTCATCTCTTAATTACACAGTGTATCATCAATGGTATCTCCGAACTACTGACGTGAAATGTACGGGACTGTACAGAACTGAACTGAGTAAAATAAACTAGCCCTCTCTCTCTCTCATCCCCGCACCCTCTCCCCCCCATCCCCCCACCCCCACCTGACACCCCCAGGGGCCGCGGTCGTGATAGGGTCGGAATTTCTCCAGAGTTTTCCACAGAATTTAAAGGCAGTTAGGAATTTGCGAGATGCGGAATTTTTCTCTTCCGTTCCATCTTCCCAAGTACTCGTTTCTTGTTCGTTCTCGTGTTCTACCTCCATCCCCCCCCCCCCCCTCTCTCTCTCTCTCTCTCTCTCTCTCTCTCTCTCTCTCTCTCTCTCTCTCTCTCTCTCTCTCTCTCTCTCTCTCTCTCTCTCTCTCTCTCTCTCTCTCTCTCTCATTCTCACTATCTCGTGTTCGTCTAGTTTGAGACATAATTTTTTTATTTTAGAATATTGATATAATTATATTCCTTATATAATGCTCGTGTGGTACTTATGATATAACAAGTTCTTAATTATGCTAATTATGTATTTAGCTAGACCAGGTCACATAGTTGCCTAGAAACGTTTATTGAATATGGTAATTGAATATTGTAACAAGGATAGCATGCCTTCAATAAATTGCGTACCATAACTCGCACACGCGGATGCACACAATGTTTCTCATATTCTGTTTATGCATGCACATTTTCTCCAGGACATAAATTGTATCCTTGCTTTCTTATTTTTCTCTCCTTCATTTCGATCATTATTCACTTCCTTTTTGCCATCCTTCCTTCATTCCTTCATTTACTCAGTCGTCCTGTCTTCCTTTCCATTCACCTATTCATAGCCTCCGAATGTGCAGTTGGAATGAATGTACATGCTAAGATTGGTATGCAGGATTCGAAACTGCATAATAAATCGTAGGCTTGTGCAGCATTCTTTAACTGTCTTCGTGGCACAATGTATAAGTGTGTTGATTTTCGGTGTGAGCGTCCTGGGTTCGAATCCCCGGACTGCCACATGTGTTTGTTAATTTCATTAATCGAGTTTAGGAGTAAAGTTGGTTGGTGGAGAGAACATAATAATAAATAAATAATTCAATACTTCCTGCTTTCCTTCCTTCTGTTCGTTCCTTCCATCCTTCTGCCCATCGACCTTAACATCCTTCTCACTATCTTCGCAACGGGGCAATTTCGTATTCAAATTCGATTCCGGTTTCCGCTACTCTAGATTCCGTTCCTCCCGTCTTTTACGTGCTATTTTACGACGCTCTCATTACCGTCTGAGGCTCACCTTACTTGTTCTTCGGGCGTATCGTTAGTTGGCTGAAGGGGAGAAAGATCCGTTTGGGACCCCCTTCTCTCTAATGTTTAGCCCTACTAGTTTTGAGACTTTAGGACGTTGGTTCCATTAGTTTGGGGATTTTATGACGTTTCATCCCATTTCTTTGTCAATATTAGGACCCTTCGTGTCATTTAGGTGTTAATTTTTTTCCTGGAAGCGATAGCGAGCCTGTAATTTTAGGAGGAATCGGCCTTTGGCCGGGACGTTTTTCTACCGAAAAATGTACAAATCTATCTTGAAGGGGGGTCGAGGGGGTGTTTTTCTAAGCTTGATGGAGGTCTAGGGAGGAAACTAAAAAAAAACATATGAATAAATGAATTAATAGACCAAACAAACAGCCACTGTGTGTACAGTATAAGAAGTAAAATATATATAGTAAGTAAAATATGATCATGTATGCATAGTAAATAAAGTATGGCAAAGTGTGTACAGTAAATAAAGTATGGTTAAGTACTGTATGTATAGTAAGTTAAGAATGGCAAAGATTATAGTCAGTAAAGAATGGCAAAGTATTTATAGCAAGAAAAGAATGGTAAAGTGTGTACTGTAAGTCAAATATGGCAAAGTATGTATAAGAAGTAAAGTATGGCAAAGTATGTGTGTCTAGTATGTATGTTGTTGTATCTAGTTAAACTTTTTGTTATCACACACACATTATCGTTTGTTAGATAGCTTAATATTGGGTTAGAGTAACTTAGTTATTACTTTGATAGCCTATGTAAATGCATTTCAAGTACCGTTCTTGTCACTATCATATTAATTGGCGTATTTCATATTTTACAGGCATATCAAACATATTATTTTAATGTGTCATCACTATATACTAACTGATCCAGATTTTCCAGTTTCTTAATACGCCAAGTTAACTTGCTCCCTCCACTTGTTGTCCTTTTTACTTGTTTGCTTAATCTTGTTTTTGTTTTTTTCGGGTGTATTATTATTATTTTTCTTTTTTCAAGCTTACGTTGCTGTTTGTCTTATGTTTTTAATTGTGCTATATTACTAACATCTTCATTCAATCTTTCCTCCATCCTATGACTTAGACTGCTTTTTACCTTGGTGTGACCAGGCATTGTGACCCCAACGTCCCTGAATTTGGCTGTTTGGCTTTGGAGACACTCGTTACAGGCAGCCTGCCTTTTATCTTTTTCATACACATAGAAAAACAATAAAGCCTCATTGTGATTAAATCATCATCATGGCACCACAATATACCTGCACGAGTTGTTCTGATAGGTTTGGCCTTACCATTTTTGTTGATATTAATGTCCTCCGCACTATAAGATCGATGCCCTGACCACGAAGCTGCAATCTCTTCAAGATTTTGTTACAGTTAACGTAGGAGTGTCATAGGCTAAACAAAACATCACCACAATATTGACTGCCACTATTCCAATGCAAGCAGTATCCATACCAGCAGCTTTTCTAGGTATTTTAAAAGCTATTAATGACTGCTCTTCCCAAGGATAACTTTTGTGTCATGTGAGATCATCCCCCTAACCTCGTGTCAAATCCTGTCCATATTACATTAGATACTAGCTACGAAGAAAACACAGAAAATCAGCTTGTGAATGATTCCATGGTCTGCAACCAATTTACAAAGTTCTGAACTAGGACACCCAGGACCAGAAAGCGTTTCTTTATCCCATGTGGCTGTGTGGATGACGTTGTTGCTGCCGTAGACAACCCAAAATCACTCGAGCAAACACTCATCCAAGCACAATGTACATCATCCATGTTGGATCCAATGATGTTCACCGACCCGGTCATAAGTTCTAGCAGGTGATAAGGTCATTTAAGGACAAATCTAACAAAACTACAATCTCAGGTATTGTCCCCGGATTGATGCAGAGAACCGTTTCTTTAATATAACCACCAGTGTAAATCGTCGTCTTTCCAACCTCTGAAGGGAGAACATTGGATTCGTCAACACTTGTGAACAAATTATAAAATATTTTTTTCAGGAGATGGCGTCCATCTGAACCGGGTAGTTGCAGCACGTTTTGGTCATCTACTGAATGATGCGGTAAAAGATTTTCGAACAAATAACGTGGTAGATCATCGTTAGCCAGGCATGCCAGTGCATGTCTCATAAGAACCAGACATTTTTTAAATTGGCAGTCATTATAATGTAAGCCATAGACTACAGTAGATCTGGACTTGACACGAAAATGGAACTTTGCAGTAAGGGATCCAAAATTGGAGAACGAACCCCCAAGTTCGAACCTCGAAACCGCAAAAATGTGATATTTTCGCGGTTTCGAGGTTCGAACTTGGGGGTTCGTTCTCCGATTTTGGGTCCCTTACTGCAAAGTTCCATTTTCGTGTCCAGTCCAGATCTACTGTAGTCTATGTGTAAGCCTTATTCTCTAAAGATGTTCTATGCAAGTGCTTGTAGCATACGCAATACATTTTGAGATCCATAGGAAATGATGTTTTTAGAAAATTAGGATATAATCGGTACCAGTATTAAAAAATCTTGGTTAAATACGGAAGACAAACACTTTTTTAGCAGAATAAGCAATTCCTGGTTATACACTGTTTGAGAACAGTCGTAGAGGAGGCGTTATATTTGTTTATCAAAGAAGGTCTTAACCCCATCTTCATTTCAATTACTGCAGAAAAGTTGCCTTAAATCTTTGAATGACGCAATTTTTATTTGATTAACTATATATTTTTGTCTATCCACATACCTTCCCTATCCATGGATAGGGAAGGTATGTGGAAAGTACTTTACCCTATATAAGGGCAAAGGAGAAAGAGGAGTGTGTGGCAACCACCGAGGAATATGTCTTCTAAGCGTAGTAGGGAAGGTGTACAGTAGGGTAGTGATTGAGAGAGTGAGAGTGAGAATGGAGAAATGGATAGGCGACGAGCAGGGAGGTATTAGAAAGGGAAGAGGATGTGTAGATCAGATTTTTACCCTGAATTGTGTTGTGGAGAAGCAAAAAAAGGTGTATGTTGCCTTTATGGACTTGGAGAAGGCCTATGACAGAGTGGATAGAGAAGGTATGTGGAAAGTACTTAGAATATACAGAGTAGATGGCAAGTTGCTGAAAGCAGTGAAGAGCATGTATGAGAGTGCAAAGGCGGCAGTACGTGTGGAGAATGAGCAAGGCGAGTTCTTTGACCTGAATGTTGGGTTGAAACAGGGGTGTGTGATGTCCCCATGGTTGTTTACTGTTTATATGGATGGAGTCATGAAAGAAATACTAGGAAGAGCAGTGGATGTTGGTGTATCGCTGAAAAGGGAGGGAAATGAGTGGAAGTTGCCTATACTGCTGTTTGCGGATGATACAGTTCTGATGAGCGATAATGAATGGGAGTTGCAGGGTCTGGTAAATGAATTTGGAACAGTGTGCGAAAAACTTAATTTGAAGGTAAATGCGGGGAAGAGCAAGGTTATGGTCTTCGAAAGGGGTGAAGTCACAGAGTGTGAAGTGAAGTTGAATGGTCAGGCTATGGAGATCGTCAGCTCTTTTAAGTATATGGGCGGTGTGTTGAGTAAAGATGGGACTATGGATGAAGAAATGCGGGAGAGGGTGCAACAGGGGAAGAGGGTTGTAGGAACGTTGAAAGCAGTAACAAGAAATAGGGTGGTCAGTATGGAAGTGAAGAAGTCCTTGCATGACAGTGTGGTAATCCCGACACTAACTTATGGAAGCGAAGCATGGACGAACTCAGACCAAGAGTGAGAGCGATGGAAATGAGTTACTTGAGAAGTGCGTGCGGAGTTACATGGAGGGATAGACAGACGAATGAGGAAGTAAGAAGGAGGTGTGGTGTGGAGGTAGATGTGCTGGAAAGTGTGAAAAGGAACAACTTGAGATGGTTCGGCCATATGGAACATATGGAAAGCGAGAGAATGACTAAGAGGTTGTACGAGAGCGAGGTGGAAGGACAGAGAGGGAGAGGTGCACCGAAGGAGAGGTTGAAGGATGGAGTGAGGAAGTATATGAATGAAGGCGGTGCTGGTTGGGATGAAGGGCATCGACTGACTGGGGACAGAGGTGCATGGGGGCGGTTCGTTCGTGGCCACCTCTTCGGGGATCACGGCGTCAGGCAATAGATAGATAGATAGACTTAAAATATACGGAGTAGATGGCAAGTTACTGAAAGCATTGAAGAGCATGTATAAGGGTGTAAAGGCGACAGTACGTGACGAGAATGAGCAGAGCGAGTTTTTTTATCTGAATGTTGTGTTGAAACAGGGGTTGGTGATGTCCCTGTGGTTGTTTACTGTTTTTAATGATGGAGTCATGAAAGAAATACAAAGAAGAGCAGTGGATGTTGGTGTCTCGCTGATAAGGGAGGGGAACGAGTGGAAGCTACCTGTACTGCTGTTTGCTGATGATACAGTTCTGATGAGTGATAATGAATGAGAGTTGCAGGGTCTGCTAAATATGTTTTGAATAGTGTGCAAAAAACGGAATCTGAAGGTAAATACGGGGAAGAGCAAGGTTATGGTCTTCGAAAGGGGTGAAGTCACAGAGTGTGAGGTGAAGCTGAACGGTCAGGATATGGAGATCGTCAACTCTTTTAAGTATCTGGGCAGTGTGTTGAGTAAAGATGGGACTATGGATGAAGAGGTGCGGGAGAGGGTACAACAGGGGAAGAGGGTTGTAGGAACGCTAAAAGCAGTAACAAGAAATAGGGTGGTCAGTATGGAAGTGAAGAAGTCCTTGCATGACAGTGTGGTAATCCCGACACTGACTTACGGAAGCGAAGCACGGACGTGGGTTGAGAGACTCAGACCAAGAGTGAGAGCAGTGGAAATGAATTACTTAAGGAGTGCGTGCGGAGTTACATGGAGGGATAGACATACTAATGAGGAAGTAAGAAGGAGGTGTGGTGTGGAGGAGATGTGCTGGAAAGTGTGAAAAGGAACACTTTGCGATGGTTCGGCCATATGGAACATATGGAAAGCGAGAGAATGACTAAGTGGGTGTACGAGAGCGAGGTGAAGGGACAGAGGGGGAGAGGTAGAACCGAATCTGAGGTGGAGGATGGAGTGAGGAACTACATGAACGAAGGCGGTGCTGGTTGGGGGGAGGGGCGTCGACTGACTGGGGACAGAGGTGCATGGGGGCGGTTCGTTCGTGGCCACCCCTTCGGGGATCGCGGCGTCAGGCAATAGATAGATAGATAGATAGCAACCTTGAAGGGTC
>CM064496.1:23868175-23989917 GCA_032716605.1 Paralithodes platypus | reverse complement strand
GCTGCACTATAAGGGCAGCCTATTTTACTCTACTCAAACCCACACACCTGTGATAGCCTACGACTGATCATCCACCCCTGATAAACAATCCGCGATCACATTGTCACATCCAGCAATATGACGGATGTCCAGGTTATACTCCTGCAGCATCAAAGACCACCTGGTCAGTCGCGTATTGGGATTGTGAAATTGATTCAGGAATCTCAAAGGGTGATGATCAGTGTAGATAACCACGACTGGGCCATAGGCTGGAACATACACCTCGAAGTGCCTGAGCGACAGCACAATCGCCAGTAATTCCTTTTCTATTGTAGAATAGTTCTTTTGTGCAGCATTGAACTTCTTAGAAAAGAAACTTACTGGGTGTTCCACACCTTCATTGTCTGTCTGTAGCAAGACGGCACCAGCCCCTACACCACTAGCATCTGTTGCCAGCTGAAAAGGCCTGTTAAAGTCTGGGGCCCTGAGTATCGGGTGAGTACATAGCAAATGTTTCACCAAAGTGAAAGCCTTTTCACACTCAGGTGCCCACAAAAACTTTTTGTCTTTAGATCACAAATCTGTGAGAGGTGCCAACACCGTTGAGTAACCTTTTATGAAGCGTCTGTAGTAGCCTATCATACCCAAGAATCTCATAATCTGCTTCTTGGTGGTTGGGTGCGGAAAGTTATTGATAGCCTGTACCTTGTTCTGAGGAGGGCACACCTTTCCCCTTCCCACTACAAACCTAATGTACGGCACAGTGGCCTTTACGAAGTCACACTTTGCCAAATTTACTACCAGACCTGCTTCACTAAGTTTCCGGAACCAGGTCTCAAGGTGCTCACAATGGCTCTCAAAGTCGTCATCATCATATGATTACATCGTCCAAATATACGGGGCAATTTGGAATGTCCTTTACAATTTCATTCATCAGGTTCTGAAACGTTGCTTGTGCATTCTTAAGTCCGTAAGGCATAACATTGCAACCGGTAGGTACTCCCGTCCACAACAAAACCACATACCTCTTTAGCACGCTCGGACAAAGGTACTTGCCAGTGACCTTTTACTAAATCTACTTTAGACAAAAAACGAGCATTACCAATTTTGTCAACACTATCATCAACCCGAGGAAGAAGATAGGGGTTAGTTGGAGTTCAAACCGTTTAACCTACGGAAATCAATACAAAAGCGTACCTTGCCATCTGGATTAGTCTGCAGAGTGACAGGAGTAGTCCACTTAACTGTGCCTTGCTCTATCACCCCTCTACCGGGCATATACTCCAATCATCACTCAGAGCTGGTAGTTTTATGGGGGGCACACGGTACGGGATTGATTTAAAGGGTATATGGTCCCCCACGTCAACATCATGCATAGCATGAGTAGTGAGGCCTGGGTGTTCAGCAAATACAGTGGGGTATGAACCGAACAACTGACGGATAGCATCAAACTGTGGCTCAGGCAAATGAGCTATAGCCTCGTCAGCCCTTAGGCTCGAGTTCCCCGCCCACTGATCCGCTGAAACATGTTGATCCCAGCTATCCTCCTCCGAAGCTTGACTGTCCCCCTCTCCTTCTCCACCACGGCCGCAACAAGCCAACACAGGGACAGTGAGAGGCTCAGAGGGGCGCCTCACATACTCTTTAATAAGGTTCACGTGACATAACTGGTTCTTTTTCCTCCTGTCTGGAGTGGCAACAAGGTAATCTAAGTCTGAAAT
This sequence comes from Paralithodes platypus, assembly GCA_032716605.1. Lineage (NCBI taxonomy): Eukaryota > Metazoa > Arthropoda > Malacostraca > Decapoda > Lithodidae > Paralithodes > Paralithodes platypus. Next base: position 23,988,217 of record CM064496.1, on the reverse strand, counting down.
TTGTTCTACAATTTTATAAGGTCCAGTGTACTTCGCAGAGGGGGTTACCAACCAAAGGCAACAAAATTAATACCTCTTGTCCTACAGTGAACTTCCGGAGCCTCACTTTGCGATCATACCTGTCCTTCATCAAAGTGTGTGATTCTGTCAAATTTCTACCTGCCATCTCCAGACTCTTAAGCATGCGCTCATGGCTTTCAAGCACATACTTTAATAATGGACAAGGCTGCACAGTCCCCTCCCAAATTTCTTTCAGCATGTTAAGGGGGCCCCTGACACGGTGTCCAAAAATAAGCTCGTTTGGACTAAATCCCAGGCTCTCACCAGGTACCTCCCGAGCAGCAAACGGCACATAAGGCAATCCAAGATCCCAATCCATACCGTTGTCAGCACAATAACACCTGAGCATGCTTTTCAGTGTAGCATGCCACCGCTCAAGCACCCCTTGACTCTCAGGGTGATACGCTGACGATACTACTGCTCGTATCCCATGCTGTTGCATTGTTTGCTTGAACATGTTGGAGGTGAAATTAAATCCCTGATCAGACTGAATCTCCTCCGGGTACCCGTACCTTGAGAAGTACCACAACAAGTTACTGACTACCGTCTTAGCCATTCCATTTTTCATAGGGTATGCATCGGGGTATCTAGTGGCCACATCCATTATGGTTAACAACAATTTATTTCCAGGCTTAGTGGGAGGGAGTGGACCAACCATGTCAACAATAATTTTACTAAAGGGTGGCCCAATCACAGGAATAGGGTGTATCGGGGCCTTAGGAATAACTTGGTTCGGTTTCCCGACACGTTGACAAATATCACAGGAGTTTATCCATGACTGCACACGAGACTTCATCCCCGGCCACCAAAACAATTTCCCCAAAGCCGCCACTGTTTTCTTGGCACCCAAATGTCCTGATAATGGAGAATCATGAGCCAACCTAAGCAAACTTTCCCTGCAGCCCTCTGGCACGACCAGCTGGTCAACTGTACCTGATCCGCCCTCCCAGTTCCTTTTAGGATCTTGATATCGGTGGTCTCATTCCATTAAAGAAAAAAACAATCTCCTGCCTTTGCATCCCTATCTTCTAACTCCACAGCCCCATTGGTACACTGCAAAACCTCTGGATCCTCTAATTGCAACTTTCGAATGTCTGTGGGAGCCAACATGTCTAACTGCTTGGTCAACAACTCCTGCCCTCCCCCAACATCCAACTTAGACATCCGGTTTTCTCGCTGCAGGTAACGGTGCTGTCTCTGAGTCTCTGCCTCCTCCACTACTTTATCAACTGTGTTAGGCACTGGAGTTACAACAGATTCGGTCAAAGGTCCTGCTATTGGGTCTTTTGGGAGAGCCACTGGTTCTAAACTCTTCAAACTTTTACCAGCCTTCCGCTTCTCCTTAATTCCCTTCCTCCGATGTTCTGTGGCCTGGGAAGTAGGCTGTGATACCTTAAATGCTTGGGAACGAGTTACCACACATGCCATCTGTTGGCGTTGACAACTCACTACCCACTCTTGTTCCTCCCTACTCACGTCGGCCGGCCTCTCGGCAACGACTAAGGGTGGAACTTCTAAAGTAGGCACCGCAAAGTCGTTGCCGAGAAGAAGGTCGACGCCCTCCACTGGCAATTTCTCAACGATCCCAACATCTAAGTCCTTAATCACACCATCAACTTCCAGCTCCACACGAACCAACGGGTATGACCTGGTCGCATTAATACCCTGAACAACAACCACCCGTGCCGCATTAATTGGTCGCCTCGTGAAATTCTTCAAAGGTGTCTGTGAAGCTCCAGTATCACGCAAAACTTCCACCTTATGCTGGCAACCCGCCCAACTTACCCTACCGGTCCCTCTATGGGCGCAAAAGACATCACGGACAGGGGACGAGCCTTCCTGAGTCTTATACATAGCCTGTGACCCTGCCGCTGGCAAACTACCCTGGGTAAATCCAGACGACATTTCAGCCGCACCTATGCTGCGCACCAAAGACACGGCTGCAGCTGGCGGCTTACTAGGACAAGATTTTGCATAATGCCCCTTCTTTCTACAATGAAAATATTCCACTTCCCCTATCGGTCTCTTCCGATAAGGGGCGGAGTTCTGACCCTTCTGTAATGGGACGGCTCTAGTCTTTGGTTCAGTCCTGGTATCTTGGCTTTTAAACTGAGGTTTATATCTATAGTGATTGTCCTGAGCTCGAGGGTTTGGAGTATCGCGCCCCATGGGAACTGCATCAACACGCTTTACAGGTTCACATCCCCTGATTAGCGACAACCTGAGGTCAGCCATCTCAGCTGCCTCTTGAAGAGTTCTTGGGTTCTTTTCTTTAATATTTAACCCTTTAATAGCAACAGTAAGTTAAAACTAGTAGACTATGTGGCGGTGCTCGACAGGTCGAGTGGCAATTTCAGCACGTAATGTTTGAGAGACGTGCGATTTTTTAGAGTAGCTCCAGACTTACGCGGCGAACCTACTGACACGAATCTCACCTCCCTCCTACCTCACTCACTCGCTATATAAGGAATTGTATGGGGAAAGTGCCTAATTACATGCTTTTTGCACTCGGTTGCACGGTTATTGCAAAACTCATAAAAGGATCAGTGTCATTCGAAAGCTCTGTTTATGCCCTTTCAGGGAGAGATACTTGTTTTACGTTCTGGGTCTTATTTAGGCATGAAAATGATCACGTAAACAGCCGTATTTTGGCTAAAAACACCCCGCTGGGCGGTACATATAAATAAACCGCATAGGCCGCTCTTAAGGTGTTAAAAGTCATTTCTGCACCAGTACACTTATAAAACTGCTCGAGCAGAAACAGCTCCGTCAACTGTTCTGCCGTCTCAGCTTTCTCAGAATGTGTCCAGTTTTTAAGTGCATCTTTTAAGTCCCGGGCATGTTCAAGAAAGGTCGCCTCCCTAGTCTTTGTAACACCCCGAAACTTCAATCGATATGTTTCCGGTTGCAACTCGTATGCCCGTAGGACAGCTCTCTTCAATTCTGGGTAGTCAATGCAAGACTCTAAAGGCAGTGCATCATAAGCCTTCAGACCCTTACCCGTAAGTCTTGAGGAGACTAGAGCTGCCCACTTCACTTCAGGCCAATTATGCTCCCTACACTTCTCAAAACTATTAAAAAATTCTGTGACTTCAGTTTCACTAAATACCGGCACCAATTTGACTAAGTGGGCCAAGGACTGTTCTCTTACTTGGCCCTCACAGCCCATCCGAGTCCTTGTCGACTCTGCACGAGTCTTATCTAAATCTAATTTAGCACAATATTTCTCCGAGTCGTACCTAAGCTCAGCCTCATGCCTCCTAACCTCAATCTCATGCCTCCTCGTCTCATCCTCCTGCCTCCTGGTCTCATCCTCCTGCTTCCTAGTCTCATTCTCCTGCTTCCTAGCCTCAATCTTAGCAAGCTCAAGTCTAAATACCATATCTGGAGACAGGCAGGAAGAGGGAGCTGCCACTACTGAAGGAGGGGGGGCAAAAACTGGGGAACCACCACGTGCACCACCCGAGGGCACTCCAATCTGCCAATTCTCATCCCTCTGTGGGAGAGTGCTAACCTCCGGTAACTGAGTGGACGGCACTGTGAGAGTTGAGTGAGAGGGGATCTTGGGAGGAACCCCCCCCAAACGCCCTCTCCTCCGAAACCCCATGTCCCCCACGCAACACCCAGGAAATCAGCTCCCCCTTGGACATCCCTGCTACATTGGAAATGCCCAAAACCTTGGCTATCAGGTGCAAGCCACAAACATCCACCCCAGTCAGCCTCTCCTCCGTCACGTGGTACCGCTTACTTACAAAAACTCTAGCATCCTCCTCACTGGTTACTAACGGCACACCTTCAAATGACATCTCTCGCTCATCGTCAGTGCTAATGCACGACATACTGAAGTCCACAAAAAAATTCTCGAGACAAAAGTGTTAAACTTCCTATGCAAGCACAAATTACTAAATTAACTGGAGTCTCTTAAATGCTTTACTAATTGCCATACAAAACAAATATTCTTCAATATGCACGCTAAAATACAAACAAACAAATGTTGTACAACTCTGCAAAAATTTATACTGTTCACAAAATCATAAGCAAGGTCGCCATTTGTTACGAACTGGCACTCGGGTACACAAGGGCTCTCAATCAGGACTCTAATACGGCTCACTGCCACAACGGAAACACACGATCCCAACCCCTGAGTACTGCCAGCCGAACAAAATACACCAATACCCTCCAGAGTTCAATCTGCTATAACGGGGTATACAAGAACTCAGTACTAGTGTTCAACAACAGACTAATAAAGAGACAGGAATTATCTAGTCTGGTCAACAATCAAACAATGAAGTAAGAAACAACAACACAAAAGAATAGTGTTAGCCGAAGCCGAAGTAATCCACCCTTGACTATGAACTTAAGAAGTCCACCACCCTCTACTTCGGATCGGCACTATTACGTTACGTTAATTAATAGTCCTTAAGCATCGAGCAAGGAATCTTCTGAAAAAGTTAGATGCTTCTCGGATGCTCGTAAGAAGTACGTATCGGATTTTGAACAGTAATTCAATAAGCAAAAACACTGGCAATTAAATACTATTAAAGGCTTAAATTGGCATAAGAATAATTAAAAGAATATGCAATAGTAAATGGCAAACATTAAAAGGAAGTACTCCACAAATGCAACGGCAATAGCCTACTCGGATTGTGCTCGTGGGCCACTAATCACTAAAGTAGCCAAGCTTGCAACACATGAAATCAATAGTGCATAAACAATATCATACATAAGGAAAGCTTCAATACTATTCTGTATCTACTAATCGAGTAAAGTCTAGCTGGGGTACTGTAGGCAAAAAGGTAGCAGTGACTGAGCAAAAACGGCTCGTAGACTAGCGAAGTCCTCACGACTGTTTAAAGTATTACGTTAAAACTAACAAGTGCACTTTGAGAAATCCAGATCCCTTGTATCTGGTTTTCTCCCGGCTCCTTGACAAAGTAAAAACAAACTGTTAATAAAATACAGGGTGGTTAGGCTCTTGCCCTCGCGCACTGTAAATTATTAACTCAACACAGTCAGCCGCGAAGACAACCTAGGCTTCACTGAACCGAAACGAGTATGCAGGTTTATCGCTTAACCACTGCATCAAACAACTCGTAACACAGAAAAGCCTTACCCCAGTCTAGCATTACCTAGACTAGCAGAAAACAGGAATAATAATAATAACACACAGGGAAATGCATATACAAGTGCAACAAACTTAAATCAATCCTATTCTAAGTCAACCCTTCCAAAATAGGCTATCTAATAGGCAAGTATCTCGTGAGAACTCAAGTGATAATACGTTGGCTGACTAGCTCTGCACCAACGGGACCATGTAAGTTAAACAGGGCAGGGAAAAGAGGAAATAAGATTAAGGTAGTAGAGAAAGTTCCCATCAGTCAGAAGAATATAAATAGTTAGCAAGGGAAATGAGAAGTCGCTCTGCCTAATGAGTTCTGATGAAAAAATGGCTAGACTTCCCTTTTATACCCGGCCCTCTAGTGAGCCCAACGTGAACTACTAAGGACCGCCCACTGACAACCATTACGTTAATTCTCTCTCTCCTCTGGGATACACAAAGGCTCCCCTAGAACTGAGGGAGGGAGGAGTGCTAGTGAGTTAGGCCTACCTCCTGCCTGGCGTACCCACTGACACCTAACTGTGGCTGTTTCTCTTCCCATCATTACAAATAAGTTTTACACACAATACTTATAACTAATGATATCAAATAGAACTCGTTGACTCAGATGAAAACAAAATACATATTCATAATACTTATAGTACAACGGCTCACACGAACTAAGTTAGGAAACTCTACATAGACAACAGCCAAAGTTCCTGCCCTGACGATCCTAGCGAGAGTGGGGCATGACTAGGCGTCCTGTACAGCATGCTCACACGTGGACATGCGTCACACTAGATATATAGGCATTGGTTTGAGAACTATTGTAGATGTGCGAAATAGAGTGCGTACTAGTTTGATCACCTCAAGAACTGTATAAAATTTATAGAAGTGGATAATTATGAATATGAGTCGTGTGAATGGGCTCGGCCTTCTGGAGAATTTAGTTACATTCATTTAGTTTAGTTCCTATAAGTATCCCCTGGCAAGATCAAAATTGGCAAGGGCTGTACCTAGTTTATTAATCATGAGTTAAACCAGGGCATTTTGGTTTAAAGACTTGGATAAAAAGGAGAATACAGTAAAAGGAAAGAACAAAAGTAAAAAACTAAATTCAAAACAAAAAACTAAACTATAACTAAACTGGATTCTGTTAATGAATAAAAAGTTATATTTTTAGTTTAGCTTAAAATAGTCCCGCGAGAGGCATTGCGCGTATTTGTTTTGAGATTATAAGTTCAGTTTGTTTGGCGATTTTGAGAACTTTTCGCCCCATTTGTCTATATTGAAAATGTTCTTGCCATTTAGGTGCCTGTTTTCCTAGCGAGCAATAGCAAGCCTGTAATTTTAGAAGGAACCGGCCTTCGGCCGCGATATTTTGATAAATGTAGGCATTTATCTTTAAAGGGGGTCTAGGGTGAGTTTTTAAACTTAATGGAAAGTAGCGTGGAAACTCTAAAATATAGATAAAATCTATAAACTACTGATAACGCCAAATACGATTATGCGCACTATCAATATGGAATAAATTAAAAGAATGTCATTAAATTGTTAGATAAATATAGACTTAAGGGGAAGTATTTGTTTTTCTGAATCCCTTCACGTTTAGTCTAGTTACTTTTCAAAATTTAAGACTTTCGCCCATCTTGTTTTAAATATTAGAAACTTTGCCACTTACTAGTGTCGATTTGGTCCTGGCTCGTAATAGAGAACTTTTAATTAGGAGGAACCGGCCTTTGGCTGGGATTTTATTCTACCGAAAAAATATACAAATCTCTAAGGGGGGTCTTTGGGATGTTTTAAAATATGCTAGATTGATTTCTATGGAACAAACTAAAAAATATATATATATATATATATATATATATATAGATATATATATAGATATATATATAGATATATATATAGATTATTTTTTCCACCAACCAACTTCACTTCTAAGCTCAATGAAATCAACAAATGCATGTGGTACTCAAAGGACTCGAACCTAGTTTACTCTCATCGAATTCCGCGCACTTATACATTACGCTATAAAGACAGTTTACCGGTAATAATAACAAAGATATACTGTACATATATAAAATAACGTCCCCTTAGGTTTGAGCAGAGTAAAGTACTGACGCCTTGAACGTACTGTAGGCTAAGTTATAATGGTGTTCGTTAAGGGAGGCTGGCCTCTTCTCACTCATGTTTAGCAGATTAGTTTTTGAGAAGAAGTTTGGCCCATTAGTTTGGCGATTTTACAAATGTTCGCTCAATTTAATTTTAAATATTAAAACCTTTCGTTCCGTTTAAGTGTCTATTTTCTTCCTGGCGAGCGAAAGTGAGCCCCTAATTTGAGGAACCGGCCTTCGGCCGTTTGAACAAAAATGGTGACTGTTCACTAATTTCATAAAGAAATAAGTTTGAAAAACAAAAATTTATAAACATAGTATCAACGCTGCATACATAACTCATTACTGGTTAACTTAACAAGAATAAGTACTTGTTCAAACCGGGTTTAAAGGGGGGTGGGGTAGATTTTTCTGGACCTCATTCTCCCTAATTATTAGCCTCATTTAGTTTTGAGTTTTTAAGACTTTAGACCCATTAGTTTGTCGATTTAAAAAAAACTTTTTTCACTTAGGAGTATTTTTTTTTCCTGGCGAGCGATAGCAAGCCTGTAATCTTTGAGTCGGCCTTCTGCAGGGATATTTTTCAACCGAAAACAAAAATACAAATTAATATCAAAGGGGGTTCTTGGATTTGTTTAAAAGCTATATTGAAGTATTGACAGAAAACTAAGGTAATTGGACAAACTCTCTTCTTAAACCATGAAATTCACTGTGCTGTACATTTGCTGCCTTAAATAATTTGTAAGTTTTGAACAGATATTCCAATATTTAAAGTCTTGAATGAACTGTATACCAAAGCCCTAAAGGGGACATGGGCCGGTGTTCTGGAGCCCTTAAGGGGACATGGACCGGTGTTCTGGAGCCCTTAAGGGGACATGGGCCGGTGTTCTGGAGCCCTTATGGGGACATGGACCGGTGTTCTGGAGCCCTTAAGGGGACATGGGCCGGTGTTCTGGAGCCCTTAAGGGGACATGGACCGGTGTTCTGGAGCCCTTAAGGGGACATGGGCCGGTGTTCTGGAGCCCTTAAGGGGACATGGGCCGGTGTTCTGGAGCACTTTCTCCCTAATGTTTAGCCCTATTAGGTTTCAGATGTTAAGATGTTTGCCCCATTAGTTAGTCCATTTTAAGACTTTTCGCTCCATTTCTTCGTCCATAATTAGAACTTTCATGCTATTTAGGTGTAGTAAATATTTACTACAAATCTCCTAAGACCTCCAACCTTGTCCTCCGTAACCGCCCCATTTCCACCAACCAACCGAAAGACGACCATGTGATATACCAGCATATTTGCACCTCTGGGGACTGTGGACCCCTATCCTATGTTGGAATGACACAGACTCGCCTTTCCCGTCGACTAACCCTCCACCTTCAATCTGGCGCTATAAAAGATCACTATCAAGCCCCCCACCATCTTGCCCTAACTCGCGCCGACCTAGACAAACAACTAACCATACTCGACAAAGAATCAGACCCCAGAAGACTAGCTATTTTAGAAGCTCTATATATCCAAACGCTCAACCCCAGCATCAACAACCAAACACAAGACCTTCAAATTCTTCCTTCAGGCAAGCGCTACAGGCATACTGCCCTCGTTCCTCTCGCCCTGTGCCCCCCTCCCTTACCTTTCCGCGCTCAGCACACAACTGACAACACCAACCAATCACAGCCACCCACAGCCAACAACCAACCACCGATAAGATTTAGTGCCCGTCTCGCGAATAGACTGCCTTCCACCAATGAACAGCCACCCCACACCCAGTAGCTCCGCCCACCTACCTATTCTTGATCCTCTAATTTTGTATAAATATGTTGCTTTGTCCTTATTCTAATCGACTCTCCACCACCACCACTCCTGCAACACCAGCTGAGACCCTCTAGAAGATCGTGGAGTCTCTTCCATAGGAGTATGGAGAGGCTGAGGCTGGTGGAGGAGCTTTGAAGATGGCTGGGTGATGCTGATATTGGGGACTTGGGCATCTCCACCGGGGTCCCACACAGAATATCGTGTGCCCTCCTTTTGCCTGAGCCCCCGAAACACCATCAGCGGACCTCACCTTCAACAGAGTACCTCTTCCTTCACCTCAGTGGCAGTCCATCGCCAGTCGAGCCGAACACCTCTTCCAGAAAACACCAGAACATCAACCAGCCAAGCAAAACACCGCTAACTGTCACCACCACACACCATAACCTGGGACACGGCAGAACAACAACAAGTACCTGGGACACGGCAGAACACCTGGGGGATCTTCACACACATCATGGACCCCCCTGAACACCGCCAGAATCCCCGAATATCACCATCATCATCTAAGAACATCAACAAGTTCCTGACCAAACATCGCCAGGAACACATGAACCAAAATGATTTGACAAAAAACAAACAAATTAATAAATAAACAAACAAATAATAATAAATAAATAAATAAACATCCCTTTAACAACAGCAAGGTGGACGGCCCACTAACTTTTCTCTTCCACTGTATTTCATCTTTCCTACTTTCTCTTCCCGCAACCCACTCTGTGGTGCCTCTCTTCACCCCCCTACCTTTAAAAAAAAAAAAAAAAAAAAAAAAAAAAAAAAAATTCTAATCGACTTCGAGGTGGTACTTGGTGACGCTCTGGTCTCTCTCACAGGCCTGTAGCCCCCCCCCCATCTACAAGCGGAAGAAGAAAAAGGAAGGAGAAAGAAGGAAGGAGAAAGAAGAAAGAAGGAAGAAGAAAGAAGAAAGGAGATCTTCAAGCAGCAGTAGAAGAAGAAGATGGACGAGTTGAGGACCAGAAAAACCTAGCCCCAACGCTTCCTCCATCAGTTCTCTCTCCTCCTCCAATCGACCCTCGATCTGCGCTCGCCCGGCCAATCAGCTCACTGCATCTCACCTCATATCTCATCATCATCCTTGTCCATTCTCATTACTTTCCTATACTCTTATCTTTTCCCCAAAACCTTTCCCACTACTTTTCCTTTTCTAAATTATTAAATATTACCCACTACCGCCCATTAGAAGCCCACTTGTAGTACGACGCCGAACCCTGAAGGCATTGCCATGAAGGGGGGGGTTTAGCCCCTGGTTATAGGAGGCAAGTGGGTAGGGTTTATACTTCAAGTAGGTTAGGGTCTGGTGACATAGGCTTGCCTACAGTCCAAGGACATAGGTAGGAGTTAGGTTTTTTCTGGGGACATCCCATAGGGGTGCCCCCTGGGTACAGTTTTAAAATTCTCCATAAAAATGTTCAATTAACTCTACCTCCCTAACTTGTTATTTTCCCCATTCATTTTAACTTTTCTTATAGTTAGAAATTAAACTAGTTTCTCCCAATGATTCAGTATGGCACTGTATGTTAAATTTAAATGCATTAACAATCCCCCTGATGACCCAGGCTCTCACATATTTAGTATCACTCAAACCCAAATAGTCAGAGTTTTCAAAAATCTCAATGTAATCAAAATAAGACTTGCTTCACAAAAAGATCTTGATGCATATCTCAACCCCGCCACTCTAAAGAAACTCCAATCTGCTGGTTATGAACTAGTCCTCTCCCCAGAACTAAAAGCTGCCTGTACAGTCAAAATTCTGCACCCTGACAAGAACATCTTCAACAAAGACGAAGATGAGATTGCCAGGGAAATTTCCAAGAAAAACTCCATCACTGTCTGTGAAGTATATAAAACCCAACGTCAAGCCCTCAAAATTCGATGTGCCTCCCCTCAGGAGGCCAGTAAGCTTCTAAAAACAGGTCTCAAGGCATTTCATGTGATTTTGCCGCCTGATTTTCTGACCCCTGAGTCCTGGATCAATCTCAGGCAGTGCTATAACTGTTATGCTTACGGACATCCCACAGCCCAATGTCAAAAAACAGTAACTTGCTCTCGTTGTGCTGAGTCAGGGCACTCATTTACCACCTGCTCTTCAATCACTCTGAAATGCTCAAACTGCAATGGCCCTCACATTGCAATCAGTGCCGAATGTCCCTTCCGTCTCAATGTCTTAAAAGACACTAGAAAAAACGCAAAGGCCACTCCAACCAATCCCAACCAAACACGTCCTTTATTCTCATCCCACCCAGTCACTGCCAAATCATATGCTTCAGCGAGCACCTCACACATCCCTCAATCCTCCCCCCCTACCCCACCCAACATCAATCCTCCCGGCCCATTGTTCAACCGCGAAATATTCGCCCAAACTTCAGTCCTTGTTAATGTTGCACTCCACCTCACGAACCAAAAAGTCACCCCACAGTTTAACAAGCTACTAAATGATGGCCTGACTGCCCACAATCTCCCTGCCATCATGATCCCTGAGTCTTGGTTCCAGCATAGCAAGAACTCTCATAATCCATCTCTCTCAGCCACTCCTCTTCCTATTCCACTACCCTCAACCTCTACCTCCAACTCATCCTCCACTACCCCTATTCCTCAACCCCCAAGCACCAACGAAATCCCTGAAATGTCAATCCCTCTCACCACTGAAAATGAACCTCAAGATCTCCCTACCCAACCCCCCCCCTCACAAATGTCACTGACCCAACTCTCAATGCATCTGACCCTGACCTTCCTAACCTTACTACCCCAACATCCTTCATGCCTCCCCCACCCCCTCCTACACCAAAAACGCCCACCATTCCTCCCCAATCTCCTCTAAAACGAAAACCCACCAGTCCAGCTGAGATATCCTCCCCTGAATTAAACCGTTCTCGGTCAAAGTCACGTAAAGTCGAAACCCCAAGAAAAAACACCAAATCTACCTCCAAATCTCCATCTTTTGGAGGAGTCCGCTCCTTATCCTCTCCCTCTCCAACCCGGGCCCCACCATCCCCCCACTTCCCCACACATAGCTCACTTCACGATACCCCATCATGTTAAGAGTCATCCAATTCAACATAAGACACTACTACAATAACAGACACCTACTCACACAATTAATTTTAGATAATGACCCAGACATAATACTAATTAACAGCACCTGTACGTACAACACACATAAAATTAGATTCTTTGGTTACACAACACGACAGACCGACGGCGATGCCAACGATGGAGTTGCAATCATGATAAAAAGCACCATTCAACACGAATTCATCACAGACTGGACATACAAGCATTTCCTTGCAGTTAAAACACACACAACACTCGGACCCCTCATAGTTGCCACCACATATGTCAGACCCAATACCTACATCCCTTACACAGACTTAAATACCTTATTCAATAACAATGCACCTACACTTATACTTGCAGACTTTAACGCTAGACACCAAGCTTTCCAACATAATACCATTAATCAACGTGGAATTCAACTATTAGCACTACACAACCACAAAAGATTAACTTTTCAAGGCCCAGATTTCAACACAGTTTTCACACCAAACGGTAATGGTAAACCTGACTTAATTTTTTCAAACCAAGCTTTTAATATATTCCATCATGATATTTCCCCAGGGCCACTTTCAGGATCAGATCACATCCCAGTTTTCATGTCAATTTCTTCAAACCCAATTCAAGTCCCATGTCAATCTCATTTTAACTACTCACAAGCAAACTGGGAAGAATTCAAAAACATTTTATCAGAAGACAACTACATACACGACTATGAGGGACAACACTACACACACATAGACCAACAAATTGAGAACCTACAGAACAAAATCATAAATGCAGCCAACACAACCATCCCAAAAACTACATACAAAATCAAACACACTTTCAGACCCTCCATCAGAACACAACGACTCCTAGTGTGCTATCGTCGTCGATTCGAACAGAACAAACACAACCACATACCAGGCCGAGTACGTTACGATCTCTCCAACCTCAGAACTCACATCCTCAACAGCCTGCAATCTGATCATGATGCTCACTGGACTCACCTAGTACACTCAGCAGAACAAAACAGGAAAACTAAGCCCTGGGAATTCTGGCAACATATAAAACGTTTAAAAGGTAATACCACTCCCAGAACATCCTCCCTCACTGTTAATGGCAACAAAATTACTGATCCTAGGGCTATCACAGATACATTTAAACAGACATGGCAACAAGTATACCACCCACACCCCATTGAAAGGCCTGCCGAACAACACATCCGCAATATAGAACAACATCTCACTACCATCCCTGACAACATCTCCCATGACACACACATTAACCTAAACACACTTGACCCTCAAAACATACTCACTGCTCCCATTGTGCCAGACGAAGTCAAATTCATCCTGTCTAAAGCACGGAGAAAGGCGCCTGGTGCCACGGGTATTAATCACCACCTTGTAAAGCACCTACCTAACACTTTCATAACAGCACTCACTCGCCTCTACAACGCCATCCTGGCATCAGGCTACTTTCCCGTCTGCTTCAAGACAGCGACCATTATCCTCATTCCCAAGAAAAACCAAGACAAGACTAATCCACTAAACTACAGACCCATTAGTCTACTTGAGACTCTTGGGAAGACTCTAGAACGTATCATAAACCACCGACTCAGACTATTTCTCGAAGACGAAGGACTCTTCACGAACATGCAATTTGGTTTTAGACAACACAGATCGACACAAGAAGCACTAAACATTATCACAAACTACCTTCACATAAACAAACAGTCCAGACGAAAAAACAAGACAGCCTTAATTACAAAAGACATAAAACGAGCTTTTGACACAGTGTGGCACGAAGGCTTGAAGTACAAAATCTGCGAAAATTTCAACTTCCCATTAATTACTCAGAAACTTCTCTGCAACTTTTTGGATAATAGAACAGCCAAAATTAAGTTTTCTAATCTTTATTCAGATTCATTTCCACTAAACGCAGGCGTACCTCAAGGCTCAGTGCTCGCTCCTACCCTCTACATCCTATACACAAATGACTTTCCCAACCCCACTCACAATGACTCTCTCACAGTAATGTACGCAGACGATGTGACGCAAATAATAAGAGCAGACACAATAGACGCATTGACAAACAAAGCTCAAAGAGAACTTGACAAAGTAGCACAATGGGAGCAAAAATGGCGGATTCAGGCTCATCCTCAAAAATCACACGTCACATACTTTGCCAAGGGACATCTCCGCCCAAGACCCTTATTCCAGAACTCCCGAGCACCTGTCCGTAACCGCACACAAATAAATGTCTCTCCCACAAACAAAGTACTCGGCCTCACATTCGACAAAAACATCCGATTCCACAAACAAGCACAAACTTCCATTGCCATTGCATCAAAATCACTACAAACCATCTATCGTTTCAGAAATGCCTCAATAAAAACCAAGCTTCACTTATACAAAGCACTTATAAGACCTCTTTTGTGCTACGTCCCACTCAGCATTTCACTTTCGGCCCCTACCAACCAACTAAAATATCAAAGATTACAAAATAAAGCACTGAGGTGGATGTTCGGGACTCAGTGGTATGAGTTCCAGACGGCACAACATCTTCACAATCTAGCCCACATCCCCCCTCTAAATACTTATTGGCAGCAATTAGCAGAAAAACAAATTATAAAACTTGAGACCTTTCATGATAACTTCATCCAAATTTTCAACATAATTTTACACCGCCCCATGTCAAACCTCCTTCACCCCAACAACAGAGAGGCACCCATTCCAATATTCACTTAAAATCAGGATTGGTAGAGGAGGTGGGTCATGCCGGCTCGTCCACAGTCCAGCCTCCCTACCACTCCTGACCTAGATTCCTAGCTTCACTTCCCATTAAAATGTATAATTTCACAGACAAAGTACAAGACAACAACCTTTTAACGTAACTCCTATAATAATAACAGTACAGCCTTCTTACAGGTTCTGCCACTGACAGACTTCCCCAGCAGTACCCCTTTTGACTCAATGCCACCCAAAATTACCTCCCCCTATACCATTTTCGAATACTACCACCCAAAAATACAACCCCAAAACATGCAAGCACTTTCGATCTTATACCATCCAAAATTAACTTGCTCCCCATCCCTTGCCCCCTTCTTGGCAAGCCATCCTGAATCACTAAAGTAACTTCTCCAACTAAATCAACTCAACCCCAGCTCAATTATTCAACTCACGCACGTTGGGTCAAGCCCCGACACCCTATTTCTCCCACTATTATCACTGTCTCTCCTACTTAACCAATAAAAACTTCCCTTCTTTCACCCTCACCCACCTTTTCTATATTCATTCATTCATTCATTCTATTCTAATCATTACCTGCCCTTTCCCTGAAGATGCAAGATGTTTACTTGTGAAACGTTGGATCCACCATGAATTTTGCTAACTTGTTGTACCTCATCTCTGAACCCCAGAGGAAAATTGTTAGAACTATTGAAAACTGTAACAATAAAATACTGAATGCTGAAACTGCTGTTGCCTTTAACCTCGTCTGTTTAAAAGAGAATCTATTACCTGGCTATACTAACATATATATATATATATATATATTTATAATTATACTGTATATATATATATATATATATATATATATATATATATATATACAGTATATAGCCAAAATAACTACTACCCCATTAACATTCGTATAGGCCAGTCTGGAACCGGCCTTCGGCCGGGGAATTCTGTCTAAACATTTAGAAATTTGTGTAAGGGCTTAGGGCTGTTTTAAGCTTGATGGAAGTCTAGGGAGGAAACTATAAAAACATAATTTATAAATAATCAAATGTATACGCCCCCCACCCCCCTTAATTAAATTACAAAAGTTGCATAATTAACTAAACTGGAATATATAAAATGCAGAGAAAACTTGCCAATACCACAAGGGGGCAGAATTCCTAAAGGTTATTTACTTTTCCACTAGAGGGATTTTAAGGACCCCTCTATCCCTCATGTTTAGCCCCATTGCTTTTGAGATGAACAGTTCGCCCAGTTAAGATTGTATGAACTGTCAATTTTAAGCCTTTTAGTGTTATTTAGGTGTCTTTATTTTCCTGGAGTGATCGCGAGCCTGTTATTTAAGAGGAACCGGCCTTAGGTCTGTATTTTTTTTACCGAAAATACTAACTTTTATCATTAAATGAAGTCTACGCGGTGTAATTTTAAGTTTGATGGAGGTCTAGGAAACTAACTTTAAAAAAAAAATATTATATCTTGCACAGCTAAATGCAGAATCGGTAAGTAGGGGTCGTATAGACGGGAGGGTTCTCAGAGGCTAGTGAAGTGTCATGGCAAAAGGAATAGAAAGCTGAATCCGTATCTAGGCTGTATAATATTTTAAAAGTTCCTGCGAGAATGGTAGTGTACAGTAGGCAAGGAAGCTGAAATATTGGGCTCTTGTGCGTGTAGCCTACACTTAATTTTAAGAGATAATGGGAAGCTATACTCAAATAAATCTAGGTGTATGGAGTAGAAGCAAAGCTACCTGTAGTCTCCCAAAGTTGAAAGACTTAATTTGTTTATATTCTTTGTTTTGTATTTACTTTTATTTTTATATTGGAAAGTGTGGTGTGCTTGTTTAGTGTAGTGACCTGAATAAGTGGTGGTTGTGAGAACTAGCTGGATTACTTTGTAGGGGAGACTCAAAAACCGGAAGAGGCCAGACAAAGAAAACTAGAGTTGTAACGGACACATAATAGAGGCGATATACACTAAAGCCTAGAACACGCTTTGTAGCCTTTAAGAACAACTATAGGAAGGTAAATGGAGCTTTATTTTACTAATTCCAGATTTTGAAGTTAGTCTACCCCATTACGTAACTACGGTAAATTGGGTCACTGCAATCGATGTGAATGGATTAAGGCGAGGCAGACTGTTTTTCTGGACCCCCTTCTCCTTTATGTTTAGCCCCATTAGTTTTGAGATTATAAGACGTTCGGCCCATTAGTTTGGCGATTTTAACACCTTTCGCCCCATTTCATTGTAATGTTAAGACTTTTCGTGCCATTTAGGTGTATTTCCTGGCGAGCGATAGCGAACCTGCAATTTTAAGAGGAACCAGCCTTCGGCCAGGAAATTTTGCTACCGAAAATTTTACAAATTAATCTTTAAGGCGGGGTCTAGGGAGTGTTTTTCTAAGCTTGATGGAGGTCTAGGGAAGAAACTAAAAAAATATATGAATACATTAATTAATAGACCAAACAAACGGTCAAACTCTCTTTAAAGTAAAATTGTCTATTGCATCCTAATCTTAGAAAGACTCCTCTTCGTTGGTTGATTATTGGGACCTGTGAGTGTCGAATTTGTAAGTGAAGAAGTTAAGATGGAGATAATAGTTCATATCACTCCTAATAAATTAAGTGGAATTTGAATAGACTAGCAAGCAACTGGCCGCACTATACTCTATTTTTTTCCAGCTGATGGTAAATTGAATCCCTTGGTAGCTAATTTATCGATACTCAATGGAAATATATGAAACTGCTATGGCTGTGTCAGATTAATGCAAAGTTTTCATAATTAACATCATATTTCGCTACAAAATCTACCTTATAGCTGAGTAACCAAGATAAATACATGACAATTTACCCTCATCTGGAAAACATTAGATAAGTCTTTAACCCCTTCTGTACCGGTGACTTCTTTATTATTTGATTTCGGCTATATATAGAAGATTTTATGAAACTTTCGAAGGATATATGGTAGCTAAAGTGATTTATTAAGATAGTCTGTAGCCTTTTAATGGGTAGTAGTCCTTAAGATGAACAAAATCGTCTAATAAGTGCCAGAATATAAGGAAAAGTAAATCACTGGTACAGAAGGGGTTAAATAATGTAGATGGTATTTTGTGCTTGACCACCTTCACGATGAATAAAGTTACTTTAATAACTATCCGTGTATCCGTGGACTATTTATAGTTTAAAGAGATTAAGTCTTTAGTTGTTGTTCCCTAAGCTGCCTGGCCAAACAGCCCCGAGTCTTTAGTTAATGCATACATATTTTTAGAGCCTTCCAAATCTGAATAATCTGTTGGTAGTGTAATGGCTTAGATGCTTATGTTCTGGGTGTGGTGTCCCGAATTAGAATCTCGGGAGGACCATATGCTTTACTTAGTTAATTAAAGTGAATTGAGGTTTGTAATTAATTTAATGTTAAGAAGAGTGTTACTTAATCAAACGAGATCCTGAAAAAAAATCCTAATGCTGGAAGTGTTGAAAGTTAGGATGGATACAGTAAAGTTTTAACGTAAACTTGTACAGTAAGTTAGGGTTGATATATAAATGGATCTAATGCATCTATAATCTATAATTTATTGATAAATTTATCTATACATCGATTCTAATGGGTTGTTTTTTCCTTTGCAGGTAAGGAGGATGAACTTGCTGGTATTAAGTTGGGTTTTTTTCATATTCATAATGTTCAAAACATAAGTTTCAAAAGTTAAAATGTAATCCCAGTGGTCTCCATTATATTCGAAAGAGTTAGCGACCTTAAAATTGAAACTTAAATTAATAATACTAGTAAAACTAGTAAATGTTTTGTTCATAACTCTTGAAAGAGCAACTAAAAGGTCAGTCCACTCTGATTATTACGTGCACCATGTAAGAGTTGAGTTTGTAACTGGGCACTCTTATCGGCCCATCGCGAAGCGTATCGAACGAAACTTGTGAAGGGGAAATATGAGAAATTATCTGTATTTTGTGTTATTGTGTATTATTATTTTTATTTTGTATGTCGAAAGAGATACACTGGGAGGACTGCTTGATAACGAAAAACAAATGCTAGATAACGAAAAACAAATACTTAAACCAGCAAATTCTACACTCATTCTCTTCGCGGGACAACACCCTTCACTCTTCAGCTCCACTACAGCTTCAAAGGACACCACCACTACGAGACTTCCTACTCCCACCAGGTGCACAAGTCTTCCCTCTACTACAGAACAGGTCATAAGTGACTTGTCAAAGGTTGGAGTCTGAATTTCCCCCCTCTGTCTCTTACTACGAGCATTACTCTTCTTTCCCACTATATTATTGACTGTCTCTTTCTGTTAGGTCAGCTAGCTAGGATGTAACTAAATGTTGCCATGAATCTTCACTGATGCTTTTTCTCTTTCCCAGATACCATCGCTTCAATTATTAGCCCTGCATTTGAAGAGTTCCATTGTGTGAGGACTTGCGGGGCAGACTTAGACGGGAGAGATGTTGGTTCCCAATGACGGTCTAACCACCACCACAGACTTTAGCGACGTGGATTAGGGGTGATTGTTCTCAATCATCGAACCACGTTAAAAAAAGCGAGGCTCTTGACAAAAACCTCCTGGGTGGGCCGTGGAATATTTTTCTGTGCTGTGGCTGCAATTTTAGTTTTTCTTGCTGTAGATGAAGACTTTAGTTTGTAAAAGTTATATATTTTATTTATTTTTATAATTGCCTACAGCATAAATTTCTAAAATGTAGATTATACCATAATGTTGTGACCTTTTTCTTTGTAGACTTTTTTTTTGTAGAAATTTACAGTTTGGCAACTTTCAGACTGTTCTAAGTTCAGTTGGTTGCAGTGCACGGCACGGCTGTGAATTCCAGAGCCGTTGTGCGGGCTACTTTTGTAGGTAACCTAAGAAGTGCGCATGGGGGTAATTAGAAACTTCCGCCTGTGCTGACTTATTTGAGCTGTTTCCATCACTAAAATATTAATTTCACCATATCTAGCATTAATACTTATCCATACGTGCCTATTATGGGTTGATTATAAAGGTATTAACCTGAAACAACAATAAAACTAGTGAAAACAGCGTTTGGATGGTCAAAATCGGAGATACAGGCCGCGAGTTATATAATTTATGGGTGAGGCAACCTGCTTTCCCGCCAATTTCCCCCAAGGCAACTGAGACACAGTCGATCGATACTCTCTCTCTCTTGCACTCGCTTGCTAACACTGATGACAATGCCCTGCTTGCAACTCGCTAATGTTAGCACGAAAATATACCTCAGAATAAGGGAATAACAGGGTAAATAGGTGATAACTGAAGGAGGGGAGGAAAGTGGGGAAGGAGGGGAGGTAGAAGAGTGATATTTTGCATGGCCCAGGGGCATTTTTTTTTTTTTTTTTTTTTTCGATGTTTAAAGTAGATTTTTTTTTCTCTGACTCTTAAGAGTCTTCCCGCAGTCCGCCGGGGAACTCTTAAGAGTCTCCCTGCAGTTCCCGGGTTAAGGATTCCGCATGCCTGAGATCTCTCCCTTCCAGTGTGACGCCTGCAGCTCGCTTGGCCACTCTCTAACACTCGCCAGGGCAATGAATTTGGCTACTGTCTATCTACAATGTTATACTTTCTTTCTTGTGAATCGTCATGTCACAGGCAGTATAGAAGTGGACTTTATTTTAGTCTGTGACAATGCATTATATTTTATATCATCAGTTATAAGTTTAATGTACAAGACTGAATGATACAGCTAGAGAGTGTGAGTGAGTAAGTGCAGGAGGCAGAGGGTTGTGCGCGTAGTTTTACGCGTCGTCTCGGTAACGTCATACCACGGCCGGGCCCTCTGAGTGGCTGGCCGCTTTGCCGCCCTTCTGCCGCAGCAGAAGGTAGTTCCCCCGCACTCCTTGCTGCCTTTGTGCCTTCCTCGCTCAGAGCTTGCATGACCAGCATAACCTTCACACCTCCCTTGCCATCTGTCCCCGACTTCCACCTATAGAACACTTTCTCTCTCAACTTCTTGCCTCCTATTCTTCTAATTTATTTAACATCATAACTCCCCTTTGGTTCTGAACGATTTCATATATCGGCCATCGTATTATATGCTGAAGCTCTCAGATATTTCATGTTTAGTTAGACATTTTGGATGGGTTAACATTTTGTCTGTAGAGGTTCGTCACACTCGCGGTGTCTCCCTACCTATTTCTTGGTTGTCTGCTGGGCTATTTAATGCTAGACTGGGGTGAGGCTATAGGTGTTGTGATTTCCGATGTGTACCATGTTTTGTTGAACTTGTACAATCGCAACGGATGCGTGGGAAGCCTAGGTTGTCTTTCTGACTGTGTACCTTGTGAGTTTAGCACTGTGTTGCGAGTGAGGGCTTTTGCCTCTGCCACCCACCACTGTGCTAACTCGTTTTGCTTTGACCTGAAGAGGGTCGCAAGGAGAGAACCAGATACTAGCGATCTGGATCTCTTAAGAGAGCACCCTGTCATTTAACGTAATTTGGTTGTACAGTCTTAAGGACCTCGCTAGGCTACGAGCCGCTTGTTCAGCCATTGTTTCCTAGCCTACGACATCCCAGCTAGACTTTATTCGCCTAGCAGACACCCGATTAGGATTATAAACTCTTAGAAAGAAATAGACACCTAGATGGGGATAACATTCTTAAAATACTTGGCTGAATGGGGCCGAATTGACACAAGCCAGAGAAAGAGAGAAAAGGGACAGAAATAACAAAAAGCAGGTCACCCCCCTTAAGAGTTGGCAGTTGGGGCGTTCGGGGTTATTAGACCACTCCACCTGCCAACTCACACTAATTTTGTTAGGCTCTTTCCTTCTCTTACTAGGAGTTTCTTGTTTCTTCTGCTATCCTCTGGGGAAGCCAACCCGGGAGTTATCTCCTCCCCTACTACTTTAACCCCTTCAGCACCATAACTAGAGCGGCGGAAAGAAGCATAGGAAGAATACGATGATGGATAGGAAAAAGGGGAAACAAAAACTGGTGGAATAGGGAAATAAAGCAAGCAAGATGTGAAAGAAGGAATGCAAACAGAAAGGACAAGGGTGATAGAGAAAAATAGGAGGAAATGCGGAGAGCGGGAAAGAGGTAATACAAGCGGTAAGGACATATGAAGAAAACAAGGTAAAAATACTAATAAGAGGCTATGATTAAACACGAGAAAGAAGTAAGGATCATAAATAGGGAAACTCTTATGCGGGATATTGAAGGAAAGTATGAATAAAGCCATAGAGAGAAACGAAAGTTACTAACAAAACTGGTTCAGAAGAGACAGGAGGGGGACAAATAACATTTATATACTAAACGAAGTGGTAAGGAAATTGAAAAGGGGAAAGAGAACCGGATACTGTGCATTTTTAGATATAAAAAAAGCGTATGTTAGAGTAAATAGGAGACTGCTGTGGAAAATAATGGCAAGGAGTGAGATACCAGAAAAATATATAATCATAACATCGATGTACAGTAGTCAGGATTAATTAATTTAATTTCCCCTGGACTAGGCGTTAGTAGCACTGCACGGTGGAGGGGTATCCCCTCTACCTCCTTTCCTTGTTGGTTCCATTCCCCCACCAAAATCCTCCCATTTTCTCTCCGACCCCAGAACTACACCCACCCTCCCTTCTCTAGCTCTCACCCACCTACTTCTGGACCTCACCAATTGCATGTATTCTGAACAACTAATGGAGGAATGCAAATGTATCATAGGTATGAGCTTTAATAAATTTGAAACCAAGAGAGAGAGGGGGGAGAATGTTCGACGAAAACCTTGCCTATGATTAGTGACTCCTACTGATACATTTAGGCCTGCCATTGAAACTTGAAAGCTTCATACCGATTCACTGATGGTTTAATACTGTTGAACTATCATACTCTAATAAAACTGCCAAACTAACCCACGTGAAGTTATATTTCCTTTTCATCGTTGTACTGGCTCAGGCTCTGCTACGTAACAAGATTGAGACAACGAGGACCGTCTGTGTCAATTCCTCCAAGAGTCTCTCATCAATAAACACTCAAATAAAACCATTCAATTATTTTTAATTATTTATTTGTATAAAATTATTTATTACCAATATAACTACTTATTAGCACCGTATACAAGAACTAAACATTTGCTTAATAATTTTCTCCACAAATCTCGCTGCTTCCAGACAATTCAAGACTCATTAAGTGAAAGGTGTAGTAGAGTAGTCATGCCATTGGATTGGTAATCCAATGGACCCGGGTTCAAATCCCGGTATGTCAATGGGAAGATAGTATTGGGATTTAATTTGTGCTGTACCTAGTATCAGTGCATTACCACAAAGCTCACCGAAATGCCAAAAAAATACCCTCATTGTTCCCTGATTAAATAACACTGTATGAATATTCCCACATTCAAAATATGTTACAGGGGGACAATGCCTAGGGAGTTCACTGCTCAATAGGTGGTGTTCTGAGTGAGGGTCTGAGTCTGGAGGGTGAGACGGTGAAGCACTTGAGCGAAGCAACCGGCCGCTTCAGAGATGGAGCTGCTTCGAGCCATGATGGATGCTTCGCATGTCTCACTCCCCAGACTGGAACGAGACCTCACGGGCTTCACAGTGTTGGGTGGTGGAGTGTACAGGCTCTCAGACTATGCCCGAGAGGGAGTAGTTGGAATATATAAAAAAAAAACAGCCAATTTGCCAATACATGCTATGAATTATTGCAGAGAATGTTCCCCATGAACGAAGGCGGTGCTGGTTGGGGGGAGGGGCGTCGACTGACGGGGGACAGAGGTGCATGGGGGCGGTTCGTTCGTGGCCACCCCTTCGGGGATCACGGCGTCAGGCAATAGATAGATAGATAGATGTTCCCCAGGAGTCGGCCATGTGACTGCATTACGTGAATTAAACTCAATTAACATAGCTATCTACCCAATCATTAGGCCATATATTGCTTTCCTAATTGACCATAATGTAAAACTACTCTATATAAACGGGACACGAACTACCCTCGAGCAAGGTACTGTAGTTTTTGAAAAGAGGCTCCAGCTTTGAAAATATTACTTTAGTTAAACAGGCTAAATAATCCTGAAGGGTTGGTAACCAATATGTATGCCCTATTTATATCCACTACCCCTAGGGCACTCTTACGCTCTTCTATCCATTAGAGTGAGTCTTATTTTAAAGTTTCCTTTCCCTCAACATTTACGTGCACCCATACATTAGGGAAGGACATATTAATGTTGTCACCTTACCCTTAACACAATGCCATAAGGTTACTCTATTGTATCAGTTATATTGTGTTGTAACCAAGTTAAGGGGGTCGTCCGCTATGGCTATGTAGCAATATGGGTTGAAACATAGCAAATTGTGTTAAATACTCCCTGAGTAATGGCAAGACGTAGAGCATCTACTCCACATAATACTATTGAAAGCTTCACGCCTATTCAATCTTAATCTCTTGAGAACTTTAAAGATAATTGGAATTCACACCTGTTAAGAATAATTACTTAATAACAATATAACGCTAATTTATTATATCCCAGACTAACTAAAAGTTATAATATTGAACTGATCTATAATTCTTCTACTACAATACCACTCTGTATAACAGTTTCGTGTATAACCAAATAATCTCATTATACCTTCTATATATATATATAATTATATAAGTGTATATCTACCCCTCATACCTGGTATATCCATACACACTATACAGTAACGTTAACCCTAATAGTAACGGTAGTAATTAGCAGATTCAGGTTAGGTTTTCGTTTATTTCATATTTTTAATGTGCAAGAGATGGTGGTCGAGAGATGTGTGTGAAATACTTCTTTCCTTTATAAAGTGTTCAGAATAAATGTAAACGGTGAGGTGCCAGAAGTAAGAGCGAGAGAAGGGAGGATGGGTGTAGTTCTGGGGTCGGAGAGAAAATGGGAGAGTTTAGGTGGGGGTAGGGAACCAACAAGGAAAGTGGGTAGAGGGGATACCTCTCTACCGTGCAGTGCTACTAACAGGGAAAATGAAACTAATTAATCCTGACGACTGTACCAGAGCACAAAGGCGAAGTAAGTTCTAGGAAATATAGACACTGGAAGGGTAGACAGCAAGAGGGGAGTAAGGCAGGGGTGTGTACTATCGCCGCTATTATTCGCGCTCTATATGGAAGAAATGACACTGAGAATAAAAAGTGTGGGAGAGGGGATAGATATAAACAAGGACGATGTAGTCCTGATGGCAGAACCAGGAAAGAGTGTTACAGACTCTGCTAGAGGAAGCAACAAGATTCGGGGAGGAATTAGAAGTAAGATTCGGCAAAGAAAAGAGCCAAGTAATGAACATGAAAGGACAGCTACAAGAGGAGGAGTAGAAGACACTAGAAGGAAGCAGAATGAAGAAATAGAATATAAATACCTGGGGGTAACAATTACAGAGAAAGAATTTGAAAAGGCAAACAGCGAAAAGATACGGCAAATGCAACCATGACTATAATAGTTTCGGTAGTCTAATTTTTTCAACTGTACCTCTTGCAATTTTGTTTTCTATATTCCAACTATATATCTATACTTACATAATTATGCATACTGTATACACATTTAGATTATACTAACTGTTCTAAATTCTGTATCTGTTGATTTGAGTTATTTTAATATATTTTCCCTTTTTTTTCCAGAACTTATACAAAATTACTTTCTTTTCTTCCATTCTACTCTTATTAAATAGAAATGTACCGATTATATAATTTTCATTCTCTTCATATGGTTGTTGTAGTTCTCTTATCGTGGCTTTCTTGTCCATATTCTGGACATTTCAGGATAAAATGTTTCGGATCTTCATTTTCACCCACACATATTACAGTTTGTTCTTTCATTTGTCTTTTTCTATCATTTAAGGGCAAGGTATTGGTTCTTGCTTTATAAAAAACTAGCAGGGGTACCCGGCATTGCCCGGGTAATCACCATAATCACCATCACTACTACTACCATAATCACCATCATCAATCACTACTACCACAATCATCACAATACTACTACCATAATCACCGGCTCGACCTCCCTGTGCCTCATTAAACGGCGACCTCGATTTCGGCCGCTAAATGACCTCCGATTTTGGATCCGACTGTATCCGTATCCCCGTTTTGGGGGGCTGCGAACAACTTTCATACCATACACCTTTAAGATCGGAGGCCTCCTGCCCCAAACGGCAATTTTTCAGATTTCGCGCCCATTTTCTCCGTCTCTTTCACCCTGGGGAATTCTATTTTTTCACTAAAACCTGCCTAGGGACACCCTTATTATGCATACCAAGTATGAACGCTCTAGCTTAAAAAATGTGGCCATGCATAAAGAACAGACAGACACTCACAGACAATCGTAAATATTATATAGATGATAGTCTGTTGTCATAAGGTCTTCTCCAATTGATGTTTTCTATTTCTCATATTTCCAAAGTTTTCTTTCTTTTCACTTTTTCCCATTCATTTGTCTCATTCCTTCACTTTTTTCTTCAGGGTTTCTTTATTAATTTATGGTAAGTTGATGTACCTTAGGTTTGTTTTCCAGATAGCCTCTTATAATTTTCATCCATTTATAGTTTTCTTTTACCCTCATATTTCTTATGTCTTTTAATAGTTGACTTTTGCTTTCCTCTATGCCTTTATGTGTCAGTTTTCCTTGTATTAGTCTTGCCTTCATAGAAGAGGCCCCTATTTCTCTAATGTGCAGTTGGGTGCATATTGTGCTGCCCCTAGTATTTTTCTATACACCATGTTCAATCCTTTACAATTTCTTTCTCTCTGATAATCGCATGACATTTGTTCCATACACTATAGAAGGTACTGCTAAACTCTTCCAGTATGTTTTCCCATTTAACATTTTGTGGCAACCGTTTGATATTACGGAGTTACATTTGCCAGTTTTTGTGCTCTTTTCTATCATAATTTTCTTTTGAGTTTTAAAAAGGTTTCTCTTGTTTTTTAAAGTTATTCCTAGATATTGAATAGTGTCTGTCACCTTTATTGCTTCTATGATTTCAGGTTGATTTTCTAAATTGTATATGATATTAAGTTTATCTTTATTAATTTAAAGACCAAATTTGATGTTTATTTCTGTGAGTAATTTTATGTTAGCTGCCTCTTCTAATGATTCTGATAACAAAAAGTCCATAATCAGCAAAGAACAGGATGTTTATTTTACAAGTATCATTCTTAAATCCTTTCCTTGTTCTTCAATTTGTTTTATTATTAAGTAAGTTATTAATTTGAACAGTGTTGATCCTGTGCAGCCTTGTCTGATACCGCCACTTATTGCTATTTCTATATCAATGTTTTCAAAGCTTATATTTGTTGTATCATCTTTGTATATATTTGAAACAGCATCTATTAAGTTAGGGTGTATTTTGTATGTTAATGTTTCAATTAATGTATCTCTTTTTATGGAGTCATGTGCTTTACTAAAATCTTTAAGTTACAATTAATGGTTCTTTTCTTTTAAAACTTAACTACACAATATTGCAGTATGAACAGATTATCCTCAAATCTCCCTCCCTTAATGAATCCTGCCTGTGTGTTATTTAATTATTTTCCAGGTGGTTTTCTACATATTCTCCTACTAGTGACATGAAAATCTTGTATGAAATATTGGTTAGAGCATTTTTGGTCTTAAATCTGCAGCTGTTGTCTTTATTTTCTTTGGTATCATCTTGTTTTTTTATGTTTTCCACTGTTAGTTTTTCCATTTGTTCCATTTCTACTTTAAAACAGTCAGTGTTTTGACACATACCTCACTCTCTGACAATGATTATTAGACTTCTCCTTTTAAACCATCTGGTCCTGGTGTTTTTTTATGTTTTAGATTTCTTTACTCCTTCTTTAGTTATTTTTGGTTGCTCCATTGGTATTCTTGTATTGCCTTCAATGTTTTGTATATGTATTCCTCCTAGAACTGAGACTAGTTGGTCATCTATTCAATGATTAACATTTGTTTATAGTTCCTCTATATTTCTGTTTTCTATTCTCATTCCACACTTGATTGATGTTATTTTAATGTTTTCTGTATATTTTTACCCAGAAATCTTACAATTCTTTCTCTGCCTCTTCTTCCTTTAGCTGTTGTCCTTCTTTGTTATACAACATTTTACACTTTGACCTGATGCCGTTTTAACTTATCTATAATGTCCCATAGCTTCTCATTTTTTATTTGAACTTTCTCTTTTCTCTTGGGTTATTTTCCTTTCATGTTTATAAATTTCCTCTTTTATCATATTTTGTAAGTCCTTTTTCTTTGCTTTGTAGAGTTTGGTTAGCCTTTCTTTTTCTAATGCATCAGTAGCTTTTCTTTTTTGTCTTCACTGTTTTTCTGTCTTTTATGGTTGTTCTTATCTGTTAATTTATCCAAAGGGGTTGCTTTGTTATTTGTGCTAACATTTCTTCTGTATTTCTTTTTTTAATTTTTGGTGTGCGATATTTTGTATTATTCTGTTTAACTGTTATGCAACCAATATCTCTACCTTGTACTTCTTTTTGTATTTCCTCATTATACTGGTGTAACGAAACTGTATCAGGTTTTGTAATATTCTGTTAATTCCCATTTTGCCCTTTTGAAGTCTTTGTTATTATTCTGCCAAAAGTTGTTCTATTGCATACATTTTTGGATTTGTTAGGCCATGTATGTTCACGAATAATATTTTAAATACTTGGATTTGGGTATTTTTTCATACGATGTTTCTTTTCTATTTTTTGTATCGGTGTGTTTGCATAATTATTGTTTACTAAGGTTTTCTACTATGAACAAATTCCCTTCTACTTTATTTCTTTCCTCATCTCCTTCAGTTCCTCTCATTTCTTTCACCTCTTTCCATAGCTCTTTGGTGATCTGTAAAAACATATCCTATAAAGATCTCATTGGTTGTATAATTACCTATTTTCTTTTTATTGTTATATTTCTCTTCCAGTCTTAACCCCTTTTTGCTGTTCTTTCCAGTCTCTACTTATTGTACCTACAGCATTTGTGTTGTGTTGTGTACTGGTATTTGTATTTCTGCTGGTGGTGGTTGTGTGTAAAACCCAACAGTTCCTACCGAAACGGCATTGTCGCCTCTGGTAGTTTCTGCAAATGTTCTGCATACCAGTACTTTGCTGATGTTCTTCTGGTACTTTTGTTACTTCCGTTATTATCTTAACTTCTTCAGTAAGTGTTCTACCATCCTATCTTCTTTTTCTATCTGGACATTTATATTCTTGGATTTTTCTTTTACTTTGTTGTCTGCCATCTTTTGAATCTGGTCGTCTTTTCGGATGTTTTCGTTCTTGTTTATTTTTGGGATGGTTCCTGTATTTCCCAGTTTCATACTGGGAAATACAGTACAGAAATACACCTTCTCTATCCTGTGTTTGGTGTCTTTCCATTCTGTCTGTATTGTACTGTCTGTCTCTTTGATTATACCATTGGACATTTGGGGTGGATTTATGGTTTTGTGGTTTGTAGTGCCACTCTTCCCTCACATGTAATTTGTTGCACGCTGTTCCCATGCAGAATTCTTTCCTGCACAGGGGTGGGTGGTCATATGTGCACTTATCCCTTTTCAGGCAGATGGTGTTTGTTCTTGCATAGTACCAACAGACTCTGATTTAATTTATGTCTTGACTAGGCCTACTGGTCTCCGTATTATGTTTTTATTTTTTTGGCTATGTACTTCTTTTGGTTCAATGTTTTTCAACCCCTTTGTTTTATTGACATAGTTGTTTGCATTGTCCTCTTTCCTTACCATCTTTCTTTCCACATCTTCAAGTTTCTTTAGTGATTCTCGTAGTTCTTTATCTTATGATTTCTCTGAAGTTAAGAACTAGATAATTTAAATGTTTCTCATTTTCTCTTGCAAAATTTCTCTCCTGTATTAGTTTGTCATAGTTTGTTTCCCGTTCCTTCAATTCTTTCTTCAGCTTCTCCATAATGCTTGTTAGGCTATTTACTTCAGTTTCATATTGTTCAGCTTTGGTTTTCCATTTGTTCTCCAGATTTTCTTTATTTCCATTTCCCTCACGATCTTCTGCATTTTCTTCTTCGGTGTGATACCTTTCTTGCTTCCTGTTTGTATTTTCTCTGCATCCATTGCAGAAGCATTTTAAGTTAAGAGATGTTTATTCTGCCACCCCCCATTTTGCCTAGCTCCTTGACGTGGTGTGGGGGCAATTGGGGCAGTAGAGGTTATTCGTCCACTCCACCTGCCAACTCGTTGGAGTTGGCAGGTGGAGTGGACGAATAACCTCTACTGCTCTAATTTTGCTAGGCTCTTTCCTTCTCTTACTGTATGTTTTCCATTTCTAAGTTCTGCTATCCTCTGGGGAAGCCAACTAGGGGGTTGATTTCCTCCCCTGCAACTTTAGGGAGACTCAACCCTCCCGTCTCTCCTGGTTGCTTGCCCTGTTCCCTTCCTCTCTTTCTCGTTTACTGCTTCAAGAGGTTCTAGTTTTCCCCAGAGTTTCGCTGCGGTGTTTATGACCTCTGTTAAGTTGGCGGAGTTCTACATGGTGACAGGTGCCACCGGCGAGGGCCCGAAAAGCTTGTTGTTTAGGGCTGGGCGTGGTGGGGTTGCCTCAGGGTTGCCGACTCCTTTCTTTCTTCAGTATATGTGACGGGTAACGACACCGGCTCCATCCTTTATGGGACAAAACAGATTGAGGACAAATATGCGTTTATTCACGTTTGTCGGGTTGACAATGTTCCCAGCTCGAAACCGGGGCCTATATCATGCAAATGGCCATATTCTGGTTTCCCTGTCCCTGCAGAGGTCTCGCCCTTTCATAGCTAGGCGGCACCTAGCAACCGCAGTATTTTCTTCCCATGGCTGGCATTCTTGTTTTATGTCTTATGGTAATCTCTTTCTGTAATTTCGAATGCGCTGATGGCTGACGATACTGACCATACTGACACGGCAATCGTTTTAGACTTATCGGTAACAGACTGGCGATCTCCCGGCTTCTTCTAATGACCTTCCCTCTCAAAGTTCTAAAATAGTTACAATGGCACCTTATGCAGTGCCTATTCAGCAAAATTCGGTAACCGACTCTGGCAATCCCCCGGCTTCTTCTAATGTCCTTCCCTCTATTGCCTGGGGTTGCCTCTGTCTTTACTGCGGAGGCGTATGCTATTATCCAAGCTTTGAAAGTGGCACGCGACTCCTGGAACGGATTTCAATATTTACACTGATTCACAGAGTGTTCTTTCTGCCATTAAAGTTTACTCCTGTTCACCCATTGGTTCAGAACATCCAGGCATGGCTTTATCGCTTAGCATCTCGTCACAAAATGATTAATTTCTGTTGGGTCCCAGCTCATGTGGGGCTCCAGGGCAATGAAGAGGCTGACACAGCAGCAAAAGAGGCTGTACTAGAGTGTGAGGGCCGGTTCTCTATCCCCCTGAGGATTTTGAAATGCAGTATCCAGTCGTTGATTCGAGAGAGGTGGCAGTTGAGATGGTCTTCCCTCACTAGCACTAACCAAAAACTTAAAGCCATTCATCCTTCTGTGAAGCTTTGGGACTTATCACCCGTTCACTTTGGTAGACGTACGGAAGTAGTTCTCACAAGGTTGCGTATTGGTCACACATATATGACTCACAAAGACATATTACATAATGATCGCCCACCGCTGTGTGCCGTGCGTGACGAGGTACTGTCTGTAAGCCACGTTCTAACCTCTTGTTATAATTACTAGTTTCCCAGATGCTCTGTAGGTTTTACTTTCCTTTCCCTGTCTGACATTCTTGGCCAAGATGCAGATGTTTTAAAGCTCCGATCGTATATATTGGATTGTGGTATTTTTTATGATATTTAATTATCTAATGATTTTTACTTTTGATATTCCTTTATCGATATTTTATCAGTTTAATGTGCCCTACTTGTATCTTAATGGGTTTTAAATTTTGAAATTCCTGTGATCTTTTAATTTTTAGATGTAGCGCTGAATGATCTACAGGTCCCAGTGCTTGGCCTTTGTGCCTAAATCTTATCAATTCAATTCTATGCCTTTTATGTGTCAGTTTTCCTTTCCTCTTAATGTGCAGTTGGGTGCATATTTTGCTGCCCCTAGTGATTTTCTATACACCCCATTTACAATCCTTTGCAGTTTCTTTGTCCGTCTCTGATAATAGCATGACATTTGTTCCATACAATATAGAAGGTACTGCTAAACTCTTCCAGTATGTTTTCCCAATTACAATCTTGTGGCAACTTTTTGCTATTACTGAGGAAGTTAAATTTGCCAGTTTTTGTGCTCTTTCTATCATTTTCTTTTGCGTTCTAAACTGGTTTCTCTTGTTTTTTAAAGTTATTCCTAGATATTTAATAGTGTCACCTTTATTGCTTCTATGATTTCAGGTTGATTTTCTAAATTGTATATATTACTTTTATCTTTATTAATTTAAAGACCAAATTTGCTGCTTATTTCTGAAAGTCATTTTATGTTAGCTGCCTCTTCTAATGATTCTGATAATAAAAGTCTATAATCAGCAAAGAATATGATATTTATTTTAGAGGTATCATTCTGAAATCCTTCCTTTTTCTTTCAATTCTTGTATTATTAAGGGAGGGAAAATTGAAGATAATCTGTTCATACTGCAATATTGTGTAGGAAAGTTTTAAAAGAAAAGAACCATTAATTGTAACCAATAGATTTAAGACCAATAATGCTCAAACCAATATTTCATAGAAAATGCTCATGTCACTAGTAGGCGAAGATTTAGAAAACCACCTGAATAATAATGAAAAAACACAGGCAGGATTTACAAAGGGAGGGAAAATTGAGGATAATCTGTTCATACTGCAATATTGTGTAGAGGAAAGTTTTAAAAGAAAAGAACCATTACTTGTAACTTCAATAGATTTTAGTAAAGATGACTGCATAAAAACAGATAAATTAATTGAAACATAATTAAAATATAAAATACACCCTAACTTAATAGATGCTATTTCAAATATACATAGAGATGATAAAACTAATATTAACTTTGAAAACATTGATAAAGAAATAGCAATAAGTAGCGGTATCAGACAAGGCTGCGCAGGATCAACACATTGTTCAAATGAACATGTTTAATGAATCCTGCCTGTGTGTTATTTAATTATTATTTTCCAGATGGTTTTCTACATATTCTCCTACTAGTGAAAATTAACATCTTGTATGAAATATTGGTTTGAGCATTATTGGTCTTAAATCTGCAGCTGTTTGCTTTGTTTTCTTTGGTATCATCTTGTTTTTTAATGTTTTCCACTCGGTTGGTTTTTCTATTTTTTTCCATTTCTACTTTAAAACATTCAGTCAGTGTTTTGACACATACCTCACTCTCTGACAATGATTAATAGAGATCTCCTTTTAAACCATCTTGTCCTGGTGCTTTTTTATTTTTTAGATTGTTTAGACATTTCTTTACTCCTTTAGCATAAATTCTTCGCTAGACATATCACATAGTTCTAGGTGTACCGCTCGAAACGTTGCACAGGTAAACCATAATATATAAACCTTCTCATGCTCTCTTCTTCAATGCCCCTGTGTAATCAAATCTTACAGCTTGGAAAGGTTCTATGTGCTTTACACGGCATTCAGGTAGAGGGAGCTGGTCCAGTTGCATATGGTTTACCTTTTAGTCTCTGGCATATTACACACTTTCTTACAACGCGTCGAGCTACTTGTCGAATTCTAGGTATCCACCGTGTGAGACGTAAATTTTATATAATATGACATACCCCATAGTGTTTTACTTCCCTATGTGCACGTATGATCAATAGATCAGTAACGTGATGTCTTGTTGGCATAAGTATAGGGCGGTTTGTGCCGTCTGGTACACCCGACCACTTCAGGCGACCCTCACACCTGATGAGGCCATTGTCTAGGTGCAACCTTCGTTGACGCACTATATTGGGCATTAATGTCTTATTCGAGCTTTCAAGGATTCTAATTCATTGGGAAAAGGTTTCTACTAGAACCTATTTGATCAAAGTTACTTCAGCTGCTTTAAATTCACGAGCATCAATGTTGTGACCCCTGTTGCAGAGTTGGCCCGTTACTTTAAGCTTGATATTGGATACATATCGCAATACCCAAGTTACAACTCTGACTAGTTTATTATAGTCACCGAATCTTGCCCACTCTATGATTGGACCCGGTGGCTCATTTGGTTGGGCTGTAACTGCCACGGTTTCCAGTGGCAGAAGTCTCTCGCCAACAGCATGCCAAATAGTCCATTCACTTTCATGGAGCAGCCACTTTGGACCATGCCACCACAATTCGGACTTCACTAACTGGCTAGCCGTTATACCCCTAGTTATTAGATCACTAGGGTTTTCTTTTGTATTTACATAATGATAAGCAACGTCTGGCAAAAGGGCTCTTAATCTCATTTACCCTATTCCGCACATAAACTGGCAGAGACTTCTTGCTATGTATCCAGTTGAGTGCGACCTGACTATCCCACCAAACGTGAACGATTTCAATATTTAATTCGCTCTCGTATGCTGCGCGTACATGTTGCACCAGACGTGCTAATAGCAGCATGGCAGTCAATTCCATTTTAGGGATAGTTACCTTTTTAACTGGGGCTACCTTGGCCCGGGCTGTAACTAAATGTGCCCAAATGAAGTAACGACATATATGGCTACCCCGTGGCTACTGCCGTGGCGCTAGCATCGCAAAACGTGTGTAACATAACGTCACCGAATGCCGCCACTTTACGAGGTATAGGTTTAGTACATAGGATGGCATACTCATTCAACCACAATGTCCCTTGGTCATTCAGGTCCTGTCATCCCATCCTATTTTAAGTCTCCAAACTTCCTGCATTAGAATCCTAGCTCTTATGGTAACGGGTAATGCTAGACCCAAAGGATAAAAAAACTGCGCAACTTTGCTCAACAGACTTCTTTTTGGGTGCGCTCCTGTCTGCTGAGCAAAAGACCTTGTTTGAAAAGTTAGTATGTCATGTTTAGGTTGCCAGATCATCCCCAAATTTCTGGACTTTTCCTGTTTAAGAGATGCCGTACCGTCCACCTGTATCAAACTCTGAAGATCTTCTCTATTGGTAAACCACTCGCGGAGAAATAGATGTGTATCCGCAAACAATCTGCGTGCTTGCCAGTATGTATATAACAAATCATCCTGGCTATCGCTAGAACCCTGCAAATTGTCTATATATAATCCGCGAGATTGTTTACTTGTGTCCTCATGAGTATCAGCTAGATGTTTTTTTATTGTGGCATTTAACAAAAACTTTGAACACTTGGCCCCAAAGAGTACAACCCGAAAACGGTATATGATGACCGGAATTCCAGAGTCGCTAATGTCGCTGAACCAAAGAAAGCGGGTAACATCTCTATCTTCCTCCTTTAGCTTGACCCTCAAGAAAGCTTTCTCGATGTCACTGGTATATGCGTACTTCCCCAGCCTAAACCGCAATAGATGTTGGGACAGGTCCGACAGCATGGACCTGTCAACAGGCAGTCATTTAGACTGGGTAGTTGACCTTGGTGGGCAGAGCAGTCATACACCACCCGTATTGGTGTGGTGACGCTGTCTTTTCTTTCCCCATGATGGGCCAGATAGTGAACCCTACCATTCTTAATCGGTTCCTTGACATCGACTCTCTCAATAAAGCCCCTATCTTCATAACTCCGAAATACATCGTCATACGCCTGGCGCGTTCTCGGTTCGTTAGACAATTTACGCTGTAATGCGCGCAAGCGACCTAATGCCAAACAATAGTTGGTAGGCAGGCTTATCTCACTGTTCTTCCAGGGTAAACTAACTTTATATTGCTTGTCTGAGGCACAGTAGCTCACAGACTCGTCAAACTTTTGTAGTGCAACTTCCGAGTCATAATCAGTCTCCATAGGATTAATGCCTATGTGATCCAATCTCGACAGTCTTTCCAGGTCGAACTCGTCAGTCTTTTTAGGGTCACGAGGTTGGGAATCCTCCCTTCCCAACTCCTCTGCCGCGGTTGCATGGACTCTATATATCGAGACCGTGTCGACCAGAACCTTTGACTGTTTAGTATGCACCTTTCCGCTCATGCTATATTCAAATTTAGTGGGAATTAAAATTACACCACACATCTTTTTAAATCCAGGGTATACTACTTCATAATAATGATCCACACCAAGTAGAACATGCAGCTCACTCTGATTTCCCATGGGATCTGACAAGTTAACCCCTTTGCTACGTAATGCGTGTTCCACCTTCTTCACTCCTACAGATACATATTCTGGTAGGGTGTCTACTACGATACATGTCATCGTTTTTTACGGTAGAAATATGAAATCTCCGCTATCTCGTAGTCTTGTTTGTCAGTAACCCCTGTGAAGCCCTGCAATCGAAGAGTCTTCGCCCCTACGATTCGGTGCTTCAGTCCCACTAAGACGGACCTCTTCATAAAGGAACGTTGAGACCCTTGATCTAGAAGTACCCGACAAACTTTGTTACTGTCTTTACCTGCCATGGAAATCTGTATTGTGGGCAATATGGTGGTGTCTTGCGTGCTACCTAGTGTCACAGTTGTAGTACCCTCTGTTATAGACTGCAGCACCGTTGATTCATTTGAACTCCGCTTAGACAAATATCTTGCATCAAACCCGCGAGTGACTGCGTTTGTAAATGACTAACTTTATTTTATCCCCCCTCAGTTACTAACCCATCTGTTCCCTACTAACTTCCTAATTCCTGCCAC
This sequence comes from Paralithodes platypus, assembly GCA_032716605.1. Lineage (NCBI taxonomy): Eukaryota > Metazoa > Arthropoda > Malacostraca > Decapoda > Lithodidae > Paralithodes > Paralithodes platypus. The sequence continues at coordinate 23,951,678 of CM064496.1, read as the reverse complement.
GGACATTAGTTCCAGGGCAGTAGTTCCCTTTCCAATGTTCCCTTACCCCCTCTAAACCACTGTTTGGACATTTGATCCTCAGTGTTTTGGAGGACAAGCAGCCTAGAAGGGTCACTAGACCTCTTGTAGCTTGATTTCCTTTGTACTCCTTTGTTTTGACGTCTTTGACTTTATCTGCTGTAGGACACAACTTATCAAAGTGATGTCCTTTGCAGTGGCGACAGGGCCTTAAATATGTATCCGTACATTGTCACTGCTTACCATGTTCCTTACTTTGACAACCTACACATAGCTTCAATCTTTTCGCCTGTGCTAGTTTTGTCTCATTTGTTGGGTACTTTACAGAGAAACTCTATTTATGTTTGTTGTTACATAGCTTACATAGAATCTGAGCAGGTTTCTTATACATACCCTCTTTCTTTTCTTTAGTCCCCACTGTCATGCTTACAGTTCCCCTCTTCTCCACATTCTCACTCCCTCCCGACACATACATTCTTACTTTGTTCAACTGTAGATTATTGATTTCTTTACTGAACTGAGTTTTGAACTCTCCCAGATCAAATGATCTAACCTTGTCAAGTATTGCCATAGGAAGCTTATGACGCAAGATAATGACCATCATTTCCTGTGTGGTGAGCCCTAGAGAGTGTAGCGATAGAGTATGGCACTCCATATTTGCCCTAAAATTTGCTAACTCCTCAACCTTATACTGTGGTTCTGCGAGCTTTAACAAGGCAACGACATAGGCCATCTTCAACTGCTCTTGATCCCCGTATGTGGACTTTAATAATTGTACTGCCTCAAGATAACTATCACCCACTACCGCAAAACCCTCTATGAAATGTAAGGCCTCTCCTTCCATTTATCCTTTCAGATACTGAAACTTGCGGACATTATCCAAAGAGGATTCATGAACTGTAGACCGAAATATGTCCCAAAAAACTAACCACTCGATCAATCTGCCCCAAAATGTAGGAAGATTGAGCTTTGGGAAGTGTACAGTGTGTTTGGGGTCAGCCCTTCTATGGGCCTCATTCTCGCCTCCCTTCTTACTTGCGATAGCATGCTGTAATACGTGCTTCGCTCTAAAGACAGGTTCATCATAGAGGGCGCGATTATCATACTGTAACTATCTCTTCCTCCTCTGTCATGCCTGCCACAGCCACCTCACTCAGAGCCATAATACGACCGGGGGTAGCCTGGACGTTGTCTAATCTAGCTTCCAATTCCTCTAGGTCAGCAGTAGTGATGAGAGTGTTGACGTCCACAATTAGCCTATTTATTACTCCCCGAAGTCCCGCCCTTTGATTTTTAGGGGCCTTGATCAGCACCCCACTAGATGGTGTCTCTTCTTCTTTATTCATTTTGCATGTAAGCCAATAGGCTATGTATCTAAATGTTACAAAAACAATGGCAAAATAGTAGTCTAGTTAAGAGACGCCGACCGGCGGACTACCGCTTGGAAAGGTTCTACGTGCTTTAGACGGCATTCAGGTAGAGGTGGAGCTGGTCCAGTTGCATATGGTTTACCTTTTAGTCTCTGGCATATTACACACTTTCTTACTACGCGTCGAGCTACTTGTCGAACTCTGGGTGTCCACCATGTGAGACGTAAATTTGATATAATATGACATACCCCATAGTGTTTTACTTCCCTATGTGCACGTATGATCAATAGATCAGTAACGTGATGTCTTGTTGGCATAAGTATAGGGCGGTTTGTGCCGTCTGGTACACCCGACCACTTCAGGCGACCCTCACACCTGATGAGGCCATTGTCTAGGTGCAACCTTAGTTGACGCACTATATTAGGCATTAATGTCTTATTCGAGGTTTTCAAGGATTCTAATTCATTGGAAAAGGTTTCTACTTGAACCCATTTGATCAAAGTTACTTCAGCTGCTTTAAATTCACGAGCATCAATGTTGTGACCCCTGTTGCAGAGTTGGCCCGTTACTTTAAGCTTGAGATTGGATACATATTGCAATACCCAAGCTACAACTCTGACTAGTTTATTATAGTCACCGAATCTTGCCCACTCTATGATAGGACCCGGTGGCTCATTTGGTTGGGCTGTAACTGCCACTGTTTCTAGTGGCAGAGGTCCCTCACCAACAGCATGCCAAATTGTCCATTCACTTTCATGGAGCAACCACTTTGGACCATGCCACCACAATTCGGACTTCCTTAACTGGCTAGCCATTATACTCCTAGTTATGAGATCACTAGGGTTTTCTTTTGTATTTACATAATGATAAGCAACATCTGGCAAAAGGGCTCTAATCTCATTTACCCTATTCCGCATATAAACTGGCAGAAACTTCTTGCTATGTATCCAGTTGACTGCGACCTGACTATCGCACCAAACTTGAACGATTTCAATATTTAATTCGCTCTCGTATGCTGCGCGTACATGTTGCACCAGGCGTGCTAATAGCAGCATGGCAGTCAATTCCATTTTAGGGATAGTTACCTTTTAACTGGGGCTACCTTGGCCCGGGCTGTAACTAAATGTGCCCCAAATGAAGTAACGGCATATATGGCTACCCCGTATGCTGTGGCGCTAGCATCGCAAAAAGTGTGTAACGTAACGTCACCGAACGCCGCCACTTTACGAGGTATAGGTTAAGTACATAGGATGGCATATTCATTCAACAACAATGTCCCTTGGTCATTCAGGTCCTCGGGCAAACTGTCATCCCATCCTATTTAAGTCTCCAAACTTCCTGCATTAGAATCCTAGCTCTTATGGTAACGGGCAATGCTGGACCCAAAGGATCAAATAATTGTGCAACTTTGCTCAACAGACTTCTTTTGGTGTGCGCTCCTGTCTGCTGAGCAAAAGACCTTGTTTGAAAAGTTAGTATGTCATGTTTAGGTTGCCAGATCATCCCCAAATTTCTGGACTTTTGCTGGTTAAGAGATGCCGTACCATCCACCTGTATCAAACTCTGAAGATCTTCACTATTAGTAACCCACTCACGGAGAAATAGATGTGCATCCGCAAACAATCTGCGTGCTTGCCAGTATGTATATAACAAATCATCCTGACTATCGCTAGAACCCTGCAAATTGTCAATATATAATCCGTGAGATAGTTTACTTGTGTCCTCATGAGAGTCAGCTAGATGTTTTATGATTGTGGCATTTAACAAAAACTGTGAGCACGTGGCCCCAAAGAGTACAACCCGAAAACGGTATATTATGATTGGACTTTCAGAGTCGCTAATGTCGCTGAACCAAAGAAAGTGGGTAACATCTCTATCTTCCTCCTTTAGCTTGACCATCAAGAATGCTTTCTCGATGTCACTGGTATAGGCGTACTTCCCCAGCCTAAACCGCAATAGATGTTGGGACAGGTCCGACACCATGGACGGACCTGTCAACAGGCAGTCATTTAGACTGGGTTGTTGACCTTGGTGGGCAGAACAGTCATACACCACCCATATTGGTGTGGTGATGCTGTCTTTCCCTACCCCATGATGGGCCAGATAGTGAACCCTACCCTTCTTAAACGGTTCCTTGACATCGACTCTCTCAATAAAGCCCCTATCCTCATAACTCCGAAATACATCGTCATACGCCTGGCGCGTGCACGATTCGTTAGACAATTTACGCTGTAATGCACGCAAGCGACCTAATGCCAAAACTTGGTAGGCAGGCTTATCTCACTGTTCTTCCAGGGTAAACTAACTTTATATTGCTTGTCTGAGGCACAGTAGCACACAGACTCTTCAAACCTTTGTAGCGCAATTTCCGAGTCATAATCAGTCTCCATAGGATTAATGCCTATGTGATCCAATCTCCACAGTCGTTCCAGGTCGAACTCGGCAGCCATCTTAGGGTCACTAGGTTGGGAATCCTCCCTTCCCAACTCCTCTGCCGCGGTTAGATTGACTCTATATATCGAGACCGTGTTGACCAGGACCTTTGACTGTGTAGTATGCACCTTTCCGCTCATGCAATATCCAAATTTAGTGGGGATTAAAATTACACCACACATCTTTTTTAATCCAGGGTATACTACATCATAATAATGATCCACACCAAGTAGAACATGCACCTCACTCTGATTTCCCATGGGATCTGACAAGTTAACCCCTTTGCTACGTAATGTGTGTTCCACCTTCTTCACACCCACAGATACATATTCTGGTAGGGTGTCTACTACGATACAAGTCATAAAGTACCGGTTTTTACGGTAGAAATATGAAACCTCCGCTATCTCGTAGTCTTGTTTATCAGTAACCCCTGTGAAGCCCTGTAATCGAAGAGTCTCAGCCCCTACGATTCGGTGCTTCAGTCCCATTAGTACGGACCTCTTTATAAAGGAACGTTGAGACCCCTGATCTAGAAGTACCCGACAAACTTTGTTACTGTCATTACCTTCCATGGGAATCTGCATTGTGGGCAATATAGTGGTGTCTTGCGTGCTACCTAGTGTCACAGTTGTAGTACCCTCTGTTTTGACGTCTTTGACTTTATCTGCTGTCGGACACAACTTATCAAAGTGATGTCCTTTGCAGTGGCGACAGGGCCTTAAATATGTCGCAGTACATTGTCCCTGCTTACCATGTTCCCCACTTAGACAACCCAACATAGCTTCAATCTTTTCGCCTGTGCTAGTTTTGTCTCATTTGTTGGGTATTTTATGCAGAAACTCCATTTATGTTTGTTGTTACATAGCTTACATAGAATCTGAGCAAGTTTCTTATACGCACCCTCTTTCTTTTCTTTAGTCCTCACTGTCATGCTTTCTGTTCCCCTCTTCTCCACATTCTCACTCCCTCCCGACACATACATTCTCCCTTTGTTCAATTGTAGATTAATGATTTCCTTACTGAACTGAGTTTTGAACTCTCCCAGCTCAAATGATCTTACCTTGTCAAGTATTGCCATAGGAAGCTTCTGACGCAAGATAACGACTATCATTTCCTGCGTGGTAAGCCCTAGGGTGTCTAGCGATCGAGTATGGCACTTCATATTTGCCCTCAAGTTTGTCAACTCCTCAACCTTATACTGTGGTTCTGCGAGCCTTAACAAGGCAATGACATGGGCCATCTTCAACTGCTCTTTATCCCCGTATGTGGACTCTAATAAGTGTACTCCCTCAAGATAACTACCATCCACTACCGCAAAACCCTCTATCAAATGTAAGGCCTCTCCTTCCATTTGGCCCTTCAGATAGTGAAACTTGCGGACATTATCCAAAGAGGATTCATGAACCGTAGACCGAAATACGTCCCTAAAAGGTAACCACTCAGTCAACTTGCCCCCAAATGTAGGAAGATTAAGCTTTGGGAGGTGTACAGTATGTTTTGGGTCAGCCCTTCTATGGGCCTCATTATCGCCTCCCTTCTTACTTGCGACAGCATGCTGTAATATGTACTTCACTCTAAAGACAGGTTCATCATAGAGGGCGCGATTATCACACTCTGTAACTATCTCTTCCTCCTCTGTCATGCCTGCCACAATCACCTCACTCAGAGCCGTAATACGACCGTGGGTAGCTTGGACGTTTTCTAATCTAGCCTCCAATTCCTGTAGTTCAGCAGTAGTGATGAAAGTGTTGACATCCACAATTAGCCTATTTAACCCCTTCAGACATATATGACGCAGAGGTTGCCAGATTAGCAATAAGAAATAGAGTTCTCTCACTCTTATAATTACCTCTCCAAAATTAGTTTTCTGCCCACAGCTAACTCAAAGACAACTGCAGAGGTTGAAGTAACTAAAATAAAGGTTTGTAAAAAACCCTGATGGTAATAAAGGCTTTAAAGTATCCCTAATAGGCTCAAAATTGCGTCATATGTCGGAGAGGGTTAATAATCCCCGAAGTCCCGCCCTTTGATTTTTAGGGGCCTTGATCAGCACCCCACTAGACTGTGTCTCTTTATTGTCTTTATTCATTTTGCATGTGAGCCTATAGGCTATGTATCTAAATGTTAAGTTACAAAAACAACGGCCAAATAATAGTCTAGGTAAGAGACGCCGACCGGCGGACTTCTATGTTATGGAGAAAATATAGTACACTAAATAGCAATACCTACTAATGGATCATATTGAACAAGAACAAATGTTAGGTCAGGTCAATATTATGTCACAGGAAGTCTGAAATGGAAAAGAAAATTTATTGGGGGAAGATGATGGGTGGGATGCAGGATTTGGCAGGTGCAACGATGTGACCTTGCATTCCGGCTCTAACCATCGCTTGGCTAGCCTTGCCAGTTTATCATAGAGTTGTTCCTGCATCCTGTTATATGTCCCCTTGTTCATTGCCTTAAAATCCCTTACTGGTAGCTAATTCCCGGGTCTGGGCACCAATGTGGTAAACTATCAATGGAAGTTAAATATTACTAAGCTATAATGAATCAAATAAATATATCTAAATGAAAACTACTCCATATCTAAATTGAATTCAATCTGAAACAAGCTAAGTTATATCCAAAGGTCTAGCATAATAAATTTATATATAGGGTAAGGTTATAAGGGTTAACATTAGCCAGGAATTAACTCCCCAATAGTTCCACGTGGCAATGAGGCAAGGGAGAACGTTTACCCAATATGGCGGTGGACAATGGGGTACAAGACTTCGGTCCCGAGACAAGAGTCAAGTTAAAGAAAGCATAAATGATTACATGGGAATGGACATGATTGTTATGCTTATCTGTCAGTCACTCATGGCGTCGATGAGAGCGTCGTGATGGTGTAGTTGAGTGTATTGCTGTATGTGTATTGTGATTAGAGGCACAAAAGCACGATCAACTGAGGGCGGAAAATTAGATGTTAACTGGTTGGTGTTCGTGAAGGCTCTGCCCTTCTTCGAAGGCACACCTTGCTGCCTTGGCAAAACGCCAGGAGCCCAAATAATCGTACCGCATCTAGGTTGATCTATACGATAAATTATATTAATATATACGATAAATTCATATATACTACACGAAGACCATGGCAATATTGCTTAATAGCATATTAGGCCTTTTATAATTTAACTTATTTACAATCTTATAATATACGATCTACTCGTTCTATGTCGTGCTGTAGGAGCGATCGTGACATCACAGAGACACACGAGCTCACAAAAGAGTCATAGCCTATTGTATTTACGATACTAGCCTATCGTATTTACGATAGAGGCAGAAACGAGAAAATTATAAACATACAGAATAAAATCGGAAGGACGGGATTAGGGGCGAATAAATACATAGCACAGGAAGCAATCCGGGGAGAAATGGGGTAGAGTAAGTTTGAAGAAAGGATAGGGAAAGCTAAAGGGAAGTACGACGTGAGGCGGGTGCCCAACCCCGAAAGGGGTTGAAATAGGGGAGCTATCCCCCCTGCCAAAGGCGGCTTTCTAGGGCCTTTCCTAGCTGATGATGTTAGGATTGGGTTCTAGTCATGTGGTGATGGGCTGGTCTTTCAGAGTGAGAACTGAGCGATCTCTGCCATACCCATAGCTTACTCTGACTGTTCCTTTTACTTACAGTATATATTTTCTAGATCTCAAGTGACGGCGTCTCTTCCGTGGATTCCCAATCTACCAAGATTGGAAGCCAAAGAGTCCCATTTTTCCTTTGCCCCTCAGCTTTCTCTTCATAATTGCTGAGGGGCACAGGGCCCTGTGTGGGGCTTTGGTTTCCCGGGCATTTCCGCACCCTCCTCAGCTCCCCGCCATGGAGTGGCTTCGGTCACCCAGGGTTTATTGTGGTCGGTAGGGAGGGTTCTGTGAGGGCGCACAGTTATGGCCTTGGTCTTGCTCAGGGCCTTGGGGCTGTTCGGCCAGGCAGCTTGGGGAACAACAACAACGTGAGGCTAGAAGGGATAGAGGAAAATAGGCGGCCAAAAAAGGTATACAGATGGGCGAGCGAGGGAAGTAAATGGAACAAGGAATGTAAAAGAATGCCGGAGAAGGGATAATGGTGGGGAGGGGGAGGACGTGGTAGGTATGTAGGTCCAAAAAAAAACCGTCTATATTACTATCCTTCTACTCTAAACTTCCCCTCTTACTAACATTTCTGAGCCAGTACCGATACAAAGGTCAGCCCTGTGGATCTACGCGGTCTACGGGCAAGCTCTAAAGAAGAAGATCATGACGTAATTTTAATCATTCTGGTTACCATTAGACATTTTCATTTAGCTTATATGCTAGCTTAGGACTCAAAGGGGTAAACACTATCTCAATATACCTTATGGATAAAATAGGACTTTGCTTCTGGATACAGTTAGACGATTGTATGCAGTTTTGTCAAAGGGAAAAAGGCATCATGGTGCGGAAGGGGTTAAGAGTCTGAACCCTCCGTCTCTTCTGGTGGTTTGCCCAGTTTCTTTCGTATTTCTAGTTTAGTCTCCATTTTCATCAATTAACCCTTGCATGCATTTATGACGCAGAGGTTGCCAGATTAGCAATAAAAAATAGTTCTCACTCTTATAATTACCTCTCCAAAATTAGTTTTCTGCCCACAGCTAACTCAAAGACAACTGCAGAGGTTGAAGTAACTAAACTAAAGGTTTCTAAATACCCCTGATGGTAGAAAAGGCTTTAAAGTATCCCCAATAGGCTCAAAATCGCGTCATATGTCGGAGAGGGTTAACGTTTTGGCTTTGCGTCGTAGATCTATGAATATTGCTTGATTTTCCTGATAATCAGATTATTTATCTATCATGAGCGTTTTTTTTGGCATGCAGACTCTCCGCTATTGCTTTATTCCACAACTTAGGCGTATTATTATGCACTATTCTTAGTTTTTTTGTTTTATGGTATGCACTCCTGTACCGAGTTTGAGGAAGTTGTGGTGAAAAATATCCATGATTAGTTTGTATAATCATTGTTAACACCTTATGAGCGGCCTAGGCGGTATATAATATGTAGCCACCAGCGGGGTGTTTTTACCCAAAATAGGGCTGTTTACGTGATCATTTTCATGCCTAAATAAGACTCCGAGCGTAAAACAAGTATCTATCCCTGAAAGGGCATAAACAGAGCTTTCCAATGACACCACAACGATCCTTTTATGACCGCTAGTTTTCTTGCAACAACCGCGCAACACGAGTGCAAAAAGCATGTAATTCGGTACTTTCCCCATACAATTCAGTATGTAGCGAGTGAGAGGGAGGGAGGAGGTGGGATTCGTGTCAGTAGGTTCGCCGCGGTGGTCTGGAGCAGTCATACGCTCGCTGCTCTCCTGCCACCACTTGTCTCTCTCTCTCAGCAACATTACGTGCTGAAATTGCCACACGACCTATGTCGCGCGCCGCCAGATAGTCCAGATTTATTATACTCGACTTATGTTGCACGCCGATAGTTAGGGGTAAATAAAACAAAAACTCCAATCGGTTTCTTTAAGTATTGCTCTAAATTTACAGAAGTTTGCTCTCTTGAAATTTGGGACCTTCTCTTGGAGTGTTAATATTAAATGGAAAGTGATAGGATGGTACTTATTACTGAATTAATCGCATTTCAAATTTTCAATAAATTACTTTGGTGCAAGTAAAAGGTCAAGGAAGTTATTTCCATGGGTCGGAGATTTAACCCTTAACTGTCGGCGCGCAACTTATTTCACGTGAAATAAATTTGGACTATGTGGCGGTTCACAACTTATGTCGTGCGCCATTTTCAGCACGTAATGTTGCTGAGAGAGAGAGCGGAGCGGTGTGAGGAGCCTAGCAACTGTATGACCGCTCCCCACCACCGCGGTGGACCTACTGAACTGAATCCCACCCTTCCCTCCCCTCTCACACTCGCTACACAGCGAATTATGTAGGGAAATTACCTAATTACAGGTTTTTTTTACTCGTGTTGCATGATCGTTGCAAGAGAACCAGTGGTCATACAAGGATGGTTCGGGTGTCATTGGAAAGCTCTGTTTACGCCCTTTCAGGGATAGATACTTGTTTTACGCTCTGGGTCTTATTTAGGCATGAAAATAATCACGTAAACAACCCTATCTAGGGTAAAAAAAAAACGCTGGGCGCTACGGTCAAATAGACGACCTAGCCTGCTAAATAAGGGTTAACTGATAGAGCGAGCTCTCTTGCAAGTGTGCATACAAGTCTTGTTCAGAGTGTGAAGTAAGCCTATCTTTCCACTTGTTCACAGGTAAAATGAAGTCGCCAACAAATACAGTATCATGAGAGTTCCTTACGTCTGTAATTTGCTCACACATTTGTCAGTTTACACTGATTGAGCTGGAGGTCTGTATATTAATGACCGTATTATTTGTGTTAGTACAAAGGATGTCTACGTTCACAATTTGAGGTTTTCACTAGAAATATTAAGTCCTGGCCACATCGCAGGAATCGTAAGATCTGTTTAGTCAGTGTATCTATTTAAATATATATAAATATCTATCTGATGACTAATATTATTCAAGAATATGTCATGACCCTGACTTATCCTAAGCGAGGTCAGAAACGTAATATATGGTAGTTTACATAGCAGGTAGCATAGGCCTATTGTGTTCCGCCATTCGATTTTACTGATCTCTTATATGATAAATTATACGTAAGAACTAACCTTTTCTTTCTGGGAGACTTCTTTTCTATTTAATTGTAGCTATATTTAGACCGTTTCATGCAGCTTTGGACGGATTTGTGGTAGCTAAAGATTTAATAAGATAATAGCCTTTAATCGAATGTCCTTCCCGAATGTCCTTCGAAAGTCTTAACCCGATCCGGGTTAAGACTTTCTTTGATAACAAATATAACTTCACCTTAATTTTTATTTATTCGGCTTTTCTCAAAACTTACATAACTGGAAAGTGAAAAGGCTACTGTTAAAAAGTATGTCTAATGTATTGAGCCAAGATTGTTATACCAATTAAACCATCATTGTCTGTAAACCCTATTTCCTCTAAATCTTACAATTTATTAGGCTATATGCTACGAACATTTACATAGAAAACTTAGTTGTAGTTTTAGAATTCACGGAACGCTCTTTAATCAAATATTTGGTTCTGGTCGGATCTACATTTACGGAGTCACAACGGTAAATTGTGGACCAGGCGATGAACCCCTTTCTAGACAACACACATGTGTATCGTATCCGCACAGTCTACACTCGGCGAAACTGGGAAATTTAAACTGCCAGGCCCCGCCCACTACTGGGTCGCCAGTCAGTTGGCAGAGAACATTTAGATAAATGGTTAGACACTCACACACTTTACTTTGTTTTTATAAAGTGTGTATACGCTAACAATATTTAGTATTAAGTTCGGGAGTGAGTGTACGGTAAATTTGACGTAAAACATTTATATCGTAGGTAGGTATGCTAAGTTATTTATTCAATGTTATATATTGTAGACGGTTTTAGTTATGTAGGCCTATAGACTATCGACCGGCACATAACGGAATAGGCATAACAATGAAGACAAGTGATATGTTCAATACCCACGTCCCTTGTATAATGCATACTGTAGTTAGGTTTTAACTTTGTTAACGAGTTAAGTCAGTTTATATATATTCTAGTTACCATTAAGCGATATTAAGCAGATTAGGAAGGACATTCGATTAAAGGCTATTATCTTATTAAATCTTTAGCTACCACAAATCCGTCCAAAGCTGCATGAAACGGTCTAAATATAGCTACAATTAAATAGAAAAGTCTCCCAGAAAGAAAAGGTTAGTTCTTACGTATAATTTATCATATAAGAGATCAGTAAAATCGAATGGCGGAACACAATAGGCCTATGCTACCTGCTATGTAAACTACCATATATTACGTTTCTGACCTCGCTTAGGATAAGTCAGGGTCATGACATATTCTTGAATACTATTAGTCATCAGATAGATATTTATATATATTTAAATAGATACACTGACTAAACAGATCTTACGATTCCTGCGATGTGGCCAGGACTTAATATTAGTAGATAGCAACCCTAAGAGTAAGATAAACCGGAAGGAAAGGATAGCAAACATGAAGACTCTCTCTCTCTCCTTCTCTCTCAGTTGTATTCGGTAAAATGTTAATCTGTATGGAGTAATACATATATTGTTGGGCTAATTACTTCTAAATCCCCGGTTGTCTATGTAAATTTGTTAGGTGATACGTTGTCTAGCGCTCGTAAATCTGTCGGTTACCTGCTGCCACGCGAGTTTATTGTATACATGTAAATTGACCTACGGTAGGATATTACTATATTTATAATTTTTCATTAACAGTAGTTACTTTAGTATTATATTTCTATTATTTTACTATTATCATACTCATCACCATCTGCAGCCTTAGTCCACTGCAGGCCGAAGGCCTCTCCCAAACGTTTCCAATCTAACTGGTCAGATGTTATCCTGTTCCATCCTACTTTAGCAAAGTTTCCGATCTCAGGCCTCCATCTGGTTCTCTGCCTATCCCTTCCTCTAGCTCCATCTCTGGATTCCCACTGTGATCCTTTATTTGTCCATCCGCTATAATATTTTCTAAATATATGATCTGTCCAAGCCCACTTCCTCTTGTCAATGCGATTATCTTCTTGTTTCTTCTCTTTATCCAAGAAGCTCTTCTTGTCGCTCAAAGTTATTCCTAATATTCTTTCCATATCTTCATGGGCACTACAAAGTTTTCTTTTAGGAAACTGTCATTGTATTATGTAGTCTACCTAACTACTGGAGTTTTGATGCATGTTTTAGTCTGTTTTATTGTAAACTGTTGCATTTCAACTGTAAAGAACCACAATAAATAAATATATAAATACATAATAAATTAAATAAATAAATTAGTATATCGGAATACAATAATCACTTACCATTCACTTTCTTGCCATTACATATGCCTATGCATAAGCAATTGTATGTGGGCGAAGCTTATTAACTATCAATACAATTGTTTCACTGGCGTCGTGCCCGCTGAACCACCAAAGGTAGAAATTGTTCGAACCTGCTGCCATTGTGTGGCTAGGACTTTGGCACACCCCTGGTCTAAGACTTACCGGCCTGAGTGTACCCGGGTGAGGCGAAGGTGAGCTTCGGGAATATGAAGATGGCATAGGTATTCCTTAAGGTCGTTGCACACTGACACGACAGCCCCTTCAAGACTGGCACGAACACCCATGACACATACAAATCCTGTGTCTTGCCGAATTTACTAGATATCGCGGAAAAAATGGCTGGCATCGTTAGTCTTATCTCTACTGTATCTCTACCGTATCTCTTCCGCACGACTTGATAAGACTCTAACGATGCCGATTATGGTGGAGAAACTAATGCTACGAAGAAGATAGGAAAAGTTGTGCGAAGGGTACACGACTAGTCCACGGAAAAGATACAACCCAAAAGACTGCGATACAACTCCGAAGAATCGTATCGCCACCGTATCTACGCCATGAGACGTGCAACCGGATTGAGGCTAGAAGCGCGGTTGCCAACTCGACCGTTGCCAATTTTCTGCACGGAAGAGATACGGTCCACATGGCAGGCTTATGCACCAGACAATGTTGATACGGGCCATACGGCTTTGATACGGACCATACGTCTTTGATACGGACCACACGATTGTGATACAGCGAGTTCGTGATGGAGACCAGACTCGGACGATTATTTACAGTTGTCGGGGGATTCCTACAAACTTTTGAACAGCACCAAATCTCTTATCGACCCCCGATACGTCGCTTGGACCGTGAGAGTCACCCACGGCTAATTTCCGATATCCACAATTATGTTGCCGATTTGCTGTATTAGGCTGAAATTTCGAGTCGGGAACTCTCCTCGAGGGGCTTTAGTGTCCGTGTGCAATGACGTTTAGATCATTATCCGGCGCTACCAAGGATCTCAATATCCTCAACATATACATCTTTTAAGTTGCAGTCGTGATTGTTGGTGACATGCATTTGTCCAACTTAGTTTGTTGTCCACGGCTATCACAAGATGTTTAGTGGACTGAACAAGCTTTAGGGGATGCGCAGTTGTAACAGCAGGTTGTTACTTCGATCGCTGCCGTGTGTATATGGCTGATAATGATTTGATTGATTATCACAGGGTTGCTGAGGGTCCAAGCCTGAGGTCGGTCGAGGGTGACTTGAAGGGGTTCGTTGTCGAGGGAAGTGTTGTCGACACTCGTCCACATATATCCAGTGGAATGAAGTGTCTAATAGGGCATCGTTAAAAAGGATGAGGATAAATAGAGCTCAGGCTTTTCACCTTGTGGAACGTCACATGAAAGATCGTGGAACGTGGAGGTACACCCCTGGTAACGCCCAGCTTGCCGCCTATCGCGAAGTCAGTCAGCCATGCCAGCGAGTTGGGATGAATCCCCATCTTCATGGCCTTGTCGATAATGATGCTGTAGTCAACAAACTGTATGTGTCTTCGGGCGAGTTAGTGTATGTGTATTTGCGAATGTGCGTCTTGTTCTCTTGCTTGTTAGCTCATAAATTGTTTACCTAAGTATATTTGTGTTGCATTATATGTCTGATAATATATTTCAGTGAACTTATACTCTTGTATGTATTGTATGGCTGTCCTCTTATCATAAGTTATATATATATTCCAATATATTATATATAGCTGCTGTCATGTCATTGTGTGTGTTTACCTGTTTCTCCGTGCCTGTGTCTTTTTTCTTTTTATTGTCTGTATCTATCTTTCTGTCTGCGCAATTTGTACTCTGCGTAGCTCTGCCTTTGTCTACTTTTGTCCTTTTGCTGATTGTCAGTTGATTTGTCTTGGTGGCTTTGGCTATTACTTTATATATATATATATATATATATATATATATATATATATATATATATATATATATATATATATATACACACATATTATATATAGTGAATTAAAAAAACTTTTCCAATCCAAACATTTTCTTCGTGTGGGTAGTGTATAAATAATTGAAACTTAATAATAATTTACGGTAGATCAATTAAACAGGTATCTGAGTTGAATGTTTACTTAGTAATGCATATTAATAGTAGAAATGTATGGGGCACCTGAATTGGTTTGCCTATCTATTAAACCATCTTGTCTGTCTGTCTGTCTTGTGTCTGTCTGTGTGCCATTTCTTTCCACGTATTTGTCTTTGTCTCTTATATATATGTTTGCATCTTCTATCCCTCGCTTTGCCTCCTTCTCTTGCTGTCAGTGAATTAGAGTTTATATTTGCACTTCAGCATTCGTAAATTTGTACTGGTATCCGTTGTCATAATACGCCTCGAATTTATGTTTATGGATAAAGTTATACCTCCATGGACGCATAAATTCTACGCGGAGCTGCACATTCTTGGAAATACTTAGAATTGTGGCCGCCCAAAAGAGAGAGAGAAAGAGATTTACATAGCCACACTGGCCACACAGACCTTACGATCCAAACGAGGTGGTCAGGACTTAATTCTAGTAGAGATGGCATATCCGATAGAAAAGGAAAGTTGGAGGAAAGGATAGAAAAGAGAGAGAGTATAAAGGAAAACAATCAACCACATAACTAATCATTTGCACGAGGATGTTTGCAGCTGATCTACCTTACGAATGTGAATGAGAGAGAGGACAGCAAAACATGAAGGCTCTGCAAATCCACAAATCTACCCCAAGCTTAAAATTGTTTTGATAATGTGGGATTTCCCATGGAGCGCGGACAAAACTGATGTGGAATGTATAATATATTTGGAAAGTGTGTGTGTTTGAGTGAATGGAAAAAACGTATGGTAGAACAAAAGACCTCACGCAGAACACACCCATCTTGACTAACTACTGACATGTAATTGATATGACTATAATTGAGAGGCTAGCAATGCTCGTAATACAATGTTTGTACCTCCAACACATTGCTGTATTTATATTTATACTCAAACACACTGAACGTATACATTGTTATGTAACATATAAACCAATCCTATCAATTTTTGTTTGTTTGTCAGCCTGCTCACCAACCGGTAATACAAGGCATCATGTATATACTATTCTGATTATATAAGGCAATTTAACCTTTAAACGGCGAAGCTATGGTATCTGAAAGTGCCCGTCAGCCGAACATATTGAGGCTCATTCCCGACTAAAATAGTCATTATCCGATAAATATCGTTATTACTTATTCATATGCAATAAAACAAGTGAAAATAGTATTCAGGGGGTGGAAAAGACGAAGTATTGCCGACCGGTTCATTCACGAGAGGAGAGCTGGCACGGCACACACCCTCCCCCTCACTTATCGATCGACACCGAGGTCTTGCTGGTGAAGTCTCTCTTGCTACGATCTGTATATGCCTCCCCTTCTACCATGAAACTGGGTGGGGGATATTGGCGCAGAATATAAACTGATAAACGGGGGACTAAGAGGAAAAATAGGTGATAACTGAAGAGGGGGGGGGGGGGGTTGGACACATGTGGAGGAGTGATAGAAGGTATGGAGGGGAATTATCTCACTTAATCATATATTCCTTTGTTTTGAGTGCCACTGGGGTCTTTTAAAAGTATTTTTTTAGGCCTTGGATCTTAAGAGTCCTGTCGCCTTCGCCCAGTAAAACTTCTTAAGTCTCGGTGCCGTTCCCTGGTTAATGCAGCATATAACAAGTGTTATGCAGAGTGTTAAAAAGGAAGAGAGCTGATAATTCCCCAGCTAGTGAGATTAACGTTGAACCTGCAATAAAAATAGCATAATAACTGAGTAAGAAATAGTCCATGCCATATTACCAAACCTTGGAATCAAAACGTTTGTACTGATATCATGTCAAATCACAAGACGATCTCAAATGGGAGGAGTTCAAAATGCTCCTCATCGACACCGTGCAGGCATCTCTTGGCTTGGTCTTAGCTCCCACACATCTAAATTCAGTCACTGACCAAGGAAATCTAGATGAAACTATCACCCTACTGCACAAATATGCCATCAGCACCTACCTATCAGCAGCAACCAGAATGATACGCCGCAACATTTTTGAACACCTATTGCAGATATTGTCTGATAATGTGCCATACATGATTCCTCACACATGGATAAAGATCTCATCCTAATCCGTAAACTCCTAGCTGCTCACCAACAAAAGTCCCAGGTATGCATTATCAACAGGGTCCCCACACAACCCCAAGGCATTGCCAGCAGCAAATGGTGCAATAACAACAATTGACACCACCGAACCCCCTTGGCCAGATCCCCTTTCAACTTTCATCCATCACCTCACCACTCGCCCTTTTAATCCGTAAATCAGTGCCCTTAGCCCTCGCCACACCCTACCCTTCCCAGTCAACCCACCCCCGCACAACAAACTTACTACCCAACCCGCACCACCGTACTTCATATATCAATCCCTTTGAATTACCCGCTTGCCATACCGGATGTGCAGTACATGTTTGGACAGACTGTTTAAAAAGGAAGACTCTCCCAACAGCGATTCTGCCAGCAATCTTCCACCCTTTCCAGCTTATGCAACTCTTAAATGCAAAGAGAAGGACTCATCACCGAGTTTACCCGCATGTGGTACTCTGCCCTCCAACACCTGTCTCTGACTTCTGTCACCGAAAAGCACAAGACGTTCCACCTCCAGTCACAGGGACAGGACCTTTTACGAGGCGGTGGTAGTGTTCTGGAGAGAGTAAACAAGGAAGAGAGCGGAGAAGTCCCCATCAGTAATACACCAGCCCTAACACCCGGGACAACATCAACTTCTACCAGCCATAATCCCTGTGAGGCACGCACAGTTTTCTGCAACTCTTGTTCTCCATCAGCATTCAGAAACCCCTGTGCTGGTACCAAACCAGTGACCACTCTCAGCAACTCTTGTTTTGCCCCACCCTCATTTGACAACCCCTGTGAGGTACTTAGAGAGTTCAGCAACCCTTGTTCTCTTATAAAACTCAAAAAGCATTAACAAAAAAAATCCCAAGAAGAGGTATAACAAGCAAAGGTTCCCAACTAAGCTATAAGAAGCGATAAGAAGACAAAACGATACCTTGACCTCCCTGACCTGTGAAAAACATTAGTTTGTTCGGCCTTAGTACTTTGAGTTAATTTGCCTATCTGTCAGAGTCCCTACTTGTATATTTAAGAAGCCTCCTAATTACATTACACGCTTTTCTTAAGTCATGCAAAGATTCACCGATATTAGAAGAAGATTTCTTGAGAGAATAGACGAAAGCTTGGTGTTCTAATGTTTATTTTGTCTGCGAGTTTTACTACATAATTTGATCACACGTATTTGTGATTTATTCTCCATATATATATATATATATATATATATATATATATATACCGGTATATATATTCTGACATACGGAGCCCTGTATGTTAATTTAAGAGTTAGAATTAGAGTTGAAGGAGCCCACTACCCAAAACGGTGAAGCAGACTAGCGAACGAGCGAGTGGGCAAACCATCTCTCCCCATACCAGCATGCTAGCCTTCACACCTCGATGACCGATGCTATGACGTATGATCGACGCCAGGAGCTGTGAATGGACCTCGCACCTGTTATGTGATTCGAGGAGCTATGATTGGCGCCGGCACCACCCGCCGCCTCCTGATTCGTTCCTACACCATCATTGTTTGGTATATAAGACCCGAGTTGTGGGCATTCAAATCAGTCTCATTTGGAGTTGGGGAAGGTGAACTTGCAGCTGGAGGAAGACGGGGTGAAGTATTATAATGGGATTGTGACTGTCAGTCAGATTATATAAATGTGTGTTAAGTGTGTTCGGTGTAAACACTTACGTTATGTTGGTTAGTGAGATATGTGATTGGGAATTAACGTGATGTGTTTAATGTGTAATGTGTTTAACTATTTAATTGGGAATTAACGTGAACGCTACTATTACGTGCTTAACTATTTGATTGCGAATTAACGTTAACGCTACTATTTATGTACTTAACTATTTGATTGGGAATTAACGTTAACGCTATTATTATGTACTTAACTATTTTAGTTGACTAACTTGTGGACTAAAGCAACTCTTTAAGTAATTGGGTTATGATGAAAGTAATACTATTGTTTTATATTAATACTTACGAGTTCTTTCATTTTCTTTGAATTAAGCTTACATTGCTTAATGGTGCTTAGTACGGTGATGCTATTGTCTCGTATTAGTAATATCGCCTTAGACTAACATGGCTGTGTTAATATTACTTCTAGTGATTTCCTAAGCTGAAGAAAATTCTTTTGCTTCAAAATATTATATTTTGCTTTTCATATTATTTGAGTGAGACCTGAATCGAATCTATGAAACGATCCTGTAACTTTATTTACTCATAATCAAACTTCAATGTTACGTGGTTAAGAAATAAATTTAACTAATTATTAAATATATATCTAACTTTTTATGTGACTTTGATATTACTCCTGATGACCTGATGATAATAATAATATAATACTATTAACGTAAGACAAGAACCAAGAATAATTACATTAAATATAAATAAAAGGACATAGAAGAAAACTATCTATTCATTTCAAAAAGGGTAAGAGACAGAAATATTCTTACTTTAATATTTATCTTTCAAGACTTTTTATAAATTTAATAGTCCTTCTTTAGCTATAACTTATTCGGTTCATAACCATAGCCTACTAAGCTTCGGTTAAATAATAATTCTTTATAAATACTACATGACTTTAATTAGTTTCAGTATTTTTCATAATTAAAGAGTATCAGTCAATAAAGGATACCAAGTCCTAAGATCCAAAAGGAAAGGAAGCAACAACAGGAAGTTATGTTATTAGATTTTACTTTTGTTTTGCCTTCAGCTGACTGATACCTTAATATATCTCTGTGCTATCTAGATTCATCAAGTTAACCACTTGAGGATCAAGATACGTAACAGAAGAGTGGCGACCTTGCCAGGATTCGTTTCATACAGTTTCACTCAGTTTCATTAACGTTTCACTACTTAACAATCAAATATTAATCATGCCTCAACTAATTAATAACGAAGATGCTCGAGTTTTCATAGAATCAGAACCCACATCCCCTGATATTGACTGTCTGTCAAAATCTGAACTGAAAGTGCTTGCCTCACATCTCCAATTAACTGTCTCAAACATGTCTAAAGGAGAGGTGGGTCAGACCATAAAAACCCACCTGTTCCCTGTAGAAGGCGGGGAGGGAGACGGAGCAGTTGGTGGGATCTCGAGTAAACCCAGCCAACTTGATGAACAATTGCCACATAGTTTTACCGTTGATCAATTATTCGAACTAGAACAAACTAGAGCAAAGACCGAACAAGCCAGACTAAATATAGAACTAGCCAGAATAAATGCCGAACAAGCCAGAGCAACGACCGAACAATATGAATATCAATATCGTACGGCTCAACTAAATGTCAATACAAATGCTCCCGTAATTGCTCCCCCTCTGGGATTGACTATGACTAGTGTCATTCCACCTTTCACTGAGGATAATGTGCAGGATTTCTTTGTTTTGTTTGAGGAAGTTGCTGGAGGTATGAAGTGGACAAGAGATCAATGGCCTTTTATGTTACAAACTGTTTTGACAGGGCAGGCTCGAGCCACGTATTTGTCAGAAGTAGCAGAAGTTAGGCAGGATTATGACAATCTCAAAGAAGCTATCCTAAAAACCTATCAATTGCAGCCTGAGGCTTACAGGCAATCTTTCCGTAAAAACCAGAAGAAAGTAGAAGAAACCCATAAGGTATTTGCCAGGACCATGACTAAAACTTTCAATCATTGGGTCAAGAGTAAGAAAGTCACTAGCTACAACGATCTGAAGGAGTTGGTCCTGTTAGAAAATTTCCTATGGAAAATTGATTCTTCTGTATCCTATCATTTAAAGGGGAAAAAGGTAGATTGTCTTGCCGACGCTGCTGACATGGCTGACACATACGTGCTCAACAACAAATTTCGTGGAAAGAAGCCCTACGATAATTCTAGTTCTAATTTTAAGTATCCCAATCACAAATCTGACCGACCCAGTCACAAGCCTATAACGTCTTCCCCAGCTAGCCAAAATAGAATTGTTCCCCCAACTAAAAATGCGACTCAGGGCAATGGTAACAGAGGTGGGCCCCAAACTAATAGTAATGCTCAAAGAGGGAACGTTCCCGTATCCCCTAAAGTATGTACTTTTTGTGGCACGAGAGGCCACCTAGCTTATCAGTGCTGGGCCAAGGAAAAAACTGAGAGATCGGGGCAGACAGTTGCCGCCGTATCTCAAATTCCATGTGTGCCTTTAATACAGGGCTCCCGACAGAAGGAGTACCTAGCACCAAATGTTCCTGTAATGCAAGACTCCCGACAGAAGGAGTACCTAGCACCAAAAGTTCCTTTAATGCAGGACTCTCGACAGGAGTACCTAGCAGCTAACGTAAATCATCTAGACAGGGGTGTAGTAGCATGTGTGGTGCAACCCACTAGGGTTAAGCCAATAATAATTTCACCATCAGTGCAGGACAGTTACCGTCCCTTTATTTCATCTGGCAACGTGAGATTAAATGGTTGCATGCATGAGGTAAAAATTCTGAGAGACACAGGTTCTACTAGCACCCTCATGGTGAATCCTTACACTGAGTGCCCACCTGGCGAACCAGTTGTAATGAGAGGTGCTGGAGGCCAGTTTTATGCATACTTGGTAAAAGGCGAAATTGAATGTGAGTTACTACAGGGTGAGGCCACCATAGCTTTGTGTAGGTCCCAAGATATCCCTGTGCCTGGGGTAACACTCCTTTTGGGGAATGATGTAGCAGGTGAGAAGGTCCGACCCGACCCCATTTTGTCACTTTCCCCTGTTAACGAGCCACTAACCGGTGAGCTCGACAAGGAGTTGCCAACTGTTTTCCCTGTGTGTGCTGACAAACTTTCAATGTCTCAAGTAGCAGTTCCCTCAGACAGAAATATACCGAATGTAAGAGTTGATGAAAGGGATGATGAGAGTGTGAATGATGCTCCAACTGTGCCTGATGATGTGACTGAGGTGGATTTATCTGACACCTTTATGGCTCATCTTGACCCTAACGATGACCATGAAACCCCTCAAAATTGTCCTAGCGGCCTGGTAGAGCTACAGAGAGATGATAGTGAATGCAAGGAGTTAGCTGCCAGGTCCGTGAGTGAAGAGGAATGTGAGAAGGAGGGTGGTGAATGTTTCTACCTCAAAGGAGGAGTATTGTGGCGAAGATGGAGACCGCCACACAGACCAATCGATGACGGGGCTTGGGACGTCCATCAAGTAGTAGTCCCCAAACCTTGTCGTAGAGATATCATGGAAATGGCACATTGTATACCATTGGCAGGACACCTAGGTGTGAGAAAAACTCTAGACAGAATCAGAGCCCACTTTTACTGGCCAGGAATGCGCGCAGATGTAGTGGAGTGTTGTAGAGTGTGTCACACTTGCCAGATGACAGGAAAACCCAATCAGAAGGTGCCTGTACATCCTCTGGTGCCCTTGCCCGTTTTCGAGAATCCTTTTACTCGGGTGGTAGTGGACATTGTAGGCCCATTGCCTAAGACTTCCCAAGGTAACATTTATTTATTAACTATCATGGACATGGCAACTCGCTACCCAGAGGCTATACCCTTAAGGACTACCTCTGCTCCAACTGTAATCAAGGAACTGCTCAAATTTTTCACCAGAATGGGTTTCCCCCATGAGGTGCAAAGTGATCAAGGAACTAATTTTACCTCTAACATTTTCCAGCAGTCCCTGAAGGAGTTGGGTATCGAGCATGTAAAGTCTAGCACCTACCACCCAGAGAGTCAAGGGGTTCTCGAACGATATCATCAGACATTAAAGGGAATGTTACGTAAGTATTGTACAGAGACCGGAGTTGAGTGGGATAAGGGGGTACCTTTTCTTTTATTTGCTACTCGTGAGGTTCCAACTGAATCCCTGGGTTTTTCCCCTAATGAGCTAGTTTTTGGCCAACCTTTATCTGCCAAGTTCAGGGGCCCATATAAGATAATTCGGAGGGTGAGCATTACCGATTATCTAGTAACTACCCCAGACAGGAGAAAGCCCACGCAAGTATTCCATATAAATATGTTGAAACCCTACCATAGGTCCCCTGATTCCTCTCCTCCAGATTCTCCCACTGTGGCAGTGAATGTCAGGACCTGTGAGCAGCCTGGTGCGGACAAAGTCTTCAGTTCTCTTACTGACCCGCAACAGACTGTTCCAGAGCCTGAAGGTATCCATGCAGACTTTGACTTGTCATGTAGCCTACCCAACTTTCAGTATAATTCAGTGGCTTTGAGGGAATTACCATCTAAACTATGTCATCTTCCCTCTGATCAAGCGAACCATCTAATCTCTGTTTTATCTCAGTCTCCCAGTGTGTTCCGTGATACTCCAGGGCTCACTTCTTTGGCCGTGCACGACATCGACGTAGGGGATGCAACTCCCATTAAACTATCCCCCTACCGTGTCTCGCCACAACGCAGGAGTATACTGCAGGTCGAGCTTGACTTAATTTTTTCAAACCAGCTGATCACAAGGGCCTTAAGCCAGTGGAGTAGTCCGGTCATACTTGTGCCAAAGCCAGACGGGAGCCATAGGTTTTGTAGGGTCTATAGGCAAGTCAATGCTGTCACAAAGAACGATACCTACCCACTGCCACGGATCAAAGATTGCATTTACCGGGTTGGCCTCATACAGCAGTAAGTTTAATTTAATGAGAGGATTTTGGCAATTAGCTCTCCCTTGTAGCGAGGTAAATATCATGCTTTTGTAGTGCGCTTTTAAGCCTTCAGCTGTGAGTTGCCTTGCAGTTCGATTAACGCTCCAGCTACGTTCCGGCTATGTTCTGATGTGGTACCTGGAGACGTTGCCTACTTTGGGTGATATCCTTATTATATCCTCATTATAATCTTGCTGTTGCCAATCTGGTGGTGAATCTATTTATGTATTATGTTTAATATTATGTACTATACTCCTTAAACTCTTTTCTAGGGGGGAGGTCTGACATACGGAGCCCTGTATGTTAATTTAAGAGTTAGAATTAGAGTTGAAGGAGCCCACTACCCAAAACGGTGAAGCAGACTAGCGAACGAGCGAGTGGGCAAACCATCTCTCCCCATACCAGCATGCTAGCCTTCACACCTCGATGACCGATGCTATGACGTATGATCGACGCCAGGAGCTGTGAATGGACCTCGCACCTGTTATGTGATTCGAGGAGCTATGATTGGCGCCGGCACCACCCGCCGCCTCCTGATTCGTTCCTACACCATCATTGTTTGGTATATAAGACCCGAGTTGTGGGCATTCAAATCAGTCTCATTTGGAGTTGGGGAAGGTGAACTTGCAGCTGGAGGAAGACGGGGTGAAGTATTATAATGGGATTGTGACTGTCAGTCAGATTATATAAATGTGTGTTAAGTGTGTTCGGTGTAAACACTTACGTTATGTTGGTTAGTGAGATATGTGATTGGGAATTAACGTGATGTGTTTAATGTGTGTAATGTGTTTAACTATTTAATTGGGAATTAACGTGAACGCTACTATTACGTGCTTAACTATTTGATTGCGAATTAACGTTAACGCTACTATTTATGTACTTAACTATTTGATTGGGAATTAACGTTAACGCTATTATTATGTACTTAACTATTTTAGTTGACTAACTTGTGGACTAAAGCAACTCTTTAAGTAATTGGGTTATGATGAAAGTAATACTATTGTTTTATATTAATACTTACGAGTTCTTTCATTTTCTTTGAATTAAGCTTACATTGCTTAATGGTGCTTAGTACGGTGATGCTATTGTCTCGTATTAGTAATATCGCCTTAGACTAACATGGCTGTGTTAATATTACTTCTAGTGATTTCCTAAGCTGAAGAAAATTCTTTTGCTTCAAAATATTATATTTTGCTTTTCATATTATTTGAGTGAGACCTGAATCGAATCTATGAAACGATCCTGTAACTTTATTTACTCATAATCAAACTTCAATGTTACGTGGTTAAGAAATAAATTTAACTAATTATTAAATATATATCTAACTTTTTATGTGACTTTGATATTACTCCTGATGACCTGATGATAATAATAATATAATACTATTAACGTAAGACAAGAACCAAGAATAATTACATTAAATATAAATAAAAGGACATAGAAGAAAACTATCTATTCATTTCAAAAAGGGTAAGAGACAGAAATATTCTTACTTTAATATTTATCTTTCAAGACTTTTTATAAATTTAATAGTCCTTCTTTAGCTATAACTTATTCGGTTCATAACCATAGCCTACTAAGCTTCGGTTAAATAATAATTCTTTATAAATACTACATGACTTTAATTAGTTTCAGTATTTTTCATAATTAAAGAGTATCAGTCAATAAAGGATACCAAGTCCTAAGATCCAAAAGGAAAGGAAGCAACAACAGGAAGTTATGTTATTAGATTTTACTTTTGTTTTGCCTTCAGCTGACTGATACCTTAATATATATCTCTGTGCTATCTAGATTCATCAAGTTAACCACTTGAGGATCAAGATACGTAACAATATATATATATATATATATATATATATATATATATATACAGTATATAAAACACACCAACTCACTGAAATTACATGTAAATAAAACGCAAAAATTAAGACTACACATTGAAACTATATTACACGCACGCAACACACGACTTGAAACACAAACAAAACACTCAAAACATTTAACGCACAACCTAAGACCCTTCCATCAACACTAAATATATATGACATCGACATGCAACCGGCCGGCTGAATTATTTGTACACATGAAACAGACCAGTTTATCTTTATTTTGCAATGCGTAGAGCGAGAGGACAAATACATAGATAGATAGATAGATAGATAGGTGAAGAGATATGTTGATATTGAAAGATATAAGAAAAAGAACTAACGTTTTTATTTCACCTGAGAGAGCGAGCGAGAACAGGAGAGAGAGCGAGCGAGAACAGGAGAGAGAGTGAGAGAGAGAGTAGTTGCGACAATATTTACAATGTTTTTGACTCAGACATGTGCGAATTTAATTAATGTATTTGTTAAATAAACGAGGTGGCACACTCACACACAAACTATTCAGCACATACACGCACACACTAGTAAAGACACATAAGCACATACACACACTTGTACACATATACACGTTTTAGAGGACGCGAGCGTGCGGAAGCACACACACAAACACGGCCACAAATTTATATTTATAAAGTGGGAGGTTAAGGGGGGATGGTTCAGTTTTTGGGCG
The DNA here is from genome assembly GCA_032716605.1 of Paralithodes platypus. Lineage (NCBI taxonomy): Eukaryota > Metazoa > Arthropoda > Malacostraca > Decapoda > Lithodidae > Paralithodes > Paralithodes platypus. The sequence continues at coordinate 23,925,582 of CM064496.1, read as the reverse complement.
ATTTTTGCATGTATTCATTATTGTTCTAGTTTCCTTCATAGACCTCCATCAAATTAAAACAAAAACAACATCCAGTAGATCCCCCTTCTAGATTAATTTTACATTTTTCGTTATAAAACAAATTCCGGCCGAAGGCCAGTTCTTCCAACATTACAGGCTCACTATCGTTCGCCAGGGAAAAAATTGACACTTAAATGGCACGAAAGGTCTAAATATTGACAAATAAATGGGGCGAAAGGTTTAAAATCAACTAACTAATGGGGCATACATCTTAACATCTGAAAACAAATGGGGCTAGACATGAGGCAGAAAATGACCGAGAAAACCGGCCCATCTCTCCTTAAAGCAGAGGCAGGAATTTAATATTATGAACTTGTCAACTCCTCTCTCTCTCTCTCTCTCTCTCTCTCTCTCTCTCTCTCTCTCTCAAGCCCAAATGGTGGAATAAAGATATTTCAAACTGCCTGCTTGCTAAAAAATTTGCTAATGATAGATTAAAATCCTCACAAAATGACGAAGAACGGGTGAAATTTGTAGAGCTACGACGCAAAGCCAAAAAGTTAATTAAGCAAAGTAAAAAGACCTTAGAGTTGCATATTGCGAATCAAAGTAAAACAAACCCGAAAGAATTCTATAGTTATATCAGAAAGAAAAAGTAGTTACTTCAACTGTTGGACCGTTAGTCGATGAAAAAGGAGAATACACCAAAGACGAAGTACAAATGAGTAATGCCCTCAATACCTTCTTTGCATCAGTTTTTACAACAGAAGACCTCAATGATATCCCTACACCATCGCCGATTCAGATTGATAATTCAGATGTTCTAAGCAATATCACCGTTACAGAGAGAGAAGTATTGAATTGTTTAGATAAACTCAAAGTAAATAAAACGCCAGGACCTGATACAATCTCGCCTAGAGTTCTAAAGGAAGCTAAGAATGAGCTCTCCAAACCACTGACATTACTATTCAATAAATCCTTGCAGTCTGGAACTATGCCTGATCAGTGGAAGATAGCCAACGTAACACCGATATTCAAAAAAGGCAGCAAATCCCTACCCAGTAACTATCGTCCAATTAGCTTAACCTCAGTTGTATGTAAAATGCTAGAAACGGTCATACGAGACAGACTCGTAAATCACTTAGAGGAAAATAACATACTTAAAGATACTCAACACGGCTTTCGTAAAAAACGTTCCTGTTTAACAAACCTCTTAGACTTCTTCCACGATATCCTCAACCTCTACGATGAGAGTAAAGCTGTAGATATTATATACCTTGTTTTTCAAAAAGGCCTTTGACAAAGTTCCCCCACAAACGTTTACTGCTAAAACTAAAAGCGCATGGAATACAAGACGGTGTGTTAAAATGGATAGAAAACTGGCTCAGCAACAGAAAGCAAAGGGTAGTCATAAATGGTAAGGCATCTAAATTGACCAATGTAAGTAGCAGGGTACCCCAGGGATCGGTACTAGGACCAATTCTCTTTCTAATTTACATCAACGACATAGATGAGGGTCTCACCTGCACAATCTCAAAATTTGCTGACGATACAAAAATTGCAAATAGCGTACTCTCAAAAGAACAAGTTGGCGATATGCAACACAATCTAGATAAATTGTCATGTTGGGCCCAAATTTGGCAAATGAGTTTCAATGCGGATAAATGTAAAGTACTACATGTCGGATACCTAAATGAGAAAGCAAACTATTCGATGAATGGCACTCAGCTTAAGAATGTAAACAGAGAAACTGATCTGGGAGTAACAATATCGAGTAACCTAAAACCGAGTCATCAATGTTCAGAAGTTGTTAAGAAGGCAAACAAAATAATTGGCTTTATAGGCAGGTCATTTGAGCATAAATCCAAAGAAGTTATCCTAACCCTTTACAATTCCTTAGTCCGCCCTCTTCTGGAATACTGCGTTCAATCCTGGTGCCCTTATTACCAAAAAGATATAAACAAGCTAGAACGAGTTCAACGTAGAGTTACCAAAATGATACCTAGCCTAAAGAACAAACCATACGAAGAGCGTCTTAGAGAATTAAATCTATTTCCTTTAACCCAGCGCAGATTAAGAGGCGACTTAATTCAAGTGTTCAAAATCATGAAAGGCATTGACAATATGAACTGTAGTAAGTACTTCACTATCGACCAATCTAATTACACGCGGGGAAACGGTTGCAAAATTATTGGTAAATCTTTTAACTCTCACGAATCTAAGAATTTCTTCTTCAATAGAGTTGTCAACTTGTGGAATGGGCTTCCCCGAGACGTTATAGACTGCAGCACCGTTGATTCATTTAAATTCCGCGTAGACAAATATCTCGCATCAAACCCGCGACTGACTGCATTTGTAAATGAATAACTTTATCCTCCCCTCAGTTACTAACCCATATGTCCCCTACTAACTTCCTAGTCCTGCCACGTTAGTGGCAGGGCAGTAGTTCCCTTTCCAATGTTCCCTTACACACACTAAACCACTGTTTGGACACTTGATCCTCAGTGTTTTGGAGGACAAGCAGCCTAGAAGGGTCACTAGATCTGTTGTTGCTTGATTTCCTTTGCTCTCTCTCTCTCTCTCTCTCGCTCTCTCTCTCTCTCTCTCTCTCTCTCTCTCTCTCTCTCTCTCTCTCTCTCTCTCTCTCTCTCTCTCTCTCTCTCTCTCTCTCTCGTTCTCTCTCTCTCATTCTCTCATTCTCTCATTCTCTCACTTCCATTTTCTCACTCTCACCCCCGCCCTTCTCTCTCTCTCTCTCTCTCGTTCATATCTCTCCATCTCTCTCTCCCTTTCGTTTCCCTCTCTCTCGCTCTCTCATCTCTCTCTCTCTCGTTCATATCTCTCTCTCTCTCTCTCGCTCATATCTCTCTCTCTCTCTCTCTCGCTAATATATATATATATCTCTCTCTCTCCCTCCATCTCTCTCCCTTTCGTTCTCTCTCATTCTCACCCCCCCCTCTCTCTCTCTCTTTCTCTTTTCCTCTCAACCAAATAATTTCCCCCCCCCTCCCACTCTTTCTTTCTTTCTTTTCCTCTCATCCCTAGTTTCGTCCCCCCCCCCCCCCCCCCCCGGGCTGCACCGCTTCCGGAGCTACCGCCAAGTGTCAACAAGTACCACCGGGCCCCCCCCCCCTCAAACCCCGGTTTATGAGGGGAAATAGGGGTATAAAATAAGGGCCATAGGACCATCCCCCCCCACCCCCAAAACCCGTCCCAAATTTATTTCTAAAGTGCCGACGTAACAGACACTATCCTCAACCCCCACCAACACCTTGCAACCTGCATCATCAACACCGGAACAACTTTTAAGGGAAGTGACCACTCCAACATTTTGTACCTTTCGTTTTTGCAAATTCTCCCTCACTAACCCCAAATCATGGCACCGATCAGAATTAAATGCCCCTCCTGTAACAAGAACTACTACAAGGAATGGTATCCGCGTCATGGGTATCCAAATGCCAAGTGTTTTATGTGTTTAACTGGTGAAAACTTTTTGCTCTTGGAGTGCACATTAGAAGCACACAAGGCACAGGTTGACGAACTGAAGCGAGATAATCTCACACTAAAGGAGACTGTAGGTGTACTTTCGCATCAAAATTTCTCACTAAAAGAGCGAGTAAAGGACATAGAGAGTAAGCAAGTCGACGTTGTTAAATATCTTCAAAAAGAAAACCCATCCAATGATCTATATCAGACAGTAGTCAACAGGCGTAACAAGAACAAATCCCAAGGGAATGGGAAAGCGACACCAGGTATCCCTATCAAAAACAGATTTGCTGTTCTCGCCGAAAACAACGAACACGAGGTAACTGACCACGTGAATGGGAATGGGAATGGAAAAGCGACACCAGGTAACCCCATCAAAAACAGATTTGCACACGAGGTAACTGACCACGTGAAAGCAAGCTCGAAAGGCAAGAAAACTCCTGACAGGAAAACAACGAAACCATCAAATCACGGAGTCAGCGGGAAGGAGAACCCCACCCTAGTATATGGTGACAGTCTCATGCGAGGTCAAGGAGCTGCCTTTGCCACCAAGAACAGAGGAAAAAGGTCAGTAAAGGTCATTCCAGGCGGTAAAGTCGAACATATCCCGAAAGACATAACTAACTCCGCCATACCAGAGGGCACCTGTGTAGTCGTCAATGTTGGCTCAAATGACTGCTTTGACGGAGGTAAGGCCCCAATTAAGACCATAGAAAAAGATTTTGAGAACCTAATTAAAGTCATGAAAAGGAAGACCACGAAATGTGTGGTAAGCGGCGTCATACCCCGGATTAAAACAAGCTCATTCGGACAAAATAGAGCCATAGAAATTAACAACGCAGTCAAGGTCATGTGCGAACAAGAGAAGGTACTGTATGTGGACAATTGGAACACCTTTGTAGGGAACTCGTCCCTGTACAGCGGAGATGGCATTCATTTATCAGAAAAAGGCGTTCAGCACATGAGTGACACCCTAAATCAAGCAACCTACATTGCCCACGAAAACAACGCCAGTCAGGACCGAGAAATAACTATGCTAATAGACTCCTCTGAGTATTGATATCGCTACCCCCGGAAAAGCCCTCCCACAACCCCACCCAATCAAACTCCACCCGCACAGTTAAGAGAAATAAATAACCCCCCCCAACCCTTAGAAGTCCATCACAACCATTTAAAGGAAACCGTCAACCCCAATGGCCCCCAAGTTGCGAAAACTTACCTACCTGAACCACAAAACAAACTAAACAACCCCACCCAACCCCATCCAAGCCAACCAAACCAACTGAATGAATTTGACAACCCGCCGCGGCTTCAAGTCATAACCCCAAACCCATCCTCACCAATAAGAAAAACAAATCCAGCGCATGCTGAGAGAAATGATATAAAAATAATATCCATAAATGCCTGCTCAATAAGAAACAAAATAGACGAACTCAAATGTCTGTTATTAAATGAGAAAGTTGACGTTATTTGTATAACGGAAACACATCTGAACCTTAAAAATAAAGATCTACTTCATGAATATCACATAGAGCCATATAAAATTTGTCATAAAGACCGTAACAATGGAAAACAAAGAGGGGGGGTTGCAATGTACGTTGCAACCTACTTAAACCCAGTCGAGGTGACTCTCCCCGAAAGATATGCAGAAATAGTGTGCGTCAAAATAAATACAAAAAACATGAACTTAAATATCACTACAGCGTACCGACCACCGAGACTAACTGTTGCCGATGATACAATTTTTTATGAAATACTAGAGAAAACCCTTAATTCCGACGAAACAGTTTTACTAGGTGACTATAACCTCCCCCTAATTGACTGGAATACCACGACCGGAAAAAATGCTGAGTCACGCCTGATGACAAGCTTCATCCAGGACAATTTTTTGACTCAACACGTAAAACAGCCGACGCGAGACAGGAATATACTAGACCTCGTAATCACTACCCAAGAAAATTTATTATCAAACCTGGATGTAGGTGAACATCTGGCAACGTCCGATCATAAAATCTTAAGAATCAACGTTATAAGCAAATATTCCTCAGTAAAAACAACAGGAATGGTTTCGGACTTCAAAAACGCAAATTATGACGGACTTAAGGAATCGCTATCAAACATACACTCAAACCTCATAAATATAAACGAAGTAAATGAACTATGGGACATTTTAAGTCTACAATTACAGAAGCGCATAAACAATTTGTACCCATGAAACCAAAACGTAGTACGAAATCAAGTATGCCCCCTTGGTACAGTAGAGACATTGGCAAGGCAATAAGGAAAAGGAATCAACTCCACAAACTTGTAAAAAATAACACAAACACTGAAGTAATTAAAAACTTGTACAAAAATAGTAGAAGGGAAGTGAAAAAAATAATTAGGGCGAACAAACAAAATTACGAAATGACTATTGCCAGAGAAAGTGCCACAAACCCCAAAAAATTCTACAGTTACGTAAACAAAAATAAACAGATCAAAAGCGGAATCGGACCGCTAATAGAAGATGGCCAGACAATAACAGGCGACACAAACACGGCAAATCTGCTCAACAAATATTTTGGCTCAGTTTTCACAGAAGAAATTATCGATCATACCCTTGAAAATAACACCTCAACTCATGAGATAGGAGATTTCACCATCAGTGTTACCGAAGTACAAAGCAAATTGAGTAATTTAAATGTAAATAAGACCCCGGGACCCGACATGCTCCACCCGAAAATAATTAAGAATGTCAAGGACGAAATAGCAAAACCCTGACACAACTATTTAACTTATCACTACTACAGGGGATTGTACCGAGTGATTGGAAAGATGCGAACATTACGCCGATATACAAGAAGGGTAGCAAGGCCAAAGCGAGTAATTACAGACCAATTAGCCTAACTTCAATTGTAGGAAAAATCATGGAAAAAATCATTAGAGATAAGATTGTAGATTACCTCGAATCAAACAACCTAATCAAAAATAGTCAACACGGCTTTAGATCAAATAAGTCATGCCTAACAAATTTGATTGAATTTTATAACAAACTATTCACATATAACGACATGACGAAATCACTAGATATAATCTTCTTGGACTTTCAAAAAGCTTTCGACAAGGTGCCTCACCGAAAACTATTGGCTAAACTGGAGAGGATAGGTATCAAAGGTGAAATTCATTCTTGGATAAAAAATTGGCTTACGGACAGAAGACAGAGAGTGGTGATAAATGGAGTGGAATCGGAGTGGGAGCCTGTCACTAGTGGAGTTCCACAGGGTTCAGTCCTTGGACCGGTCCTGTTTCTCATTTACATTAACGATATCGATGTAGGGGTAAATAACACCATTTCCAAATTCGCCGACGATACAAAAATAGGAAATACAGTCCTGAACGAAGATGATAGAAATGCGTTGCAATCTGATTTAAACAAGATATCAGAGTGGTCGAAAAAATGGCAGATGCCCTTCAATGTCGATAAATGTCAGGTGCTGCAGGTTGGTAGCAGAAATATGAAATATAAATACGAAATGAATGGCAAACAAATAAAAACCGCAACGGTAGTAAAAGACCTAGGGGTACTAATATCTGAAAACCTAAAAACTTCCGACCAATGTATAGCAGCTGCAAATAAGGCAAACATAGCATTGGGCTTTATTAAACGAAAATTTACATATAAACATGAAAACGTAATAGTGCCACTGTTCAAAGTATGGTGAGGCCCCACCTTGAATATGGTGTGCAGTTCTGGTCACCTTATCTGATCAAGGACATTGTAAGACTCGAGTCAGTACAGCGTAGAGCGACGAAGATGATACCCTCATTAAGAAATAAACCATATGAAGAAAGACTTAAACGATTGAACCTGTTCTCATTAAAAAAGAGGAGGTTGAGGGGTCAGCTTATTGAGTGCTTTAAGATACTAAAAGGTTTCGACAAAGTCGATGTAAATGCACTATTCACATTAAACAATACTAATCAAACTCGCGGAAATGGAATGAAATTAAAAACCAAAAAGGCAAACCTAGATGTCACAAAGAGTTTTCTTCACCTACAGTGTGGCGACAGAGTGGAATAAACTACCAGCGAGAGTGGTGGAGAGCGACACAATAAACGCCTTCAAGGGAAGGCTTGACCTCTATCTGCAGAGGGCTGGGGTGATATGAATGGAAAAAAAAAAAAAAAAAATGTATGTATATGTATGTGTGTGCACTGTACAGTATGTATATAATATACTGTATATATATGTGTGTATGTATGTATGTGTATATGTATGTGTATATATATGTATATATATATATGTATATGTATGTATGTGTATGTGTGTATGTGTATATATGCATATTATAGTTTGTAAGGCCAGACTGCCTAGTAAGGACCTTGAGGTCTGTGTGGTCTGTGTATCTATGTAGCTCTATGTAGCTCTATGTAGCTCTCTCTCTCTCTCTCTCTCATATTCATTAATCGCGTACAGAATGTCTTTGTCTGGCAACATTAATCATTGTGTTTTCGCGTTTTTAAACATACTAACTTGTCTTTGTCTTTCAATACATTTTAGCGGTGATTGGATTTTCTTTCTCTTTTCACAATTATTTTGTTCATATTTGTTGATACTAATATTAATATCAATAATACGATTGCAAATAATAATGATCATATTAATAATAATAATAATAATTATTATTAAAATAATAATAATAATAATAATATTAATAATAATAATTGTACTAGTTTTATTTGTTATTATAATTAATATTATTATTATTATTAGTAGTAGTAGTAGTAAATGTTCTTTTATTTTATTATGGTAATGTTTTATTACAGGAGTAGGGTTAATTTGTTGGCCTGTTCATTAATTTTTTAATATATTATTTAATTTCCTCGCTAGAACTCCAAGCTTAAAGAAAACACGTGTACCCCCTAAACCCCCCTTCGAGATAAATGTTTACATTTTTCGGTAGAAACATGTCCTGGCTGAACTCTAGTTCCTCTTAAAACTACAGGCTCGCTATCGCTCGCCAGGAAAAAAATCGACACCTAAAAGGCACGCAAGGTCCTGATATTGAGAAACAAATGGGGTGAAAGGTCTTAAAATCGCCAAACTAATGGGCCGAATGTCTTAAAATCTAAAAACTAATGGGCTAAACATGAACACAGATCTGCATCTGTGAACGCATCTATTTTCCCTTAGATTCCCACAGGTCCTTCCTAAACTCAATGGATTTGTCTTATGATAGCCAGAATAAAATCAAGTGGAAATATTGAAAAGGCTTTAGGGTGCATCTTTAAAACATTATTTGCAATATATGCTCTATATTGGAAAGGGCGTATCTGTTTTTTTCATATTTACTTAATTTTGTGGTGTTTATTATATAATTGATCGTCGTCTCTTCGATCTCTCTCTTTGGCCAAGTTTTTTTACTAATGACCTAATTAGTTTTCTTGTTCCATATCGTGTTTATTATCTTCGTCCATTTATCTTTACCGTTCCTGACCTCACTCCACCTCTCTCTCACTCACATACACTTTTTTTTTTTTTTTTTTTCATTAAGGTGACAGTTACAAAGTGGTGTACAATCTATCTTATTCTAGTTACATTGTAGTTTATCTTATTGTACCAGTACCTCCCTACAATCAACCTAGTTGTTCCCCAATTCGTCCCTCCGCCACGACCATTTCAAAGTCCAAGTCTCTCACTCTTGTCCTCTGTAGCGGGGAGGACCTTGTACCCTTGAGACATAGGAGTGCAGACCTGAGAAGAGAGAAAGAGAGCCGGCATCTCATCCAAGTTATGACTTGGCTTCTATGCTGGCGCTTTTTCTCCGATATTTGTTCAGCTAATCTGGCATAGAAGACACTTGCAGAAGGTCCCATACCTCCCGACGATGAGAAGACCAGAGGAGTAAAGCTTCCTTGATCCCTGTTCAAAATTCTTTCTTCATAAGCGCGTTTTTTCTCACTTTCGTTTCTCAAGTATGCTGCCTTGTGTCCTCGCTCACGATATGTTTGTGCTCTTGGGTTGAAGATTCTGATGTCGAAAAAAGCCCGTTGTCCCCTCGTCCAAAAACCTCTAGTACTTACGTCCACTCTTGCTTCATTTGAAGTATTTGCAGTGTTGTGGGCCAAGCGCTGTCCGTCCATAGGCAGAAGTTCCGGTTCGATTCTGACATCATGGCACACCTCGTCAAGCATTTGTGCAGTGATGTCTCGTACTTCATCATGCCGGATACAGATGAATCCTCCTTTCTTACAAGTCATACAGTGGTCTGAGTTGTTTATTTCACCACATGCACATTTCAGCGGCAGGTTCGAAACTGGCCACCCATACCTCAAGGCTACGGCATCATTGAATTCTTGTTTATTTAAGCTGAAGCCTTTCTCCTTTATTGGTAATGATGTGAGCCAATTTGAAGTCCCTGTGTCTTGTGCCATCTCAACTCTCATTTTCAGTTCTTCCCTACATCTGGACTTAATTTGTTCTACGCTATGTTTCTGTCTCTCTTCTCTGCTCTTTGTAATTTCCTGTCTTGCATTTCGTTATTCCTCTTCGTCCACCTCATCATTTTCATTTTGCTCCCGTATTTTTTCTGTCAGAGACGTAGTACGTTTAAGGGAATTTTGGTACTCATGTAGTGCCGCCTCCACTGGGTTTATGATCCCCATACCTCCGAACCTTGGCGGAAGAGCTAATAGATCTCTTAGCTCTTGCGTGACGCCTTCCATCTCTGTTAGGGCCGGTATGAATGTTCCTCTGATTGCTTCTTCAAGCGGTTGGAGCATCTGTCTAATGCCAGGCACTGTTCTCATAAGAAAGGTCCATCTGTGCTTAATACCATATGTGAAGGCAGTATATGCAGCATGTGGTTCAGATTTCGCAATGTCTGCCAGGGTTTTCACTTCCTTTACCCACTCCGCTACCTTTTTTCGCACATAGTCTCTCTTGCATTCTTCTGTGCCTATTACTGCTCCCAAATGGCGTTGACCCTCCTTTGTAATCTTCACTCCTGTCCCATCAAAAGTCCGCACCGCTTCTTCATACCTGTTTTCTTTCACTATTAGTACAGATTTAGTAGCATTCGGATATTACCCAATGACTTCGCCTACCGATTGTACTCTCCGCCACCATTCTTTGAGATCCCCTATTTTTCCTGCACCTGTGAGGTCATTTGCATACGCCACTTGTTTCACTCGGGTTCCCTCATGTTTTATTTTCTGCTGCAGAATTGATAGTGCCAGTGCGTACATTGCCATTGCCACTGGATCTCCTTGCGTTGTTCCTTCATTTGATTTGAGAATTTTCATTTCTTCCTTCTTTGTGCTTCCAACTATATACAGGTTAGCTGGCTCCTTATAAGTATTTTCTATGTACTTTGCGATGCTCGGGCATTTGATCTTGATGTTGTGAATAGCTGCCTCCCTATTAATGGTGTTAAAGGCATTTGTTGCATCCACTAGCAGTACCGCTTCACAATCTTCCTCATGATACACCTTCCCCATTGCATGTATTGCTGCTTCCCCTCCGGCTTGCTGTCCTGCACATACTTGTAAGTTGCCCACTGCTCTTTGTACATTTTTTCCAAATACAGACATGATTGCTTTTCCTATAATCCTTCTAAGAACTTCCCAAACGCCTACGGGTCTAACTCCTGGATTCTTATTTAAAGGTATCAGGCGACATGCTGTCAGAGCTTCTATGTTCACGCATGGTGATGATGCAAGTTTCTTTGCCAGCATTGCTATTGCTTCACAAAGGTCACCTGCGGCTGAACCAAACTTGTTTTGACTTAGGAAGATCCTCCAAGTCTTAGCATCTACTCCTGATGGACCTGCTCCTCCCTGTGTTTTCAGCGCCTTTCTCCATATGAGGTCTCCAGTTATATTCTCATATATCACCGGGTCTGGAGGAACATATTCCCCGTCTAGTTTGGCCTCATCACTTGCTGGTTTTGCTTCTGGGTGTTTCTCCTTCAGCTGGTCCAAGATGCGTCGATTCACTTCGTGCACCCCACTTGAGGCTTCCCCAGTGACCATTCTGACTGCCTGTGCCACTTTACCAATCCTCATGCTATTTCCCACTGATCGTGCCATATCATCTGGCTTCCTCTTTCTTCGCTCATACACTCTCGCTCTCTCTCTCTCTCATTTCAAACGTAATTTAACATTTTATACTCATTACCAAATGTTTCTGAGCTACGCAATTTTGTTTTATATATTTCCTGTTTTATTCCTCGTATCTCACATATCGTTTTGCTTTCTATCAATTCCCCATTTTCCTTAACTTTAATTATAATCTATCATCCTTTCCTCTCATTTTGTTTTATGATTTGTAATTTGCGCCTTCCATTTATTTATTTTTCAAATTGTGTCTTTAATACTTTATTTTTTCAAATATTTTTTCCCCTTTTTTCTTTGTTCATTACAATTACATAGTTATTATCACCGTTCATATTTTATCGCCAAGCATGCCTAATATTATTATTTACTTTAGTTTTCTACTGTATCTCTGTTTATCATTCACTTCCTCCTCTTTCACATACAGTTTTCCTTTGTTTTTGTTTCTGTATTTTATAGTTAGTTCTCCAAATTATTTTGATCTTCTTCCAGCTCTTCCATATAATTTATATTTCCTTCCGTGTATACATGCCGGCGTGGCCCTGACCTTTACTATCGTAACATCAGAGAGAGCGCTACATAGTTACACATATACTAAGACCACACAGACTTTGCGGTCCTACTAGGTGCTTCCGTCTTAATACTACTAGACAAGTAGAGTTTGTAGTAGAAGAATAGGACAGTGAAATAGAAGGTTCTCTCCCCACCCTCCGTGTCTTCCAGCTAAAAAGCCGTACCGGAAAATAAGATGTGGTGCAATCTTATGGGTCAGGAAATGTCCACAACGAAAGCTTTATAGAGTATAGAAAGACATTAGTCATACCTACTGATTCATTCATATTAATCCAATCTCTTTCAGATGATCGTCCAGTCTCTTAACACTCAAAGAGCGGGTGATGGAGTATATTCACTGCCGCCCAGCGGGGTTTTTGACCATAAATGGGGTTGCTTCAGTGCTCTTTTTCATGCATAAACATGAGCCAGAGCGTAATACAAGTATGTATCCATGAAAGGGCGTAAATTGAGCTTTCCAATGACACCCGAACCATCTTTCTACGATCACTGGTTGTCTTGCAACGATCGTGCAACCGAAGGGCAAAATCGCTAAAATGCGGTAATTTCGTTACATAATTACGTGTGTAGCGAGTGAGAGAGGGTGGAGTAGTGTGGAGTACATGTCAGTGGGCCCACGACGGTCGTGCCGAGCTTTTAGATACGGACTTAAGTCAGGCCCCGCTAAAGAAGGGTTAAACGCATTAACGGAAATACTATCAACCACATCCCTTGGTATACTAGTCCACCCTTTGACCACCCTGTAAGTGAAGGCATTTTGTGTGACATCTTGACATGCCTGAGAGAGAGAGAGAGAGTTACATATATACACAGATTGCACAGACCACAAAGTGGAAGGTAAGGATAGCAAAGCAGAAGGCTCTCTCCCCACCCACCACTCCTTCCTACCGTCGGCATAACATTTAGTTGGGGAAACAATGCCTCCAGCAGAATGAAAACATTTCTACTGGGAAATATATAGTAAAAAAGGAAAGTTGAGAAATATTGTATACTAATGATGCTAAAAAAAAAAAAAAAAAAAAAAAAATTGTTTACCTATTATACTCCAACCTCCTCGAAATGGATGTCTAGACTCCTTTTTGTGGTGTCGATTGTACCACTTTCTCTGGCAGTTTGTTCCTCTCATTAACCACACGGTAGGTGAAGAAGTGCTCTGTGACATCGATATTCGCCCTTCTGGTTATTAATTTAAATCCATTTCCCCGAGTTGATGAAATATTTTCTAAATTAAACATTGAGTCTATATAAATTTTGTCAACGCCCTTTAATATCTAGAAACACTCATTTCATTGAAATCATAATTTTTGTTCTTAATTGAAAATAAATTATATACCTATATATTTTTTTTTTAATCATGATATGGTATATTTCTCAGTGGCCGCATCAACTTTGTTGTTCTACGCTGCACTGACTCAAATTTCTCAATGTCCTTGTTCAGATAAGAAGAGCAAAATTAAATGCTATATTCAAGATGGGGTCTCACTGTGCTTTTAGACAACAGAACTATAATGTTCTAATTTTTGTAAGTAAAATATCTCTTAAAATATCCCAATGCTCTATTGGCCTTGTTTGCAGCTGCTGCACATTGATCTGGGGTCTTTAGGTTTTCAGATATTAGAACTCCAGGTCTTTAAGTAATGCACTTGTTTTGATTGACTGGCCTTTCATCTTGTATATAAATATATATATTTATTTTGTTTGTATTACATATTTGTAAGATTTGGCATTTGTTAACAGTGAATGGCACCTGCCAGTTTTCTGACCACTCAATTCTTTGATTTAAATAAGATTGCAGCTTTTTCTGTCGTCTTCGGTTATTACTGAATGTCCTTTCTTTGTGTTATCAGGTAACTTTGAGATAGTGTTATATAGTCCTCCATTAATGTAATTTATATAGATAAAAAACGAAACTGGCCCCAAGACCAATTCCTGAATCTCTCTCTCTCTCTCTCTCTCTCTCTCTCTCTCTCTCTCTCTCTCTCGGCTGCTTGAACGCCAACATTAATTTTCCTTCCCACCCTCTAAATTTTCCCTCGGAATTTTTTTCTCCTGCGTGTTATGCTTACCTCCAAACACACACACACACACACACACACACACACACACACACACACACACACACACACACACACACACACACACACACACATTAATCCTTGACTTGACATAACTTTGCTATGTCCTTCATCTGTTTTGATCCCTTTCTTATTATGCTTGTTATACTATTCTTGCCTCCTCCTTCCCCTTCTTGTAATGGGTAACTTATGATAGCACTTTGAATGTCCTTTCCACATCTATATTTGTTTACAGAGTGGGGAATGATGCAGGTGAAGAGGTATGTATGTGTGAATTTGTATGTGAGTGTAAGTGCGTGTCTATGTGTGAGCTTATTATTGTGAGTGTGCATGTTGTGAATGTTTGTGATAATGAAATATATCTTTGTTTATTTAATATTACCACACGATAACTTCATCTTCTCGAAACTATAACAATATGTTTTAAAAAGTTAACACTATACTTGGTCGAGATACTTTGACAATTCATTATATTTTACTACAGAATCTTTAAAATAACTGAAAAATCTTGATAGGAACTTTGCATTTACCATCAGTTGAAAAGAAACAGGGTATTGTAGACTAGCTTAACCAATAGCCTTCAACCAGTACTAAATCAACCAGGACGAACCAATTCGTGCCAGGTTTCAGTACTAACCTACAGCAGTCTGGCATAACTTTACTTTTGAATTAGCTCGAAATGTATCTATGCCTCACATTAAGCCTTTTCTCAAATACGAAATTCGCATCTGTGAGCGTGCCTATTAAAAAAAAAAATATATATTTATTTTTATCATTATTCCAGAGGTGCATTGGTTTACAAAGCAGCTCTGCGTGATAATAATGAATGGATGAAGGGAAAACCTACCAGCCGACCACCAACTCAGGTTAAAGCTTTCACTATTACATCACCAGCGCCTTGCTTTAATTATGTTTACCATAAGACAATGTGTATGCAGCTTATGAAGGACCTGTCCAAGTCAAAGGGGGGGAAAAACTGCCACATGTAATGCTCTGACTCTTGCAAAGTCTCTCGCTAAACTTATTGAAATCATATAATAATAGCCAGAATAATATATATGCATGCGTCATGGTATAACTATATACTGATTGGGTTAAGGGGAGGCAGACCGTTTTTCTGGACCCCCTTCTCCCTAATGTTTAGCCCCACTAGTTTTGAGATTATAAGAGTTTGGCCCAATAGCTTGGCGATTTTAACACCTTTCGCCCCATTTCGTTGTCAATTTTAAGACCTTTCGTGCCATTTAGGTGTCGATTTTATCCTGGCGAGTGATAGCGAGCCTGCAATTTTAAGAGGAACCGACCTTCCACCGGGACATTTTTCTACCGAAAAATTTACAAATTTATCTTGAAGGGAGGTCTAGTTTGTTTTTCTTTTCTAAGCTTGATGGAGGTCTAGAGAGGAAACTAAACAAATATATGAATACATTTATTAATAGACCAAACAAATGGTCAGTCTCCCCTTAAGCCGGTGTCACATGAGCGCTTTTTCCGGTAATTTTCGATAAGCAAGTTTTTTCTCTTAATAGTTTGAGGCTCTTTCACATTGGAATCGGAAAGTAGACTGAAGGTAAATTATGTTAGGGGGCTGAATTCTGATATAACTTAAATTTTGAAGATGCCAGACTAAAATTGCCCATGAAAATTGACCGAAAATGAGCTCGTGTGGCACCGCCCTTAGTCTCTTACACCATCCAAACTAGCACCAGACTCTTATATGCGGGTTGTGGTCCTAAACTGGTGTAGTATATTTGTTATTCTGTGATATCATATCCTCCCTTAAGAATAATAATATCGTTTAACATGAGCTTTAAAATATCGTGAGTTGATTGGAAGGATTACATAAAATACAAAATATTATAATTCTGTATTGTAGCACCTTGCGTAAATTTAAAAAAATATATATGCTTAGATAAATGTATAAAACCAAAACTTCATTATGTTAATTTCATAGCTGAATATGTTTGTGTTAAAATTCTATATATATACTGTATACTAGCTGAGGTACCCGGCGCTGCCGGTGAGTGGTGAGGGGAAAAAAATGTGTTTGCTTAAAACCTATTATGGCAACCCCTTAATATGTATGCCAGGTATGGGCTCTCCATCTTGAAAACTGAGGGACACAGGGCCCTGCCCCACTGGGGGGGGGGGGGGGATGGGAAGGGGGATGAGGGGAAAAACATGTTTTCCTTCAAACTTATTCTGGCACCCCCTTATTGTGCATGCCAAGTATAGGCTCTCCATCTTGAAAACTGAGAACACAGACAGAAAGTGCCCTTTATATAGTAGATGTTACTCTCTTGTTTACTCAGGCATGAGCAGAATCTAACTAATTTGTTTAAGTCTTTTGTATTCCGTTTGCATGCACTTTCCATTTTACTTATATTGTGTTTGTATATCCGGGAGTCAGTCAACAAATAGCATCCTTTCCTTTCTCGTCCCTGTCAGTCTCACAAGCTGGCCGTATATATTTTACAGTGACATTGTAGCCCAGGACCTTTTCCGGGGCACACTGCTGCATATCAGATTGTCTCTCTTACACAATGTCGATCATGTCAGGGCCTTTTTCGTAACCTTGCTTACTTCCTTAACACGTATCGAATGGATGTTGCTTTAGTGTTGAATTAGTATTTTTTCTATACTACTTTTTTTCTGAAAAAGCGCCTCTACCTGTATAATTAGCCATAATTACTAGAAAAAGTAGTGCTCCACAATATACCATAATTATTTTGTTTTATGCTTCGGAAGGAGACACAAGTCAAAGCTGCCTGCAACAAGTGTTTCTCACAAAGTTGAGAGAGTGAAATAAAAAAAAAAAAAAAAAAAAAAAAATTGGGGGGGGGGGTGGTATTCGAAAGAAATGTGGTGTGCTTTTTTAGTGTAATTAATTTTCTAGTATGAGTAGATATTTGTGAGATTTAGCTGGATTATTGAAACACAAACATAAACAGTGAGGGAAGCCAGACACATGAAACAGGAGTTCCAGCAACTCCTTATCATATATGCCTATATGTGTATTGCCTTGCTCGATTGGCGTCTACAATCTCCTCCATTACTTCAGAGTTTGGCTTTATAGGTACAAAGAGTCAAATGGTTGTATATGTAATACGGCTTGGGACTCTACTATATTTATGCTGACTGGTTCAGTAATTGAGAACGCATTTTCGCTATATTTTGGTTGGCAATTTTATGCAATCTGGGTACTATCTTTAGGAATACGATGGCAAAAGCTTACCTCAATTAAGGCTCTTGTTCCCACAAATGCTCTCTGAACTGAATAAAACTGTCAACACGCTTTATAATCCCTAATCGGTTAATATAATGTACTATATTGTTTGATTTATATCATGCTATCTTCTTTTAAGGCAGTTGTGCAAAGATTGTGACCATCGGTGTGTGTATTTTGTTTGTCTGCCATCAGGATTTATCAAACACTTATGAACGGATATGGAGGAAACATTAGTCAGTTCCTCCACTTGGTACCTTAATAGATATGGTTTATTTTATTTGTTAAATATGAAGACCCTTCCCTACCTACTTCCATGATCACCTAAACCGTTACAGGGTTTGTTCTGGTTATTATTAGACGATTGTATTCAGTATAAAAACCCTTGTAGCAGCTAGAGAGTTAAATTATATAGTGTTTCCCCATTAATGCGTAGATATTCTTCTTAAACTCCTTAAAACCGTTTAAAGATAACCACAATAATGATGTGTCCTGAACTACCGAGAGGGTTAATGAGCCCCAACAAACAAGGCTGTGGAGAGGTTATGATTGATTACCATAACACTGCATTTCCTGTTGGTTCTCCAATGAAAATTATGTTATGAAACCAATTGTGATATGTAACGTAATTGTGTGTAAGCCTATTGACAAGGATAGTGATTGTAAGTTCGAGGAGTTGGTTGGAGGGTGCTTGTGTCATGTGTATTTTGGTGATGATTTCAAGTATCCCCGCTATTAAGAATTGCTCGTTTGGCAGATATGTGTGCACTAGTGATCACTCTCTCTCTCTCTCTCTCTCTCTTGCCTTTGAACCTTTTCAACCGGTATTTCTACGTTTTTTGTATTTCCGGCGGATGGATAATGAGGCTAAGTTAGACTCTCAGACGTCATTTTTGTAAAGTGTTTTTGAGATGTTGATGTGAATGCTCTTTGGTTACTGACAGTGTTGTTTGATGCTGTTGAGTGATCAAGCTTGTAGATGTTGTTGGTGATGGTTTATATGTTGTGGGTGTAATGTGCGTTTGTGTATGTGTGTGTGTGGGTGTGTGTGTTGGAGGGGTGTATATGTGTGTGTGTGTGTGTGTGTGTGTGTAGGGTGGAGGGTCACGTGTGGATAGCATGAAGTGCAGACCTTATGGAAAGGAGGATACAGATAGTATTAGGGAAGCTAGAGTGGTTTCTGCATGTGTAATAATAATAATAAACGGTTAATTACAGAATGGCAGCCTCATGAGCTGAAAATACACATTTTACAATTAGTGGATGAACATGAGATGTACAGATATGAAAATGGTAAGCCCAGTTTACAATGGGTGAGTATAATATACTTTACATTAAAACAAGAAATTAATACAATAATAATTATGCTAGTGCAAAATACAAATTATAATAAATTAACCATGAGAGTAAGTGATTTACAGTGCATATAGAGTACACATTTATTTTACTCGTATATATACAGAACATACATATATACGCATACGTACACACATACATACGCATATATATATACATACATATATAAGAACATAAGAACATGCAGTAAGTGTGCACATGCCCGTATACATAAACGCTCACGTATGCAAACAAACATACATACATACAAAAAAAATTCTGGTAGGGTCAGGTGAGGCTAATAATGAGAGTTAAATCCTTGGGAGAGATTAAATGAGGGAATTGGAAAAGGGTTAATGGGGCAACGGACTATAGGTCAGGTAAAGCCAATTAGAATGGAATGTCAAACGTCGGAAGAGATCAAATGAGGAGTTTGAAAAGGGTAAAGGTGAAACGGCCAACGGGTCCGTACAGGTAGGGTCAGGTAAAGCCTACTACAATGGGAGGTAACCTCGGTAGAGAACAAAAGAAAAATATAAAATAAGGAGAGACAGCTGGTGGGAATTATAGTATATGGGACATTCTTCAGTGTAGGTGTGTGTGTCTGTGTGTTTGTGTGTGTGTGTGTGTGTGTGTGTGTGTGTGAGTGATAGAATACTCTCAGCTGGGCTCGAGCCTCGAACCACAAACAGTATACACTATAGACACATACATATATAGATAATTAACGTATACATACATACACATATACGCACACATACATACACATATAAAGGAGTACAAAGGAAATCAAGCAACAACAGGTCTAGTGACCCTTCTAGGTTGCTTGTCCTCCAAAACACTGAGGATCAAGTGTCCAAACAGTGGTTTAGAGTGGGTAAGGGAACATTGGAAAGGGAACTACTGCCCTGCCACTAACGTGGCAGGACTAGGAAGTTAGTAGGGGACATATGGGTTAGTAACTGAGGGGAGGATAAAGTTATTCATTTACAAACGCAGTCAGTCGCGGGTTTGATGCGAGATATTTGTCTAGGTGGAATTTAAATGAATCAACGGTGCTGCAGTCTATAACGTCTCTCGGGGAAGCCCATTCCACAAGTTGACAACTCGATTGAAGAAGAAATTCTTAGATTCGTGCGAGTTAAAAGATTTACCAATAATTTTGCAACCGTTTCCCCGTGTGTAATTAGATTGGTCGATAGTGAAGTACTTACTACAGTTCATATTGTCGATGCCTTTGATGATTTTGAACACTTGAATTAAGTCGCCTCTTAATCTGCGCTGGGTTAAAGGAAATAGATTTAATTCTCTAAGACGCTCTTCGTATGGTTTGTTCTTTAGGCTAGGTATCATTTTGGTAACTCTACGTTGAACTCGTTCTAGCTTGTTTATATCTTTTTGGTAATAAGGGCACCAGGATTGAACGCAGTATTCCAGAAGAGGGCGGACTAAGGAATGGATTTATGCTCAAATGACCTGCCTATAAAGCCAATTATTTTGTTTGCCTTCTTAACAACTTCTGAACATTGTTGACTCGGTTTTAGGTTACTCGATATTGTTACTCCCAGATCAGTTTCTCTGTTTACATTCTTAAGCTGAGTGCCATTCATCGAATAGTTTGCTTTCTCATTTAGGTATCCGACATGTAGTACTTTACATTTATCCGCATTGAAACTCATTTGCCAAATTTGGGCCCAACATGACAATTTATCTAGATTGTGTTGCATATCGTCAACTTGTTCTTTTGAGAGTACGCTATTTGCAATTTTTGTATCGTCAGCAAATTTTGAGTATACTGTACATACATAAATGCACATATACATATGAACACATAGACATAAACAAACTCGAGCAAATACATACATATATTCTAATACACACACGCACACACACTTATGCATACATTATTAAAGGAGGGCGCGTATATATGGTGTGACAGGCCGTCATTACACATTATTAATATTATTTACAATGGTTGGGATAGGACTATTTTTGTATCTGTCAGTTCTTGCCCTTATTGGTTGGAGTGTGTTGAAGTGACGAGCTGCATGCACGTGTTGGTCTAGGGGCGTCTGGTGAAAGTAAGTTTCTGTGTCGTGGGTGAACAAGTAGCTTAGATGCAAACTGCTTGAGTGTGTTGTAGTGGTGGGTTGAAAGTGCAGGTATGCTAAGGGTGGTGAGAGCTTCCTTGTACCCTGGGTATGTGCCACCCAGGATGATCCTGCATGCCCTCTTCTGCACTCTCTCCAATTGACGTTGTTGTATCAGGGTTAGAGAGGAGGACCAGGCGGGAGAGGCGTAGGTGAGCTTAGGGAGTATGAAGATGTTATATATTATACTCTTCAGCTCATTCTCCGGCGCCCCCAGGGATCTCAGCCGCCTTAGCATAAACAACTTGTATGTGGCGGTCCTGACTGTGGTAGACACATGTTTCTTTCAGTTCAGCTTGTTGTCCACAGTGATTCCGAGGAGTTTGGTGGACTCAACAAGCTGAAGGGGATGAGGACCAATTGTGACAGTGGGTGGAGGCTGGTCGGTAATGGAGGTGTTGATGTGCATGACCACTGTCTTGTTATGATAGATGGTCACATGATTGTCTGTGGTCCAGGCTTGAAGACGGTCGAGGATGTCTTGTAGGGGGTCATAGTTAGGGGAGGTGTTATCGACAGTAATTTCGAATGTCGAGTCGTCCACGTACTTCCAGTGGAATGGAGTGTCCTTTAGGGCATCATTAATCAAAATGAGGAACAATGGCCTGTGGGACTCCACATGTGATGTCTAGGAAGGTGGAGATGAGGCCTTGATATCGCACTGCCTGCCGTCTGTCACTAAGGAAGTCGGTCAACCACGCAACCAGGGTAGGATGTAGCCCAAATTTTATGGCCTTGTTGATGATGATGGTGTGGTCAACAAGGTCAAATGCTTTCCTAAAGTCAATAAAGGCAAGAGCGAGGGAAGTCTTTCTCTTCTCAAGATTTGTGTAAATATAATCTAGGAAGCTAATAAGACAGTAAGTGGTGTAGGAGGTTTTTACTTTGCCAAACTGTTGGGGATCTATTAAGTGACCGTTCTGTGAGTAAGCCCAGGTGAATACAAAGTCTTCACAGATTAGACTAGGGATGGGCGTTATGGCAACTGGTCTGAGTTCATTAAGAGAATGTGGGGAGGGGGTTTTGGGAATTGGAGTGACATATGAAGTTTTCCAGTCTGCAGGGCATTACTTTGCCTTAAGGAGGCATTAATTATCGAGCAAAAGGGGGTGGCAAATTCAACCGAAAATTCTTTGTATATTTTCATGGGTATGTCTACTGGGGTTGTTGATCTTTTTTATTTGAAACTGGAAAGCTTTTTGGCCACTTAATATTCTTGAACAGTTACTGGGGGGGAAGGGGATGGGTGGAAGGCAGGGAGGTTGGTGCAGTCTAGTTTGGGGAGGGTCTGGCATTTGGTAGAGAAGTGATTATTTATCAGTTCAGGTGCATCTTCACGAGGGACATGGGAAACACAGGGGATCGAAGGAGTCCCACTACTTAAGCCACACAGATTCTTAATTTTAGAGTACCACTGACTGATATTGGTTTGTTTTAAATGATGAATCTTTGTAGGGTAGTAGGACTTCTTCGCCCAACGGAGTTCCCTTATCACAATGTTGCGTAGGTCCTTGTAGCGATTGTTGTCAGTGTAGAAGGCCTTATTCCGATTCTGCATCAGTCTCTTGATCCGAGGAGTAATCCATGGGACGTCAGAGGGGTGCATTTTGGTCCTCTTGGTTGGGAAGAAGTGGTGGTAGGCTTCGGTGGTGGTAGATACAAAGTTGTCCAATTTGGCATTTACATCTTCTTCAGTGAGAACCTCCGTCCACGGGTAATGAACCAACCACTGCCCGAACCCCCGCATTGCAGAGTCTGGCGTTGGTCGGTAGGTCCGGATGACGGGGGTCTGTTGATGGGAGGTGGTAGGGGCAGGTGACCAGAACACAGAGAGATGACTACTGCGTCCCACAGGAGGTAAAGGTTCAGGTGGGAGGTACTGCTCATCCATGTCCGTCAAGATAAGGTCAAGAGTGTTGTGGTTGTGGGTGGGGAAGTCAACAATTTGTGAAAGATGCAGCTGTTCTTGAATCTCACTGGTGTCTAGTTCATTGAAATCCCCACAAACCACCAACTTGGCTGATGGAAATTGGAGTTTGAGATCATCACATGTATCGATGATGTGGTTGATTAGTGCGGGGCCGGTGGGTGAGCATGGTGAGTGGTAGATCACACCGTAGATAATGGAGGCAGTGTGACGAGGGTGGGAGGGGGGATTAACTCTCACCCAGAGTGCTTCGATTCCCTCCGGGACCTCAATATCCAGGCGAGATGCACACAGCTGTTTCCGGGCGAAAATAGCTACTCCCCCCCCCCCCCCCCCCTCCTCTCTGTCCGAAGTTGGTGAAAGAGGTCGTAGTCTTGTATCACGCATATTTCTGGGGTGATTTGCCATGCTTCAGTAACTGCTACAATATCAGCACTAATTTGTTTAACTGTCCCAATAAGTTCGTAGAGTTTATTGCACAAAGAGGTGACATTGGACAGTAGCAACAATGGGAGGTTATACCAAATACGGGGAACCTCAAAATGTGCGTATGGTTTCTTTACTGTCACTTTTTTTAGGTTCTTTTTTGTGTGTTTTTTATGATAGGAATTCCCCAAGCGAATTCCTACCTCCTCTCCGGCCACGATTGTGAACATTTTCAATTCTTTTAAACGCACTATAGTGTCTGAAGGTGGGTATCCAGCCCCCTTTTTAAGTCTAATTAAGGAGGAGGCAGAGTAGCAAGGCGACATGGTTAATTATACTGAAATGTTCGTATTCGCTGTTTGCATGTCTAGTTCGTTTGGTAATTCACAATGACACTGTAAATTACACTTGCACTTATCATAAATAGATTGTTGATTTAAGGTAAAAATACGGCGATGGAGTCGAGGATGAACTGTGGTGAGGGTAAAGGGTCACAAATCCGACCCGGTATGTGTGTGTGTGTGTGTGTGTGTGTGTGTGTAGGGTGGAGGGTGGAGGGTCACGTGTGGATAGCATGAAGTGCAGACCTTATGGAAAGGAGGATACAGATAGTATTAGGGAATCTAGAGTGGTTATGGAAAGGAGGATACAGATAGTATTAGGGAAGCTAGAGTGGTTATGAAAAGGTGGATACAGATAGTATTAGGGAAGCTAGAGTGGTTATGGAAAGGAGGATACAGATAGTATTAGGGAAGCTAGAGTGGTTATGAAAAGGAGGATACAGATAGTATTAGGGAAGCTAGAGTGGTTATGGAAAAGAGGTTACAGATAGTATTAGGGAAGCTAGAGTTGATATGAAATGGAGGATACAGCTAGTATTAGGGAAGCTAGAGTGGTTATGGAAAGGAGGATACAGATAGTATTAGGGAAGCTAGAGTGGTTATGGAAAGGAGGATACAGATAGTATTAGGGAAGCTAGAGTGGTTATGGAAAGGAGGATACAGATAGTATTAGGGAAGCTAGAGTGGTTATGGAAAAGAGGTTACAGATAGTATTAGGGAAGCTAGAGTGGTTATGGAAAGGAGGATACAGATAGTATTAGGGAAGCTAGAGTGGTTATGGAAAGGAGGATACAGATAGTATTAGGGAAGCTAGAGTTGTTATGAAATGGAGGATACAGCTAGTATTAGGGAAGCTAGAATGGTTATGAAAAGGAGGATACAGATAGTATTAGGGAAGCTAGAGTGGTTATGGAAAGGAGGATACAGATAGTATTAGGGAAGCTAGAGTGGTTATGGAAAGGAGGATACAGATAGTATTAGGGAGAAGCTAGAGTGGTTATGGAAAGGAGGATACAGATAGTATTAGGGAAGCTAGAGTGGTTATGGAAAGGAGGATACAGATAGTATTAGGGAAGCTAGAGTGGTTATGGAAAGGAGGATACAGATAGTATTAGGGAAGCTAGAGTGGTTATGGAAAGGAGGATACAGATAGTATTAGGGAAGCTAGAGTGGTTATGGAAAGGAGGATACAGATAGTATTAGGGAAGCTAGAGTGGTTATGAAAAGGAGGATACAGATAGTATTAGGGAAGCTAGAGTGGTTATGAAAAGGAGGCTACAGATAGTATTAGGGAAGCTAGAGTGGTTATGGAACGGAGGATACAGATAGTATTAGGGAAGCTAGAGTGGTTATGGAAAGGAGGATACAGATAGTATTAGGGAAGCTAGAGTGGTTATGGAAAGGAGGATACAGATAGTATTAGGGAAGCTAGAGTGGTTATGGAAAGGAGGATACAGATAGTATTAGGGAAGCTAGAGTGGTTATGGAAAGGAGGATACAGATAGTATTAGGGAAGCTAGAGTGGTTATGGAAAGGAGGATACAGATAGTATTAGGGAAGCTAGAGTGGTTATGGAAAGGAGGATACAGATAGTATTAGGAAAGCTAGAGTGGTTATGGAAAGGAGGATACAGATAGTATTAGGGAAGCTAGAGTGGTTATGGAAAGGAGGATACAGATAGTATTAGGAAAGCTGTGGTTTTACTTGATTTAGTCTGATAAATAAGGTATCATATTGCTCATCAACAATTAATTTATTTATCTTACCTGCTCCTATAACTGATTTAAAATATTGATGATCATGAATGTAATTTTATTCACTTTTCCGTATTACCACCATAAAGTACAACCAATTATGTTTTAGTTAAGAGATCTGACCTATTTATAATTGCTAGTTTAGAGCTTAGCCTACTATTATGAATTCAATATTTAAGCTTGCCCGGTCATATTGCTATCTTTGAGAATTACATACTGTATATTATCCGGCTTATTACAATGTCCCCGAACTTATTACCAACTTCGATTATAACTTTTCATGTATTACTTAAGGAGACTCGCCTATTTGTTTCCCTCTCTCTCCTTTTCTCTCTTGGTTGTATAGATTTGGCCCCATTCAGCCTACTGTTTTCAGACGTTTATCCCCATCCAGGTTCTTTTTTTTCCTGGCGAGCGGTAGCGAGCCAGCATATTATTTTAAACGGTTTTGACGGCAGGCTAAATTTGTACATTTTTCGATAGAAAAATTTCTCCGGCGAAGCCGGGCTTCTCCATACAATGCTGGCTCGCTATCGCTCACCAGGAAAAAATCGACACCTGAATGGGGATAAACGTCTCAAAACAGTAGGCTGAATGGGGCTGAACGGATACAAGCAAAAGCAAGAGAGAAAGAGAAAAGGAAAGAAAAAAATAGCAGGTGACCCCCGTTAATATAAGTTACCTACTTTTATATACGTTATAGAATATTGTTCATCATCAATTATGTATACAAACTACTAGATCTTACCTACATTAATAACTAGCAACATAATTCTACTATAACTCACGTATCACCGCTGCAACTACTCCAATGGAAATATACCTGCAAAGAAAGAATACAAGACAAGCATTAGCATATTGACCTGTTAACAGTTAACCACGTGTGAGTCACGTTATAAAGATTTTGAAATTGTAGATATCGATATATAGATAAATTGACAGAGTTAGGTTATAGTGTGTATATAAATCAATCAAATAACATTCAGCATGTTTTTAAGGGGGGTCACCTGTTTTTTATCTACTTTTCTCTCTTTCTCTGGCTTGTATCCATTTGGCCCCATTCAGCCTACTGAATCCCCATCCAGGTGTCAAATTTTTATTGGTGAGCGGGATCGAGCCAGCATATTTTTAAAATGTTTTTGACAGCAGGTTAAATGTGTACATTTTTCGATAGAAAAATTTCTCCGGCAAAGCCGGATTTCTTCATATGATGATGGCTCGCTATCGCTCGCCAGGAAGAAAATGACACCTAGATGGGGATAAAGGTCTTAAAATAGTTGGCTGGATGAGGCCGAATGGTTACAAGCCAGAGAAAGAGAGAAAAGGAGATAAATACAAAAAAGAGCAAGTCACCCCCTTTAATCGGAAACTCATACATATGATTTTGTATTTCAGCTAACTATTGATGTTTACGGCTCCAATTTCCTTATAGCTCGCAACTTGCAAGTGACCAGTTAGTCATCGGGATCACATTTCACAAATATTTGCATGTTTGTTTTGTTATTGTTTCACCTTCACACACACTTATAGGTGATATATTATTTGTATTTATTTTTTCACATGTAATACCACTTTTTCGATACATTTTTCTCTAATTGCATCTCAATACCTCTTTCCTCTTTGGTGTTCTTCTTCCAACACCAGTTACTCTCCTCCTCTTCTTCCTTCTCCTCCTCCCCTCCTCCTAAAATCTAGATTGCAAAATGAACCATACGAGAAACGTCCAAGAGAACCATATCAATGTATGTTTAGTTTGCAAATTTTACATTTTAATTTAACCAAGCGCAGACCGAGAGGTCATCTAACATAATTTGGCAAATGTGTTAAGGGATTTGACAACCAGTATGTAAAGGATTAATTCACTATATATAGATATTAATTATGTGTCTTTTAATGATGAATTGTGACAAATCATAACATATACAATATGTCTGCATAATTCGAAGATTCGTGGCCGAAATATTTGACCCATAACCGAAACCTTGAGTTTTCTTACCAGGATCTAAAGTACCTGTAGAATTAACATAAACTATAAATTAATCTCCTTTCATCCAATCCCATTCGAGGTTCCATGTCAGTTATTCCATTGCATTGTATCCTTTTCCAAGCGTTTCTATGCCAGCATAAGCTGTAGGGGGTGGTGGGTGGAGAGAAGCCTTCTGCTTTAAGAACATAAGAACATAAGAACATAAGAAAATGGGAGTCTGCAGAAAGCCGATTGGCCTAAGCAAGGCAGATCCCTGTCCCACACAACCCCAATTCATTACAAAGCCCAATTATAGGCTTCACACTCTAATACCCTGAGGATCATCTTACCAAAACGGTTAGAGATTAACGCAGGATTATGGAGGTCTGCAGAGCGCTGATTGGCCCAACCCGGCTGATCCCCCTTCACACCCAACCCTTCTCGTCCATATGCTTATCCAATTTTATCTTAAAGCTCCCTACAGTTTTAGATCCCACTATAGCACTTGGTAGTCCATTCCACCCGTCTACAACTCTGTTACCAAACCAATACTTGCCTATATCTTTTCTGAAACGAAATTTATCTAATTTGAAACCATTGGTACGAGTTCTCTTTCGCTATCACTGAGCTTTAGTACATTTGCCATGTCCCCTTTGTTAATCCCACTAACCCACTTGAACACCTCTATCATATCCCCTCTAACTCTGCGTCTCTCTAACGAATGTAAACCTAATTTCTTCAACCTTTCTTCATACGAAAGATTTCTAATATTATGGATCATTTTTGTCATTCTACGCTGTACTCTCTCCAATGAATCTATGTCCATTCTGTAATAAGGACACCAAAATTGGACAGCATAATCCATATGGGGTCTCACTAATGACAAGTAAAGTTTTAAGATAACATCAGCAGTTCTGTTACTCACACTCCTAGAGATGAACCCGAGAATCCTGTTTGCCTTATTACGAACGCTTATACACTGTTTTCTAGGCTTCAAATCATTGCTAACAAACACACCTAGATCTTTCTCGCAGTCTGAATTTTCTAATTCTAAATTAGCTAGTTTATATTTAACATTTGTTTGCATCTTCCCTATCTTTAATACCTTGCATTTGTCAATGTTAAACTTCATCTGCCAATTTACTGACCATTCATGTAAGGTATCTAGATCCCTTTGGAGGCACTCTATATCGCTATCTGAATCAATTGATCTCCCTATTTTAGTATCGTCTGCGAATTTACTTATCCTACTAGTTATACCTAAATCTAGGTCATTTATGTATATAAGAAACAACAGGGGACCTAATACCGATCCCTGGGGGACACCACTTTTGACTGCTCCCCATTCTGACTTGGTACCATTTATGCTGACTCTCTGCTTCCTACCAATTAGCCATGACCTAATCCATCCTAACAACGCCCCACCTATTCCATGTGCCTCAACCTTTCTCATCAATCTCTCATGAGGGACTCTGTCGAAAGCTTTACTGAAATCGAAATATATAATATCATATGACTTGTCATTATCTACTGCTTCATATACCTCTGAGAAAAAACTAAGCAAATTAGTAAGGCAAGACCGTCCCTGAGTGAATCCATGCTGAGAAGAATTGATTAAGTTAAATGTTTCTAAGTGGTTTCTCATTTTCCTAGCAATAATTGACTCTAGTAGTTTTCCTATGATTGAAGTGAGACTAATGGGACGGTAATTGGATGCTATTGATTTATCACCTTTTTTGAAGATCGGAACTACATTTGCAAGCTTCCAAGCTCCTGGAACTATACCTGTTTCTAATGACTTGTTAAATAGAAATGTTAATGGATAACTTAACTCATCTCTGCATTCTTTTAATACTCTAGCATATACCTCATCAGGACCAGGCGATTTATGAGGTTTCAGTCTGTCAATTTCCTTAACCACATCATTTCTACTTATAGTAACCGTACTTAACCTATTTTCTATACTATCGCTGTATACCTTACGGACTTCTGGAAACTGTGCCAAATTTTCATTAGTGAAAACGGAAAGAAATTGACTATTTAATGTACTGCACATTTCTAAATAACTTTCTGTCAATTTTCCTATCGAAGTTTTAAGGGCAATAATAATAACACTGTTATTAATTCTGCCTAATAGTTAGTAAGCTTAGCAGTGTAGATATCCAAACTGCCCCAGAAGGACCATAAGGTCTGATGCAATTTGTAAGTCCACCGTATTCCTCCTCCACCTCCTTCTGCCCTCCTAGTCCCACCTCTCCATCCTCCTCCCCCTGCTCCTCTTAATCATTATCTCCCCTCTTCCTCCCGATTCTTCATAATCCTACTCCTCCATCTCACCCCTCTTCTTCCTCCCTCCTTCTACTCCTCTTCCTCCTCCTAACTATCAAGTACTATGATCTCCCCGATACATTGTTTCCGTGTAAAGTTTTTGTGGCATTTCTTCCCTGTGAGACTGCACTCCCAGGTATTGGTCAGAGAGAGAGTGAGAGAGATTTGATTTTGCCCCGAGGGGCGAGTTTATTGAGCAGCGCACCCCATCCTGTGAGGGGACAACCACTAGTAAGGCGATACATACTGCTCAAAGAGCCATTATTCCACTGAAACAACAGCATCGTCGTCTGGTTACATTCATATTTGTGTTTATAAGTCAGGTTGGCATTATTCAGATGTGTTATTATAGTTTCCTCATTTAATTGTCACATGGTCTGTATAAAAAAAACAAAAACAAAAAAAACAAGCAAGCAAGCTTGTAGTGACTGAATTATTAATTGACAGGTTGTAAATAATAACACTACAGAACTAGTGCAATCGTATGAGGAGAATATTCATATTTTCATTACATCAATGGTTATTGAGATCATAGTTAGCTGAATACAATTATTACAAAAATAGGCAATGGTATAAATCAACATAATACATAATTTAATACAGGCGGACATAATCATGATCCGGTTCGTTGTGCACTGGGAGCTAAGGTGTCTTGAGATCGCCTCGTACCCATACACAACGAACGTATTATAGTCTGCATGGTATAATACGTTCGTTGTGTATGGGTACGAGCCGATCTCAAGACACCTTAGCTCCCAGTGCACAACGAACCGGTTTGAGAGAGAGAGAGAGAGAGAGAGAGAGAGAGAGAGAGAGAGAGAGAGAGAGAGAGAGAGAGGAGAGAGAGAGAGAGAGAGAGAGAGAGAGAGAGAGAGAGAGAGAGAGAGAGAGAGAGAGAGAGAGAGAGAGAGAGAGAGAGAGAGAGAGAGAGAGAGAGGAGAGAGAGAGAGAGAGAGACGAGAGAGAGAGAGAGAGAGAGAGAGAGAGAGAGAGAGAGAGAGAGAGAGAGAGAGAGAGAGAGAGAGTTTTATTACAAAATGTGAGTGGGAAATTATTATATGCATCTGTGGCTGTGAGAGTTGTAGCTAATTTTGTTGCAGGATAAAAGTTCATTGGATCAAAAAAGTATGTCGGGTAAAAGTTGGTAGTTATTTGTATGTGTATGTGATGACATGTCGGCCGTATGTCTACCAAATCCTATATTGGCATTTATTCACAAACCTCAACAGCCAGAATGGTTCCTGTACTGAAGGTGCTCGTGTGTGTGTGATTTAAATAAATTGAGTAAGATACACTGACCATACAGGCCTGGCGATCCAAGTGAGGTGGTCAGGACTAAATTGTAATCGAGATAGAAGAACTTGAAATAAAGAATCATGGTCAAAAGTGATAGCATGCACACACGCAGAGAGAGAGGGATAAGTGCTGATGGTGTGCGACGGGTTTGAGTATGATATTACGTGTGTATTGCCAATTTACCAATAATGTTACTATCAGCAGATTATGACAAAGATTCACACTTTATCAGTTTTGCATCAACACACTAAGGAAGAACTTGTTTTTCATAGCGTTTCCCAAATATATGCTATTTCCGAAACGTTGTCAGTACAGTGCTTCTCGCCATATTTGTTTTTGTTTTTAATCCATCTGTAATTTTGTTGTTATCAATGTTGGTATGTTATTTGTATAACTGTCTGCCGATAGTAACGCAAGCAACATTTTGACATTTTCGGTATAAAATTATGAAATATTCCTATTTTCTGGCTATCTGTGGACGATTTCATGTATCTTGGGAGATGTTTTGCCGCTAGCAAACGGTTAATTACGGGAAGATTTGTATTTAATGTAAATGTTGGCTTTAGTAATGATATTTCTACTAAAATCAGCTAATCAAGAACTCTCCTGATACTTACGTCGGTTGCATATATACATTTCCTTGCAAACATATTAATGATATATACTGTATGTTAGGCAAACTGTTTAAGAGCTTTCAATTAGAATCAAACATCAGAATAGTGATCAAAATGTGCAAGTTTCGAACGCTGTATTTGTAAATGTTAGAAACCGTATATGCAACAATATGGACTGAAATAACGCATCTTCTATCGTGTAGTCTACTGTAATGTAAATAATATATCAATATAAATTTAATCTATTAGAATCTAGTGTCATTAAGCATACAGATAATGTTAATATGAATATAAGAAGAAGTATGCACAAAGCATATCAATAGATTATCGGGTTTATTTGTAAACAATTAAAAGCTTAGCGCTTTATTTTTAATCTCAGTAGGCTACTATTGTGTTTATTAGTATGTATTTGTCTTATACTCTATTGTATACGACGAGATTCGTAGAACAAACAAAACCTTTATAATCCTTAGAAACTTGACTGATCACTTTCACTCAGTTTCGTGTTTTCCCCTTTGGGCTTAATCACCGTATCATTATTTTATTCTCATACTTTATTGCAAATGACAAGATTCGTAAAACAATCAAGCCTTTACACTCTTTTGAGCCTTGAATGATAAATTTCACTTAGTTTCGTTGTCTCTCCTTTTGATTTAGACATTCCCATTTTGAGTATTACTGTACTTTATTGATCTACTTTCAATCTCAGTCTGTCCCCAGAAGATGTTAAAACACGAAAGCGCTTGGGACTTCACGTTTTTCTTCCTTCCCTGTGAATATTCTGCATCATTTCCTTCACGTGCTGTTGTGACTTACTTGCATATATATATATATATATATATATATATATATATATATATATATATATATATATATATATACATATATATATATATATATAATATATATATTATCAGTATATACTGTATATATACCATGTATATATATATATATATATATATATATATATATATATATATATATATATATATATAACATATATATATCGGGGTCAGGCGTCGTTGGTGTGGTGGTGTTGGCCAGGGTGTACTTACTGGCAAGAGAAACTGGCAGTACCGATATAGCCTGAGAGAACGCCACAAGGACTATGTTTCCTTCCTTTTTTTGTTTTTTTGTTTTTTCTGTAAAATATAGGAAGACCGATATCGAAAAAACGGCTCTTGCCTTGCTTTCTTCTTCTTCTTCTTCTTCTGCATCCTCCTCCTCCTCCTTACATGTTCGCTCCAGCTTTACTTCCCTCTTTCGCCCCTTAATCTTTATTATGTACCCTTTCCTCTCCCTTTCTTCCCGATTCCTTTATAATATACTTCCTTTATTTCCGTATGTTTGTTTCTTTTCGTACGTGTTCTTCCTTCATTACACCTATTTTTCTTCTTCCCTCAACTCTTCCTTTAAATTTTGTTTGCCTTTCCCTTCACTATCTTCCTCCTCATTTACCTCTTCTATTCCCTCTCCCGACACTGACTTTTACAGAAGCGAAGCATGGACGTTGGTTGAGAGACTCAGACCAAGAGTGAGAGGGGTGGAAATTAGTTACTTAAGAAGTGCGTGCAGAGTTTCATGGAGGGATAGACAGACGAATG
The DNA here is from genome assembly GCA_032716605.1 of Paralithodes platypus. Taxonomy (NCBI): domain Eukaryota; kingdom Metazoa; phylum Arthropoda; class Malacostraca; order Decapoda; family Lithodidae; genus Paralithodes; species Paralithodes platypus. The sequence goes on along the minus strand of CM064496.1, from coordinate 23,892,387 downwards.
AGGAAGTAAGAAGGAGGTGTGGTGGGAGGTAGATGTGCTGGAGTGTGAAAAACAAACTTTCAGATGGTTCGGTCATATGGAACGTATGGGAGGCGAGAGAGTGACTGAGAGGGTGTACGCGAGCGAGGTGGAAGGACAGAGAGGGAGAGGTAAACCAAAAGAGAGGTGGAAGGATGGAGTGAGGAAGTATATGGATGAAGGTGGTGTTGGCTGGGAGGAAGGGCGTTGACTGACTGGGGACAGAGGTGCATGACGGCTGTTCGTTCGTGGCCACCCCTTCGGGGATCGCGGCGTCAGGCATTTGATAGATAGATAGATAGATAGATTCCGTCTCCCAATATTTCATCTCTCATCATCTATTATTCCATATCATTCACTGTTCATACTTTGTTTTTCTCAAGTTTTTCCTGTATCAATACTCTCCCCTTTCTCTATGCTGTTTCTTGATACCCTATTTACACCTTTACCTTAGCATTATACTTTCCTTTCCTCCCGCCCATCTCACTTCCTTCTACCTGTTCCACCTTTTATACATATAATTAACTCTCTCTCTCTCTCTCTCTCTCTCTCTCATTTTGTTTGTCTGTCATTGTGTTCTCTAAACTTTACGGTACTTTGATTTTGAAACGAAAATTCCAATGATAAAAAGTTGAATTATTTATAGCTGAACACATTCAAAGAAAAGCTAAGTATATCACTGTTAAATGTCCATACGTTATGCCGCCGGATATAACGACTACTTGTCGTATCTCACTCATTGCCGCCGCCCCTGCACCGACAACCAACATCACCAGACCACCATTTCCGTTGCTACCAGCACCTCTACCCTTTATTGCACCTCTACCAGACACCTTGCCACTTGTCTCTCATCTTTCAAACACCACAAAAAAGACCAAAGAGAAACACCACCAGAATGCCGCAGTTTCTCACGCGTAGAGCTATCAAAGAAAACAAGAAGAAACAGTCTCCCCTTCCAGCCAGCTTGGAAGAAAACTTGAGTCACATCTACCTGCCTCACCTGTAATTAACCTTTACCTGACCCCCAAGTGACAGAAGGGCTCAAGTGCGACCCCATTCTATGGATACCTGTGGCCCCTCTTCTCCGGAAACCATACCCCAGCAGAAGGCCCCATAAGAGGGTAGAGACCATTCTGTAATTTACCAGCTCCAGCACTATGTTAGGCTGTAAGGCTATCGCTACTTAAGGATAGTCGTGTTTCTTCGCTACCTCAGGGTTCTCGAGATTGCTAGGTCACATGTCTCGATAAATATCGCTACCTCAGGATACTGGACCAATATTGCTACCTTAGGATATTGGACAATTATTCAAGATACTGAACTAGCAATGCTATCTAAAAATACTGCTCCAGCATACTTGCTAGCCGAAGAGGCTGTGAATAAACGCATGCCTGTCAAAGTGGCTCCTTCGCTGAAACCACCGCCAGCCCAGCAGAGAAAGTCTGAGAACAAAGCACCCCGATAACATCCCTAGAGAAGCAGAGATGGGACAGGAGGAAAAAAAGCCAGAGCCAGACTTTGCTTGAGACTCCGGGGAAGACTATCCTTTTGAGATATAGGAGCAGAGTACAATTGCAGCTAATATGTGTTCTCTATTTATGAGATTCTCTGTCAAATATTGAATTCAACAATACACATCCTATATCTTGTTGTAGAATTGTATATGAATAGTTATGAGTTGAATGTATTATAGACTTCTCTGTGTCTAATATTAATTATATAAACCACTCTTAACTCAATATCAAGACACATACAACACATACCAACAAATACATAGTTATTACTCCTACTCCCTCAACCTTCCATTTACATATCCTACCTCTCATGTTTCGCCATAACTAACTTGTAGATATACGTTATTCACATATAAACTTTCAGTACAATTGTATACTCGGTTTATTGTATATGTTTGATTCACTCTCAGTTGTGATTATAAATACAAATACACTGTGACTGTGTACTCTGTTCTAGTATTACTCCCCCAGAAAATAATAAGATACATTGCACCCCTTAGATTCGTGGCCTTTTAATATACTTGATATATTTTTGTTTTCAATCTAGGATCCCTACTTAGGCAAAATTATATCTAGTATTTGTATTGCTGACATTTAATTATGAATAGTGATATTCCGAAGATAGTTATTAGCCTCTGACTTGTACTTTTGTAGTGAGGTTATGTGATGCTGGTCTGTGTGTTGAACCAAGCGTTTTGTCAGTCTGGCGTACTTTGGTAAGCAGGATCAAAAATAGCAAATGGAACACTGATCTGGTGATTTCTTATTGACGGGGTTCTTGTTTCATACAATGGAATGGGGTGGCAGGTGGTATGGCCGGGTAAGTGTAAAGCTGTTAGATGTGGAGCACACATATTTTTATATTTTTTTATATTACACATCAACTTGACACATTCCGACGCTGTAATAAGAGGGTCAAACCTGGGATTAAGATGTTGAATCAAGTATTCAGCTACTTTCTGTAATTGGTCTAACAGTTTCAATTATGATGGGGGACATGATGACCATACATTCCATTAATTGACGAACTTAAGATGTATACAGAGTAGCGTAACCTCAAGATGTGATGTATGTTGAATGCATCCAAGTTTCCATGCAGCATTCTTTGTGACATCCTGAACATGGCTGGTGAAAGAATGTTTTGTCATTAACTTTTACACCTATAATTGTCACTTGATTTTGCATCTTCTTCCCATGAAGCAGAGTATCTGGTGGTGCGAATGCTGCAGTTTATTGTGTCCAAGAGATTAGCATAGCTTGAGTGTTTTCCAGAGCAAGGTTCACTTGCCAGCATTTTTCCAAAGAGGTGATACTATGTATGGCATTGTTAATATGCGTGAAGGTGGTATGCCTCTCATCTCTGTTACAAGTGAATGAGAGGATGTAATCGTCAGCATAAGCAAATGCCTCGAGAATGAGATCCAGAATGATATTATAATAAACATTCCACATCAGCTTTGCGCAGTGGCAGTATCGTAACCAATAGGGTCTTGCTGAGTACCGTGGAAATTGTATTGTCACTGCTATAAGCTCAAAACAGTGTGCAAAATTGGTTAAAGTTTTTGCACCACACACATCTGCCATCCTGTGCGTGGTCTCTCCACGCATCTCGGTTGGGCTACCCCCAAAGGGTAGCCAAGTCGATCCCCACCTGCCCGCGGTGACCTTGCAGACACCACTTTCCCTTTTTTTCTTTTCCATTTAAAAAAAAATCCATTGTGGTGGCACTGACAGGGACGGCGCTACCTGGGGTCTGTCCCAGGTAGTTATTTTCACGTTTTTTTTAAACTAGGGTTTTCTCTTATTTTTAATCAGATACGAAATACAGGAGTTTTTGTTTTTAATTATTGGTTACTTCCACTGAAATGGCAGCAAGCAAGCAGAGTTGCAGTTGCAGGAAGGTTGTGGGCAAGGCCAAATCGCTGGGCTGCTACTTGTGTGGTACCTATTTTCACGTTAATTGTATAAATGTTGATGATGAGGACCTCAGAGTACTTGCAAAGAAGAAACCTGGATTTAAATGGCATTGAACTGTTTGCGATACCACCCCCCTGGCTGCAAAGGACGCAGCAATTAGTCAGCAGACCTTGGATGACCTGACGGCTGCCCTAGTTGGTGAAGTGAAGACTGCCATTGTAAACCAAGTGAAGGGTGCCCTTGCTGGGTTGGCCGTGGAGATAGAGAGTATTGGTAACAGAATGGATATCCTTGAGACTAAAGTTGCTGCCCCCGACATTCCCTTGTTTGCCAAGATAGTTAAGCAAACATTTGAAGAGACCAAAAAGGAGCCGACCAAACGCACCACTGAGGTGGTAGATGGTGGAAAGAAAAAACTGTCTGGGACCATCAGGTCCTGGTAGTGAAGCCAAAAGACCGAGCCAGTAAGCCCACCAGATACAAAGGCAATCGAGACTGCTTTGGCTTCAGTTCCGGTTAACAAGTTAACTAGAACTGATTCAGGTGTACTGGTGGTACGACTTCCATCCAAGAAAGCCAAAGAAGACGCAGGAAGGGCCATCAATCAGTGTTTGGGGGTGGACAGTGCCTTCAGTGTCTCCGAACCAAAGAAGATGATGCCAAAAATGACTCTGGTAGGCATTGCTAATGACGCTGAGGATAATGAGATCAGTCCCAGCATCCTCAACAAGAACCCAAGAATAAAGTCCCTGGTCGACGATGGCTTAGCTATGAATTTGCTATTCACCAAGCAAAAGAGTGATGCACACACAAAGACTGCGGTAGTAAAAATGTCACCTGAAATACGCTCTTCCATTGTGGATGATGGCAATACCTGTGTATGTTGGACTTGTGAGATGTCGTGCATACGATCGCTTCTGGGTAACGCAATGTTACCATTGCCAGGGCTTTGGCCATACCAGTGACAGGTGTTATCGGAAAAATGAGGATCCAAAATGCAACTTCTGTGCTGGTACTCATAACTCAAAAGACTGCACCAACAAGACTTCCCCCAAATGTATAAATTGTATGAGCTCCACATCAGTTACGGAGCCACCAAATCATTTCGCCTCAAGTAGAATTTGTCCACTAATGACAGCTCAGAGAAATAAAGTTATTGAAAACACCAATTTTGTAGGTTCAAAAAACTGAAAAATGCACACGGGAGCCGGTTGAAACTGGGTCTGTTGAATGTTCGTTCCTTGCGTAACAAAATGGATCATAGTTGCGAGATCTTGGATGAACGTAACCTTGATGTATTATGTCTCACTGAGACCTGGTTGTTCGAGTCGGATCTGAATATTATCCAGGCGGCATTGCCTAAAACCCATTCCATAATGAATGTTCCTAGGCCTAGGGAAGATCATCCGGGTGGTGGAGTGACAGTTGTCTACTCCACATCTCTGGTGAATATCTTGCAAATAAGCCATAACCCAGCCCCTCTTTATTATGAACTGTTGGAAGTGGAAATAAAACTCCATCAACAAATTCTAAGAATGGCAGTTGTCTATAGGCCTGGCCATCGTGGCACAGATAGGGGTTTTATGGAAGAGTTTGGGCAGTTTCTAGAGGAATTTTCTGCTAAAACCGGAAGACTTTTGATATGTGGAGATTTTAATTACTGGGTTGACAGCCCTCATCTGAAGCCATTCTCTCCTGAGTTCCTTGAGTTGACTGATCAGAACAATTTTGTAAACCATGTGTCCCACCCAACTCATATCTTAGGACACACCCTTGACTTGGTTTTCTCTCCTGTGGGTTGTGGTGGTGTTCTGGATGTTGATGTTGAGAATGCTGACCCTAATACCTCTGATAATTCTTTGATTACTTTCAGCTTTGATTTCCCTAAGCCACTCACACATGAAAAAGTAATCAGATTTAGAAATTATAAAAATACAGACTAAAATTTGGCTAGCAGTGAAGTAAAACAGTACTTGGGAAGTATTGATACTTCCAACCTTACTTCAGATGAGCTGGTGGAGGTACATGGAAATGCACTTAAATTAGTGTTCGATCATCACTGTCCAGAAGTAGAGAAGAAAATCATAGTACGAGATGATTCACCCTGGTATAGCACTAGAGTTAAATTTCTTAGAAGAGCGCGTAGAGGAGCTGAACGTGAATGGCGGAAAAATAAAACAGACTCTACATGGTTGCAATATCTGTCCGCCAGAAGAGCCGTGGTCCACACAATCAAAGATGAAAAGAAAGTGTATTATCAGGGCAAAGTTGACTCATGTGGTAACGATCAGAGGAGGTTGGCTTCAATTGTAAACGGTTTACTTGGAAAAACAAAGAGTCAGCTTAAGACCTTCTGTACCCGATGCCGAGTTGGCTGCCAACTTTGTGGCATTTTTTGCTGGCAAGATAACTCGCATAAGACAGGAACTGGATGATGCTTCTGTTGGTGAAGAACTTTCAGTTGTACTCCAACCCCGACACATTCCTAATAATGTCCTCTCATCCTTTCACTCAGTAGAGGTGGACATGATCTCGTCCTACATAAGAAACCTCAATAAAACATTTTGCCCGTTGGATCCCATAAATGTTTCCAAGTTACCAAGAGTCTATGATCACACAGTTGAGTTTATTTCCAAAATAATTAATAAGTGCTTCTCTGAAGGTAGCTTCCCACATTCTGAAAAGCATGCACTACTCCGACCTACTCTAAAGAAACCTGGACTTGATGTTGAGAACATGTTGAACTATCGTCCTGTCTCCAACCTGTCCTTCATATCAAAGACATTAGAGTGTGCAATACTTGACCAATTACAACCACTACTTCAGCAGAATGAAACTATCCCAATTTTTCAGTCTGCTTACCGACAGCATCATTTAACTGAAACAGCATTGATTAGAGTACATAATGATCTAGTTGAGAACATTTGCAATGGTGTGGCCTCACTATTGGTCTTGCTTGATCTCTCTGCGGCCTTTGACACAGTGGATCACGAGTTGTTATTGAGTGATCTTTATGATTGTGGTGTGCGTGACTCCGCTCTCTTGCTTCTTGGGTCGTACTTGTCAGGTAGATCCCAGAGTCTGATGGTATATCAAATGGACTCTGACTCGACACCACTGCAGTATGATGTTCCGCAGGGATCAGTTTTAGGTCCTATCCTATTTATAATTTATATCAGCAGTTTGTCTCTTCTGCTTCGTGCACATAATGTCACCTTTCACTTTTATGCAGATGACACCCAGATTTATGTGAGAATCACAAATATAGTTGATATACGGAGTAAGATGGAATTGTTGATGTCTGATATCAAGAAGTGGATGAGAGCGAGAAAACTTAAACTAAATGATGGTAAAACTGATATTCTCATCATCCGAGGAAATAGAAGAGCTGATGATATAGTAGGTGCCCTCTCCATCAATGTGGGTGGATTTCAGCTGCGACCGGCCAACTCTGTTCGAAATCTGGGTGTATATGTGAACTCCCGATTAGATTTCAAAGAGCATGTAAACCAGATAGTTAAAAGTTGTTACTTGCACATCAGAAATCTCTATTTGGTGAAGCCGTTTATAACCAGACGTTGCCTCCTGACGTTGGTTCACTCATTGGTTTTCTCTCGTGTTGATTATTGCAATGCCCTGTTGGTGGGTCTTCCAAATTATATTTTAAAGAAAGTTCAGTCTGTTCTTAACAGGGCCGCAAGACTCATTTTTGGTGTTCCACCTAGAACTCCTACTACATCTCTTCACATAGAACTGCACTGGCTGCCAGTAAGAGCAAGAATAGAATTTAAGTTGTGTTTGGTGACTTTTAAGGTTCTCAAATTTGGTGAGCCTAGGTACCTTACGGAGCTGCTCAGGCGCCCACCGGCACACCATGGTGTAGTTGTGCGTCATGACAATGACCCTTTTCGTCTTGATGAACCAAGGGCTTTCCAGCAGTCTTCTTTCTTTGAGAGGTCATTCTCCTACATGGCTCCGAGGTTGTATAACAGGTTGCCGCTGTCCATGAGACAACTGAGTTCTGTTGAATGATTCAAGAGACAACTTAAGACTTTTCTCTTTGAGAGAAGCTATGATCTTGAGAGAGATGTCATGACAGATGGCTATAGAGTTTAGGCTATTTTGCCACTGCTAGTGATTGTTAAATGTGTGTTGTATATAACCCTTCTTTTGATGCATTGATTTTGTTCTTTTTGCTTTCTCTTTCCGAGCGCTAGTGAATTCTTCGGAAAAATTGGCACTTATGAGAAATAAGTAACCTGCTTATTTTTATTATTATTATCAAAGGTTCAAGAACACTGCCCTGTGGGACACTAGCTTTAATGGTATATTTAGCAGAGTCATGTCCATTTACCCCTGCCTAAGGGTTTCATCTTGCAGGTTAACATTATTTAGGTGAAGTAAATCGCCACACAACCCTAGACTCCATAGTTTGGTGGTGATGCCCACCCTGTCGAATTTATCTGCGATGTCAAGTGCAATCACATAGGTGTCTTTTTGAAGAAAACATGAATGGTCTCCTCATATGATTGCACTAGTTTTGTAGTGCTATTATTTACCTGTCAATTAATAATTCAGTCACATTTTTTTTTTTTTTTTCATGAGCACGTATATACAGCACATGTGGCAATCAAATGAGGAAACTATAATAACACCAGACGACGATACTGTTGTTACAGTAGAATAATGGCTCTTTGAGCAGTATGTATTGCCTTACCAGTGGTTGTCCCCTTATTATTATTATTATTTTATTATTATTATTGAAATACCACAGGAACGAAAATTCCTGGGAGCGAAACTTCCACCCCCAACGAGATTCCTCTTTCTACCACCTCCCTCCACATGTTACACGTCTCGTTAATCACAGTCTTCTAATATACAAATCACATTTCCTTACCCCCTGACATTCTTGAAATACCCACAAGTATATTCAATTAGATACCAACCATGCAGACTATAATACGTTCGTTGTGTATGGGTACGAGGCGATCTCAAGACACCTTAGCTCCCAGTGCACAACGAACCGGATCATGATTATGTCCGCCTGTATTAAATTATGTATTATGTTGATTTATACCATTGCCTATTTTTGTAATAATTGTATTCAGCTAACTATGATCTCAATAACCATTGATGTAATGAAAATATGAATAGTCTCCTCATACGATTGCACTAGTTCTGTAGTGCTATTATTGACAACCTGTCAATTAATAATTCAGTCAGCTACAAGCTTGCTTGCTTTTTTATATACAGACCATGTGACAATTAAATGAGGAAACTATAATAACACATCTGAATAATGCCAACTTTACTTATAAACACAAATATGAATGTAACCAGACGACGATGCTGTTGTTTCAGTGGAATAATGGCTCTTTGAGCAGTATGTATCGCCTTACTAGTGGTTGTCCCCTCACAGGATGGGGGGCGCTGCTCAATAAACTCGCCCCTCGGGGCAAAATCAAAATCAATCTCTCTCTCTCTCTCCATATTATCGCCAATACCATACACATTAAGCTTCCACTAATGTATTCAGGTTCTCCCCTCCTTAACCTTATTATCTTGTTAGTGTCTCTCTTGGTGACCTCTCCTTCTCTTGTTTTGTCTTTCTATTATAATGCTTAAAACGTAACATGTCTTTGTCTTTTTCCTCTCCGCGTATCAATTTTGTGACGTAACGTTCAATCAAATTTATGTTTTCGTAATTCTTGTTTGCCTGTAATACCCTTCAATTTCAATGTAAAGTACGATATATTTTTCTGATTACGTATTTTTACATTATGGTAGCGTCATTGTAACTGTCTTTCAGCTAATATTGCAAGATTGTATCCAGCTTCGAGAACTTCATACAATCAAGTGGGATGAAAACTATATTACAAAATATACTCCAACTCCCTCACGCTCTTCTTAAACTTAGTAAAATCTCCTAGTGATGGGCTGAACAAAGGGAACATGTCATCCGTCCGAAAGGATTATGCCGGTGTTACACGAGCTTGTTTAAGGGGGGTCACCGTTTTTTTGTTTAATCTTTCTCTCCTTTTCTCTCTTTCCCTGGCTTGTATCCATTCGGTCCCATTCAGCCAACTGTTTTAAGACTTTTATCCCCATTCAGGTGTCGATTTCTTCCAGGCGAGCGATAGCGAGCCAGCATTGTATTTAGAAATCCGGCTTCGCCGGAGAAATTTTTCTATCGAAAAATTTACAAATTTAGCTTGCTGTCAAAACAAAAATATATATATGCTGGCTCGCTAACGCTCGCCAGGAAAATATTGACACCTTGATGGGGGTAAACGTCTTAAAACAGTAGGCTGAATGGGGCCGAATGGATACAAGCCAAATAGAGAGGGAGAGAAAGATAAAACAAGCGAGGTGGGCTCCCTTAATCTCGTTTTGAGTTGTCCGATAAATTAGTAGCGGTATGTTTGAAATGTTCCCAATTATTTTGCCTGTATTACATTATAAGTTATCGTATCGTAGTTAACATGGAAGTAATTTGACACTAAGAGTGCGTTTTCAAATTATCTGCAGAAACAACATGCAGCATTAATTGGGATATATGAGTGATATGCGCTAAAACAGCGCCCTACACATTAACAATCGAGATGTCCTTATTGTATTACTCTTTATTATATTAATTTTGAACATTCAAACAAATTCAGACCTCGTTTAGCCTTCAGGATCAATTGGTTACTAACTACTAACTAATTATAACGATAATGACTATATTCCTTTCATATATCATATACTATTATGATTAGGCAGATTGCGCTATGTCTGCTTCCACAATAAACAAAAACATAATCCAGTACACACCTTGATTAGAGAGTTTTGAATGTATTAAATCAATTAGGTTTGTCACCAAATTATGAAAACAAACACTTAAAATGAACAATGTATGCAGTTGTTTCTTATTCTGCAATGGGTGACCTCACATAGAGAACATGTCAGCAATTGTTTGTCTTATTTGTTTGAATAATGGCTTGATAAGGGCCTTAGCGGGCCCATTGATGTCAATACAAATCCATACTATTTCTACCTGCTTTTCTGGGATGACGTCATTGAATGAATGAAAGTTTTGAATGAGGTTAATAAAAACCTGTGTCAAATTTAAAGCCACTTACCACATGAATCGAACACAAGATCCACCTGTGTCGGGTCCGGAATTCGGTTACTAAGCGATGAAATGTTCTCATTCTGTTAAGAGGAACCGAGAATAGTTTTAAATAAGGACTTAAAAGTGAGAAATTGTCAGAACTCGAGGGGGGAGTGCGCGCTAGCATAGAAAACGGAGACTACCCTATCAACCTACGAATAAGTCTAGCCCGATGAAGGTTGTCAGAATTTAGTCTGGAACTATGCTGTAGTACCAATATGTGTTTCCTAGCCGTCGGTAAGTTGGTCTATCCCTATCTTCATTACTAACCTTTATGGAGTTGTTGTAGCGAAACATACAAAGGAAATCAAGCAACAACAGGTCTAGTGACCCATCTAGGCTGAGATTAGGAAGTTAGTAGGAGACAGATGGGTTAGTAACTGAGAGGGGGATAAAATAAAGTTATTCATTTACAAACTCAGTCAGTCTCGGGTTTGATGCGAGATATTTGTCTATGCGAAGTTTAAATGAATCAACGGTGCTGCAGTCTATAGCGTCTCGGGGAAGCCCATTCCACAAGTTGACAACTCGATTGAAGAAGAAATTCTTAGATTCGTGTGAGTTAAAAGATTTACCAATAATTTTGCAACTGTTTCCCCGTGTGTAATTAGATTGGTCGATAGTGAAGTACTTACTACAGTTCATATTGTCGATGCCTTTGATGATTTTGAACACTTGATTTAAGTCGCCTCTTAATCTGCGCTGGGTTAAAGGAAACGGATTGAATTCTCTATAAGACGCTCCTCGTATGGTTTGTTATTTAGGCTAGGTATCATTTTGGTAACTCTACGTTGAACTCGTTTTAGCTTGTCTATATCTTTTTGGTAATAAGGGCACCAGGATTGAACGCAGTATTCCAGAAGAGGGCGGACTAAGGAATTGTAAAGGGTTACGATAACTTTTTTGGATTTATGCTCAAATGACCTGCCTATAAAGCCAATTATTTTGTCTGCCTTCTTAACAACTTCTGAACATTGTTGACTCGGTTTTAGGTTACTCGATATTGTTACTCCCAGATCGGTTTTTCTGTTTACATTCTTAAGCTGAGTGCCATTTATCGAATAGTTTGCTTTCTCATTTTGGTATCCGATATGTAGTACTTTACATTTATCCGCATTGAAACTCATTTGCCAAATTTGGGCCCAACATGACAACTTATCTAGATTGTGTTGCATATCATCAACTTGTTCTTTTGAGAGTACGCTATTTGCAATGTTTGTATCGTCAGCAAAACATATTAATATCTATGACAATTTGACGTTACTTTGACCCGGAGACATATTATAGTAGCCTCATATTTTGTATTAAATATTAAGAAATCAGCTGTTGAGAGATTAAATGGTTTTGCCTGTTGAAAATGAGTAGACCGTAGTGACCAACACAGTTTAGTCAACCAAAGCAAGGTTTGTTTGTTTTACAAAATAGTCCTTTCCATCCCTTTCTTAACCCTTTCACTATTATAACACTTCTTTCCAAGGACCCACAACCCTGCTCACAAGCTGGACAGAACACGAATACATCCCTCAACTCACCATAAACAACACACCCCTAACACATACACACACACCCAAAATCCTAGGAGTAACATATGATACTCATATGACATTCAAACAGCACACCACAAACATTAAAAAGAAACTGACACCCAGACTTAACGCCCTCAGGTCACTCTTGCTCACACAAAATTTGGACACAACAAAGAAACTACCACCACAGTATATAAACAATACATAAGATCAGTGATGGAATACGCAAGCCCAGCCTGGGCTTCTAACCTAGCTGAAACACATCATAAGACCTTACAGACTATTCAAAACAAAGCCCTGAAGATCATTACAGGCTGCACAGCTACTGCACCCACAGATCACCTACATCAAGAAACCAAAATCCTCAAAGTCAAAGACCATCTGGACATGAGAGGCACTCAATTCCTGGCAGCAGCCTCCACGAACCAAGACCACCCACTAAACTACATGGCAACCTTCATCTTCTCTCAATATTCTTGGCGTCTCTTTTTCTTCTGCTCTCATTTGGAAGGACCATATTACCAGTCTTGCTAAGGCAGCCTCCCAGAAGCTGGGTGTGCTCAACCGCCTTAGGGGGTTCTTTTCCCCTGCACAGCTTCTTGCTCTGTACAGGGGCATAGTGCGCGCATGTATTGAGTATTGTTCACATGTGTGGGGAGGTTCCTCTCACACCGCTCTCCTAGACAAAGTTGAAAGGAAGGCCTTTCGTATCATTAACTCCCGTCCACTCACCAACTCTCTGCAATCTCTCTCTCTCCGCCGCAATGTTGCATCTCTCTCGCTATTCTATCGCTACTATAATAATCAGTGTTCCTCAGAGCTATCCCAGTGCATACCACCTCCTTTACGTAGGGCACGTGGTACCCGTCTTGCAACTCAATCCCACCCCTACTCTGTGCAACTCTCCAACCCAAGAGTGAAACGTTACTCTCAAACTTTCTTCTACTCAACATCTGAGCTCTGGAACTCTCTCCCAGAATCGGTCTTTCCCTCTTCCTATGACTTAAATTGCTTCAAACTCCGTGTGTCCAGGCATTTTGGCTCGAACGTCCCTTGATTTTGGCCCTGTCACTCTTTCAACTATGGGGGAGGCACTCGCTATAGGCAGTTGTGCCTTTTGCCTCCCTCAATCACATAGAAAAAAAAAAAAAAACAAAAAATCAAAACAACACCCAGCACACAGTATCACACACAATTATTGTCCTCTCTCCCTCCCTGCCCACACCGAACCAACTTCCAGAAGCACATCCATACTCATATCTCTCGCCGATCCATCCACTCACTCACAGACAACACACAGCTGCATGGACGACCTCCCGAAATCCATCCTTCCGAATCCTCCCTTCCTCGCGAGGACAGAGTCCACCTGGCCAGGCTGAGATGCGGACACCATCCAGCTCTCCTGAGCTATCAGAAGAGACTGGATGACTCCGTTGTCGACGCCTGCCCGGGATGTAACACAGCACCCCATACCATTAAACACATCATAGAAGACTGCATTTCACACAACCACTTACGCCAACAACACAATCTACACTCAATGAGAGCTCTGTGGGAAAGCCCAATCGTGGCCATGGCCTTCCTCAGGGACTCGGGGCTGTTCGGCCAGGCAGCTTAGGGAACAACAACAACAACAACAACATAACACTTCTATCTACAATATTTAGGGTACCATTAAATGATAGTATAAACTTTAGGAAGGACCTCTAGCAATCAAGAGGGTACACTCAATCTCAGCTATATCTATAACTCCCACAAACACTTTTCCCAGTATGGAATGAGGGTAAAGACAAAAATAACCCTCTTACTCTGACAGATTCTTTCTAAATTTGATAACACCGTATGGTGATAGCAACAACAAAATACACCCAACATCCTAGGAGTAACATATGATACTGTAATGACATTCAAACAAAATATCACAAACATAAATAGTACACTGACACCCAGACTTAACTCCCTCAGGTCCCTTGCTTACATTAAATGCGGACACAATACAGAAACTACCACCACAGTATACAAACAATACATAAGATCAGTGATGGAATATGCAAGCCCTGCCTGGGCTTCTAACCTAGCTGAAACACATCACAAGGCCTTGCAGACCATTCAAAACAAAGCCCTAAAAATCATCACAGGTTGCACAGCTACTACACCTGCAGATCCATACTCATATATCTCCCCAGTCCATCCAATCACTCAAAGAAAACATCCAGATTGCAGGCACGACCTCTGAAATCCATCCGTCTGAATCCTCCCTTCCTTGCGAGGACAGAGTCCACCAAGCAAGGCTGAGATGTGGGCACCATCCCGCTCTTCTGAGCTATATAAAGAGACTGGATAACTCCGTTGTCGACACCTGCCCAGGATGCAACACAGCACCCCATACTATTAAACACATCATAGAAGACTGCATTCCACACAATGGCTTACACCAACAACATAATCTACACTCCTTGAGAGCCCTGTGGGAAAGCCTGATCGTGGCCATGGCTTTCCTGAGGGACTCGGGGCTGTTCGGCCTAGGGAACGACAACAACACATTGGTGTCCCCTAATTAAAACGGTATATGCGATTTATTCAAATATATACTTTTGTTATTGCATATATCGATAACTATACAGTTTAACTATATTAGTTTTTCAGAACGCAATCCCTCAACGACAAACGTAATGAAGGCATAGAACTCTTAAATTCTGATCTAAATACTATCTCCAATTGGGGCAGAGAAAACCTTGTTACCTTTAATGCTTCCAAAACCCAATTTCTCCATCTATCTACCCGTAAGGAACTCCCAGTGGACTATCCCTTATTCTTCAACAATACAAGAAAGCAATCCTTAATCTTCTCTCAATATTCTTGGTGCCTCTTTTTCTTCTGCTCTCAGTTGGAAGGACCATATTACCATTCTTGCTAAGGCAGCCTCCCAGAAGCTGGGTGTGCTCAACCGCCTTACGGGGTTCTTTTCCCCTGCACAGCTTCTTAAATTGCTTCAAACTCTTTGTGTCCAGGCATTTTGGCGGGAAAAAAAGTGTATATACTGTATACTGTATATATAATTATATATATATATATATATATATATATATATATATATATATATATATATATATATACCGGTATATATATATATATAATTATTTATATACAGTATATACTGTATATATATATATATAGAGAGAGAGAGAGAGAGAGATTATCAACTCTCAAACTCTGACTTTTACTTATTGTCTTTCTTTCCTTCATATCCCCCTTCTTTTTGATCGTTTTCTTCCTCACTGCGCCCTCCTCTCCCCCTTCCCCCCTTCCAGCACAACGGACATTTTCTCCTCAACTTTTTTCTTTCTTTCATCCTCATTGTTCTCTAACTTACTTTTACCCCCTGCCCCCTCTCACCCACCCACCCCTCTTTCCCATCCCCTCCTCCATTACCTATTTTCTGGTTCTCTCTCTCTCTCTCTCTCTCTCTCTCTCTCTCTCTCTCTCTCTCTCTCTCTCTCTCTCTCTCTCTCTCTCTCTGCCAAAGACATCCTTTACTTAGATTTGGAAACAAAACAAACACAAAATTAACAAAGAGTCTCATTGCAGGCTAATGTTAAAAGTGAGTGCACTAGTTATCAATACAGAGGTCACAAAATGGACGGCAAGTAGGCTAACAGGCACCAACGAGTGGTAAACATTGGTGTTTCTTCTGAGCAGACTCCAGTCACTTCTGAAGTTCCACAGGGGTCTGTCCTTGATCCACTTCTGTTTATCATGCATGTAAATTATATCGATATTGGTCTGTTGAGTGTGATTTCCAAGTTTGTAGATGGCATAAAGCTTGGAGTGAATGTGGAGGAATTTAAAGGGGTTGAGCAGCTTAGAATGGATCTTAACAGACTGGGTGAATGGTGAGAGGCATGGCAGATACCATCAAAAATATGCATGTTGGCCCAAAAAGAATAGAATGCCTCGGGAAGTGACTGACCTGGAAAAGGATTTGGATATTCTGATCAGCAGTGACCTAACGTTTTCCAAACAGTGCATTAAAGTAGAGAAGAAAGCTCAGAAATGATTGGGTTATATTAGGAGGCAATTTAAGTTTTAAAATATGGAATTAGCCATCACAATCCATAATGCTCTGATACAGCCTCTCCTGGAGTAAGCATTCTGGTTTGCAACACTCAGGAAATATATTGAACGACTGGAAAGAGTACAACCTAAGGCTATAAAGCTTATTCCATCGACTAGAAAACTGAGCTAAACTGACCGGTTGAGAGCTCTTGATCTCTTTTCATTGAAAATATATGCAAACTACGAGGTCAGCTCATTGAAGTTTATAAGATACTTAATGGGTTTGACAATTGACTAACAACAAAATGTTTAGCCTCAATATGAATGCAACACTCGACCATGGCTGAAAACTAGAGTTGAAAAGGTTCAGCACCAGTGTTTGTGGAGACTTTTTACATATACGATCTGTTCTACGTGGAACAAACTTCTCTCCGAAGTTGTAAGCAGTTTTTCAGTAAAGCAGTTGAAGAAGACAATAGATAGTATCGTGAACACTCTGTAATCAGTGTAGTTCACTATACAATATATCTCCTTCCCCTTCGAATATTTCCCCAGAATGAATCGCAATGCCTTTGAGATATTAACTATTCATTGTAACTCTTTGAAACTCGCACGCGCACACATATGGGTGCCCCAATTAGAGATAGTAGAGAGATCAGAAGATAGGTGCTTTATGGCCTCATTACGTGAGTTCTGGAGTTCCTGCTGTGAATGATGTTGTGGAAGGCTAGTTGCATAGTAGAGTGTAGTGTAGTCTAGATTAAACTAAAGTTCACTGTATACAAAAGACAGTGCTCCATTGGATCGATAACTGGTTAAGTAAGGGGAGGTGTGGCGGAGTGGTCTTGCCACTGGACTTGTAATCCAATGGACCCGGGTTCGAATCCCATTATGTCAATGGGAAGATATTATTGGGATGGAATTTGTGCTGTACCTAGTATCAGTGCATTATCACAGCACACCGAAATGCCCAAAAAAATACCCTCATCGTTCCCTGAATAAAATAGCATTGTATGAATATTCCCATATTCAAAAGTATGCTACAGGGGAGCAATGCCTAGTGAGTTAATTGCTCAATAGGTGACGTCCTGAGAGTGAGGGTCCGAGTGTGGGGGATGAGACTGTGAAGCGCAGAGGCAAGGCGGCTTCAGAGATGGAGTTGCTTCGAGCCGTGAAGCTTCGCATGTCTCACTCCCTAGACTGGAGCAAGACCTCACGGGCCTCACCGTGTTCAGCGGTAGAGTGTAAAGGCTCTCAGCCTATGCCCGAGAGGGAGTAGTTGGAATATAGAAGAAAAAAAACATACAAAGAGTAGTAATAAACGGTAAAGCATCTCACTGGACTAATATCACAAGTGATGTATCCCAGGGGTCAATGCTTGGACTTAGCCTCTTCTGGATTTATATAAATTACATTGGTGACGGTCTCTCATGAAGTATTTCAAAATTTGCAGATGTCACAAAAATAGCAAGAATGGTAGTGTCTCCAGCTCAAATACACTACATCCAAATATAGATACATTTTCAAACTGGACTTAGACCTTGAGCTTCAACATCGATAAATGTAAAGTACTGCACTTAAGCTAAAGCAAATAGAAGGCAGTTAGTTGTTCAATGGGAGCTATTCAGCTGAAAAGTGTCGATAAAGAAACAGATTTAGGAGTAACAATTACAAATAATTTAAAACTGGGCCATCAATGAACTGCAGTAGCAAGGAATGCAATTAAAATTATTGGGTTAATTTGTAATTCTTTCGAGTACAAATCCGATGGTAATCTCGGATAACCTCATCTAAAATACTGTGTTCAATTTTAGTCTCTTTACTATCAAGCATATCTAGAAACACTTGAAAAAGAGTACAACGAAGAATAACACAAATTATTCCTAGATTAAGAAATATGCTACATGAAGAACGTCTAGAAAAATCAAACTTTTTCAGCTTGACTAGTACAGACTACAAGATGTAATTCAATTATTTAAGATAATCTAATTTATTAATTTAACTCCCAACACCAAACACCTCCCAATGAAATTAACCCCTTCGACCCCAGGGACGCACGTTATGCGTCGCCTATGTATGTAACCTACAGTACCAGCGACGTAACGGTTGCATCCGCCCTAATTACTCTTGTCCTATGGCACCTAGAGGGTTCAGATTTGTATAAGAACTGCTTTAGGATCCCACGGAACAATTCCGATGGTTGGCAACCCCCCAAGTCCAGCCATGTGCAATGTGCATGTGGGCGTGTGCGGGAGTGATATGCCAGTATATTGCCTACCCATCACCTGTTAATTGTGACTTTCCCCTGCCCCCCAGGACCCCCAAATGACCTAGGTGAGCGGTTTTATGCTGTTTTTCCTTCATTACTAACCCATCCAATGTGTTTTCAGGAAAAAAAAACAAAAAAATTATAAGTGGCGGTCCTGGAGTGTATCGCTTGGGGTCCAGGGGGTTAATGAAAGCAATTAAAGGAATGAACAATATCGATGCAAACAAATACTTCACATTCAATTATTCAAATTACAACAGAAGGAATGGCTGTAAAATCATCCGTAAGCCTTTTCAATCCCATGAAGCAAAACATGATTTTTTCCAAATAAGTAGTAAACTTACGGAAAGGCAAGCCTAGTAATATTTTAGACAGTAGCACTGTTGAAATCTTTGATAATCGTATAGACAAATATTTTGCCTGTAAACCCCGACTGACCGCGTTGACAGATGAATAACAAGACATTCTTACAAAACCTCACTTGTTAGAATATACTGTATATAGTAAGATTGTTATATATGCTTATTATTCTGTCGAGTAGTATGACAGTTTTTCAATTGTGCATGGGTAAGTTAAATCCTGTCCTATAATTCTACGACGTCATTTCTCCCCTGTATATAGTTTAAGTAACTTAGATACATGCAACCTCGTAACGACAACTAGATCTGTTATTGCCTACTTCCCTTAGTACTTCTTTTACCAATCTTCTATTATCCCTTTTCCTTCTCTCCTCCAACCCTCCCCTCCCTTCTCTCCTCCGTCCATCCCCTCTTCTCTTGTCCTACCCTCCCCTCTCTTCCCTCCTCCAACTTTCCCCTTCCTTCTTTCCTCCTACCCCCCTCCCTTCCCTCTTCCTACCCTCACCTTCCTTCTCTCCTCCTACCCTCCCCTCCCTTCTCTCCTCCTACCCTCTCCTTCCTTGTTTCTGCCAGCCACCCTCTCCCTCCCTCCCCCCTCCCTCTCCTCCCCTTCCTCCTTACTGCCTCCCGCCCTTCTCGTCCCTTCCCTTTATCGCCTCCACCATCCACCCCTCTCTTCTTACCATCCCCTTTTTTCTTCTTTCTGCTTCACTATCCTTTTCTCTATCCAGTAGTTAGATAGCTTAGCAGTGTAGATATCCAAATTACCCTTTAAGAACCAATAAGTCTGTTGCAGTTTGTAAGTTCTCCGTATTCCTCCGTATTCCTCACCTACTAGTAACTATATAGCACTATCCATCTCCTCCCTTCCTCCCTCCTCCTACTCCCACCTCCCTCTTTTCCCTTCCTACCCGTACCTTCTACTCCCTCCAGGCCTCTGTTCACTCCCCGTAAGGGAGCCCACCTCGCCTTTTTTCTCTTTCTCTCCCTCTCTCTTTGGCTTGTATACATTCGGCCCCATTCAGGCTACTGTTTTTTGACGTTTAACCCAATCCAGGTGTCAATATTGTCCTGGCGAGCTAGCATATATATATTTTGTTTTACAAGCTAAATTTGTACATTTTTCGATAGAAAAATTTCTCCGGCGAAGCCTGATTTCTCCATACAATGCTGGCTCGCTATCGCTCGCCAGAAAGATATCGACACCTGGATGGGGATAAACGTCTTAAAGCAGTTGGCTGAATAGGGCCGAATAGATACAAACCAGGGAAAGAGAGAAAAAGAGAGAAAGATAACAAAAGCCGGTGACCCCCCTTAACTTTTTAGCCGCCTTTCTGCACGTCTGACTCCTGCCACTGACTTCTTACAACTCCTTCCTCCTAACCTGCTACTACTCTTTCTCCACGTTCTATTTAGGTGATTGTTACTCTTACTTCTTCCTCCTCGTTTTCCTCTCATAGTTTTCAACACCCACTCCTGCTTACTCTTTCTTCGTTTTACTTCTTCTTCCATTTTGTTTTCACGTTCTATTCATGCGACTTTTTCTCTTACTATTTCTCCTACTATGTTTCCTTCTCGAAATTTTCGCTCCCCACTCCTGCTACTAACTTCTTCCTACTCCATCCTCCTACTCCTCTTTCATCACTTTCTGTTCATTCGACCGTTTCTCTTATTCCTCCCCCCCCCCCTCCCACCTTCTCGTTATCCTCTCTTATTCCCCCACTTTGTCTTCGTACGTCTTGCTAGTCCTAGTCCTGCCTCCTAACATCCTAGTCCTAATGTTGTCCTCACTTTCTATCCATACTACTGTTTCTCTTTAATATCTTCCTCCTCCTCCTTCTGCCCCCCCCCCCCCACACTCACATACACACTTATATATATATATATATATATATATATATATATATATAAATCAAGTTCCTTTTGTAACTATGTGAATATAGTATCAATTGTGTAATATACAAGATTTACTGACCAGCTGTTTATGTAATATGGAAGAAACAATTACCCGAAACAACCAACATTATACATATATAAACAATGGATATGCCTGTACATAAACTAAGACATCGTATAGAAATACATATTTCTAAAATAATATATTCCTGTGTACTGGAGGCAATTACCCCATTTAATTTTCTGAATGAGCAATTCAGTAGTGCTCATTTGGAAACAGGATACGAAACTTTGGTCATTATTCCGAAGGAAGAAGGAGAGAGAGAGAGAGAGAGAGAGAGAGAGAGAGAGAGAGAGAGAGAGAGAGAGAGAGAGAGAGAGGGAGAGGGAGAGGGAGAGGGAGAGGGAGAGAGAGTTGGAAAGTGAAAGTAAGAGAGGGTTTATCCCCCAAATTTACCCCTTTACTCGCTCTTGACCGGAAATATGAGGCTCATTTTTAGAACCATTTCCTGACTTGTTCGTGACTCAGACTCCTCGCTTTAGCACATCGTAGATAGGGAAGAGCGGGAGGAGGAGGGAAGGAGGGTATTGGTGGTGGAGGAGGGAGGGAGGGGAAAGTGGAGGAGGAGGAGAGGGGAAGGAGGAGGATAGGGAGAGGAAGGTGGAGGAGGAGGACAAGGAGGGTAAGGTGGAGGAGGAGGGGAAGGTGGAGGAGGAGGAGAGGGAAGGGTAGGTGGAGGAGAAGGACGAGGATGGGAAGGTGGAGGAGGAGGACCAGGAGGGTAAGGTGGAGGAGGATGTAGGAAGGGAAAGGTGGAGGAGGAATACGAGGAGGGTAAGGTGGAGGAGGAGGAAGGAGGAGGACAGAGGAAAGATATTTAAGTAGGAATTTCTCCCCTTAAATCTACGAATGTAATTATGATGCATTATCTTGCATTGTGTTATAGGTACTAATTAGTTTACATTTAAAGAGGGCATAATTATTATGCCTTCATTAAGGTATATTGATAATAATAAACCCATCTAATATAAGGATAGAAATGTTAATCAGTATGAATACACCCAATACGCTTGTCATCCCCTATATACTATTTAAATCAATATCGTTACTTCCAGTTTAGTGTTCCCTCCGTTAGTTAGTGTATTAAACTCAATAGATCGATACCATATTTGTTTTTGGTGACTTTTGACCCTCTGGTAATTGTCTACGGTATAATATTTGTTACTGTTTGGGTATCACTAATGGCTCAATATGCCTGAATGATTATGTTCTTCTATTCTGAATAACATCAGACAACAGGCCTTGTAGAGTTGTGGATTTAAATGTTACCAGTAGTATCATTTAAATCGCTATTACTACTTCCGGCATTTGTTTTGTGTTTGTGTTTTCCTTACTCCGATGACTCAATTCCGCATTATCTTAGTTTGTTGATAAAGATGTCCCCTTTGAAATATATATACCGTGAGATAATTGTTTCTGTTAGGGTGTAAGTAATGGTTCAGTACTCCCCTGGTTAATTAGTGTTTCTTATATTCTTGTGCGAGTATCCTAGGTTCGAGTTCTTGAAGTCCCACATGTATTGCATTACTTTCATTGATGTCACTAGTTAGGTTTATTTTTAAATTAGTTGGTGAGTTTGTGAAAACAAATATGAAAGAAATTATAACCCTTTTCAGGTTTCAAACACGCATTTATTTGCTATGTTTTGGCTATTATTACGTGATTCCATTCAGATTAGCAAGGGTATATTAAAGTTAGATTGTTACTTGATGTTTAATTTATTTTAAGCTGTATGCAATCATCTAAGGAAAACCATAATAAGCTGTCAAAACGCGTCATAATCTTGAAGGGGTAAGCTAATATTGCAGAACTAAGAAAAGGAGTCCTTGTAGTGTCATGGGTTTATAAGGCGTCAGTAAAAACACTTAAATCATCATTATAATTTGGTTTCATTCAGATACCCCAATATCGTATCTTCCTTTATTTCCCTTGTTTATGAAGTTTGAACGTCTGGAGCTGGTTATGATGGGATTATTGTTGTTGTTGATGTATAAGTAACAGCTATACAGTATACACCTTTGGGTAATTGTTTTCTTTTCTGCTGGCTTGAAAGAAGGTAATACTGGTACACCACTCTAATCAGGCATTATAGTCATGTGGCTTTATTAGCTACCTGTAATATTATATCAGTCACTATTATTATTATAATTATGCTTACTGATATTTGTTCTCTCCTCATTATTTGCAGTTCCAGACCCAGGTGTGTGTGTGTGTGTGTAATAATAATAATAATAATAATAATAATAAACGGTTTATTAAAGAATGGCAGCCTCATGAGCTGAAAATACACATTTTACAATTTAGTGGATGAACATGAGATGTACAGATATGAGGATGGTAAGCTTAGTTTACAAACAAAATAAATAAATACAATAATGATGCATGTGCAGAATACAAATTATCATAAAATAACCATGAGAGTAAGTGATATACAGTACATTTACACATTTATTAACTTACTCATATACAGAACATACGTATATACACGTACGTGCGCACATACATATACATACATATATAGGAACATAAGAACATGCAGTAAGTGTGCACATGTCCGTATACACAAAACGCTCACGTATGCACACAGACATACATACAGACAGAAACTGTTTTTGGTAAGTGAGGGTAAAGAGGGTGAGGGTAGCTACAAGTCCGTAAGGTCAGGTACAGCCTACTACAATGGGAGGTTAATCCTCGGTAGTGTGTGTGTGTGTGTGTGTGTGTGTGTGTTACTTGTTCGTCAAGGGGAATCCACGCAATGCGAGCTAAGCTCATATTATCGCGCCTCCTTAACTGGGAATTATTGCGTGAAATGCATGTTAAGTGTTTATGTACTGTTGGAATGGCTGTGGATGTGTGTGTAGTCTGTATTTTAGCCAATTGGCGACATAAATACAATAATTAGGGTGGATCTGTATGGTACCATTCACTATAGACGGTACCAGTCTCGCCCGAAGGCTTAGGTGATCAGCTTAGGTACCATATACCCATCTCGCCTTGTACCATTTTTGCCAACCCCAGATGGACGTCACAACGTCGTGCCACTTATTCCAGGTACCTATTTACAGCTAGGTGAAATGAGGCTAAACATGAAAGGAGACAAGCCCAATTTGTCTCCGCGGCCGGGGTTGAACCCCGAGGTGTGAGACGAGGTTAATCCTCGGTAGTGTGTGTGTGTGTGTGTGTGTGTGTGTGTGTGTGTGTGTGTGTGTGACAGAAGGCGAAATATGGAAGAGCTGGGCGTTCTATTGTTAAGGGTGGAAATACATGGATGAAGATACGCGAACACTTAATAATAGATAATGCTTATGCATAGATTTATAATCAGAAGTTGCGCTAGTGAGCAATATGTTCTCGCTCATATGTACGTATATTTACATACATATGTGCATATGACCATATAAATATAAATACACGTACAGTACATATATATATTATATACC
>CM064496.1:23817666-23868075 GCA_032716605.1 Paralithodes platypus | reverse complement strand
AGTCTGAGATACCATTGGTACAGGGGAGACATACAGTTTCTAAGTGCCCTACTTGCTCGGAGTGCTTGTTCAGGGTTCTTTAAAAATGTGTTGTGGCAATGGTGTTGCTCTCCTGGTTGCGGTTATAATTCTTGGAAGTAGTGTTAATGATATGTGTTAGTGTCCGGCATCGCATGCAATCAACATTAGTCAACAACCTATATCTTGTGCATCGAATTACTGGAGTGAAGATGCTGCAGTCCTTTTCTAATGACATAGTTCCGATATAATAGTCAACTCAGATGTGTTCATCTTAAGTAAGTCCATTAATTTCACTATCTCTACATATTAGGGTCACCATAATTACTAACCGCTATCACTGGCACCATATGCATTTACTTTATAAATAGGTTGTCTAGAATCATTTAAAAACCTTTAAGTTAAGCACTAGGATGGGCAAGCATTCTAGTAATATTCTGACTATTTTTCAGTGAACAATATTATTTTGCTTAGAAAGAGGAATGCGAGATGCTACAGTGAAATAGGCAACATAACTGTTACTACTTTAATTTATTGGAATAGTTGTAATTCTAAACTCTCGTGATAAAAAAACGGGTAAGGGTCGTGGTGTATTGATCACCGCTGTATAGCGCGACACAGGTGGGTATAATCTACCGAAAATGACCTTTGATTTTTCAAGTCCTCATTTTTCATATCATAAGGCATGAGTCAGAGCGTGAATACTATTATATAAGCAATGAAAGTTCAAGTGGATAGATTCTTTCCAATGACACGCGCTGTATCATGCTCTGTTTCGATATCCTGGTTATCTTTGGCAATGATGATGCACACCGAAATGCAAAAATTGGTACAATTAGTGGGCATATTTGCGCTGTTTTTGGTATGTGCGAGACAGTAACAGAATATGAGTGAGTCCGATGGCCGTACCTCGGGGCCTCAGTGTTACGCCGCATGGGCCGTGGCGAGTGGTTGGAATGCCCACCTATGTAATCCCTCCAATGCTTGGACCTCTCTCGTATCATGGCACTCATAATAACTCTCAAAATGGCACCCATCATATGACGGGTGCCTCAGGATAGGCGCAAAATAGATTACTCTCTCCCGTCATATGACAGGGTCACCGCGAATCAAGGGTATTTGATCTGATACAAGAAATGTTGTATTTAGTATTAACAAGAAATCAAGTGAAATAATAGGCCGTTTTTTGACCAGCATGTTAGGACGTAATTCAACTATCGCAATTTACAATTCTAAGCAAAAATGTTGACCAAAAACAATTCCCGCACTTAAAAATATATGCAGTGCTAATTATATAAATGGAGGTAAGAGGAAATAAATATAAAACTTCAGAAATAAAGAAAAAATACTAGTCCAGAGACTCCCGCAAGGCACCCTGTCATATCTAGTGAAGCTGGAATATAGTTTTAATTTATTATATGTTGGAAGGCGTGAGATGAATTATTTTCTCCTCATTATTTTGTGGCTTGAAATTATACTTAGCTTTTATTTTAATATGTTATTTAGGCAACTCTTAAAGTATATTTATTATCATTATCACCATCAATCACTACCACCAAGAAACTAACCAAGCTGCCATTATTATCATCATCGTCAGTATCACCCTCACCATCATCATCACTACCATCAGCATTGACAACTTCATATCTTTAACCTCATCTTTACCGGATTCGTCGTCTTAGTTTTTTCTTCTAGCTATATTTAGGTAATTGTGTTCAGTTTTAAGAAGGATCTGTAGTAATAAAAAAGGGTTAAGCGAGATAGTTTGAAGGCTGATAATTTCTGTAGGCCCTTTTCAAACTGAGTATAGTCGTCTAATAGTAGCCAGATTATAGTTAAAAGGGGTTAAAATCATCATAGATCCCTAACATAATAATCCCTTCCACAATAAATTCCTTTGTTATAGTTAGTCATGCTTTGCCGTTCATTATCGCCATTACTAATATCATTATTCACAATTCCTTTAATCTTGCAGCATTATCAATTTTATCAAGCCTAAACTACAGTATTATTACATCATAATAACCATCAGCACATCACTACCAACACCCCCTTCATCATTATCGCATTATATCACCAGTAAGAATGACTATAAGAACACGCATCATCTTTATCATCATCGTCATCACTATCATCATCATTATTATCATCAACATCATCATCATCATCATCATTATCATCATCATCATTATCATCATCGTCATCACTATCATCATCATCATCAACATCATCATCATCCACAAGTCCCTCCATCCAAGCAGCATTATCCATTTTACCATAGCTAATCTCCCTTCTGCCATCCCACAAAAACCTTCTAAAGTCAAATAACTCTGCTTTTTTCAGTCTTCCACGGTTGCAAAGAGGAAAAAAGAAGCTCGAAGAACAAAGGAGACGGGAATAGCAGAAAAGAACGAGATAAAGAGAGAGAGAGAGAGAGAGAGAGAGAGAGAGAGAGAGAGATATTGTTTCCTGCAGTGGTGTGTTTCTCGCCATTTTTGAGAGAGCGGAGGGTAAAAGGGAAGAGACGAAGAAGAATCGTGGAAGTATGTTTTCATACGCGGAGAGAGAGAGAGAGAGAGAGAGAGAGAGAGAGAGAGTGAGAGTGGGTTACAAGGAGTTACACGGAATAGTTAGTATTCCAGAGACCTTTGGTCCATTCCGAGGAGATATTCGAAGTGGAAGGAGAGACTGTTTAGTGCACTACACTCTTTACAGAGTGTACAAAATACTATCTACTCTCTTCTTGAACTGTTCTACTGAAGAACTTTTTACAACTTCGGAGGTAAGTTTGTTCCAGGTAGAACAGATCTTATATATGAAAAAGTGTCCACAAATGCTAGTGCTGAACCTTTTCAATTCTGAATTCCAGCAATGGTTGCGTGTTGTATTCATATTGAGGCAAACCATTTTGCCATAATCCACATTGTCAAACCCATTAAGTATTTTAAAAGCTTCAATGAGCTGACCTCGTAATCTGCCTGTCTCCAACGGGAAGATATCAAGAGCTCTCAACCGGTCCTCATAGCTCATTCTTTTAAGCGATGGAATAAGCTTTGTAGCCCTAGCTTGTACTCTTTCCAGTCGCTATATATCTTTTCTGAGTGCTGGAGACCAACATTGAACAGCATACTCCAGGAGAGGCCGTATCAGAGCGATGTAAAGTGTGAGAACTATTTCCTTGTTTCTATACTTAAATTGCCTCTTTTAGCCCAATAATTTCTGAGCTTTCTTCTCTATTTCAATGCACTGCTTGGAAAACTGCTAATCAGAACACCCAAATCCTTTTCCAAGTCAGTCACTTCCAGAGGCATTCCCAATAGTGAATAGCCTGACTTGGGTTTGCTTGGCCGATATGCATCACCTTGCACTTTTCCAAGTTTAGAGGCATCTGCCATGTCTCCGACCATTCACCCAGTCTGTTGAGGTCCATCCTGAGCTGTTCAACCCCTTTGGGGTCTGTTACATTCATTCCAAGTTTTATGACATCTGCAAACTTGGAGATCACACTCAACAGACCAATATCTATGTCATTGACATATATGATAAACAAAAGTGGGCCAAGGACAGATCCCTGTGGAACTCCAGAAGTGACTGCAGTCCACTCAGAAGTAACGCCATTGATTACCACTCGTTGTTGTCTACCTGTTAGCCAACTTTCTATCCAATTTATAACCTCTGTATTGATACCTAGCACACTCACTTTTGACATTAGCCTGCAATGAGGCACTTTTTCAAAAGCTTTTTGAAAATCTAAGTAAAGGATGTCTATGGCTCTACTTTCGTCATACTCACTCAGCATTTCATGGACAAATTCCAGCAAATTGGTAAGACATGATCGGTGTTGCCTGAATTCATGTTGGGAATCTGTACTTAAATTGTGGATTTCTAGGTAGTCAACTATCTTGTCTACGTAGTACTAGTATCCCTTCTAATAGTCAAGTTAATTGGCCGTTAATTCTTGGGACACTCGTGATTCCCTTTCTTAAAGATTGGGGTCACATTGGCCTGTTTCCAGTCATTCAGGGACCCCCATTTGCTAGTGATTTATTGAAGATGTCTGCCAAGAAAGGTGCGATTTCATCTCGCATTTCTCTTACAACTCGGGGAAGAAAGCTATCTGGGCCGGATGACTTGAACCTATTTAACTTATGTATTCTTTTTGCTATCTCCTCTGGGGTACATCTAATTCTGCTTAGAATTTCACCCTCTTGCACTAGTCCTGGACATGGCATGTCACAGGTATTTTCCCTTGTGAATACTGAAGCAAATAGTCGTTTAGGGATTTTGCTATATCAGTGTTAGACGTTTGATGTTGGCCTGTTGGATCCTTTAGAGGTCCAATGCTACTTTTGAATGGCTTTCTGCTGTTCACATAGCTGAAGAACTCTTAGGACTCTCTTTGCAGAGGGCTGCAACCCTTGGTTCTTCATTCTGATTTGCTTCCTTTTCTAAGAGATTTCACTCTTCTACACATATTATTGAAGGAATCTAAATCTCTTTGGTCTTGACTTCTTTTGGTCTTTCTATATGCAACCTTTCTCTTTCTAATTGTTGAAGCTATGACACTTGTGAACCATTTTGGTTGGGTTGAGCCTGATTTGGTAAGCTTAGTAGGAAGGAATGCAGCTTGTTGATTCATAAACTGCTGTCTGAATGAGCACCAATTGCATTAACATTCTTACCCTCAAGTCTGATCTGAGATAAGCTTCCCCGAAGGCCTTCAAAATTTGCACAACGGAAATCTAGTTTTGCACTCTGAGGATTGGTGAGTCTGCTGCTAAAGGTGCGAAGAGAGAAACTAACTAGATTGTGGTCACTACCTCCAAGTGATTCCCCAACAGATAAGCTGGTCACACTTTCATCTTCAATGGTGAACACAAGATCTAGTATATTATTCCCTCTAGTTGGCTCGTTCACCCACTGGGTCAAAAAGTTATCGTTAGTAAAGTCCACAAGACGCCTACCTTCAGCATCAGCAGTTCTTGCTTCCAAGTTTACTAGGCAATTGAAGTCACCTAAGATCACGCTGGTTTTACCCATAATAACAACACTCAGTCTTGTGTACAGAAGTTCATCCTTTTCAATATTTTGATGAGGCCTGTAAACCAGAACAATCCTATAGCTAGAGTTACCTAGATTGAAGTCTACTCCAAGCAGTTCATGTTCTGACCTGATCTTGCAGTCAATTGGGTTTAGAAAATCTTTGATGTACAAAAGAATTCCGCCCCCTTCCTGCATGGTTCGGTTGCTGTGGAACATTATATATCCAGGTATTATAAATTCCCCAACATAATCTCTGGTATCACTGTGATCCAGGATTAAATGACAGCCACTACATCGAAGCATTCTGTAGACAACAATGCCCGAAGTTCAGAGAATGTATTCCTAATTGACCTGGCATTAAATAATACCACCTTAAGGGGATTCAGGTGTTTCTTAGAACCCCCTAGCTTACCCTGTTTCCCCGAAGAGAAATGGGTCTCTGGGGGTAGTGAATTTTCTTGCACACTTTTTCTCTGTACACTATCAGAGGTGTTGCAATTCCCTATGTTTGGTGAATCCTCACCTGAGGCAGAAGAACCACTATCTAGTGGTTCAGAAATTGGCAACTGAGGTGTAGAGTCTAGAAAGAGTTGCGAGGCATCTCTCAATCTATTGGGGAACTCTGCCATTTGTTGAGAGGTATTCTTACTCTCAGTGGGACGAACTCCATCTTTTGTGGGACCTCTTTTTGGAAGTTTGAGATTAACTGCTGGTGAGGGTTTGCTCATTTCCTGCTTGGGGATGCTTTCTACATAGTTTGTGCTTGCCCTCAGTTAGCTGTAAAGATAGTGATTAAGGAAATCACCAAATTTGATTTTACCGCTAGTGCTTAAGTGCACACCGTCACAGAGGTAGAGGTTGCGCTTCCCATAGAACTCATTAAATGGGAGAAAGAGAGAGAGAGAGAGAGAGAGGGAGGGGAGTTGGGGGTGTACAGTAGGTGAGAGACAGGTGAAGTATGGCTTTAATCAGTGGGCAAGGTGATATCATAGGAACCAGTTGATTGTGTGTGTGTGTGTGTGTGTGTATGTTTATGTGTGTCTGTGTGTGTGTGTGAGTGTGTATTTGGCTAGGTCGATATTTGTGTGTGTATGTGTGTGTGGCTAGCTAGATAATTGTATGTGTGTGTGTGTGTATGTTCCCAAGGAACTACATGTAGTCGATAGTGTAATATATAGATTCTGTAAACATGGTAGTGAAACTGATGTTTGTATACATGGTGGAGGTGTAGTACATAGTGGTTGTGTACATGGTGGTTGTGTACATGGTGGTTGTGTACATGGTGGAGGTGTAGTACATGGTGGTTGTGTACATGGTGGTTGTGTACATGGTGGTTGTGTACATGGTAGTTGTGTACATGGTGGTTGTGTACATGGTGGTTGTGTACATGGTGGTTGTGTACATTATGGTTGTATGCATGGTGGTTCTACACATGGTGGTTGTGTACATTATGGTTGTATACATGGTGGTTGTATACATGGTGGTTGTGTACATGGTGGTTGTGTACATGGTGGTTGTGTACATGGTGGTTGTGTACATGGTGGTTGTGTACATGGTGGTTGTGAACATGGTGGTTGTGTACATGGTGGTTGTGTACATGGTGGTTTTGTACATGGTTTTGGCAAAGTTTTTGAAATTATATTAAATAATCACATAATTAAGCATCTGGAGAATAATAAATTAATCAGTGATAGGCAATATGGTTTTAGACGATGTCGATCAACTGCAGACATTCTTTGCCTTCTTACGCATCAAATCAACCAAGCTACAGACCAACATGGTGAAACACATACAATAGCACTGGATATATCAAAGGCATTTGATAGAGTCTGGCATCAATCCTTATTGTCGAAGATGTCACACTACGGCCTTGCATCATTAGTTCCACTAATTTCTTCTTATCTTCATAACAGAAACATACGTGTAATGGTAGATGGCCTTTATTCTCAATTTCACTCAATAAATGCTGGTGTTCCCCAGGGATCAGTTTTGGCCCCAACTCTGTTCCTCATTCATATCAATGATCTCATATCTACCACTCATAATCCAATACATTCCTACGCAGATGACTCAACACTCCACAGTTCCTTCACATTTACCAATTCTTTCACCCAACCCGATCTTATGAATTCAAAATAAACACTGCAATTTCTCTGAACCAGGACCTTTCTAGAATTAATGAATGGGGACAAGAGAATCTAGTTTCCTTTAATGCACAGAAAAACCAAGTACATTCAATTTTCTAACCGACAGAATCTCACTGACTCCCATATATTTTTTAATGATGTAAATATTCCCACTTCCCCTAGTATTGACATTCTCGGTGTAACATTAACTACTAACTTGAGCTGGACACATTATGTTAGAAGCATTGCTAAGAATGCCTCTAAAAAACTGGGACTCCTGTACAGAGTTCGAGAATTCTTCACTGACGAGCAGTTGGCCGAAATATATAAAAGTCATGTGCGCTCTCAGATGGATTACTGTTCACCTCTGTGGGGTGGAAGTGGAGTGGTTGCATTGAGGCAGTTGGACAAAATTCAAAATAAAGCTATTAGATTAATAAATAACCCTGCAATCACACAGGACCTTCCTACATTAGCCATACGAAGAAACGTTGCATCCCTTGCATTATTCTACAGATATTTTCACAGCAATTGTTCCGAGGAACTTGCTTCAATTGTGCCGCCTCTCCACATCTTTCCCCGTAGAACTAGGGCAGCTGAGAGCGCCCATGAATTTACACTTTCTCCTCCACAATGCAGAACTTCTGCTTATCAGAATTCATTTATCCCCAGAGTTCCTACTCTTTGGAATTCACTTCCCTCGAATTGCTTTCCACAAACTTACAATCAACAAATGTTTAAATCCAGTTGTTACAAACATTTTATGAATGGAGGATGCCTTTAGGCACATGGACCTTTTTGTTTTATCTGTGTTTTTCCTTCCTCCGTTCATTGTCTCTTAAAAAAAAAAAAAAAAAAAATGGTGGTTGTGTACATGGTGGTTGTGTACATGGTGGTTGTGTACTTGGTGGTTGTGTACATGGTGGTTGTGTACATGATGATTGTACACATGGTGGTTGTGTACATGGTGGTTGTGTACATGGTGGTTGTGTAGTTGGTGATTGTATACATGGAGGTTGTGTACATGGTGGATGTGTAGTTGGTGGTAGTGTAATTGGTGGTTGTGTAGTTGGTGGTTGTGTACATGGTGGTTGTGTACATGGTGGTTGTGTACATGGTGGTTGTGTACATGGTGGTTGTGTAGTTGGTGGTTGTGTAGTTGGTGGTTGTGTAGTTGGTGGTTGTACACATGGTGGTTGTGTAGTTGGTGGTTGTGTACATGGTGGTTGTGTACATGGTGGTTGTGTACATGATGGTTGTGTACATGGTGGATGTGTACATGGTGGTTGTGTACTTGGTGGTTGTACACATGGTAGTTGTGCACATGGTGGTTGTGTAGTTGGTGGTTGTGTACATGGTGGTTGTGTACATGGTGGTTGTGTACATGATGGTTGTGTACATGGTGGTTGTGTACATGGTGGTGTGTACTTGGTGGTTGTACACATGGTAGTTGTGCACATGGTGGTTGTGTACTTGGTGGTCGTGTATATGATGGTTGTGTACATGGTGGTTGTGTACATGGTGGTTGTGTACATAGTGGTTGTGTACATGGTGGTTGTGTACATGGTGGTTGTGTATATAATGGTTGTTTACATAGTGGTTGTGTACGTGGTGGTTGTGTACATGGTGGTTGTGTACATGTTAGTTGTGTACATGGTGGTTGTGTACATGGTAGTTGTATACATGGTGGTTGTGTACATGGTGGTTATGTACATGGTGGTTGTGTACATGGGGGTTGTGTACATGGTGGTTGTGTACATGGTGGTTGTGTACATGGGGGTTGTGTACATGGTGGTTGTGTACATGGTGGTTGTGTACATGGTGGTTGGGGATATGGTGGTTGTGTACATGGTGGTTGTGTACATGGTGGTTGTGTACATGGGGGTTGTGTACATGGTGGTTGTGTACATGGTGGTTGTGTACATGGTGGTTGTGGACATGGGGGTTGTGTACATGGTGGTTGTGTACATGGTGGTTGTGTACATGGTGGTTGTGGACATGGTGGTTGTGTACATGGTGGTTGTGTACTTGGTGGTCGTGTATATGATGGTTGTGTACATGGTGGTTGTGTACATGGTGGTTGTGTACATAGTGGTTGTGTACATGGTGGTTGTGTACTTGGTGATCACGTATATGATGGTAGTGTACATGGTGGTTGTGTACATGGTGGTTGTACACATGGTGTTTGTGTACATGATGGCTGTGTATATGGTGGTTGTGTACATGGTGGTTGTGTACATGGTGGTTGTGTATATGATGGTTGTGTACATGGTCGTTGTGTACATGGTGGTTGTGTACATGATGGTTGTGTACATGGTGGTTGTGTACATGGTGGCTGTGTACATGGTGGTTGTGTACATGGTGGTTGTGTACATGGTGGTTGCGTACATGGTGGTTGTGTACATGGTGGATGTGTACATGGAACTTGTGTACATGATGGATGTACACATGGTGGTTGTGTTTATGATGTTTGTGAACATGGTGGTTGTGTACATGGTGGTTGTGTACATGGTGGTTGTGTACATGGTGGTTGTGTACATGGTGGTTGTGTACATGGTGGTTGTGTACATGGAACTTGTGTACATGATGGATGTACACATGGTGGTTGTGTACATGATGGTTGTGTACATGGTGGTTGGGTACATGGTGGTTGTACACATGCTGGTTGTGTACATGGTGGTTGTGTATATGATGTTTGTGTACATGGAGGTTGTGTACATGGTGGATGTGTAGTTGGTGGTAGTGTAATTGGTGGTTGTGTAGTTGGTGGTTGTGTACATGGTGGTTGTGTACATGGTGGTTGTGTACATGGTGGTTGTGTACATGGTGGTTGTGTAGTTGGTGGTTGTGTAGTTGGTGGTTGTGTAGTTGGTGGTTGTACACATGGTGGTTGTGTAGTTGGTGGTTGTGTACATGGTGGTTGTGTACATGGTGGTTGTGTACATGATGGTTGTGTACATGGTGGTTGTGTACATGGTGGTTGTGTACTTGGTGGTTGTACACATGGTAGTTGTGCACATGGTGGTTGTGTAGTTGGTGGTTGTGTACATGGTGGTTGTGTACATGGTGGTTGTGTACATGATGGTTGTGTACATGGTGGTTGTGTACATGGTGGTTGTGTACTTGGTGGTTGTACACATGGTAGTTGTGCACATGGTGGTTGTGTACATGGTGGTCGTGTATATGATGGTTGGGTACATGGTGGTTGTGTGTACATGGTGGTTGTGTACATAGTGGTTGTGTACATGGTGGTTGTGTACATGGTGGTTGTGTATATAATGGTTGTTTACATAGTGGTTGTGTACGTGGTGGTTGTGTACATGGTGGTTGTGTACATGTTAGTTGTGTACATGGTGGTTGTGTACATGGTAGTTGTATACATGGTGGTTGTGTACATGGTGGTTGTGTACATGGTGGTTGTGGTTGTGTACATGGGGGTTGTGTACATGGTGGTTGTGTGCATGGTGGTTGTGTACATGGGGGTTGTGTACATGGTGGTTGTGTACATGGTGGTTGTGTACATGGTGGTTGTGGACATGGTGGTTGTGTACATGGTGGTTGTGTACATGGGGGTTGTGTACATGGTGGTTGTGTACATGGTGGTTGTGTACATGGTGGTTGTGTACATGGTGGTTGTGGACATGGGGGTTGTGTACTTGGTGGTTGTACACATGGTAGTTGTGCACATGGTGGTTGTGTACTTGGTGGTCGTGTATATGATGGTTGTGTACATGGTGGTTGTGTACATGGTGGTTGTGTACATAGTGGTTGTGTACATGGTGGTTGTGTACATGGTGGTTGTGTATATAATGGTTGTTTACATAGTGGTTGTGTATGTGGTGGTTGTGTACATGGTGGTGTGTACATGTTAGTTGTGTACATGGTGGTTGTGTACATGGTAGTTGTATACATGGTGGTTGTGTACATGGTGGTTATGTACATGGTGGTTGTGTACATGGGGGTTGTGTACATGGTGGTTGTGTACATGGTGGTTGTGTACATGGGGGTTGTGTACATGGTGGTTGTGTACATGGTGGTTGTGTACATGGTGGTTGGGGATATGGTGGTTGTGTACATGGTGGTTGTGTACATGGTGGTTGTGTACATGGGGGTTGTGTACATGGTGGTTGTGTACATGGTGGTTGTGTACATGGTGGTTGTGGACATGGGGGTTGTGTACATGGTGGTTGTGTACATGGTGGTTGTGTACATGGTGGTTGTGTACATGGTGGTTGTGTACTTGGTGGTCGTGTATATGATGGTTGTGTACATGGTGGTTGTGTACATGGTGGTTGTGTACACAGTGGTTGTGTACATGGTGGTTGTGTACTTGGTGATCACGTATATGATGGTAGTGTACATGGTGGTTGTGTACATGGTGGTTGTACACATGGTGTTTGTGTACATGATGGCTGTGTATATGGTGGTTGTGTACATGGTGGTTGTGTACATGGTGGTTGTGTATATGATGGTTGTGTACATGGTCGTTGTGTACATGGTGGTTGTGTACATGATGGTTGTGTACATGGTGGTTGTGTACATGGTGGCTGTGTACATGGTGGTTGTGTACATGGTGGTTGTGTACATGGTGGTTGCGTACATGGTGGTTGTGTACATGGTGGATGTGTACATGGAACTTGTGTACATGATGGATGTACACATGGTGGTTGTGTTTATGATGTTTGTGAACATGGTGGTTGTGTACATGGTGGTTGTGTACATGGTGGTTGTGTACATGGTGGTTGTGTACATGGTGGTTGTGTACATGGTGGTTGTGTACATGGAACTTGTGTACATGATGGATGTGTACACATGGTGGTTGTGTACATGATGGTTGTGTACATGGTGGTTGGGTACATGGTGTTGTTGTACACCATGCGGGTTGTGGTTGTACATGGTGGTTGTGTATATGAGTTTGGTGTACATGGAGGTTGTGTACATGGGTGGATGTGTTACATGGTGGTTGTGTATATGATGTTGTGTACATGGAGGTTGTGTACATGGTGGTGTGTAGTTGGTGGTAGTGTAAATGGGTGGTTGTGTAGTTGGTGGTTGTGTACATGGTGGTTGTGTACATGGTGGTTGTGTACATGGTGGTTGTGTACATGGTGGTTGTGTAGTTGGTGGTTGTGTAGTTGGTGGTTGTGTAGTTGGTGGTTGTACACATGGTGGTTGTGTAGTTGGTGGTTGTGTACATGGTGGTTGTGTACATGGTGGTTGTGTACATGATGGTTGTGTACATGGTGGTTGTGTACATGGTGGTTGTGTACTTGGTGGTTGTACACATGGTAGTTGTGCACATGGTGGTTGTGTAGTTGGTGGTTGTGTACATGGTGGTTGTGTACATGGTGGTTGTGTACATGATGGTTGTGTACATGGTGGTTGTGTACATGGTGGTTGTGTACTTGGTGGTTGTACACATGGTAGTTGTGCACATGGTGGTTGTGTACATGGTGGTCGTGTATATGATGGTTGTGTACATGGTGGTTGTGTACATGGTGGTTGTGTACATAGTGGTTGTGTACATGGTGGTTGTGTACATGGTGGTTGTGTATATAATGGTTGTTTACATAGTGGTTGTGTACGTGGTGGTTGTGTACATGGTGGTTGTGTACATGTTAGTTGTGTACATGGTGGTTGTGTACATGGTAGTTGTATACATGGTGGTTGTGTACATGGTGGTTGTGTACATGGTGGTTGTGTACATGGGGGTTGTGTACATGGTGGTTGTGTGCATGGTGGTTGTGTACATGGGGGTTGTGTACATGGTGGTTGTGTACATGGTGGTTGTGTACATGGTGGTTGTGGACATGGTGGTTGTGTACATGGTGGTTGTGTACATGGGGGTTGTGTACATGGTGGTTGTGTACATGGTGGTTGTGTACATGGTGGTTGTGGACATGGGGGTTGTGTACATGGTGGTTGTGTACATGGTGGTTGTGTACATGGTGGTTGTGGACATGGTGGTTGTGTACATGGTGGTTGTGTACTTGGTGGTCGTGTATATGATGGTTGTGTACATGGTGGTTGTGTACATGGTGGTTATGTACATAGTGGTTGTGTACATGGTGGTTGTGTACTTGGTGATCACGTATATGATGGTAGTGTGCATGGTGGTTGTGTACATGGTGGTTGTACACATGGTGTTTGTGTACATGATGGCTGTGTATATGGTGGTTGTGTACATGCTGGTTGTGTACATGGTGGTTGTGTATATGATGGTTGTGTACATGGTCGTTGTGTACATGGTGGTTGTGTACATGATGGTTGTGTACATGGTGGTTGTGTACATGGTGGCTGTGTACATGGTGGTTGTGTACATGGTGGTTGTGTACATGGTGGTTGCGTACATGGTGGTTGTGTACATGGTGGTTGTGTACATGGAACTTGTGTACATGATGGGTGTACACATGGTGGTTGTGTTTATGATGTTTGTGAACATGGTGGTTGTGTACATGGTGGTTGTGTACATGGTGGTTGTGTACATGGTGGTTGTGTACATGGTAGTTGTGTACATGGTGGTTGTGTACATGGAACTTGTGTACATGATGGATGTACACATGGTGGTTGTGTACATGGTGGTTGTGTACATGATGGTTGTGTACATGGTGGTTGGGTACATGGTGGTTGTACACATGCTGGTTGTGTACATGGTGGTTGTGTATATGATGTTTGTGTACATGGAGGTTGTGTACATGGTGGATGTGTAGTTGGTGGTAGTGTAATTGGTGGTTGTGTAGTTGGTGGTTGTGTACATGGTGGTTGTGTACATGGTGGTTGTGTACATGGTGGTTGTGTACATGGTGGTTGTGTAGTTGGTGGTTGTGTAGTTGGTGGTTGTGTAGTTGGTGGTTGTACACATGGTGGTTGTGTAGTTGGCGGTTGTGTACATGGTGGTTGTGTACATGGTGGTTGTGTACATGATGGTTGTGTACATGGTGGTTGTGTACATGGTGGTTGTGTACTTGGTGGTTGTACACATGGTAGTTGTGCACATGGTGGTTGTGTAGTTGGTGGTTGTGTACATGGTGGTTGTGTGCATGGTGGTTGTGTACATGATGGTTGTGTACATGGTGGTTGTGTACATGGTGGTTGTGTACTTGGTGGTTGTACACATGGTAGTTGTGCACATGGTGGTTGTGTACTGGGTGGTCGTGTATATGATGGTTGTGTACATGGTGGTTGTGTACATAGTGGTTGTGTACATAGTGGTTGTGTACATGGTGGTTGTGTACATGGTGGTTGTGTATATAATGGTTGTTTACATAGTGGTTGTGTACGTGGTGGTTGTGTACATGGTGGTTGTGTACATGTTAGTTGTGTACATGGTGGTTGTGTACATGGTAGTTGTATACATGGTGGTTGTGTACATGGTGGTTGTGTACATGGTGGTTGTGTACATGGGGGTTGTGTACATGGTGGTTGTGTACATGGTGGTTGTGTACATGGGGGTTGTGTACATGGTGGGTGTGTACATGGTGGTTATGTACATGGTGGTTGTGGACATGGTGGTTGTGTACATGGTGGTTGTGTACATGGTGGTTGTGTACATGGGGGTTGTGTACATGGTGGTTGTGTATATGGTGGTTGTGTACATGGTGGTTGTGGACATGGGGGTTGTGTACATGGTGGTTGTGTACATGGTGGTTGTGTACATGGTGGTTGTGGACATGGTGGTTGTGTACATGGTGGTTGTGTACTTGGTGGTCGTGTATATGATGGGTGTGTACATGGTGGTTGTGTACATGGTGGTTGTGTACATAGTGGTTGTGTACATGGTGGTTGTGTACTTGGTGATCACGTATATGATGGTAGTGTACATGGTGGTTGTGTACATGGTGGTTGTACACATGGTGTTTGTGTACATGATGGCTGTGTATATGGTGGTTGTGTACATGGTGGTTGTGTACATGGTGGTTGTGTATATGATGGTTGTGTACATGGTCGTTGTGTACATGGTGGTTGTGTACATGATGGTAGTGTACATGGTGGTTGTGTACATGGTGGCTGTGTACATGGTGGTTGTGTACATGGTGGTTGTGTACATGGTGGTTGCGTACATGGTGGTTGTGTACATGGTGGTTGTGTACATGGAACTTGTGTACATGATGGATGTACACATGGTGGTTGTGTTTATGATGTTTGTGAACATGGTGGTTGTGTACATGGTGGTTGTGTACATGGTGGTTGTGTACATGGTGGTTGTGTACATGGTGGTTGTGTACATGGAACTTGTGTACATGATGGATGTACACATGGTGGTTGTGTAAATGATGGTTTTGTACATGGTGGTTGGGTACATGGTGGTTGTACACATGCTGGTTGTGTACATGGTGGTTGTGTATATGATGTTTGTGTACATGGTGCTTGTGAACATGATGGTTGTACACATGGTGGTTGTGTACATGATGGATGTATACATGGTGGTTGTGTCCATGGTGGTTGTACACATGGTGGTTGTGTACATGATGGATGTATACATGGTAGTTGTGTACATGATGGTTGTACACATGGTGGTTGTGTACATGATGGATGTATACATGGTGGTTGTGTCCATGGTGGTTGTACACATG
This sequence comes from Paralithodes platypus, assembly GCA_032716605.1. Taxonomy (NCBI): domain Eukaryota; kingdom Metazoa; phylum Arthropoda; class Malacostraca; order Decapoda; family Lithodidae; genus Paralithodes; species Paralithodes platypus. The sequence continues at coordinate 23,852,315 of CM064496.1, read as the reverse complement.
GTGGTTGTGTACATGGTGGTTGTGTACATGGTATTTGTATACACGGTGGTTGTATGCATGGTGGTTGTGTACATGTTGGTTGTGTACATGGTGGTTGTGTACATGGTATTTGTATACATTGTGGTTGTGTACATGGTGGTTGTGTTCATGGTGGTTGTGTACATGGTGGTTGTACACATGGTGGTTGTGTACATGGTGGTTGTGTACATGGTGGTTGTGCACATGGTATTTGTATACATGGTGGTTGTGCACATGGTAGTTGTGTACATGGTGGTTGTATACATTGTGGTTTTGTACATGGTGGTTGTGTACATTGTGGTTGTGTACATGTTGGTTGTGTACATGGTGGTTGTATACATGGTGGGCGTGTACATGGTGGTTGTGTACATGGTATTTGTATACATGGTGGTTGTGTACATGGTGGTTGTGTACATGGTGATTGTGTACATGGTGGTTGTGTACATGGTGGTTGTGTACATGGTGGTTGTATACATGGTGGTTGTGTACATGGTAGTTGTTGACATGGTAGTTGTATACATGGTGGTTGTGTACATGGTGCTTGTATACATGGTGGGCGTGTACATGGTGGTTGTGTACATAGTAGTTGTTGACATGATAGTTGTATACATGGTGGTTGTGTACATGGTGGTTGTATACATGGTGGTTGTGTACATGGTGGTTGTGTACATGGTGGTTATGTACATGGTGGTTGTGTACATGGTAGTTGTTGACATGGTAGTTGTATACATGGTGGTTGTGTACATGGTGGTTGTGCACATGGTAGTTGTATACATGGTGGTTGTGTACATGGTGGTTGTGTACATGGTGGTTGTATACATGGTAGTTGTATACATGGTGGTTGTGTACATGGTGGTTGTATACATGGTGGTTGTGTACATGGTGGTTGTATACATGGTGGTTGTATACATGGTGGTTGTATACATGGTGGTTGTGGACATGGTGGTTGTATACATGGTGGATGCATACATGGTGGTTGTGTACATGGTGGTTGTATACATGGTGGTTGTGTACATGGTGGTTGTATGCATGGTGGTTGTATTCATGGTGGTTGTGTACATGGTGGTTGTTTACATGGTGGTTGTTTACATGATGGTTGTATACATGGTGGTCGTGTACATGGTGGTTGCATACATGGTGGTTGTATACATGGTGGTTGTATATATGGTGGTTGTGTACATGGTGGTTGTGCACATGGTGGTTGCCTACATGGTGGTTGTGTAGATGGTGGTTGTATACATAGTGGTTGTGTACATGGTGGTTGTATACATGGTGGTTGTATACATGGTAGTTGTATACATGGTGGTTGTATACATGGTGGTTGTGTACATGGTGGTTGTGTACATGGTGGTTGCATACATGGTGGTTGTGTATATGGTGGTTGTATACATGGTGGTTGAGTACATGGTGGTTGTATACATGGTGGTTGTGTACATGGTGGTTGTGTACATGGTGGTTGTGTACCTGGTGGTTGTGTACCTGGTCGTTGTATACCTGGTGGTTGTGTACATGGTGGTTGTATACATGGTGGTTGTGTACATGGTGGTAGTATACATGGTAGTTGTATACATGGTGGTTGCGTACATGATGGTTGTATACATGGTGGTTGTATACATGGTGGTTGTATACATGGTCATTGTATACATGGTGGTTGTGTACATGGTGGTTGTATACATGGTGGTTGTATACATGGTGGTTGGATACATGGTGGTTGTGTACATGGTGGTTGTGTACATGGTGGTTGCATACATGGTGGTTGTGTACATGGTGGTTGTATACATGGTGGTTGTTCTGACATACGGAGCCCTGTATGTTAATTTAAGAGTTAGAATTAGAGTTCAAGGAGCCAAACTACCCAAGTGGTGAAGCAGACTAGCGAGCGAACGAGCGAGTGGGCAAACCATCTCGCCCCATACCAGCTCGCCCCATACCTCGATGACCGATGCTATGACGTATGATCGACGCCAGGAGCTGTGAGTGGACGACACACCTGTTATGTGATTCAAGGAGCTATGATTGGAGCGCGCACCATCACTCGCCTCCTGATTCGTTCCTACACCATCATTGTTTGGTATATAAGACCCGAGTTGTGGGCATTCAAATCAGTCTCATTTGGAGTTGGGGAAGGTGAATTTGCAGCTGGAGGAAGACGGGGTGAAGTATTATAATGGGATTGTGACTGTCAGTCAGATTATATAAATGTGTGTTAAGTGTGTTCGGTGTAAACACTTACGTTATGTTGGTTAGTGAGATATGTGATTGGGAATTAACGTGATGTGTTTAATGTGTGTAATGTGTTTAACTATTTAATTGGGAATTAACGTGAACACTACTATTATGTGTTTAACGATTTAATTGGGAATTAACGTGAACGCTACTATTATGTGTTTAACTATTTGATTGCGAATTAACGTTAACGCTACTATTTATGTACGTAACTATTTGATTGGGAATTAACGTTAACGCTATTATTATGTACTTAACTATTTTAGTTGACTAACTTGTGGACTAAAGCAACTCTTTAAGTAATTGGGTTATGATGAAAGTAATACTATTGTTTTATATTAATACTTATGAGTTCTTTCATTTTCTTTGAATTAAGCTTACATTGCTTAATGGTGCTTAGTACGGTGATGCTATTGTCTCGTATTAGTAATATCGCCTTAGACTAACATGGCTGTGTTAATATTACTTCTAGTGATTTCCTAAGCTGAAGAAAATTCTTTTGTTTCAAAATATTATATTTTGCTTTTCATATTATTTGAGTGAGACCTGAATCGAATCTATGAAACGATCCTGTAACTTTATTTACTCCTAATCAAACCTCAATGTTACGTGGTTAAGAAATACATTTAACTAATTATTAAATATATATCTAACTTTTTATGTGACTTTGATATTACTCCTGATGATAATAATAATAGAATACTATTAACGTAAGACAAGAACCAAGAATAATTACATTTAATATAAATAAAAGGACATAGAAGAAAACTATCTATTCATTTCAAAAAGGGTAAGAGACAGAAATATTCTTACTTTAATATTTATCTTTCAAGACTTTTTATAAAATTAATAGTCCTTCTTTAGCTATAACTTATTCGGTTCATAACCATAGCCTACTAAGCTTCGGTTAAATAATAATTCTTTATAAATACTACATGACTTTAATTAGTTTCAGTATTTTTCATAAGTAAAGAGTATCAGTCAATAAAGGATACCAAGTCCTAAGATCCAAAAGGAAAGGAAGCAACAACAGGAAATTATTTTATTAGATTTTACTTTTGTTTTGCCTTTAGCTGACTGATACCTTAATATATATCTCTGTGCTATCTAGATTCATCAAGTTAACCACTTGAGGATCAAGATACGTAACAGAAGAGTGGCGACCTTGCCAGGATCCGTTTCATACAGTTTCACTCAGTTTCATTAAAGTTTCACTACTTAAAAATCAAATATTAATCATGCCTCAACTAATTAATGAAGAAGATGCTAGAGTTTTCATAGAATCAGAACCCACATCCCCTGATATTGACTGTCTGTCAAAATCGGAACTGAAAGTGCTTGCCTCATATCTCCAATTAACTGTCACAAACATGTCTAAAGTAGAGGTGGCTCAGACCATAAAAACCCACCTGTTCCCTGTAGAAGGCGGGGAGGGAGACGGAGCAGTTGGTGGGATCCCTAGTAAACCTAGCCAACTTGATGAACAATTGCCACCTGGTTTTACCATTGATCAATTATTCGAACTAGAAGAAAGCAGAGCAAAGACCGAACAAGCCAGACTAAAAATAGAACTAGCCAGAATAAATACCGAAGAAGCCAGAATAAATGCCGAAGCAAAGACCGAACAAGTCCGACTAAATGCCAGTGCAACGACCGAACAATGTGAATATCAATATCGTACGGCTCAACTAAATGTCCATACAAATGCTCCCGAAATTGCTCCCCCTCTGGGATTGACTATGACTAGTGTCATTCCACCTTTCACTGAGGATAATGTGCAGGATTTCTTTGTTTTGTTTGAGGAAGTTGCTGGAGGTATGAAGTGGACAAGAGATCAATGGCCTTTTATGTTACAAACTGTTTTGACAGGGCAGGCTCGAGCCACGTATTTGTCAGAAGTAGCAGAAGTTAGGCAGGATTATGACAATCTCAAAGAAGCTATCTTAAAAACCTATCAATTGCAGCCTGAGGCTTACAGGCAATCTTTCCGTAAAAACCAGAAGAAAGTAGAAGAAACACATAAGGTATTTGCCAGGACCATGACTAAAACTTTCAATCATGGGGTCAAGAGTAAGAAAGTCACAAGCTACAACGATCTGAAGGAGTTGGTCCTGTTAGAAAATTTCCTATGGAAAATTGATTCTTCTGTATCCTATCATTTAAAGGGGAAAAAGGTAGATTGTCTTGCCGACGCCGCTGACATGGCTGACACATACGTGCTCAACAACAAATTTCGTGGAAAGAAGCCCTACGATAATTCTAGTTCTAATTTTAAGTATCTCAATCACAAATCTGACTGACCCAGTCACAAGCCTATAACGTCTTCCCCAGCTAGCCAAAATAGAAATGTTTCCCCAACTAAAAATGCGACTCAGGGCAATGGTAACAGAGGTGGGCCCCAAACTAATAGTAATGCTCAAAGAGGGAACTTTCCCGTATCCCCTAAAGTATGTACTTTTTGTGGCAAGAGAGGCCACCTAGCTTATCAGTGCTGGGCCAAGGAAAAAACCGAGAGATCGGGGCAGACAGTTGCCACCGTATCTCAAATTCCATGTGTGCCTTTAATGCAGGGCTCCCGACAGAAGGAGTACCTAGCACCAAATGTTCCTTTCATGCAGGACTCTCGACAGAAGGAGTACCTAGCACCAAAAGTTCCTTTAATGCAGGACTCTCGACAGAAGGAGTACCTAGCAGCTAACGTAAATCATCTAGACAGGGGTGTAGTAGCATGTGTGGTGCAACCCACAAGGGTTAAACCAATAATAATTTCACCATCAGTGCAGGACAGTTACCGTCCCTTTATTTCATCTGGCAACGTGAGATTAAATGGTTGCATACATGAGGTAAAAATTCTGAGAGACACAGGTTCTACTAGCACCCTCATGGTGAATCCTTACACTGAGTGCCCACCTGGCGAACCAGTTGTAATGAGAGGTGCTGGAGGCCAGTTTTATGCATACTTGGTAAAAGGCGAAATTGAATGCGAGTTACTACAGGGTGAGGCCACCATAGCTTTGTGTAGGTCCCAAGATATCCCTGTGCCTGGGGTAACACTCCTTTTGGGGAATGATGTAGCAGGTGAGAAGGTCCGACCCGACCCCATTTTGTCACTTTCCCCTGTTAACGAGCCACTAACCGGTGAGCTCGACAAGGAGTTGCCAACTGTTTTCCCTGTGTGTGCTGACAAACGTTCAATGTCTCAAGTAGCAGTTCCCTCAGACAGAAATGTACCGAATGTAAGAGTTGATGAAAGGGATGATGAGAGTGTGAATGATGCTCCAACTGTGCCTGATGATGTGACTGAGGTGGATTTATCTGACACCTTTATGGCTCATCTTGACCCTAACGATGACCATGAAACCCCTCCAAATTATCCTAGTGGCCTGGTAGAGCTACAGAGAGATGATCGTGAATGCAAGGAGTTAGCTGCCAGGTCCGTGAGTGAAGAGGAATGTGAGAAGGAGGGTGGTGAATGTTTCTACCTCAAAGGAGGAGTATTGTGGCGAAGATGGAGACCGCCACACAGACCAATCGATGACGGGGCTTGGGACGTCCATCAAGTAGTAGTCCCCAAACCTTGTCGTAAAGATATCATGGAAATGGCACATTGTATACCATTGGCAGGACACCTAGGTGTGAGAAAAACTCTAGACAGAATCAGATTCCACTTTTACTGGCCAGGAATGCGTGCAGATGTAGTGGAGTGTTGTAGAGTGTGTCACACTTGCCAGATGACAGGAAAACCCAATCAGAAGGTGCCTGTACATCCTCTGGTGCCCTTGCCCGTTTTCGAGAATCCTTTTACTCGGGTGGTAGTGGACATTGTAGGCCCATTGCCTAAGACTTCCCAAGGTAACATTTATTTATTAACTATCATGGACATGGCAACTCGCTACCCAGAGGCTATACCCTTAAGGACTACCTCTGCTCCAACTGTAATCAAGGAACTGCTCAAATTTTTCACCAGAATGGGTTTCCCCCATGAGGTGCAAAGTGATCAAGGAACTAATTTTACCTCTAACATTTTCCAGCAGTCCCTGAAGGAGTTGGGTATCGAGCATGTAAAGTCTAGCACCGACCACCCAGAGAGTCAAGGGGTTCTCGAACGATATCATCAGACATTAAAGGGAATGTTACGTAAGTATTGTACAGAGACCGGAGTTGAGTGGGATAAGGGGGTACCTTTTCTTTTATTTGCTACTCGTGAGGTTCCAACTGAATCCCTGGGTTTTTCCCCTAATGAGCTAGTTTTCGGTCACCAGGTAAGAGGTCCTTTGCAACTATTGCAAGATAGCCTAGTTGGCCAGGAGGGGAACCAAAACCTCCTCAAGTATGTTTCAGATTTCAAAACCCGGCTGAGATCCTCATGTGAGTTTGCCGCTCAAAACTTGACAGTGGCTAAAAGCTCCATGAAGAAATGGTATGACAGAAAAGCCCGTGAGAGGGAGTTTAAGCCCGGTGATGAGGTTTTGGTCCTGCTCCCCCTTTTTGGCCAACCTTTATCTGCCAAGTTCAGGGGCCCATATAAGATCATTCGGAGGGTGAGCATTACCGATTATCTAGTAACTACCCCAGACAGGAGAAAGCCCACGCAAGTATTCCATATAAATATGTTGAAGCCCTACCATAGGTCCCCTGATTCCTCTCCTCCAGATTCTCCCACTGTGGCAGTGAATGTCAGGACCTGTGAGCAGCCTGATGCGGACAAAGTCTTCAGTTCTCTTACTGATCCGCAACAGACTGTTCCAGAGCCTGAAGGTATCCATGCAGACTTTGACTTGTCATGTAGCCTATCCAACTTTCAGTATAATTCAGTGGCTTTGAGGGAATTACCATCTAAACTATGTCATCTTCCCTCTGATCAAGCGAACCAACTAATCTCTGTTTTATCTCAGTCTGCCAATGTGTTCCGTGATACTCCGGGGCTCACTTCTTTGGCCATGCACGACATCGACGTAGGGGATGCAACTCCCATTAAACTATCCCCCTACCGTGTCTCGCCACAACGCAGGAGTATACTGCAGGTCGAGCTTGACTTAATTTTTTCAAACCAGCTGATCACAAGGGCCTTCAGCCAGTGGAGTAGTCCGGTCATACTTGTGCCGAAGCCAGACGGGAGCCATGGGTTTTGTAGGGACTATAGGCAAGTCAATGCTGTCACAAAGAACGATACCTACCCACTGCCACGGATCAAAGATTGCATTTACCAGTTTGGCCTCATGCAGCAGTAAGTATAATTTAATGAGAGGATTTTGGCAATTAGCTCTCCCTTGTAGCGAGGTAAATATCATGCTTTTGTAGTGCGCTATTAAGCCTTCAGCTGTGAGATGCCTTGCAGTTCGAATAACGCTCCAGCTACGTTCCGGCTATGTTCTGATGTGGTACCTGGAGACGTTGCCTACTTTGGGTGATATCCTTCTTATATCCTCATTTATAATCTTGCTGTTGCCAATCTGGTGGTGAATCTATTTATGTATTATGTACTATACTCCTTAAACTCTTTTCTAGGGGGGAGGTCTGACATACGGAGCCCCTGTATGTTAATTTAAGAGTTAGAATTAGAGTTCAAGGAGCCAAACTACCCAAGTGGTGAAGCAGACTAGCGAGCGAACGAGCGAGTGGGCAAACCATCTCGCCCCATACCAGCTCGCCCCATACCTCGATGACCGATGCTATGACGTATGATCGACGCCAGGAGCTGTGAGTGGACGACACACCTGTTATGTGATTCAAGGAGCTATGATTGGAGCGCGCACCATCACTCGCCTCCTGATTCGTTCCTACACCATCATTGTTTGGTATATAAGACCCGAGTTGTGGGCATTCAAATCAGTCTCATTTGGAGTTGGGGAAGGTGAATTTGCAGCTGGAGGAAGACGGGGTGAAGTATTATAATGGGATTGTGACTGTCAGTCAGATTATATAAATGTGTGTTAAGTGTGTTCGGTGTAAACACTTACGTTATGTTGGTTAGTGAGATATGTGATTGGGAATTAACGTGATGTGTTTAATGTGTGTAATGTGTTTAACTATTTAATTGGGAATTAACGTGAACACTACTATTATGTGTTTAACGATTTAATTGGGAATTAACGTGAACGCTACTATTATGTGTTTAACTATTTGATTGCGAATTAACGTTAACGCTACTATTTATGTACGTAACTATTTGATTGGGAATTAACGTTAACGCTATTATTATGTACTTAACTATTTTAGTTGACTAACTTGTGGACCTAAAGCAACTCTTTAAGTAATTGGGTTATGATGAAAGTAATACTATTGTTTTATATTAATACTTATGAGTTCTTTCATTTTCTTTGAATTAAGCTTACATTGCTTAATGGTGCTTAGTACGGTGATGCTATTGTCTCGTATTAGTAATATCGCCTTAGACTAACATGGCTGTGTTAATATTACTTCTAGTGATTTCCTAAGCTGAAGAAAATTCTTTTGCTTCAAAATATTATATTTTGCTTTTCATATTATTTGAGTGAGACCTGAATCGAATCTATGAAACGATCCTGTAACTTTATTTACTCCTAATCAAACCTCAATGTTACGTGGTTAAGAAATACATTTAACTAATTATTAAATATATATCTAACTTTTTATGTGACTTTGATATTACTCCTGATGATAATAATAATAGAATACTATTAACGTAAGACAAGAACCAAGAATAATTACATTTAATATAAATAAAAGGACATAGAAGAAAACTATCTATTCATTTCAAAAAGGGTAAGAGACAGAAATATTCTTACTTTAATATTTATCTTTCAAGACTTTTTATAAAATTAATAGTCCTTCTTTAGCTATAACTTATTCGGTTCATAACCATAGCCTACTAAGCTTCGGTTAAATAATAATTCTTTATAAATACTACATGACTTTAATTAGTTTCAGTATTTTTCATAAGTAAAGAGTATCAGTCAATAAAGGATACCAAGTCCTAAGATCCAAAAGGAAAGGAAGCAACAACAGGAAATTATTTTATTAGATTTTACTTTTGTTTTGCCTTCAGCTGACTGATACCTTAATATATATCTCTGTGCTATCTAGATTCATCAAGTTAACCACTTGAGGATCAAGATACGTAACATTGTATACATGGTGGTTGTATACATGGTGGTTGTGTACATGGTGGTTGTATACATGGTGGTTGTGTACATGGTGGTTGTATACAGGGTGGTTGTGTACCTGGTGGTTGTGTACCTGGTGGTTGTATACCTGGTGGTTGTGTACATGGTGGTTGTATACATGGTGGTTGTGTACATGGTAGTTGTATACATGGTGGTTGTGTACATGGTAGTTGTATACATGGTGGTTGTGGACTCTACCAGTGGGTTGTGTAGATGGTGGTTTTGTACATGGTGGTTGTGTACATGGTGATGGTGTACATGGTGGCTATACACCTTCATAGGTATGTTCGTAGTGGATGTATACATGGTGATGGTTTACATGGTGGCTATACACATTCATAGGTATGTTCGTAGTGGATGTATACATGGTGGTTGTATACATGGTGGATGTGCACATTGTGGTTCTGTAAATATTATTTGTGTGCATGGTAAATGTATAAATGGTGACTATACATGGTGACTATAGCATGGTGGTAGTGTACAAGGTAGGTCTGCACATGCTGGTTGTCTACACGGTGAAGGTGTACATGATGGCTGTGTACATGGTGGTTGTACACATAGTAGTTATGTACACGATGATAGAATACATAAGAGTTTTGCCGAAGTTGGAGGTGTTCATGAAAATTGTATACATGATGGTGGTGTGTACAGGTAAGTCACGCACACGAGACACATGCACGCACATGGAGACAGGTCAGGTGAGGAGAGGGCGTGTCTACCTACATAACACCCACACACACACACATGTACACATAGGAACACGTACAGAGGAACACATACCACGCACATTCATTAGTAATCAAACACGAAAAGTCCCACTCAGACACTCAAACATTCTTTCTCTCTCTAGCACACACACACACACACACACACACACACACACACACACACACACACACACACACACACACACACACACACACCAAATTCAAATACACAATGCTCTGGTCCAAAACTGTCTATCTATCTATCTATTGCCTGACGCCCTGATCCCCAAAGGGGTGGCCACGAACGAAACGCACCCCTGCACCTCTGTCCCCAGTCATTCGACGCCCCTCCTCCCAACCAGCACTGCCTTCATCAATATACTTCTTCAGTCCATCCTTCCACCTCTCTTTCGGTTTACATCTCCCTCTCTGTCCTTCCACCTCGCTCTCATACACCCTCTTTGTCATTCTCTCGCTTCTCATACATTCCATATGGCCGAACCAGCTCAAGGTGTTCCTTATCACACTTTGCAGCACATCTACCTCCACACCACACCGCCTTTTTACTTCCTCATTCGTCTGTCTATCCCTCCATGTAACTCTGCATGCACTTCTCAAGTAACTCATTTCCACCCCTCTCACTCTTGGTCTGAGAGTCTCCACCAACGTCCATGCTTCGCTTCCGTAAATCAGTGTCGGGATTACCACACTGTCATGCAAGGACTTCTTCACTTCCATACTGACCACCCTATTTCTTGTTACTGCTTTCAGCATTCCTACAACCCTCTTATCCTGTTGCACCCTCTCCCGCACTTCTTCATCCATAGTCCAATCTTTACTCAACACACTGCCCAGATACTTAAATGAGCTGACAATCTCCATAGCCTGATCGTTCAACTTCACCTCACACTCTGTGGTTTCACCCCTTTCGAAGACCATAACTTTGCTCTTCCCCGCATTTTACCTTCAGATTCCATTTTTCGCACACTGTTCCAAACATATTTACCAGACCCTGCAATTCCCATTCGTTATCGCTCATCAGAACTGTATCATCAGCAAACAGCACTACAGGTACCTTCCACTCATTTCCCTTCCCTATCCCTATCAGCAATACACCAACATCCACTGCTCCTCCTTGTATTTATTTCATGACTCCATCCATATATACAGTAAACGACCACGGAGACATCACACACCCCTGTTTCAACCCAACATTCAGATCAAAGAACTCGCTCTGCTCGTTCTCCACACATACTGCCGCCTTTACACCCTCATACATGCTCTTCACTGCTTTCAGCAACTTGCCATCTACTCTGTATATTCTAAGTACTTTCCACATACCTTCTCTATCCACTCAGTCATAGGCCTTCTCCAAGTCCATAAAGGCAACATACACCTTTGGTTGCTTCTCCAGATATTTCTCCACAACACATTTCAAGGTAAAACTCTGATCTACACATCCTCTTCCCTTCCTAAAACCTCCCTGCTCGTCCCCTATCCATTTCTCCGTTCTCACTCTCACTCTCTCAATCACTACCCTAGTGTACACCTTCCCTATTACGCTTAGAAGACATATTCCTCGGTGGCTACCACACATTCCTCTTTCCCCTTTACCCTTATATAGGGAGACTATTATGCCTGTCTTCCAGTCATCAGATGCACTCCCCTTCTCCCATGCTAGTTTGCACATTTTCCATACCCATTCGATCACTATCTCACCACAATACCTCAGCATTTCCCCACACACTCCATCTATTCCTGGTGCTTTCCCCAACTTCACTCTTATCATGGCTTCACACACTTCTGACCTCTTGATCCCCACCTCCTCCTCCCCTACTTCTCTTCTTCTCCCTCCCAATCACGAAAACCTTGACAAATATATGATTCACATATTGAGAATTATCTTGCCTACACTGTATACATAAAGCTACTATTTTTTAACTATACTATGTTTCATTTCATCTGATGGTAAATTGAATATCTAAGCAACTGATTTATCGATACTTAATGGAAACAATAATAAACCATGTCTCTGGCTCATATTAAGACCAAGTTTATATAACTAGCACCATATTTCACTATAAAATCTTAAAAGATAACTGAGAAATCTCGATGGGAACTTTGCAATTTACCGCCAGTTGAAAAGAAACAGGGATTATGTGTTACTAATTGTAGCAAAAAAATTAACTAAAGTAAGATAATCCAAACTAAAGAAAAATTGTTTCCTTTTCAAAAGTTGTGATTATATAAGTGCACTTTCGAAATGATGACTTTTTGAACAGGGCACCATCAGGAAATAATTATTTACAAAAAATAGTAATAAATATAATAATGTTACAAAACCTCAAAAGAATGATTGCATAAGTGAGTATTCAAAACTATGCAGATACCAAACTCAGGAATTGTTCACTCATAATGGATATATTAAAACCCTTAATAATTGTTAGAGTTTATACACAAACACTGACGGCCCCTATATAGAGGACATTCAGAGATATCCTAAACCAAACTGGAGAATTCCCCCTCCTCCTTCATATAACATATTTGTTATAATACAACTACTGTTTATAAGCCATTGTATAATCATATCAAATATATGCCCTTTCGATATTCGCTACACATCACCAAGAAGGCATAGATAAAAAAAAATCGATGATATACAACACCAAAGATGAGAATCCGCTTCCCTCTCATACTCATTTGGTCATACAATGAGTGCAGTAAAAGATATACAACCCATATATACTGTATACATAGGTATAGTGAACACATCGAACCCTTGTAACAGAACAAAAAAAAACAATGTACCAGAGCCACACTTTACCACGCCAACAATATGGAATATATTAAAGGGGGTCACCGGCTATTTTTTGTTTGTATCTTTCTCTCCTTTTCTCTCTTTCCTTGGCCTATATCCATTCGGCCCAATTCAGCCAACTGTTTTAAGACTTTTATCCCCATCCAAGTGTCGATTTCTTCCTGGCGAGCGATAGCGAGCCAGCATTGTATGGAAAAATCCGGAGACACTATCGAAAAATGTACAAATTTAGATTGCTGTCAAAGCAAAAATATATATATGCTGGCTCGCTACCGCTCGTCAGGAAAATATTGACACCTGGATGGGGGTAAACGTCTTAATACAGTCGGCTGCATGGGGCCGAATGGATGCAAGCCAAAGAGACAGGGAGAGAAAGATAAAAAAAAAACGAGGTGGGCTCCTTAATGAAGATTCAAAGATACGATCACTCTTTATAATATGATGTGTTATTACTCAAGACGATTATCAAAGTTTTGCCAACCACATGCAGTCATTTGAAAATATAAATATATATAAACCACAACAATATATTGCAAATATCTATCCCTGATCCAAAATATATTTCAACGCAAACATTACATATATAAATGAATATGCAAAGATAAAGCCAATCCAATATTTAGTGCACGAAGGAAAAACGCTTATATGAGAGAGTAAGTTCACAATATACCACCATTCCCTTGCGTACACCAGCACGTTCGCATAATAAGAAACTTCAGAGCTTATCCACACAAAGCCTGGTAATTCCTCCTCCCTTCCCCACACATATGTACAGTCGGATGCCATAGTCTCTGGCCCTCTCATAAATATTCGTGGACCCCCTATATTTGTCTTTATGCAATTATAACTATCTGTATGAATTTTTAGATATAACTTGCTTTTCAATTAATAGTATAAATAATTTTGTAGTTGATGTATATAAAAAATATATTCATAAATTGGTTTCCAGAGATATACTTCCATAATTACAAATAGGTGAAGTCCACGAATATTCATGAGTGGGCTAGAGACTATGGTATCCGAGTGTACAATAATAATACACAAACACACCAGGAGAGACTCTGTACCAAGTCTAATATGCAGAACACACCAGGAGAGACTCTGTACCAAGTCTAATATGCAGAACACACCAGGAGAGACTCTGTACCAAGTCTAATATGCAGAACACACCAGGAGAGACTCTGTACCAAGTCTAATATGCAGAACACACCAGGAGAGACTCTGTACCAAGTCTAATATGCAGAACACACCAGGAGAGACTCTGTACCAAGTCTAATATGCAGAACACACCAGGAGAGACTCTGTACCAAGTCTAATATGCAGAACACGCCATTGAACTTATATGTAAAGGTACAAATAACACCACAAACCCCTTTTATAATGAAACCAAAAACAACAGAAAACTTAAGGGGGATCACCTGTTTTTTTTTTTCTCTCCTTTTCTCTCTTGCTCTGGCTTGTATCCATTCGGCCCCATTCAGTCAACTAGTTTAAGACGTTTATCCCCATCCAGGTGCTGATTTCTTCCTGGCGAGCGATAGCGAGCCAGCATTGTTTGGAGAAATTGACCTGGCTTCGCCGGAGAAATGTTTCTATCGAAAAATGTACAAATTTAGCTTGCTGTCAAAACAAAAATATATATATGCTGGCTCGCTACCGCTCGCCACGAAAATATTGACACCTGGATGCGGGTAAACGGCTTAAATCAGTAGGCTGAATTGGGCCGCATGGATATAAGCCAAAGAGAGAGGGAGAGAAAGAGAAAAAAAGCGAGGTGGGCTCGCTTAAGAATCCCCTTCCCCCCTCAAACATAAATATGTCTGGTGATGTTATGCAAGGAGTCAGACGGAGCTTCGGACCATTAGTATTATTGTCCACAACTTTAAACGAGAGAGAGAGAGAGAGAGAGAGAGAGAGAGAGATAGAGAGAGAGAGAGAGAGAGAGAGAGAGAGAGAGAGAGAGAGAGAGAGAGAGAGAGAGAGAGAGAGAGAGAGAGAGAGAGAGAGAGGGGAGAGAGATAGTGTTCCAGCCCATTTATATTATTGTCGACAACTTTATATGGGGCCCTTGGGATTTTTTTTTTTTTCTGGCGTTTTTTTGGATGACGTTCGAGGTGGTTTGTCCCTCTACAACCCGCCCTTATAAGAATACATAGAATTTCATAGACGTTGGTGTGTGTGTGTGTGTGTGTGTGTGTGTGCGTGCGTTAGTGGTATACATGTGTGGGAGGGCTGTTCGATGCATGTTTTCATGCGTCTTAGTATATGTGTGTTTATTACGTGCTTTCCTGGCCCAGAATGTTGTGTATACTACTACTACTAGTACTACTACTACTACTACTACTACTAATAATAATAATAATAATAATGATAAACAATATACAATATAACATTCAAGTGTTGAGGACTCAAATCCCTAGAGCGATTATAAAACACTTTTCTAATTTCGTTACCCACATGTAATAACGTTAAGCGTCCCTGCCCTGCGCTACCTTTGAAATATTCGTTTTTACCTTTTAGACTGTGGTTTTCGCTGTATATATCGATAACTTTCGATGCTTAATATATCCGTAATTTTATATATATATATATATATATATATATATATATATATATATATATATAAATATATATATATATATGGATAGATATATAGATATATATATATATATATATATATATATATATATATATATATAAAAGTGTGTCTGTCTGTGAGTGTGTGTGTGTGGATTTATATATATATATATAGTTTTATGTCATTATCTATGTACAATGTATGGGTATGCCTGAAATAGATATGCCTGAAATATAGGTAGGTAGATATGTCCGCTTATGTCGATTGGTAAGCCTGTTAGTCAGTAGTTATGTCTGTTTTGCTTAAATGTACAGTTATATATTATAATAATGTGGTAACGCGTACAAGTAGGTACGGAAATGGAAGTCCTTTCCCAGATTCATTATCTGAATGCAATTCCATAAGCAATGAACAGTAGTAAAACGTTTCTTTAAGGTGCATTGCTGAGCTCCCATCTTAATTACAAAGCTATTACAGTAAGCGATATAAGATACTGTAAGCGAAAGAGGAAGGAGGAAAATATGCCATTTATGAGACACAGTAGTGTCATATAATTATATTAAAGATTAAGATATCAGTTGACAAAGGTTGAAATTAAAGTTTCAGCCACCTACAGTATGCAATGTTAAGGGCGGTCACCTGCTTTTTGTTATTTCTGTCCTTTTCTCTCTTTATCTGGTTTGTATCCATTCGGCCCCATTCAGTCAACTATTTGAAGACGTTTATCCCCATCTAGGTGTCGATTTTTTCCTGGCGAGCGATAGCGAGCCATCATTATATGAAGAAATCCAGCTTCGCCGGAGAAATTTTTCTATCGAAAAATTTACATATTTAGCCTCCTATCAAACAAAAATAAAAAAATATGCTGGCTCGCTAACGCTCACCAGTAAAAAATTGACACCTGGATGGGGATAAACGTCTTAAAACAGTAGGCTGAATGGGGTCTAATGGATACAAGCCAGAGAGAGATAGAACAGGACAGAAAAAAGCATGTCATCCCCCTTAAAGAATATGTTTCACTGCACTAGTTGCACTGTATATTTCGTACATTCAATTTAATTAATGCAAATGTGTTGTACATTTACTTTCACTTATCATTACCTATCACTACTTACTTATGTACTGAACATAATTACTATTTCTCCATATTCATCAGTTAGTATGTGAGATGTACAGTATATTTTCAGCCTCATACGGCTACCAATTAATCAATAAACCATTAATTATTATTATTATTATTATTATTATTATTAGTAGTAGTAGTAGTAGTAATAGTAGTAGTAGTAGGAATAGTGGTAGTAGTAGTAGTAGTAGTAGGAGTAGTAGTAGTAGTAGTAGTAGTATTTATCGCATTCCTATTAATCCAGTTAGTAAGGAAAGTGAAGTTCTTTCGTTTGCCTGTGTCAATATAAGCTACATAAATCCCGTGTTAGTGTTAAACTGTTAAGCAGCAGGTGTGACACTCAATGTTTGGAGAGTGCCTTGATTAACGTCTTCAAGATCACGACGCATTTAATTTATATTTCTTTGTCTGTTACCAGACGAATATTTTCAGAATGGGAGAGGGATAAGCAAGTCAGAGTGTTGATAGACTCTGTCTTCGCTCTTTTATCTCTCATAGATCCTTTTTAAACTGTATACAGTCTCGTCTATTAACAGGCACAAAACATCAAAACGCTCCATGAACATGCCATACAATATCTGGTCAACGAGGTTATTTAAGGCTTTATTTTATTCGTCACAATTATACAAGATCAACAGGTACAAAATATTGGCATTGATTACTATTGACTTAAAATTAATTCATTCATTTAATCACATGCATCGGACAAATTATTTTGGATTACGAATCTAAAGTTAATATCCCTATTGCAGTAACACGTTTAAAAAGGCTTTCAGTAAATTAAATTATGATTATGTTGCTCTATGACCTTCGGGAGGAGTCATCATAATTTGTTTTGAAACACAATTTAATATAGGCTACTACAACAACAACAACAACAATAACAACCACAACCACTACTACTACTACTACTACTACTACTACTACTGCTGCTACTGCTACAACTACTACTACAACTATTATTAGCACTAGACAAACTAGTAATAATTATAATAATAATAATTATATAATGTATAATGCACAATGCATTCAAGGTTCGAATACTCAAATCCCTAGAGTGATTCCGAAACACTTTTCGAACCTCGTTACCCACGTGTAAGTTAAGCGTCTCTGCCCTGCACTAGCTTTGAAATATTAATGTTTACCTCTCAGACTGCGGTCTTCAGTGTATCTATCGATAACTTTCGATGTATATTATCTCTGTCATTATAAATACTCAACCGGATCCTCATAGAATATATTAGTCTTACTATTGCCTGACGAATACCCGCAGGCTGCGGGTCTGGGGGTCTCTGTTGTTAGTAGATTTATGTGTCGTCGATGATTAAGCAATTTTGTTGCAAAATGCTTCAGTGTGTCGTGATTTGAGAGTGCAGGCAGGCTAACTGTGGCAAGAGCTTCCTCATAACCCGATTATTTGGCACCAAGGATGATCCTGCAAGCCTGTCTTTGCACACTATCCAATCATCGTAAGGGTTAGAGAGGAGTACCAGGCGGGTGAGGCGTAGGTGAGCTTAGGGAATATGAAGATGGCATAGATATTCCTTAGATCATTATCCGGCGCTACCAAGGATCTCAATATCCTCAACATATACACCTTTTAAGTTGCAGTCCTGATTGTTGGTGACATGCATTTGTCCAACTTAGCTTGTTGTCCACGGCTATCACAAGATGTTTAGTGGGCTGAACAAGCTTTAGGGGATGCGCAGTTGTAACAGCAGGTTGTGTTACTTTGATCGCTGTCGTGTGTTTATGGCTGACAATTATTTGATTGATTATCACAGGGTTGCTGAGGGTCCAGGCTTGAGGTCGGTCGAGGGTGACTTGAAGGGGTTCGTTGCCAAGGGAGGTGTTGTCGACACTCGTCCACATATATCCAGTGGAATGAAGTGTGTAATAGGACATCATTAAGAAGGATGAGGATAAATAGAGCTCCGTCTTTTCACCTTGTGGAACGTCACATGAAAGATCGTGGAACGTGGAGGTACATCCCTGGTATAACGCCCAGCTTGCCGCCTATCGCTAAGTCAGTCAGCCATGCCAGCAAGTTGGGATGGAACCCCATCTGTATGGCCTTGTTGATAATGATGCTGTAGTCAACAAACTGTGTATGTGTCCTCGGGCGAGTTAGTGTATGTATATTTGGGAATGTGTCTTTCTCTCTTGCTTGTCAGCTCATAAATTGTTTACCTATGTAAATTTGTGTTGCATTATATATTTCAGTGAACATTAATACTTGTATGTATGTCTGTCCTCTTATTATCTGTTTTATATTCGTATTTCCTATATATTATTTATACCTGCCTTGTCATTGTGTGTGTTTACCTGTTTCTCTGCGCCTATGTCTTTTTACGTGTTATTGGCTGTATCAATCTTTCTGTCTGTGTAATTTGTTCTCTGCGTAGCTCTGCCTTTGCCTACTGTTGGCCTTTTGCTGATTGTCTGTTGATTTGTCTTGGTGGCTTTGGCTATTACTTCATATATATATATATATATATATATATATTTTCTTTCAAGCAGGTGAGATTAAAATAATAGGCACAGTTTGCATTATTGAGTTTTTTATTGATACTCTCAATTTTTCGTACAGTTTTTCTGGTATTTTCAGGAAGTTGGTAAAGGAGGTTTGCAAAGGGTTCCGACGTTTCAATGGGTGCAGCCATCATTATCAAGGAGAAGTTAAGTTAGAAGGTGATAAGTCGAGTTTATATAGGCGATACAAGATCAAGAGAGGGTTTATTGTGCGCTAGCTGCACGCTGGTTGGCTAACCTAAGACTAGCTCTGGTAGGCTGGCCGGACGCAGGAGTGGGCGGGGCCTCTGCGTCGTTCGTCTGCGTGTGTGGAGGGGGCATTCCATGGGGCATCATGGGGGACCTCGCTGTGGAAGGGCGTGCCGAGGGTAGGATCTGGCTGTATTCCGCTTGTGTGTTTAAAGTAGGTTGGTGTGTTTGTATATATATAGCATCAAGAATGAATAGGCGGCGTGAGTCTATTACTTTATCAAGAATAGAGGTGTGTTTATCTAAGTCGGGTCTGGTGAGTTCCTGATGGTGTGAGGATGTGTGGTAGTGGTCCTTGATAGCTCCGGCTTGAAGGTGGAAGGTGAGGCGACGTGACAGACGAGTCCTTGTCAAACCGACATAAGTGTGAGGTCCACAGTCCTCACTGTTACAGGTGTGTCGGTATATGACATGGTCCTCTTGTGACGGTTTCTTAGCTGTAGCCGGGCTGTTGCGAATGACTAGTTGTGATGTTTTCCTCGATTTGTAGTATATGGTGAGTTTAAGGTGTTGGTCAGGGTTCGTAGTTTTAACGTTGTTGCTTATAATGTCTCTCATTATGTTTTCGTCTGTCTTGTGATCTGAGGACATGTGGTTTTTATAGTAAATGTTTATGTATTCAGTGTTTGTATTAGTAGGTATGTCGTTTTTGTACCATGTTTCAAGGTGTTTGTTGATGGTGTGGGCGATGTCCGAGTTACTGTACCCATTGTTTACAAGCACTTGGGTGAGCCTCTCGAGTTCCTTGTGTGTGTCTCGCCAGGAGGTGCAGTGTGATAAGGCTCTCCTGACGTAGGCGGCGATGGTGGACCGTAAATATCGCTGGGGGCATTCACTTTCGCCGTTGAGACATAATCCGTTGTTGGTGGGTTTGGTGTAGACAGTGGTGGTAAAGCCTGAGACCACTGCCTGCCTGCCTGCCTGCAACACCGCTCTCTCTTCACCTCCACCTCCTGGTCAATTCGCCGCTGGCCTGTTCACTTCAGCGACTCTGAAACTTTTACTCCTGTCGATTTTTCGACCTTTTAACGGAGTTTTGGCCATTTCTGGACCCTGTTTTTTTTACTCTTGACGATTTTTCTTCATTTTAGTACTTTTTAGTTGGACTCAGGAAATTTTACTCTTGAGTCTGCTTTTTGGTCTCTGCCGTTTTTTACCTGGACTGGTTTCAGCACCCTTTCTTTTTTTTTATTACTTGCCCGTCCCACCCAGTAGACGCTGCCTTCTTTAGTACCGAATCGAACCCTGAAGGGTGGTTCTATGAGGGGGGTTCATTAGGAGCTGAGGGAGGAAAAGTTGGCAGCAGAGTATTGTTAGGGGTTAGACGCTCCAGTGGCACTGGTACCCAAACACCATTCGACGGCCTCTAGAGGCTGGTGGTTAAGGGGTGCTGGCAGCCCAAGGCGCTAGGCAGGTTTAGCTAACAGGTGTCATCCGTAGGGTGACACTAAGGGAACTTAGGATTAGGTTTTATCTTTGCTATAATCAGTGCAGGGATTAGGCGGTGGGTGGCCTGAGTGCTTTTAACTTTTAACTTTGCAGCAGGGTTTGGAGCTTTTTTAATTCCATGGTTCTTGCATTGCAATAGCTTGCCCGTGTTCCCAGGATCACGAAGAGTACTCTGGCAGGCCAGCACACTCCTGATTGGCTGGAACGTTTTTTACTTGATCTGGCAGGAACTTTTCTTGCACTCCTTTTAACTTCATTGTCTCTTTTATTACTATTTTTTTTAGTCTCTTTTCATAGTTCAACCTCAGTGGTTTTTTTTAATTTTAATTCAATTTTGTAATTAACTTTAACGTAAATCTCCTTTGTTTTCCTATCCCCAGTTTCCTTGTCTTGCATTTTGGCAATTTGACTTACA
Organism: Paralithodes platypus; assembly: GCA_032716605.1. Classification (NCBI taxonomy): domain Eukaryota; kingdom Metazoa; phylum Arthropoda; class Malacostraca; order Decapoda; family Lithodidae; genus Paralithodes; species Paralithodes platypus. Next base: position 23,831,055 of record CM064496.1, on the reverse strand, counting down.
TTAACGTAAAATTCTTATTCCCTTATCCTTGCCTTAAGGCTTCTTATTTGTTAAGAAGTTTTAACTCATGCGATATTGTGTTCTTTTTCAATAATTCATACCTTTTAATGAATTACCATTCTGCTTATTTATTTTCTGTGCCAACCTTTTAACTTACTGTCTGCTTTAACACCTTACGAGGCGGTATATAATATGTAGCCACCAGCGGGGTGTTTTTAGCCAAAATAGGGCTGTTTACGTGATCATTTTCATGCCTAAATAAGACCCAGAGCGTAAAACAAGTATCTATCCCTGAAAGGGCATAAACAGAGCTTTCCAATGACACCATAACGATCCTTTTATGATGGCTAGTTTTCTTGCAACAACCGCGCAACGCGAGTGCAAAAAGCATGTAATTCGGCACTTTCCCCATACAATTCCGTATATAGCGAGTGAGAGAGGGAGGGAGGAGGTGGGATTCGTGTCAGTAGGTTCGCCGCGGTGGTCTGGAGCAGTGATACGCTCGCTACTCTCCTGCCACCACTTGTCTCTCTCTTTCAGCAACATTACGTGCTGAAATTGCCACACGACCTATGTCGAGCGCCGCCAGATAGTCCAGATTTATTATACTCGACTTATGTTGCGCCCCGACAGTTATGGGTTAATTATAGTCTCTAAATCATAGCCCCAGAACAACACTTCCCTGTGTCAACTCCATCATAACTGTATTGGCATGATTAATCATGGCCAGAGATAAAATAAAACACCCTCGACCCAAGCTGAGGGGTAGTAAGAATGACCTTCTAAAAACTCTGGGGAAACATGGCATTTATGTGACCCGAGTAATCGAACTTCTGGATGGCTTTGTGGTCCTCACAAAAGACGACCATGATGCAGACGATGCAGACCACCTTTTCCAACATCAGACTCAATCTGATCTAACTGAGCTGGAGTTCAACACGCTAATGCCTCCAGAAATCAAAGCCAAGAAGACGGTCCTGCTCTTCAAGGTCGATGACTACATATTTGGCAACAATGAGCAAACCATAATCGAAGAGATACAGGATAAGAATGTATGGGCTAAGGATCAAATTGAAGACGTCTACAAGTTTTCCAACAGTAACACACTAAAGGTAACATTTAAAAAAACCCAAACAGCAAACAAAGCCATGGATACTGGAATGGTACTTTTCAACGTCAGCATCCCTACAACTCAGATGAAACAAGAGACATTCACACCCATAATAACCTGCACTCGATGTTACAAAATCGAAAATCACACAACAAGCAACTGCCCAAAAAGCAGAGACTTTAAGATTTGCTCAGAGTGTAGTAGAGAAGGTCACACATGGAAAGATTGCACAAGTGAAGTTAAGAAATGCATTAACTGTGGTGGAGACCATCGTACGATGACCATGAGGTGCAAGCTGAGAACGGATGTGGTTCAGAATAAAAGGAAGGAGACAGAACAAAAGAAACAAGAAAGGAATAATACAACCTACAGTGACAAAGCTAAAGCAACCAATGCCTCTAACATAAATCTTGGCGCCTAACGCGGACTGATTGCCTGCACGATGAATTGCATTTTGAACGCTCACTTGTTTAACTTGGCTGATCCTGGAACATACAATAATGCCCTGAACAACTTATTAAAGGAGAATAGCCTGCCTAGCATCGTGGTACCTAACGACCCACCCTCAGAAAGAATTCTGAAAACTCTAACTGATGTTTTTGAGCCACACCTTACAAACCTGATAACAAAAGGGACTGTGACTGATGACGTCACAGAAGCTGCTGCCATAGCTACAGCATCCAACCCACCGAAGAAGAGACGGAGATCAAAGTCTAGGAGTAGAAGTGTCAGGAGCACCAGCGACAATGAGGAACCAATGGACGCAACCCAAGAACAGCTGACCAAAGTCAAAAAAACAAAAGGCACAGAACTTGGACTACAAATATTTACCATGTCATCAATAGGATACCCGAGGGGAGGTGTCAGCAGAGATGTGCTGAGGGATGGGATAGAGAGGAACAAATATAAGTGGACATACACCAACCCTAATTTTGAAATACAAGAAGTCTGCAACAAAATTTGTAATGGTGAAATAGATGTACATAATTGCTATAAGAAGGTGTCAGATGAGGAGTTCAGGGATATCGTGTCAGGGTTCGTGACCAAGTCCAGGACGCCACAGTCAACTAGTAGGGACCCTCGTGTTAATAGAACCCTTGAATAAATATGGAGAATATCACTATAATACAGCACAATGTTCTACACTGGGAAACCCGGAAAGTGGAATTAACTAACATATACAGATCCATGAACCCCGATATATTAATTTTGAACAGCCACGGTATTAGTGAGAACTTGAGCATATCAATTACAGGATATACAACTTATTATATTAACTCAAACAATGAAATACACGATGGCTCGGCAATTCTGGTAAGAAAATCTATTAAACATATATTAGACGACGACTTCTTATCAGATATCATCAGCATCAAGGTCCAAACCAACCTGGGACCTATAAATGTTGCAACAACTTACTTACCACCACGAAGACCATGCTTACCATTCCCAGATTTCCACAAATTATTATACAATCATGAACCCATGTACATTTTAGGCGACCTGAATGCTAAACATAGATTCCTGGGCCATGGGAGAAATAATGAAGTCGGAAAGGGACTGGCTCGTTTCCATTATAATAACAAACTTACTCATATTGGACCAAATTTCCCAACTTATCTTTCCCGAAATGCAAACACATCCCCAGATATTATTATTAGCAATAACAGAACATATCACAATATAAAAATAGAGCCTGGCCCCTTAACATCTTCTGACCACCTACCAATTGTAATGACTATCACAGGCTCAGCTATTACAGAACCCACTTCTAGCCAACTTATATATAGCAGGTCAGACTGGGAAAAATTCAGTGAGGTAGTGGAGAACAATATCCCAGGGGAAGAGAACTGGGATAACTATGAAGGCATGGAGATAGTTGACAGAAAACTGGAAAGTTGGTACAGTGCGGTATCTAAGGGTATGAAGGAGGCAATCCCCACAAAGAACACAAGAACTTTAAGCAAAACTCTGATAACAGACAAAATAAAAGAAATCCAGCGAGCATTTGGTATACTTTTTGATAACAGTCAGAGACATGGTTGGAATATACAGAGCTACCATGCATACCAGAGACTGAGGCAGCAACTAGTGGAGGAGAGCAGAGCAAGCCAAGTGGAAAATTGGGAAAACAAAATAACGTTTCTTGTAAACAATCACAAGAATCCCAAAACGTTCTGGAATGAGATCAAGAAACTTAAGGGAACAGCCAATTCACCTTTACCATATATCTTGGATGAAAACAATCACAAAATATATGAGAATGGGAGAAAGGAGGAAGTATTTAGAAGGATATGGGAGGAAACATTCAGAATATCCGACGAAGAGAATGCTGATTTTGACGATACAAATGAAGAGAGAGTCCACACGTTTCTCAGACGGAACTTGCCCAGGACAACTCCGTATATGGATATTGATCCCAACAGATTTGATGAGAATGATGTGGTGAGAAGGAAAGTATCAATGGTCGAACTGAAGTGGATGATAAAAGTAACAACAAATAATGCACCAGGCCCAGTGGAATAAATAAAGAAATGCTGACTAAACTTCCTGAAAATGCACTAATATACCTTCTTGAGATTTTTAATGACACTCTGTCTCTCGGGTATTTCCCCGATCGATTTAAATCTGGGATTCTGCATCTGATTCCCAAGGGGAATAAATCACCACTATATCCAGGGATTTACAGACCAATAACACTCCTAGAAGTACCTGGCAAATTGTTAGAAAGAGTCATAAACAGGAGAATTAAATTTCATCTTAATCAACATAACCTATTGCCACCATCACAACATGGCTTCAGAGACGGCAGATACTGCACCTAGGACTACCACAAAACATCGAAAAAATCTTGTGTGACTATCTTGTAGACAGATCAGTAAAAATCCGCATAAATGGTATACTTGGACAGGCAATAAACATAGAAAGCGGCATGCCGCAGGGTAGAATTCTCTCTCCAATTCTATATACAATCTACAATATGGACTTACCTCAACCAGCTATTGATTGCCACCACATAGCATACGCGGACGACATAACGCAAATAGTCACATACAGGGGTAGATCGAGATTTATGATGGCTAACTTGGTTGGTAACGAAATAGAAAAAGTAAATAAATTTGAAAGACAGTGGAAAATAAGAACAAATCAGACAAAGTTCACTCTTATCCCCTTAGCAAGTAGGAGACACGAGGATGTCATAGTAGACGGCGATCTAATTGACTTCAACACCAGAGGTAGAATGTTGGGTCTAAAAATCACCAACACAGGATAGTGTAGTCATGTAACTGAGACCATATCAAAGGGCAAAAGGGAACTGAATGAACTACATAGATTTAGTCCACTACCGGAAAAAATTAAGATCCACTTAATAAAAGCCTACATAATTCCAATTCTGGAATATCCAATAATTCCTCTCGTCACGCTAAGCAAGACCCAAACTTTAAAACTCCAAAGAATACAAAACAGAGCCCTGAGATGGGCATTTAATGAAACATATCCATACTCCAGAAACACAGAGCAGCTTCATCAGGAGGCTAACATGACAGCAATGAACGTGAAACTCCATCAACGAGCAAAGAAATTATGGAATAAAATTGACTCCATTCGGGATTTGGACATGGCGGAGTTGCAGGAGCCAAGAGAAAGAACACACAAATGGTTCCCTACCTCCAGATATGTCCTCGAGGTAGATACACCAGAACCCTTATACACCTGAAGAATTTATATCTGATCGGGGGAATGTAATTGTTCTTTTATAACTATTTTATGTACTACTTTGTTTAACCCAAATTAGCTTAATGCTATACCTAATCATTATGAGGACACTTGCACTCACCTTTTATTTATCTTAACAATGTTACACTATTTTAATCATACCTTACGATTTTAACGACACTTGCACTCAGATTTTATTTTTTAAGACAATTTTACAAACCTTTGTCAACTTATACACTCTTGACAAGCTCTTGCATATAGTCGGGGTGGTGCAGACTGCGGGCCTGGGGCTCGCCCCGGCGAGCCCCAGGTCCGCGGCCCAATATTTCCCTCAGGTCCATTCAAGATTTTAGGATTACTCTAAACTTATATACATTGGCCGCAGGCTCTGTGGACCTCGGACCTGGGGCTCACTGGGTGGGCCCCAGGTCCGTGGCCCACATGGGCCTGCGAGCATTTGAACACAAACTCCTTGTAAAAGATGAAACAGACAAAAAAAGAAAAACAATAAATAAATAAAGAAAAGGAAGAGGGGGAGAAAGGAAAAGAAAAGAAAGAAGTTTTGATAATAATGATGAATGAATGAGTATGATCTGGTCCCAATGAAACCTGTCTTTTTATATGCATTGTCTTATGTCATGGAATATATGGACTTGGTACCTAACAGCAGACGGTGGTCCTGAAGTCCTGGCCCATAATGAATCAACAAGTAACACACAAATATATGCTGCCAACAGGGAGATATGAACACAATATCTTAAACAAACCCAATAGATAATAGCAATGTGGTTCAGCCCACGACCTTTCACCTCTCATTCTCTTCATCTTTCCAAACTTTCTCTTGTACTAATAACCTTCCTTCTGAACTTGAAGCCCCCTTGCTTAACCGTAATCCGTAATCCTAACTTCACTTCTCCTTGATAATGATGGCTGCGCCCATTGAAACGTCGGAACCCTTTGCAAACCTCCTTTACCAACTTCTTGAAAATACCAGAAAAACTGTACGAAAAATTGAGAGTATCAATAAAAAACTCAATAATGCAAACTGTGCCTATTATTTTAATCTCACCTGCCTGAAAGAAAATATCCTCCCTGGCTACACTAATATCAAACTATTTAATGAGAATGCCAGAAACCGAGACTGCACACTCCAATTCCGGAGAGAATTGGTCCAGCAAGAAGCTTTGGAAAAACGAGAGACGGCACTTTACCTCCAACAAGAGCGAGACGCCCTTGTACAACAATGGAATGAAGAAGCCGCCCACGCACCAGTTAAACAACGTATCAACACCAAACTCGAACAACTGAATACACAGCACCTACGCAAAGTGGAGAGCACGGCCATCAAGAAATTGTCCAAACTATATGGCGGCAACATCAAACTCCCCAGACCCCTCAAAGGGTACATCAACCTCACCAATACGGACCTGACCCCCGACCAAGAAGATCTCCTCAACAAAGGACTCAATTGCCACTACACCTCTAAACCCCGACCACACCGAAAACGACTAGAGATTGAGATTCTCCTGGACGACATCCAAAAACTGGAGAAGGATGGGAAACTCACAACCTCACCCAACCTACAACCGACCTTACTAGCCGAAGCCGCTAAAACACCTGGTTCCCACAACAGCGGATTAATCAACAAAAACCACATCCTAGCGGCTAAACAATTTCGTGAATTAATAATATCATAATCAGACGAGCCGATAAAGCTGCCAGCCTGGTCATCCACGACAAAGATGAATACCTGCAGAAGATGGACCACATCCTAAGCGACTCTACAAAATTCCGGAAAATCACCCGTAACCCCACCGAGGAAATAAAGCGGAAAACCAACACCACCATCACCGCCATTAACGCAAAGACAGGAGGGATCCACCTTAAAAAACTCATCGGTGACTTCTCCCCTGGGTACGCTTACGCAACAGTCAAAACCCACAAACCAGGTAACCCCCTTCGCCCCATCATCTCCCAGATCCCTACCGCCATCTACCAAATTGCCAAGACTTTGAACAAACTTCTGACCCCCTACACCCCCAGCCAGTACAGTCTTTCCTCGTCAGCTGACTTCCTGGAAATTTTAAGAGATGCCCCCTCTACTGACGACCATATCATCGCCTCCCTAGATGTAGAGAGTCTCTTTACCAACGTGCCTGTGGACCGTACCATTGAGCTCATCCTACATCGAGTCTACCACTGCCCAGACAACACGCCCTTAGACCTCCCAGAAACAGCCCTGAAGACGTTGCTGGAAATATGCACCAAAGAGGCGCCCTTCACCTGCCCGCGAGGTGACATGTATCAGCAGATTGATGGTGTGGCAATGGGCAGTCCCCTAGGAGTCCTCTTTGTCAATTTTTACATGGGCACCATCGAAGAAGAGCTCCTGACTACCAACTGCCCCTCCGTCTACTGCAGATATGTGGACGACATCTTCGTGCGTGTGAAGGACCCACAGGAACTATGTGACCTTCACCAACGATTCATCGCCTCTTCCAGTCTAAACTTCACCTTCGAGGAGTCCTCTAACGGTCATCTCCCCTTCCTTGATGTCCTCGTAAACAACAACAACACCTCAGGCTTTACCACCACTGTCTACACCAAACCCACCAACAACGGATTATGTCTCAACGGCGAAAGTGAATGCCCCCAGCGATATTTACGGTCCACCATTGCCGCCTACGTCAGGAGAGCATTATCACACTGCACCTCCTGGCGAGACACACACAAGGAACTCGAGAGGCTCACCCAGGTGCTTGTAAACAATGGGTACAGTAACTCGGACATCGCCCACACCATCAACAAACACCTTGAAACGTGATACAAAAACGACATACCTACTAATACAAACACTGAATACATACAAATTTACTATAAAAACCACATGTCCTCAGATCACAAGACAGACGAAAACATAATGAGAGACATTATCAGCAACAACGTTAAAACTACGAACCCTGACCAACACCTTAAACTCACCATATACTATAAATCGAGGAAAACATCACAACTAGTCATTCGCAACAGCCCGGCTACCGCTAAGAAACCGTCACAAGAGGACCATGTCATTTACCGACACACCTGTAACAGTGAGGACTGTGGACCTCACACTTATGTCGGTTTGACAAGGACTCGTCTGTCACGTCGCCTCACCTTCCACCTTCAAGCCGGAGCTATCAAGGACCACTACCACACATCCTCACACCATCAGGAACTCACCAGACCCGACTTAGATAAACACACCTCTATTCTTGATAAAGAAATAGACTCACGCCGCCTATTCATTCTTGAAGCTATATATATACAAACATACCAACCTACTTTAAACACACAAGCGGAATACAGCCAGATCCTACCCTCAGCACGCCCTTCCACAGCGAGGCCCCCCATGATGCCCCCAGGAATGCCCCCTCCACACACGCAGACGAACGACGCAGAGGCCCCGCCCACTCCTGCGTCCGGCCAGCCTACCAGAGCTAGTCTTAGGTTAGCCAACCAGCGTGCAGCTAGCGCACAATAATCCCTCTCTTGATCTTGTATCGCCTATATAAACTCGACTTATCACCTTCTAACATCATTTCTCCTTGATAATGATGGCTGCGCCCTTTGAAACGTCGGAACCCTTTGCAAACCTCCTTTACCAACTTCCTGAAAATACCAGAAAAACTGTACGAAAAATTGAGAGTATCAATAAAAAACTCAATAATGCAAACTGTGCCTATTATTTTAATCTCACCTGCCTGAAAGAAAATATCCTCCCTGGCTACACTAATATATATATATATATATATTATATTTAGTGAATTAAAAAACCTTTTCCAATCCAAACATTTTCTTCATGTGGGTAGTGTATACTGTAGTGTCTGAGTTGAATGTGTACTTAGTAATGCATTTTAATAGTAGAAATAATTATATGGGACACCTGAATTGGTTTGCTTATCTATTTATCCATATTTTCTGTGTGTCTGTCTATCTGTCTGTTGTCTGTCTGCGTGCCTTTTCAATCCATGTATTTGTCTTTGTCTCTTGTATTATCTGTTTGCATCTTCTATCCCTCTCTTTGCCTCCTTATCTTGCTGTCAGTGAATTCGAGTTTATATTTGCACTTCAGCATTCGTAAATTTATACTTGTAGCCGTTGTCATAATACGCCTCGAATTTATGTTTGTGGATAAAGTTTATACCTCCATGGACGCATAAATTCTACGCTGAGCTGCACATTCTTGGACATACTTAGAATTGTGGCCGCTTGGGAGAGAGAGAGAGAGTTACAAGGAATTACAAGGAATAGTTAGTATCTCAGAGACTTTGCAGTCCATTCCGAGGAGATACTCGAAGTGGAAGGAGAGAGACTGTTTAGTGCACTACACTCATTACAGTGTGCACAATACTATCTACTCTCTTCTTGAATTGCTCTACTGAAAGAAATGTTTACAACTTCTGAGAGTTTGTTCCAGGTAGAACAGATCTTATATGTGAAATATATATATATATATATATATATATATATATATATATATATATATATATATAGAGAGAGAGAGAGAGAGAGAGAGAGAGAGAGAGGGGGTGAGGGTATAAAGTAAAACAATCAACCACATAACTAATCATTCGTACGAGGACGTTTGTAGCTAATCTACCTTACGAATGTGAATGAGAGAGAGGACAGCAACTCTTGAAGGCTCTGCAAACCCACAAATCTATCCCCAGCTTAAAATTGTTTTGACAATGTGGGAAAGATTTCCCATGGAGCGCGGACAAAACTGGTGTGGAATTTATAATCGATTTGGAAAGTGTGTGTGAGTGAGTGAGTGAGACAAAACGTATGGTAGATCAAAAGACCTCACGCAGAACACACCCATTTTGACTAACTATTGTCATGTAATAGATATGACAATAATTGAGAAGCTAGCAACACTCGTAATATAATGTTCGTACCTCCAACACATTGCTTTATTCATATTTACTCTCAAAATACACTGAGCTTATACATTGCTATGTAATATATTGTAAACCAATCATATAATCTTTTGTTTGTTTGTCAGCCTGCTCACCGACCGGTAATACAAAGCATCATGTATATACTATTCTGATTATATAAGACAATTTAACATTTAAACAGCGAAGCTATGGTATTTGTAAGTGCCCGCCAGGCGAACATAGTGAGGCTTATTCCCGACGAAAATTGTCATTATCTGATAAATATCGTTATTACTTAAGTCATATGCAATAAAACAAGTGGGAATAGTACGGTATTTAGGCAGTGAAAAAGATGAAGTATTGCCCACCGGTTCATTCATGAGAGGAAAGCCGGCGCGGCGCACACCCTACCCCTCTCACTTATCGATCGACACTGATGTCTTGCTAGTGAAGTCTCTCTCTTGCTACGATCTCTATATGCCTCCCCTTCTACCATGAAACCGGGTGGGGGATATTGGCGCAGCAAATGAACCGATAAACAAGGTAATACGAGGAAAAATAGGTGATAATTGAAGAGGAGGGGGAAGGGGGGGGGGGAGGTTAGACACATGTGGAGAAGTGATAGGAGGTATGGAGGGAACTTATCTCACTTAATCACATATTCCTTTGTTTTGAGTGCCACTGGGGTATTTTTTAAAGTTTTTTTTTTAGGCCTTGGATCTTTAGAGTCCCGTCGCCTTCGCCCAGTAAAACTTCTTAAGAGTCTCGGCGCCATTCCCGGGTTAACACAGCATATAACAAGTGTTATGCAGAGTGTTAAAAAGGAAGAGAGCTGAGAATTCCCCAGCAAATGAGATTAACGTTGAACCTGCAATAAAAATAGCATTACTGAGAAAGAAAGAATTCATGCCATATTACCAAACCTTGGAATAAAATCGTTTGCACTGATATCAGGTCAAATCACAAGACGATCTCAAAAGGGAGGAGTTCATAACGCTCCTCATCGAAACCGTGCAGGCACCTCTTGGCTTAGTCATAGCTCTCACGCATCTAAATTCAGTCACTGACCAAGGACATCTAGATGAAACGATCACCCTACTACACAAATACGCCATCAGCCCCTACCTATCAGCAGCAACGAGAATGATACGCCGCCGCAAGATTGTTTAACACCTATTGCAGATATTGTCTGATCATGTGCAACAACATTACGCCATACATGATCCCTCACATATGGATAAAGATCTCATCCTAATCCGTAAACTCCTAGCTGCTCACCAGGCCCAGGTATGCATTATCAACAGGGTCCCCACACAACCCCAAGGCATTGCTAGCAGTAAATGGTGCAATAACAACAACAATTGATGCCACCGAACCCCCATTGGCCGGATCCCCTTTCAACTCTCATCAATCACCTCACCCCTCACCCTTTTAATCCTGAAATCAGTGCCTTTAGCCCTCGCCACCACCCTACCCTTCCCAGTCAACCAACCCCCCTATTCCCATCCTTCCTACCCCCAAGCACCTTATCAGCAGTACCCCTACCCCGCACAACAAACTTACTACCCAACCCGCACCGCCGTACTTCATTATATCAATCCATTTGAATTGCCCGCTTGCCATACCGGATGTGCAGTACATGTTTGGACAGACTGTTTAAAAAGGAAGACTCTCCCAACAGCGATTCAACCCACCCCACTTCCGGTCCAGATCTCCCCCCCCCCCCCCCCCTTTGAAAGCACTAGTCTTACCCCTCCACAAGCTTGTCAAAGTAAACCTCATCTCGCCTGCTCACAACCTGAAGAAGAGTATAACCAAGAAGTTCATGAGCTTTCCCCTCCTGTTGATCAACCCGAATTTGAACCTTTCCCTATCCCTGAAGTCTACCCCAATGTAATGAAGATACAATAGACATGAATTTTTAGAATCACCACCGCCACCTAACCATATTGCTGGTGTAACCAGCATAATTCACGAGGAAAGTATTTACCATAATTATAATCTATGTAGCCTACTAATTATTTCTGTCCATTTATTAGTAAAAACAAATGGCACCAGTTCCTGTGTAAGCACCTAATTTGTCATACAAAACAACAACAACACAGATTTGGTACCTTGCAACCCTCTAAGACCGCCCTAATAAGTGTCAGCAACACACCTTTCATTTTGAGAGATGACACTCCTTCAATATACGTCATCGTCCCGTCCTTGATCACTCAACCGCAATCATTCATTGCTAGACGTGTGATAGTTTTCTAGGTTTTGGATTGTTGTTAGTTCTAAGGGCCCCCATAGACTGCCAGAAAAGGAAGTTGAAGTTCGCTACTGATTCAAACCCTCCCCCATCTCACGCTATTTTTCATTTAATTGCACCAGCCACAGTAATAAAAAAAAACAAAACAAAAAACATTTCGCCCCATCATCAAGACTGGTTGCCCCTACACTTCCCCTCAGACTACCCCTTCCTTTTCTCCTTCCGCATTAACCATTCTGCCAACCTTACTTTCCTCCTCACCCCCTCACTTCTTCCCCCCATATTTAATTCTATCCAAGTTGCCAACATTCTCCCTCACCATATCTATTTGCCGAAAGGGTTAATCATGGGCAACCTGGAGTCTTTCGAAAAAATTCAGCCCCACACACACCACCACCCCCGATATTCCGAATCACCTCCATCATCACAACAAGATTTGTGTGAACTACTTCTCAGTTTTCAAGAACATTTTTCGCAATCTACCAGCGATATCGACACACTACCGTCTTAGAGCCTCACATTCATACTCAGAGGGTACCAATTCATCAACCTTCGAGGCGTAAAAACCTAATACAACAACATGAGGAGGAGAAACAAGTAAAAACAAAGTTTGATACTGGGTTTGTTACCCCATCAAACAGCCCATGGTCCTTGCTCGTTGTATTAGTGAAAATAAAAGAGAGTGCACTTCAATTTTGTGTCGATTATTAACAACTAAATGACGCAAATATTAAAGATCCACCTCCCTTCCTCGAATCGACGACTCACTCTACTCGTTGCATGGAGCCAGAATCAGCAGACAGCATTACAAATTAAATTTCCTACCTTTTGGATTGTGTAACAGTCCTGAAACGTTCTCTAAGTTAATGGACTCCAGACCAGAAGTCCTAACATGGGAGACCTGTCTAGCATATCTGGATGATGTAGCCTAGTCATTTTCACCAGATCATAGGAAGAACACCTCCAGAGATTAGCAGAAGTTAGTTTACGAAAACGGAGAGATGGATTAAAACTAAACCCAATAAAATACACCCTCGCCAAGTCCTAACTACAGTACTTAGGACATGTAATCTCACAGGAAGGCATTACACCAGACCCTCCAAAACTAGATGCCATCAGTGTAATGTAATCACCCCACCGACCAACGTGAAAGGAGTCCAATCCATTTAAAGCTTTGTCTCCTATTAATTATCGATGCTTCGTGAAGGGATTTTTCTCAATCGCCTAGCCCATACACAACCTGACCAAGAAAAAAGAACCATTGAGGACTTTGACACGCTCTGACAGTTTATTCTGGCTTTTATTAGACGATTTTATCCAGCTTTGGAAGAACTTGTGGGAGCTAGAGAGATATTTGTGATAGTTATTACCACTTTGATTCCTAG
>CM064496.1:23612666-23812666 GCA_032716605.1 Paralithodes platypus | reverse complement strand
CCCCAGCAAAATGAGAACATTTCTACTGGGAAATTCATAGTAGAAGAAGGAAGTTGAGAAATATTGTACACTACTGGTGCTAAACCGTGTTTTATGTTTTGTTTTTATATATTTATTTGTGTTTACCTATAATACTCCAACCTCCTCGAAATGGATGTCTAGACTCCTTTTGGTGGTGTCGATTGTACCACTTTCCCTGGCAGTTTGTTCCTCTCATTAACCACACGGTAGGTGAAAAAGTGTTCTGTGACATCGAGATTCACCCTTCTGGTTATAATTATTGATCCCTTTCCCCGAGTTTTGATGACATATTTTTTAGATTTAAACATTGAATCTACATCAATGTTGTCAACGCCGTTTAACCCATAATTAGCGGCGAGCAACATAAGTCGAGTTAAATAAAGCTGGACTATGTGGCGGCGCTCGACATAACTCGAGTGGCAATTTCAGCACGTAATGTGGCTGAGAGAGAGAGACAAGTGGTGGCAGGAGACTAGCGAGCGTATGACTGCTCCAGACCACCGCGGCGAACCTACTGACACAAATCTCAGCTCCCTCCTCCCTCTCTCACTCGCTACATACTCAATTATGTACTGAAAGTACCGAATTACCTGCTTTTTGCACTCGCGTTGCACGGTTATTGCAAGAAAACTATCCATCATACAAGGATCGTTATGGTGTCATTCGAAAGCTCTGTTTATGCCCTTTCAGGGATAGGTACTTGTTTTACGTTCTGGGTCTTATTTAGGCATGAAAATGATCACGTAAACAGCCCTATTTTGGCTAAAAACACCCCGCTGTGCGGTACACATAAATAAACCGCATAGGCCGCTCGTAAGGTGTTAATATCTTGAAATATTCATTTCATTTACATCACAATCTTCGGTTCTTAATTGAAAACAACTTATTATAATTTTGTTTAAATCTTTCATGAAGTGATATATTTCTCAGTGGCCGCATCAACTTTTTTTGCTCTACGCTGCACTGACCCAAGTTTCTCAATGTCCGTGTTCAGATAAGGAGACCAAAAGTCAATGCAATATTGAAGATGGGGCCTCACTGTGCTTTTAAATAACAGTACTATAATGTTCTCATTTTTATGAGTAAAATTTATCTTAACATATCCCAATGTTCTATTGGCCTGGTTTGCAGCTGATGCATATTGATCTGGGGTCTTTAAGTTTTCAGATATTAGAACTCCCAGGTGTGTAACTAATGCACTTGTTTAGATTGGCTTGCTTTTCATCTTGTATTAATATTTGTTTTGTTTTTATTACCTATTTGTAAGACTTGACATTTGACAACATTGAATGGTATCTGCCAGTTTTCTGACCAATGAACTATTTTATTTAAATCAGATTGCAGCTTATGTCTGTCTTCTTCGGTTAATACTGAAAATCCTATCTATGTGTTATCAGCGAACTTTAAGATAGTGTTATTTAGTCCTCCATTAATGACATTTATATATATAAGAAACGAGACTGGCTCCAAGACCGATTCCTGAGTCTCTCTCTCTTTCTCTCTCTCTCTCCTTCTTTCTCTCTCTCTCTCTCTCTCTTGGCTGCTTGAACGCCAACATTAATTTTCCATCCCATCCTATAAATTTTCCCTTGGAAATTTTTTCTCCTGCGTGTTATGCTTACCTTCAAAACACACACACACACACACACACGTACACCCACACCCACACGCACATATTAACATACCCCCCCCCCCCAACATACACACACACACACACACACACATAACCCACACATACACAGAACATCCCACATTAATCCTTGTCTTGACATCATTTTGCTATGTCCTTCAACTGGCTTGATCCCTTTCTTATTCTGCTTGTTATAATATTCTTGTCTCCTCCTTCACCTTTAACCTCTTCAGTATAAGGACGACAATGTTCATGCTATTCTGGCCAACATTGTATGGTTGTATTGAACTAAAGAATGATCTCTACCCATTAACCACATTTAACTGTTTGATTCATATAAAACATCTCCAACCTAAATACAATCGTCCAAATATAACTTGAATGCAATGAATAACACGTCACTAGTTCTGCAAAGTTTGTCAGAACCTTTTTTTTACATATGAAAGGGAAACTGACCTCAGAACAATACTTTTTTCTATATCTACCAGTCAGTACAACTCCCAACACTCTTTAGTTTCAAACATAAAATAATGGCATATTATATAGGTAATTATAATTATAGAGTGAGGGTCCGAGTCTGTGGGGTTGAGACTGTGAAGCACAGAGGCGAGGCGGCTTCAGAGATGGAATTGCTTCGAGCCGTGAAGCTTCGCATGTCTCACTCCCTAGACTGGAACAAGACCTCACGGGCCTCACCATGTTCAGCGGTTGAGTGTCAAGGCTATCAGCCTATGCCCGAGAGGGAGTAGTTGGAATATAGAGAAAAAAAGAAAAAAATTACAATCGCGTTGGGTATATTCATAGAGATTTACATTTGATCACTTAATATACCTGGTTATCGTTATATATAATTGGTTTATCACCACCAATACTCTTTTAGCCCGAGAACGGCGTGCCATTGTTTTTTAAAAGTGTGCGCCAAGCGAGCATATTTTGGTTCATTCCCGCCTAAAATCGTCATTATCCGATAAATATTGTTATTATTTATTCATATGCACCTATTTTACGTTTAATATGAAGATATTAACATGTAACAGCAATAAAACAAGTGGGACAAATATTTGGGGGGTGAAAAAGACAAATTATTGCCGACCCTCCGGTCATGAGGTGAGAGGCGCACGAGGCATACACCCTCCCTCTTCGAGGCCTGAAGACAGACTGATCTCTCACTCTTGCTGTCTTTCTCTTGCCACACTCTCTCTATGCGTCCCTGATGACCTTGAAACCAGGTGGGCGATATTGGCGCAGTAAATAAACCGATAAACAAGGGAATAAGAGGAAAAATAGGTGATAATTGAAAGGGGGGCGGGAAGGGGGGGGGGGAAGGGATAGGGGGGGGTTGACACATGTGGAGGAGTGATAGGGGGAATGGAGGGGAATTATCTCACAGAATCACATATTCCTTTCTTTTGAGTTATTTTGGGGTCTTCTAACAGTTTTTTTTTTTAGGCCTTGGATCTTAACCCGCAGAGACCCAGCGTCGCACGTGTTGCGTCGGCAGTCTTTGATCACCAACTCCCAGCGACGCATCACGTGCGTCCGACATATAAAAAACACTTACGTGGCTCGTAAGGTAGGAAATGGCGGGAGAATAGGAGGGGGCGGTACCGTAGTGTGTGGGGGAGCCGGGCCAGTAGGTGTGAGCGGGCCGAGACTGCCGCGCGGCTGGTGGTGGTGGGCTTAGTGGGGATAGTTTACACCCCTAGTTTACCGCCACTTTGAACCTTCATTACTCCGGTCGTATGGGAGCTAGAGGCTTGAGATTTATGTGAGATACTCCTTAGGATGTATGCCGTACAATGCCATACTCAGTTTTTACCCTAGTGCTCCCGGGCGGGTGGTCATGCGGGGGAGACGAACTATTGAAACCCCCCCCCCCGCCCCCCAAATGACCGAAATGAGTTTTTTTTTATTTGTGTGTTCATTTCTCACCATTCTCTTCCATTTTGGCTCAACAAATTTTTTTGAAGCTCCCCCCCCCAACCCCCCACCGGCCCCCCCCCCAAAAAAAAATAATGTCAGAGGTGATTTTTTTTTGTTTTTTTTTCATTTCTCATCCTTGTCTTCCATTTTAGCAAACAAAAAAAATAAGTGAAAATGGCTTGGGACTGGGGTGAACAAAATATTATAACTAGCCGGGGCTCAACGGGTTAAGAGTCCCATCACCTTCGAACAGTAAAACCTCTTAAGAGTCTCCTCGCCATCCTCGGGTTAAAGGGTAACTTATTATGGCACTTTGAATCACCTTTCCACATCTACATTTGTTTACAGAATGGGGAATGATGCAGGTGAAGAGGTATGCATGTGTTAATTTCAATGTGAGTGTAAGTGTGTGTTTATGTGTGAACTTATAATTGTACGTGTGCATGTTGTGAGTGTTTGTGATAATGAAATATATCTTTGTTTATTTAATATTACCACACGATAACTTCATCTTCTCAAAACTCTTACCCATATGTTTTAAAGAGTTAGCACTATACTTTGTCGAGATACTTTGACAATTCAACTATAGTCGGTTTTATTACAACTGACGGTAAATTGAATCCCTTACCAGCTAATTATGCGATACTTAATGAAACATATGAAACTACTATGTCTGAATAATATCAAGACCAGGTTTATATAATTAGCACTATATTTCACTACAAAATCTTTAAAATAACTGATAATTCTTGATGGGAACTTTGCATTTACCGTCAGTTGAAAAGAAACAGGGTATTGTAGACTAGCTTAAGGGGGCCCATCTCGCTTGTTTTCTCTTTCTCTCCCTCCCTCTTTGGCTTGTATCCATTCGGCCCCATTCAGCCTACTGTTTGAAGACGTTTATCCCATCCTGGTGTCAATATTTTCCTGGCGAGCGGTAGCGAGCCATCATATATATATAATTTTTTTTTGACAGCAGGCTAAATCTGTACATTTTTCGATAGAAAACTGTCTCCGGCGAAGCCGGATTTCTCCTTACGATGCAGGCTCGCTATCGCTCGCCAGGAAGAAATCGACACATGGATTGGTATAAACTTCTTAAAACAGTTGGCTGAATGGGGCCGAATGGATACAAGCCAGAGAAAGAGATTAAGGTGACCCCCCTTAAGCAATAGCTCTCAACCAGTAGTAAACCAACCAGGACCAACCAATCCGTGCCAATAGAGTTTCAGTACGAACCTATACAGCATTCTGGCATAACCTTACTTTTGAATTAACTCGAAAAATGTATCTATGCCTCACATTAAGGGGGTGGTAGTCGTTTTTTTTCGGGGGACCCCTTTCTCCCTCTTGTTTAGCATATTAGTTTTGAGATTTTAAGACGTTCTTTTCATTAGTTTGGCGATTTTGAGATCTTTCGCCCCATTTCTTTGTCAATATTAACACCTATCGTGCCATTTAGGTGTCGACTTTTTTCCTGGCGAGCGATAGCGAGCCTGTAACCATATAGAGATCTTGCCTTCGGCCGGGACATTTCTACCGAAAAATGTACACATTTATCTTGACAGGGGGTCCAGGGGGTGTTTTTTAAATCTTGATGGAGGTTTAGTGAGGAAACTAAAAATGCATACATTATTGAATACATACACCAAAAAAACAAGCACTACCCCCTTAACCCTCCTGGCCCGGGCAGGCTCTCAAAATGACAGTGTGTGCTACCCGGGCGATCTGGCCGAAAAACGTCTAGGCCTAGGCTACCGTATTTTTGTTTAGTTTAACTGCTAGAAATTTCCCATGCATCTATAAATGTAGTGCGGTTTCCAATCTGTAGACTGGCGTTGAGTAGAGCTCTCTATGTCAACTGGTTCAGTTGTGATGACGATTTTAGTGGAGAGCACTTGCAGGCGATGTTAGCAATATGACGATCTTTTCACTACTGAAACAACGACATACAGACATACAATAACAAACGAGTCTTCTCTTTCTTGTTTTCGGAGGTGCGGTGACGTAACGATCGGCTTTGTTTACATGCGTCGGACGCACGGCGTTCAGACCAAGCTGAATAGGCTTTCAAGTTTACAGATTTTAAAATGATACCCGGGCTCCTGCCCTTAGTTCATGGTGTCATTTTAAAATGACAACCGGGCCAGGAGGGTTAAGCATTTTCTCACATGGCTCAAATACGAAATTCGCATCTGTGAACGTGCCTATTAACAATTGTTTTTACGATTTTTATGTTTATCATTATGCCAGAGGTTCACTGGTTTACAAAGCAGCTCTGCATGATACTGATGAATGGATGAAGGGAGAACCTACCAGCCGACCACCAACTCAGGTTAAGCCTTTCACTATAACATCACCCTCTTCTTGCTTTGAGTATGTCTATGAGAAGACGATGTTTATGCAGCTGATGAAGGACCTGTCCGAGTCAAAGGGAGAACAACTGCTACACGTAATGGTCTGACCTACATTGCATCTCCTTAGTATGTATACCAAGTATGAGCAAACAAACGGATAGAAACTGCCCTTTATATAGTAGATGCATTACTCTTTCGTTTACTCAAGCATGAACATAATCTAACTAATTTGTTTGTTAATGTTTGTTAAGTGTTTTGTATAATGTGTTTGTATACACTTCCCATTTTAGTTATAATGTGTTTGTATAAACTTCCCATTTTAGTTATAATGTGTTTGTATAAACTTCCCATTTTAGTTATAATGTGTTTGTATACACTTCCCATTTTAGTTATAATGTGTTTGTATAAACTTCCCATTTTAGTTATAATGTGTTTGTATACACTTCCCATTTTAGTTATAATGTGTTTGTATAAACTTCCCATTTTAGTTATAATGTGTTTGTATAAACTTCCCATTTTAGTTATAATGTGTTTGTATACACTTCCCATTTTAGTTATAATGTGTTTGTATAAACTTCCCATTTTAGTTATAATGTGTTTGTATACACTTCCCATTTTAGTTATAATGTGTTTGTATACACTTTCCATTTTAGTTATAATGTGTTTGTATACACTTCCCATTTAGTTATAATGTGTTTGTATACACTTCCCATTTTAGTTATAATGTGTTTGTATACACTTCCCATTTTAGTTATAATGTGTTTGTATACACTTCCCATTTTAGTTATAATGTGTTTTTATACACTTCCCATTTTAGTTATAATGTGTTTGTATACACTTCCCATTTTAGTAATAATGTGTTTGTATACACTTCCCATTTTAGTTATAATGTGTTTGTATACACTTCCCATTTTAGTTATAATGTGTTTGTATATCCGGGAGCCAGTCAACAAATAGCATCCTTTCCTTGCTCGTCCCTGTCAGTCTCACAAGGTTGCGGAGAGTTGATGATCGATTAACATAACACTGCATTTCCTGTTGGTTCTCCAATGAAAATGTTGTTATGAAACCAATTATGGCATGTAATGTAATTTTGTGTAAGCCTATTGACAAGAATGGGGATTGGGAATTTGTGAAGTTGGTTGGAGGGTGCTTGTGTCATGTGTATTTTGGTGATGATTTCAAGTATCCCCGCTCCCAAGGAATTGCATGCTTGGCAGAGATTTGTGCTCAAGTGATCATTCGTACTCTCTCTCTCTCTCTCTCTCTCTTGCCTTTGAACCTTTTCAACCGGTTTTTCTACGTTTTTTGTATTTTCGGACGATAAATAATGAGGCTAAGTTAGACTCTCAGACGTCATTTATGTAAAGTGTTTTTGAGAAGTTGATGTGAATGTTCTCTGGTTACTGACAGTGTTGTTTTATGCTGTTGAGTGATCAGACTTGTAGTTGCTGTTGGTGATGGTTTAGATTTTGTATGTGTGTAGTGTGCGCGTGCGTTTCTGCATGTGTGTGTGTGTATGCGTATGTGTGTGTGTGGGTGTGGATGTGTGTGTTGGAGGGGTGTCTGTGTGTGTGTGTGTGTATGTGTAGGGTGGAGGGTCATTTGTGGATAGCATGAAGTGCAGACATTATGGAAAGGAGGATACAGCTAGGATTAGGGAAGCTAGAGTGGTTTTACCTGATTTAGTCTCATGGATAAGCTAAAATATTGCTCATCAAGAATCAAATTTATTATGTCTTATCTGCTCCTATAATTGAGTCAAGGTATTTTAAATCATGGAATGTCATTTTCCTCACTTTTCCTTATTAGCATCATAAAGTATAACCCATTATGTTTTAGTTAAGATATCTAACCTATTTATAATTGCTAGTTTAGAGCTTACTATTATAAATTCAATGCTTAACCCTTTGAGTACCAGCGACGTGTGTTATATTTTATTCTAGCTATATTTAGACGATATTATGCAGCTTGGGAAGGATTTGTGGTAGTTTAAAGGGTTGGTTGAGATAGTTTGAAGCCTTATCATTGCTACAGGTTCTTCCCAAGCTGAATATAATCGTCTACTAGTCGCCACAATATGATGAAAAGGACGTCCCTGGTACTGAACGGGTTAAGCTTGTCAGGTCGCATATAGCCCAACTGAGAATAATAAATTAATCAGTGATAGGCAATATGGTTTTAGACGATGTCGATCAACTGCAGACATGCTTTGCCTTCTTACGCATCAAATCAACCAAGCTACAGACCAACATGGTGAAACACATACAATAGCACTGGATATATCAAAGGCATTTGATAGAGTCTGGCATCAATCCTTATTGTCGAAGATGTCACACTACGGCCTTGCATCATTAGTTCCACTAATTTCTTCTTATCTTCATAACAGAAAAATACGTGTAATGGTAGATGGCCTTTATTCTAAATTTCACTCAATAAATGCTGGTGTTCCCCAGGGATCAGTTTTGGCCCCAATTCTGTTCCTCATTCATATCAATGATCTCATAGCTACCACTCATAATCCAATACATTCCTACGCAGATGACTCAACACTCCACAGTTCCTTCACATTTACCAATTCTTTCACCCAACCCGATCTTATAAATTCAAAAATAAACACTGCAATTTCTCTGAACCAGGACCTTTCTAGAATTAATGGATGGGGACAAAAGAATCTATTTTCCTTTAATGCACAGAAAACCAAGTACATTCAATTTTCTAACCGACAGAATCTCACTGACTCCCATATATTTTTTAATGATGTAAATATTCCCACTTCCCCTAGTATTGACATTCTCGGTGTAACATTAACTACTAACTTGAGCTGGACACATTATGTTAGAAGCATTGCTAAGAATGCCTCTAAAAAACTGGGACTCCTGTACAGAGTTCGAGAATTCTTCACTGACGAGCAGTTGGCCGTGATATATAAAAGTCATGTGCGTTCTCAGATGGATTACTGTTCACCTCTGTGGGGTGGAAGTGGAGTGGTTGCATTGAGGCAGTTGGACAAAATTCAAAATAAAGCTATTAGATTAATCAATAACCCTGCAATTACACAGGACCTTCCTACATTATCCATAGGAAGAAACGTTGCATCCCTTGCATTATTCTACAGATATTTTCACAGCAATTGTTCCGAGGAACTTGCTTCAATTGTGCCGCCTCTTCACATCTTTCCCCGTAGAACTAGGGCAGCTGAGAGCGCCCATGAATTTACACTTTCTCCTCCACAATGCAGAACTTCTGCTTATCAGAATTCATTTATCCCCAGAGCTACTACTCTTTGGAATTCACTTCCCTCGAATTGCTTTCCACAAACTTACAATCTACAAATGTTTAAATCCAGTTGTTACAAACATTTTATGAATGGAGGATGCCTTTAGGCACATGGACCTTTTTGTTTTATCTGTGTTTTTCCTTCCTCTGTTCATTGTCTCTTTTACAACAAAAAAACATAAAAAAAAAAAAAAAATGTATTATGGTTCGGCACCACTGGTGAGATCGGTTCCGCGCGGCCTATTTAATGGCTAACTCAGCTAAACTCGCGCATATTTTACCGTACCGTATGGCGCGGCAAAGAGAACACAGAATGAGACCACAGTTTTAAATCTTATATATTTTATTAGTTAGGTTAGGTTAGGTTAGGTTAGGTTAGGTATATATATATATTGTATTAGTTAAAAATAACATATTTAAAATAGTATACATATCGTTATATATATGTATATATATATACCGGTATATATA
The DNA here is from genome assembly GCA_032716605.1 of Paralithodes platypus. Classification (NCBI taxonomy): domain Eukaryota; kingdom Metazoa; phylum Arthropoda; class Malacostraca; order Decapoda; family Lithodidae; genus Paralithodes; species Paralithodes platypus. The sequence continues at coordinate 23,802,985 of CM064496.1, read as the reverse complement.
TATATATATATATATATATATATATATATATATATATATATATACTGTATATATATATATCAATCTATCTAAACAGGATGTATACCATTTAACCTAACCTAACCTAACCTAACCTAACCTAACCTAACTAATAAAATATATAAGATTTAAAACTGTGGTCTCATTCTGTCTTCTCTTTGCCGCGCCATACGGTACGGTAAAATATGCGCGAGTTTAGCTGAGTTAGCCATTAAATAGGCCGCGCGGAACCGATCTCACCAGTGGTGCCGAACCATAATAGAGTTGGGCTATATGCTGCCCGGTCATATTACTATCGTTGAGTATTACGTATACTATCGTGCTCATTACAATGTTCCCGATCTTATTACCAACTTCGATTATAACTTATGCATTACTTAATATACGTTACCTACTTTTATATAAGTTTTAGAATATTGCTCATCATGATTTATTTATTAAAATGGCTATATATTATCTACATTAATAACTAACAAGGTAATTCTACTATAACTCACGTATCACCGCTGTAACTACTCCAATGGCTATATATTATCTACATTAATAACTAACAAGGTAATTCTACTATAACTCACGTATCACCGCTGCAACTACTCCACTGGAAATATACCTGCAAAGAAAGACAAAAAGACAAGCATTAGCATATTAGGCTGTTAGCATCAATTAACCACTTGCAAGTTATGTTAAAAATATTTTGAAATTGTAGATATCGATATATAGACAAATTGACAATTAGAGTTAGTAAATCAAATAACATTCAGCATGTTTATAAGGGGGGTCACCTGCTTTTTTCTCTCCTTTTCTCTCTTTCTCTGGCTTGTATCCATTTGGCCCTATTCAGCCTACTGTTTTAAGACATTTATCCCCATGCAGGTGTATTTTTTTTACTGGTGAGCGGTAGCGAGCCAGCATATTTTCAAAATGTTTTTGACAGCAGGCTAAATGTGTACATTTTTCGATAGAAAAATGTCTCCAACGAAGCCGTAATTGTTCATATAATGCTGGATCGCTTTCGCTCGCCAGGAAGAAATCGACACCTAGATGGGGATAAACGTCATAACATAGTGTGATGAATGGGGCCGAACGGATACAAGCCAGAGAAAGAGGGTAAAGGAGAGAAATTTAAAAAAGAGCAGGTCACCCCCCTTAATCAGAAACTCATACATATGATTTTGTATTTCAGCTAACTATCGTTGTTTACGGCTCCAATGTCCTTATAGCTCGCAACTCGCAAGTGACAAGTTAGTCATCGGGATCACATTTCACAAATATTTGCATGCTTGTTTTGTTATTGATTCACCTTCACACACACTTATAGGTGATATATTATTTTGTTTCGTTTTTTCACATGTAATACCACTTTTTCGATACATTTTTCTCTAATTGCATCTCAATACCTCTTTCCTCTTTGGTGGGCTTCTTCCAACACCAGTTACTCTCCTCCTCTTCTTCCTTCTCCTCCTCCCCTCCTCATAAAATCTAGATTGCAAAATGAACCATACGAGAAGCGTACAAGATAATCATATCAATGTATCATAACCAAGCGCAGACAGAGAGGTCATCTAACATCATTTGTCAAATGTGTTAAGGGATTTGACAACCAATATGTAAAGGATTAATTCACTATAATATATAGAAATACATTATGTGTCTCTTAATGAGGAATTGTGACAAATCATAACATATAAAATATGTCTGCATAATTCGAAGATTCGTGGCCGAAATATTTGACCCATAACCGAAACCTTGAGTTTTCTTACCAGGATCTAAATTACTTGTAGAATTAACATAAACTACAAATTAATCTCCTTTCATCCAATCCCATTCGAGGTTCCATGTCAGTTTTTCCATTGCATTGCATCCTTTTCCAACCGTTTCTATGCCAGCATAAGCTGTAGGGGGTGGTGGGTGGGGAGGAGCCTTCTGCTTTACTGTTATTTATTCTGCCTTATAGTTAGTAAGCTTAGCAGTGTAGATATCCAAACTGCCCCGGAAGGACCATAAGGTCTGATGCAATTTGTAAGTCCACTGTATTCCTCCTCCACCTCCTTCTCCCCTCCTAGTCCCACCTCCTCATCCTCCTCCCCCTGCTCCTCCTAATCATTATCTCCCCTCCTCCTCCCGATTCTTCATACTACGTTATAGAAACGTTATAGACTGCATCACCGTTGATTCATTTAAACTCCACCTAGACAAATATCTCGCATCAAACCCGCGACTGACTGCGTTTGTAAATGAATAACTTTATTTTATCCCCCCCTCAGTTACTAACCCAGCTGTCCCATACTAACTTCCTAATCCTGCCACGGACATTAGTTCCAGGGCAGTAATTCCCTTTCCAATGTTCCCTTACCAACTCTAAACCACTGTTTGGACACTTGATCCTCAGTGTTTTGGAGGACAATCAACCTAGAAGAGTCACTAGATATGTTGTTGCTTGATTTCCTTTGTACTCCTTTGTACTACTACTCCTCCGTCTCACCCCTCTTCTTCCTCCCTCCTTCTACTCCTCCTCCTTCTCCTCCTCCTAACTATCAAGTACTATGACCTCCCCGATACATTTTTTCCGTGTAAAGTTTTTGTGGCATTTCTTCCCTGTGAGACTGCACTCCCAGGTATTGGTCTTGGTCTTGGAGAGAGAGAGATAGAGAGAGAGATAGGGAGAGCGAGAACAAAAGAGAGAGCGAGTATGTTATTAAAAAATGTGAGTGGGAAATTATTATATGCATCTGTGGCTGTGAGAGTTGTAGCTAATTTTGTTGCAGGATAAAAGTTCATTGGATCAAAAAAGTATGTCGGGTAAAAGTTGGTAGAGTTATGTGTGTGTGTGTGTGTGTGTGTGTGTGTATGTGTTGGCATGTCGGCCGTATGTCTACCAAATCCTATATTGGCATTTATTCACAACCCTCAACAGCCAGAATTGTTCCTGTACTGAAGGTGCTCATGTGTGTGTGTGATTTAAATAGATTGAGTAAGATACACTGACCATACAAACCTGGCGATCCAAGTGAGGTGGTCTGGACTAAATTGTAATCAGATAGCAGAACTTGAAATAAAGAATCATGGTCAAAAGTGATAGCATGCACACACGCAGAGAGAGAGAGAGAGAGAGAGAGAGGTATAAGTGCTGATGGTGTGCGCCGGGTTGAGTATGATAATACGTGTGTATTGTTAATTTACCAATAATGTTACTATCAGCAGATTTGACCAAGATTCACACTATAGCAGTTTTGCATCAACACACTAATTAACCCTCTCCGATACATGACGCGATTTTGAGCCTATTGGGGATACTTTAAAGCTGTTGTTACCATCAGGGGTATTTGGAAACCTTTAGTTTAGTTACTTCAACCTCTGCAGTTGTTTTTGAATTAGCAGTGGGCAGAAAACTAATTTTGGAGAGAAATAAGAGTGAAAGAACTCTATTTCTTATTGCTAATCTGGCAACCTCTGCGTCATAAATGCGTGAAAGGGTTAAGGAGGAACATATTGTTCATAGCATTTCCCAAATATATGCTATTTCCGAAACGTTGTCAGTAAAGTGCTTCTCTCCATATGTTTTTTTGTTGTTATCCATCTGCAATTTTTTTTTTAGTTGTTATCAATGTTGGTAATTTATTTGTATAGCTGTCTGCAGATAATAATGCAAGCAACATTTTGACATTTTCGGTATACAATGATGCATTTATTCCTATTTTCTGGATATCTTTGGACGATTTCATGTATCTTGGGAGATGTTTTGCCTCTAGCAAACGGTTAATTATGGGAACATTTGTATTTGTAGGGGAGGTGTGGTGGAGTGGTCATGCCACTGGACTGGTAATCCAATGGTCCCTGGTTCGAATCCCGACGTATCAATGGGAAGATATTATTGAGATGGAATTTTTGCTGTACCTAGTATCAGTGCATTACCACAAAGCCCACCGAAACGCCAAAAAATACCCTCATTGTTTCCTGATTATATAGCACTGTATGAATATTCCCATATTCAAAATATGCTACAGGGGGGCAATGCATGCCTAGTGAGTTCATTGCTCAATAGGTGGCGTTCTGAGAGTGAGGGTCCGAGTCTAGGTGGTGAGACAGTGAAGCACTGGAGAGAAGCAGCTTCAGAGATGTGGCTGCTTCGAGCCGGGGGTGCACCCATGCATCTTGCGAAGGCAAGATATCCGGGGCTGGTTGTATCCCAATGTGCTTCACATGTCTCACTCCCTAGACTGGAACGAGACCTCACAGGCTTCGACGTTCAATGTACGGCTGAATGTACGGTCTGAGACTAAAGTCGTGGTATGGATCTTCAGCCATCCATTAGTGCCCTCTGACGGTGGAATTCGAAACAATCCGAGATATGATGTTTTTGGCTTTCCATAGATGGCTCTGTTCGACACGTCCAGGTAGCGCCAAAAGTAAGCGAGAAACTTACTGTTTCTTGGTGGATTACGACCATGCCAACTAGAACACACACACATACACACACTACTTCATTATTTGAATGTATGGAATATATAAGCTAAAAGGAAGCGAATATGCACTGGGTATCAATGACAGATGTAACAGGCACACATTTCAGAGTTAGATGTGGTGTAATTTTCCTTTATAGGTAATATATAAGTATATATCCCTATATACAGTATATTTAATCAAATAATATAACCAATAATGGGTGTATATAGTATAGGTCGTTAAATGACGGTATTGCGTGCGCCAATAATATGTATGTAAAATTAAGATTAGGATAATAACAATGCAACACAACTACTGTAACGGAATATGGTATGGTTCATAGCAATGACATAACGTGTTGTCAAATAATATTAATTTAAACACAAAATATATGATATTAATAGAATGTCGAGGAACAATAGAAGGACACAATTAAAGGATTACCTATAAGAATATTAATAAACAGTATATACTGTAAAAGCAATATTGCGATATATTTAATTCCATCATTCCATACAGTAAATTGTCTTGGAGATCCCTCCGCCCAACCTTGGTCTGTATCGCACCACCATTCGATCATCCCGACGACTTTTTTATTATTTAAAAAACCCCACTACAATCGTTAATATGTTTCACTATTTCATACCTCCTTCAACAGAGTTTGATCATAGTGTAATCAATAAAATCCATGTTATTCCAATACCGTCTATATCTCATATCTTTATGGAGGAGAGTGAAGGTTTATGAAACGCTCCGAAGCAAGGAGAAAAGAACTATATAGCTGTTTTAGTAGTTTAGGGCGTAGGGATATAACGGAAACATCCATTGATTCATAGGTCAAACTAGGTCTTATTAAACCCTTTTCTTCCATGGATACTGTATAATAACATATAATAGATAAAATAAGGCATGAGATTGATTTAGGGATTACCGAAAAGTTTAAACAGCTTCCCAGATTGTGATCAAGTAGTTAAGCTATTTGTATGCGTAGAATAAAACAAATCTAGTTGTGTCAATTAGTTATATTATACAGCATACTTCTAATTGTTTAGAGGTTTGATTATGGCCTTGTCATATTGAATAACTATTCATAGTAACTATTTTATGCAAGGTTTCATAAGCCATCTCCTCCACATTAAATCCAGTAGAACTCCTCTCTTCTCGCATCGACTGGCAGGTAGGCCTAAGTTTTGACACAATTATTTGTGTTAGGTGTTCTAGTTATGTCTTTGCTTAGCAGGTCAAGCATCCTTTCTTCACCAGTTACTAAATCTGAATGATAGTAGGCTGTATTATCCACCATGTTAAGATTATTGGCTTACAAAATAACACTTTTATTTATACAATATTTCTTTTAAAACTTTCGGCTTATATAAAATCGAGAATATCTTTCCATTATACAGGGCAACTTACCCAGTTCATTACCCATTACAAAATGTGTCCCTATTATTTGTATCTTTTTATAGATGCTGCCTAATAATGCACATCTTGTTACACGAGAGGAATCTTCATAAAATAAAAATGTACTACATTTTTGTTCTTTCACTCTGGGTATTAATATAACCTGCCCATATTGATCCGCCAAACCCTACAAGCCCCTCTCCCACTATTCCTCCCTCCCTTCACCTCCCACTACCCCCTCCCTCCCTTCACCTCCCACTACCCCTCCCTCCCTCCCTCCACCTCTCTCTACCCCCTCAATCCCTCTACCTCCCACTACCCAATAAAAATATTGCTAATGATAGATTAAAATCCTCACAAAATGACGAAGAAACTACGACGCAAAGACAAAAAGTTAACTAAGCAAAGTAAAAAGACCCTGGAGTTACATGTTACGAATCAAAGTAAAATAAACCCGATTTTTGTGTATAGTTATATCAGAAAGAAAAAAGTAGTTACTTCAACTATTGGACTGTTAGTCGATGGAAATGGAGAATACACCAAAGACGAAGTACAAATGAGTAATGCCCTCAATACCTTCTTTGCATCAGTTTTTAGTGATACACCTACAGCATCGCCGATTCAGATTGATAATTCTGATGTTCTAAGCAATATTGCCATTACAGAGAGAGAGAAGCATTGAAATGTTTAGATAAACTCAAGGTAAATACAATGGCTCGACTTGTTACAATTTCACCTAAAATTCTAAAGGAAGCTAAGGATGAGCTATCTAAACCACTGACATTGCTATTCAATAAATCCTTGCAGTCTGGAACTATGCCTGATCAGTGGAAGCTAGCTAACGTAACACCGATATACAAGAAAAGGCAGCCAATCCCTACACAGTAACTATCGTCCAATTAGCTTAACCTCAGTTGTATTTAAAATGCTAGAAACGCTGTACGAGACAAACTAGTAAATCACTTAGAAGAAAATAACATATTTAAAGATACTCAACACGGCTTTCGTAAAAAACGTTCCTGTTTAACAAACCTCTTAGACTTCTTCCACGATATCCTCAACCTCTATTGATGAGAGTAAAGCTGTAGATATGATATACCTTGATTTTCAAAAGGCCTTTGACAAAGTTCCCCACAAATGTTTACTGCTAAAACTAAAAGCGCATGGAATACAAGGCAGTGTGTTGAAATGGATAGAAAATTGACTCAGCGACAGAAAGCAAAGATTAGCCATAAACGGTAAGGCATCAAAGTGGACCAATATACTGTAAGTAGCAGGGTACCCCAGGGATCGGTACTAGGACCAATTGTCTTTCTAATTTACATCAACGATATATTTGAGGGTCTCACTTGTACAATCTCAAAGTTTGCTGATGATACAAAAATTGCATATAGCATACTCTCAAAAGAGCAAGTCGACGATATGCAACACAATCTAGATAAGTTGTCATGTTGGGCCCAAATTTGGCAATGAGTTTCAATGCGGATAAATGTAAAGTACTACATATCGGATACCTGAATGAGAAAGCAAACTATTCGATGAATGGCACTCAGCTTAAAGGCCGCGTTATACAGAACTCGAATCCACCAGAACCCACCAGAATGAATTCAAAAATTCAAATTTTAGCCACTTCTTCCCGATTCTGGTCTATTCTTTTACGTGTTCTGGTTAGATTCTTGTCTATTATTGTGATTCGAGTGATGTTCTAGTCGTCACTCGATTGATCGAGTGAGTGAGCAAAACGTTAGTGCATGCGTTAACTTTCTACGATTTATCGAGTGAAAAAAACGTTAAAAATTATCGAGTTACATTCTAGTCTTATTCTGGTCGCATTCGAGTCGCATTGCAGTCGCATTCTACCTATTCTGGTCATGTTCTGATGTAATTTTTATAGCCGATGCCGACTCGAATTACTTGAATGTAACTCGATGCCACTCGATAATGACCGGAAGTCAACTGGATGACAAGTTGATTATTCCACTTTAAAATTGAATGTAATGGAATGAGAGTTGAATATAACCCGAATTAAGAAGAATACAACTGGATGCCGACTAGAATATGACTGGTAGATGACTGCATACTTGCTTGATGTACCGAGTGTACACTGGATGTCGACTCGAACATGACTAGAAGTACTAGAATACAAGTGGAACCAACTAGAAGGTAACTGGAATACAACCAGTTATTAGTTATTAACATGCCATCATCATTAACTTTGTCAATGTTAATTAGAGACACAAATTTTGTTTTTTCTAAATTTCCATTTACGTCAAACTTTGAGTGTATATAAGAACATTAAAACATAAGGAAATGGGAGTATGCAGAAAGCCGATTGGCCTAAGCAAGGCAGATCCCTGTCCCATCCAACCCAAATTACAAAGCCCAATTATAGGCTCAACACTCTAATCCCCTGAGGATCATCTGAGATTACAGACCCGGCTGATCCCCCTTAACTTTGAACGAAAATTTAAGTCTATTTAGAACATACATTTGCCAGACATTTACTACTTTACAGATAATTATAACCGAATTCTTACACTTTGTTAACCACTATTAATATTAAAAATGTTAACTTGCAACACATTGTTGTAAATAAGGCAGAGTAATGTTTATGTACTAAAAAATGGTATTGCTAATTTTGTAACGATAATATGTTTGACACACAGCTACGACAGGGGGAGCAGGACCTAGGGGAGCTGTACCGGAAGTGGGAGAGGAGCCGCAACATAGACAGCCCAGCCGTCGGTTCGCTCAAGATCTTCCACCAACTGGTGCAGAAGAACCTCACTGACCTGAAGCCTGCACTCGTGGAGCAGTATGAGATGGAGGTTATGCGGTACACAAACGCTACGATGGCACACAGCCGGGGGGAAGGACCCATGCCCCATTTCAGCCCCATTCAACACGAGTCCCCCAACCATCCACCTACGACGCGACGAGCACAGACGCCAAACCCGTACATACTCGAAAACCTTTCTGTTGCTGGCCCTTCCTACTACCATGGTGGCAAACAACCACACCAAGCCCCCGGCACACCACGAAACTGGAGGAGCTATGGTCCTTCAGTGGGACGTCCGGAGGCCACGCCCGTGGAGCATGGGAGGGCCGGCAACCTGGTGGACGTTTCACCTGGCTTTGTGGACAGGATCATCGAAACCTTCCACCCATAACATCTCAACCTCTCTACCACACTCTACCTCTTTTTTGTTAATATTGAATTCAACTTATGTGCCATATTTAAATAAAGTGTGGTGATTTCTCCTAAATATAATTTTAATCTTGTTGGAATTTTTTAAACTGCCATTATAATTATATAAAAGATGAAACAGCTATCAGTAATATAATTGTGAAACTAATTAAATTCTATCTAATACAATTAATTTCAAGAAATGGCACAATACAAATAATGTCAAGTTGAAATAATATGTGATCGAGTAGGTAAGATGCAAACATGATACCAATATCTTATAAATAGAAGATTATGAACAATTTAACTTGAATCAAAGGAAAGACATGACATGGGTATATGTTAATGCAAAGGTATTGAACAGAGAACTTGACATTTATGTCCACACACTTAGAAAATTGGGCTTAAATTGTGTGGCCTATATGGCGTTGCAGGTATATTCAACAGAGGAGTTTAATATTTTCGATACTTACAAAAAATTATATGTCATTGCAATTATATTGAAGAGAGAACTTAGAAATCTGTTGACACTTATAAAATTGGGTTCAAATTGTGTATGGTACATGTCATAGCAATTATGTCTGCAAGAGATCTATGAAAAGACTTGGACACTTATAAAATGCCATCGAGTGTAGTGTGGTATATTATGTCATTGGAATAAAATTTCTTTGGACACTTTTAGGTCACATGCAAACATGATAGTAATATCATATAAATTGCACATTTCTTAACCAATTAACATGAATAAAATAAATTACATGACCTGGGTAAATTTTAATGCAAAGGTATTGAACAGATAACTTAACATTTATGTCCACATACTACTGGTGTGCCTGTGAAGCAATTCTCCCTTTATTATTATACTCAAAGGTTCCTCATTGAGTCACCTTCTGCCTATTCGAGTCACGTTCCACTTACGTTCGAGTTACGTTCAACTCAGTTCCACTTACGTTCGACTTAACTTCATGTAATTCTGGTCATGATATACTGACATTCCGGTCTCATTCTGGTCATTCGAGTTGTATTCGACTTGGGATCGAATAGTCTTCTTTCCACATCCGGTTTCCTTCGAGTCATTTACTCGTTAACATCGACTCATATTTGGGTTACATTCGAGTCCATCGAGTTACGTTCGAGTTACATTCCGGTCATTGACGGGTCGCATTCTACTCTGAAGTCACACTCGATTAAAGCCGCGTAATTCTCGTCAATTCCGGTGAAAAGTTCGATTCCAGTGGGTTCTGGTGGATTCGAGTTCTGTATGACGCGGCCTTTAGAGTGTAGACAGAGAAACCGATCTGGAAGTAACAATATCGAGTAACCTAAAACCGAGTCAACAATGTTCAGAAGTTGTTAAGAAGGCAAACAAAAAATTTACTTTATTGGCAGGTTATTTGAGCATAAATCCAAAGAAGGTATCCTAACTCTTTACAATTCCTTAGTCCGCCCTCTTCTGGAATACTGCGTTCAATCCTGGTGCCCTTATTACCAAAAAAGCTCACTTATAACTGCGTTATGTTTCTAACCCATCTGTCCCCTACTAACTTCTTAATCCTGCCACGGACATTAGTTCCAGGGCAGTAGTTCCCTCTCCAATTTTACCTTACCCACTCTAAACCACTGTTTGGACACTTGATACTTAGTGTTATTGAGGACAAGCAGCTTAGAGGGGTCACTAAATATGTTGTTGCTTGATTTCCTTTGTACTCCTTTGTACCTCTCTCTCCCTCTACCTGACACTCACTATCTCTCTCTCTCTCTCTGGCATCGTGAAGTCACTGTGCGAGAAATACGAATTTGAGGAGATACTCACAATGCAGTGAATGTTTGAATGGAAAATTATACTCACCTGGTGGAAAACGATCTCTTATAATTTACATGGACGTGACAAATTTTGACTCTCGATCACAACCGCCTTCACAGCTCTTTACAACGGAATAGATCTCCAAATAGAGTCGAAACTTGGCGTGTCCTTGTAAATTATTATATTTTTAACACCAACCAACTTCACATCTAAGCTCAATTAATGAAATCAACAAATACATGTAGCACTCCGAGGACTCGAACCTAGGATACTCACATTGAAATTCCACGCACTATGCATTACGCTATCAAGACAGTTGTAATAAAACATCCTTTTCTCCTTTGAGGGTATGATTCACAGAATACGAGTTTATTGTGTCCTTGAACTTATAACTTGTAGAGTGTATATCGTGATAAAATTGTATATTACATGTGTTTTTTAGTCAAGTAAATTAAACTTACAGAGTATACTAATGAAATTGCTTACTATACATTAAAACGGATTAAAGGTTAATTTGAATAAAATATGTTGTTATTAATGCAATATCATTAACACATTTAGAACGGGTATTATCTTTTAGTTTTTTTTTTTATATATATACCCAATTTTATTAAGTTTGGGAAGGAATTGTAGCAGTCAAAATGTTTCATTCGATAATTTGTAACCTTTTAATTGGTAGAGCTATTTCCTAAGCTGAACAATATCTTCTAATAGCAGCCAGAAACATACAAAGACACTTTCTGTACTGAAAGGGTCAATATTCTAAATTACCAATAATTGAACAGATTATTTGTAGCAGATGTAACACTGCCCCAGTAATTATTTATTCCTTACCTTGATTAGCGACATACCTATTGCCTATCTGCAATACAGTAAACTGTTTTCCTATGCAAGAGTAAAACTTTCATCACTTAATTATACATTAACTATAGTTGTAGAGCATACTAATATTCCTTGCATTCTGATAATGAAGTAGTGTGTGTGTGTGTGTGTGTGTGTTCTAGTTGGCATGGTCGTAATCCACCAAGAAAAGGTAAGTTTCTCGCTTACTTTTGGCGCTACCTGGACGTGTCGAACAGAGCCATCTATGGAAAGCAAAAACCCATCATATATCGGATTGTTTCGAATTCCACCGTCAGAGGGCACTAATGGATGGCTGAAGATCCATACCACGACTTTAGTCCCAGACTGTACAGGCTCTCAGCCTATACCCGCGAGGGAACAGTTGGAATATAGAAAAAAATAAGACAATAATAATAATGTAAATGTTGGCTTTAGTATATTATGCTGTATATTACTATTAAACATCAGCTAATCAAGAACTCTCCTGATACATACGGCGGTTGCATATTATACACTTCCTTGCAAACATTTTAATTATAAATGTGTCAGGCAAACTGGTTAAGAGCTTTCAATTAGAATCAAACAACACCAGACTAGTGATAAAAATGGACAAGTTTCGAACGCTGCATTTGTACAAGTTAGAGACCGTATATGCCACAATATTGACAGGGATAACGCATCTTCTATCGTGTAGTTTACTATAATGTAAATAATGTATTAATATACATTTCATAGAATCTAGTGTCATTAAGCATACAGATAATGTTAATATGAATACAAGAAGAGGTATGCATAAAGTATATAATTTTATAATCTGTTTTATTTGTAAACAACTAAAAGCTTAGTGCTTTACTTTTAATCTCAGTAGGCTACTAGTGTGTTTATTAGTATCGATTTTGTGTATATACTCTCTTGTATATGACGAGCTTCGTAGAACAAACGAAACCTTCATAATCCTTGAAACTGACATATCACTTTCACTTATTTTCATTTTTTCCCCCTTTGGATTTAATCCCCGTATTAATATTTTATTCTCATACTTTAATGAATATGACAAGATTCGTAGAACAATCAAGCCTTTACACTCTTTTGAGACTTGACTGATAAATTTCACTCAGTTTCGTTGTCTCTCTTTTTTACTTAGACAAGCCCGTTTTGAGTATTACTGTACTTTATTAATGTAGTTATAATCTCTTCTATCCCCAGAAGATGTTGAAACACGAAAGAGCTTGGAACTTAACGTTTTTCTTCCTTCCTGTGAATATTCTGCATCTTTTCCTTCACGTGCTATTGTGACTTACTTGTGTATATATATATATATATATATATATATATAAATATATATATATATATATATATATTCTGTTGCACCAGACATATCGAAGGGTCTGGCACAAATCTTTAATTTCCAAACTGCCCTCCTTCGGTTTCTGTCCCTCCATCTGTGCCTTTGTCTCTAATTTCCTTTCCGGCCGTTCCATAGCTGCGGTTGTGGACGGCCATTGCTCAATTCCTCATCCTATCAACTCCGGTGTTCCTCAGGGTTCTGTCCTATCTCCTATTCTCTTTCTAATTTTCATAAATGATCTTCTCAACTGTACATCTAGTCCCATCCATTCATATGCAGACGACTCTACTTTACACCACTCAATTAGTTTTCCAGAACGCCCCAGCCAGCAGTCCCTCAAAAGTAAACGTAATGAAGCCATAAAATGCTTATCTTCTGATCTAGCTACTATTTCCAATTGGGGTAGAGAAAACCTTGTTAAATTTAATGCTTCCAAAACTCAATGTATCCATCTTACTACCCATCAGGAACTCCAGAGGACTATCCCTTATTCTTCAACAATACAAAAATCAACCCTTCATCTTCCCTCAATGTTCTCGGTGTCTCTTTTTCTTCTGTTCTCACTTGGAAAGACCATATTACCAGTCTCGCTAAGGCAGCCTCCCAGAAGCTGGGTGTGCTTAACCGCCTCAAGGGGTTCTTTACCCCTGCGCAGCTACTTGCTTTGTACAGGGGCACATGCAGTGCGTCCTTGTATGGAGTATTGTTCACATGTGTGGGGAGGATCCTCTCACACCGCACTCCTAGATAAAGTAGAAAGGAAAGCTTTTCGTATCATTAACTTCCGTCCACTCACCAGTTCTCTGCAGTCTCTCTCTCTTCGCCGCAATGTTGCATCTCTCTCACTATTCTATCGCTACTACAATAATCAGTGTTCCTCGGAGCTTTCCCAGTGTATACCACCTCCTCTACGTAGGGTACGTAGTACCCGCCTTGCAACACAATCCCACCCCTACTCTGTGCAGCTCTCCAACCCAAGAGTGAAATGCTATTCTCAGACTTTCTTCTATTCAACTGATGAGCTCTAGAACTCTCTCCCAGAATCAGTCTTTCCCTCATCCTATGACTTAAATTGCTTCAAACTCCGTGTGTCCAGGCATTTTAGCTCGAACGTCCCTTGATTTCGGCCCTGTTACTCTTTGAAATCTGGGGGAGGCACTCGCTGCAGGCAGTTATGCCTTTTGTCTCCCTCATTCACATAGAAAAAAAAAATATATATATATACTGTATATATAAATATATAAAGTAGTGGCAATAGATTCTCCTCGGGGGAAGCGGAGTCTTATAAGGACAAGCAACACCAAGGTAAACACGAACATCTTTGTTCTGGTACCGGTAACGTTTCGACATTAACATATGTCATCATCAGACCTAAAGCAATAAGAAATACATTTATTAATACATTATGTTGACATTTAAAGCAAATATATTTTTAATACTAATTTAGAAAAACATAAAAAGTTAGAAATCGCGAAAAAAGAGATAGAAACAAACACAAACAACAGAAACAGCTAAACCATATGTGGACTACGTGTAGATATTGTAGGCTAAAATATACACAATACCTTAGAAACATAATAGGTTGGAGGAGAATTCGTGGGTGCCCAAGGTGGGCTTAAGATGGTGAGTGAGGAGGGACTCTGCTATTAACCGGGTGGTGTCACCAGAACAACTGAAAATTACTGAAAAATCTTTTTTGTTAATGGAATGGCCTAAAGGTTCACAATGGTCTCGAATGGCTGAAAAGGATGGTTTAGAAATGGGAAGTCCAGTTCTATAAGATCGACCCAGGTGCTCCGCAACCCTCGTGTTTAAGTGCAGTTTTGATTGGCCTATATAAGTTGCATTACAGCAGCTACATTTATATTGATAAACAATAGAGGATTGCAGAACATCCAGAACATTCCAAACGTAGACTTATTAAAACCCACTCCGAACGCCTAGAAGCCACTCTAAGTTCATTGAAAGGTCATGTTTCTTATTTGGACTACAATCATCTTTGCTGTCTCATCGAAAATACTAATTTAAAAACTTCGGCTCACACTCGATGCATCCACCAACGTAAACTCACTAAATTAGGCTATGCTAATCCTGACAATATACCTCACAACAAAGTAATATTCAACTACTCGTCTAGAAAGCTTTCTACCACTGAAAAGGCCCTTCTATCCAAAGGTCTAAATTTTGCAATTAACTCTCCCAAGCCACATTTTCTTCCACACTTTTTGTCATTTGAACAGTTTTTTAAGACTATATCATCCCACTCGTTGTATCAGGCCAATGGCAACACATTCGATTTCTTTAAACATTCTCTTAAGCATTTAGCAATGTCTAGTTATTTCTCACGTGGTTATTTTAATGACTCATTAAGCGAAGAAGAACGTAAAGCCCTTAAAAATCTAGCGGAAGACAAGAGTATTGTTGTCATGAAACCTGATAAGGGGAATGGTGTTGTGTTGTTAAATAAGGCAGATTATAACAATAAAGTTGCAGAAATATTGAGTGACAAAACAAAATTCGCAGAAATAAAACAGGATATCTACCCTCTCTTAATTAAAAGTGAAGACAAAATCAACAACTTTCTAAGACAACTAAAAAGAAACGAGACAATAGATGCAATGCTATATTCACATTTATTCGTCTCTGGTGCCCGCCCTGGAATTTTATACGGACTTCCCAAAGTTCACAAGATAAATTGCCCTGTCCGCCCTATTTTGTCCGCCATAGGTACAGCCAGTTACAATCTAGCACAGTATTTAGTACCAATCATCTCTCCTTTAACTTCCAACGAGTACACAGTTAGGGATTCATTTACATTTGCCAGGGAACTTTGTAACTTCACTCATTCCGGTTGTATAATGGCTTCATTTGATGTAACTAGTTTATTCACCAACATTCCCATAAACGAGACAATTGACATATGTACTTCAGAATTATTTGAAAATGAATTTTTTGTCAACGGATTCTCCAAAAATCAGTTCCATAAGTTACTTTCATACGCCGCTAAAGACAGTCTTTTCATTTTCAAAGGTTCATTTTACAAACAGGTAGATGGTATTTCTATGGGTAATCCTCTCGGTTGCAGTCTCGCTAATTCATTCATAGTTTATCACGAAACACAATGGCTTGACAACTGTCCTATAGAATTCACACCTTTGCTCTACAGACGTTACATAGATGACACATTCGTTTTATTCCAGTCTCCCGATCACGTTCCAAAATGTTTAGCTTATCTAAATTCACAACATGAAAACATTAAGTTCACTTCCGACACTGAAACAAATGGTAAACTCCCCTTCCTAGACATAAATATTAACAGAACACCTGACTCATTTAATACTTCAATATACAGGAAACCAACCTTCACAGATTTAACGACAAGATTTAATTCATCTATCCCGTTACAGTACAAACGAAATTTAATCTTAACTTTAGTCACCCGTGCTTACCACATTTGTTCCTCATATTTGTCTTTTCGCAATGAACTCGAATATCTCAAACACATTTTACATTCTAATGGTTTCCCTATTTCATTCATTGAAAACTGTTTCGGTAAACAACTAAATACACTTTTCCAAGTCCCGAGCCCCGTACCGACTGCTAAAAAGGCAGTAATATTTTTCACTATGCCATTTTTAGGACCATCAAGTTACTCGATACGCCATAAAGTCACAAAATTGATTCGTTGCTTCTATCCCCAAGTGTCCCTCAGAATAATATTCAAACCTACCAATACTTTGTCTCATCATTTCAAATTCAAAGATCGTATCCCGGATGTTCTGCAATCCTCTATTGTTTATCAATATAAATGTAGCTGCTGTAATGCAACTTATATAGGCCAATCAATACGGCACTTAAACACGAGGGTTGCGGAGCACCTGGGTCGATCTTATAGAACTGGACTTCCCATTTCTAAACCATCCTTTTCAGCCATTCGAGACCATTGTGAACCTTTAGGCCATTCCATTAACAAAAAAGATTTTTCAGTAATTTTCAGTTGTTCTGGTGACACCACCCGGTTAATAGCAGAGTCCCTCCTCACTCACCATCTTAAGCCCACCTTGGGCACCCACGAATTCTCCTCCAACATATTATGTTTCTAAGGTATTGTGTATATTTTAGCCTACAATATCTACACGTAGTTCACTTATGGTTTAGCTGTTTCTGTTGTTTGTGTTTGTTTCTATCTCTTTTTTCGCGATTTCTAACTTTTTATGTTTTTCTAAATTATTATTAAAAATATATTTGCTTTAAATGTCAACATAATGTATTAATAAATTTATTTCTTATTGATTTAGGTCTGATGATGACATCATTATGTTAATGTCGAAACGTTACCGGTACCAGAATAAAGATGTTCGTGTTTACCTTGGTGTTGCTTGCCCCTAAATATATATATATATATTATATATATTTATATTTATCGGTGTTAGGCGTCGTTGGTGTCGTGGTGTTGGCCAGGGTGTACTTACTGGCAAGGGAAACCGGCAGTACCGATATAGCCTGAGGGAGCGCCACAAGGGCAATTTTTTCCTTTCCTTTGTTTTCCTGTAAAATATAGGAAGTCCGATATCGAAAAAACGGCTCTTGCCTCGTCTTCTTCTTCTTCTCCTTCTTTTTAATCTTCTTATTTTTCTTCTTCTTCTTCTTCTTTTCTTCGTCGTCTTCTTCTTCTTCATTACCATCCTCCTCCTTACATGATCACTCCAGCTTTACTTCCTTCTTTCGCCCCTTAATCGTTATATTTTACCCTTTCCTATCCCTTTCTTCCCGATTCCTTTATATTATACTTTCTTTATTTCCGTATGTTTGTTTCTTTTCTTACATATTCTTCCTTCATTACACCTATTTATCTTATTTCCCTCAACCCTTCTTTAACCTTTTTTGTCCCTCTCCCTTCACAATCTTCCCCCTCATTTACCTCTTTTATTCCCTCTCCCGACACTGACTTTTACATAAACGAAGCATGGACGTTGGTTGAGAGACTCGGAGCAAGAGTGAGAGGGGTGGAAATTAGTTACTTAAGAAGTGCGTGTGGAGTTACATGGAGGGATAGACAGACGAATTAGGAAGTAAGAAGGAGGTGTGGTGTGGAGGTAGATGTGCTGGAGAGTGTGAAAAGGAACACCTTGAGATGGTTCGGCCATGTGGAACGTATGGGAGGGGAGAGAGTGACTGAGTGGGTGTACAGGTGCAGGTGCAAGGTGGAAGGACAGAGAGGGAGAGGTAAACCAAAAGAGAGGTGGAAGGATGGAGTGAGGAAGTATATGGATGAAGGTGGTGTTGGCTGGGAGGAGGGGCGTCGACTGACTGGGGACAGAGGTGCATGAGGGCGGTTCGTTCGTGGCCACCCCTTCGGGGAGCGCGGCGTCAGGCAAGTGATAGATAAATAGATTACTTCTCCCAATTGTTCATCTCTCATCATCTATTATTCCATATCATTCACTGTTCATACTTTGTTTGTCTCTAGTTTTTCCTGTATCAATACGCTCCCCGATTTCTATGCTGTTTCTTGGTACCCTATTTACATCTTTACTTTAGTATTATACTTTCTTTTCCTCCCGCCCCTCTCACTTCCTTCTACCTTCTCCACCTTGTATACATATAATTAACCCTCTCTCTCTCTCTCTCATTTTGTCTGTCTGTTATTTTGTTCTTTAAACTTTACGATCCTTTGATTTTGCAACGAAAATTCCCATGATAAGAAGCAGAATTATTTATAGCTAAACACATTCAAAGAAAAACTAAGTATATCACTGTCAAATTTCTATATGTTAATGTCGGATGTAACGGATATAAACGACTACTTGTCGTATCTCACTCATTGCTGCAGCCCCTGTACCGACAACCAACATTACCAGACCACCACTTCCGTCGCTACCAGCACCTCTACCATTTATTGCACCTCTACCAGACACCTAGCCACTTGTCTCTCATCTTCCAAACACCACAAAGAAGACCAAAGAGAAACACCACCAGAATGCCGCAGCTTCTCATGCCCAGAGGTATAAAAGAAAACAAGAAGAAACAGTCTCCCCGTCCAGCCACCTTGGAAGAAAACTTGAGTCACATCTTCCTGCCTCACCTGTAATTAACCTTTACCTGACCCCCAAGTGACAGAAGGGCTCAAGTAAGATCCCATCCTATGGATACCTGTGGCCCCTCTTCTCCGGAAACCATACCCCAGCAGAAGACTCCATAAAAGGGTAGAGACCATTCGGTAATTTACCAACGAGCAGTCACACCGAGCAGAGCTACATATCCTCCTCTCTTCACCACCACCACAATGCGTCGCGCAACTTCCACACTCGTTGCCGGCACTGTAAAGTGGTTTAATGTGAAGAAGGGCTTTGGATTTATCACCAGGGAAGACAACAGCACTGATATTTGTGTACACCACAAAAATATTAAGAACAACAACCCCAGGAAGTCTGTGCCCTCTCTAGGTGACGGAGAGAGTGTAGAATTCCACACCAAAACAGGGGCAAGAGGTCCTGAGGCCACTCTGGTCACAGGACCCAAGGGCAAAACAGTCAAGGGATCACATCATGCCCGAGACTTGAAGGAGAGGCAGGGTATTATGACAAAAATTGACAGACTAAAGAGCATGGACCTGCCTAATGATATATCAATTAAGATTGATATTATCATCAGGACGGCCGTGTCTCTTACTGGAGGAAACAACTCCCTCCTCCAGCAATACCTACCTGCCCTCCTTCAGGCCAACAATCTCCCAGGTATTCTTGTACCAGGAGGGTTGTTGGACAATGCCCAGAGGGGTCCTGTCAGACAGAGACCTACTCCACAGAGGAGCTTGACCATCAAAGCGCCTCTAAACAGAAACAACTGTCCCCCTGAACCTGAAGCAGTAACTCCAGAAGCTGATCCTGTAGAAGCTACTGGAGGAGCTGCTGAAGAAGAAAACTCAACTCCAACTCCAACTACTACTGCAACAGAAGAAGAAGAGGCGATGGAGGAGACCCCTGCAGTCAACACCAACCCACCTGCAGAGCCTCCTTCAGCTTCTTCAAAACCTGAAAAAGGAGCCTCCATGCCAATCATCGAGATCGAACCAGCAAGGCAGTTAGAGGAGAAGAAACCAGACACCCCCAAGACTCCTCAACAACTATTCGAGGAAGTCTGCCTAAAACACATGTATAAGGACTTCAACATGACCATGAGCTATGCTTATATGGACTATGTCCCACCTTAATTCCACGGGTTCCTGTCCTTCTGTATGAATAACTGGAAACGAGATGGCTGCAATTGCTATTTCCACAAGAAGGACAAACACAACTACGTGTCGTGCCACTTAACAGTGGAGCAAGCTCTGAAGCAAGGCTTCCCGGACATCCCGAGGAAGTAAAATCACCACCACCACCCATCACCCTCACCAACACCTCATTACCAGCGGGCTATTAGTACGGGACTCCCAGTCGGGCCGGGAGGATAAATATATGGCCTTAACCCTTCCTCCCCGGGCTGTCTTACCAAATGACGGTCGCCCCTACCCGGGCGATATGGCTGAAAAACGTCTAGGCCTAGGCTACCGTATTTATGTTTATTTTCACTGCTAGAACTTTCCCACTCATCTATAATCGTAGTGCGGTTTTCAATCTGTATTTTGGCATTGAGTATAGCTCTGTAAGTCAACTGGTTCAGTTGTGATGACGATTTCAGTGGAGCCAATATTGCAGAGATGTTGCCAATATGGGGGCTTTTTAGACACTAATTTCGTCATGACGTCAGAACAATAACATTGAGGAGTCTTCTCCTTCTTGTTTTGGGAGGTGCGGTGACGAACGCTTGGGTTTGTTGACATACGTCGTACGCACGGCGTTCGGACCAAGCTTAATTAGGCTATTAAGCTCATGCCTTAGATAAGGCATACCGGGTAGCGGCCCTTCTTTCGTGCTGTCCTTACCTAAGGCAGACCGGGTAGGAAGGGTTAAATTCCCTACCCGTACAATAGCCCACAGTTCCAGCCTCCCAGCTCTCGACCCAGTGCCTCCCTGGTCGGGTCCAGCCGTCTTCTTAGTGATGCCGATCCCCCAAACTCTGAAAACCATCAGGGAGCTCCAGTTAAGCCTGGACTCTTTTTCTCCTGCTAAAATTCACTTCATCCAACTAATTCTTGTCCTATCCCCACTTCCCCCCTAACCACCTTTCACTACTCATTTTTGATTGATTGACTAGCGCTATTTCAGGCTGTAAGGCTATCGCTACTTAAGGATAGTCGTGTTTCTTCGCTACCTCAGGGTTCTCGAGATTGCTAGGTCACGTGTCTCGATAAGTATCGCTACCTCAGGATACTGGACCAATATTGCTACCTTAGGATATTGGAAAATTATTGCTACTTCAAGATACTGAACCAGCGTTGCTATCTAAAAACACTGCTCCAGCATACTTGCTAGCTGAAGAGGCTGTGAATAAACGTATGCCTGTCAAAGTGGCTCCTTCGCTGAAACCACCGCCAACCCAGCAGAGAAAGTCTGAGAACAAAGCACCCCGATAACATCCCTACAGAAGCAGAGATGAGACAGAAGGAAAAGAAGCCAGAGCCAGACTTTGCTTGAGACCCCGGGGAAGACTATCATTTTGAGATATAGGAGCAGAGTACAATTGCAGCTAATATGTGTTCTCTATTTATGAGATTCTGTCAAATATTGAATTCAACAATACACATCCTACATCTTGCTGTAGAATTGTATATGAATACTTATGAGTTGAATGTATTATAGACTTCTCTGTGTCTAATATTAATTATATAAATAACTCTAACTCAATATCAAGACACCTACAACACATACCAACAAATACAGTTATTACGCCTACTCCTTTAACCTTCCATTTACATGTCTTACCTCTCTCAGGTTTCGCCATAACTAACTTGTAGATATACGTTATTCACATATAAACTTTCAGTACAATTGTATACTCGGTTTATTGTATATGTTTGATTCACTCTCAGTTGTGATTATAAATAAAAATACACTGTGACCGTGTACTCTGTTCTGGTATTAATCCCCCAGAAAATAATAAGATACATTGCACCCCTTAGATTCGTGGCCTTTTAATATACCTGATATATTTGTGTTTTCAATCTAGGATCCCTACTTAGGAAAAATTATATCTAGTATTTGTATGGCTGACACTTAATTATGAATAGTGATATTCCGAAGACAGTTATTAGCCTCTGACTTGTACTCTTGTAGTGAGGTTATGTGATGCTGGTCTGTGTGTTGAACCAAGCGTTTTCTCAGTCTGGCGTACTTTGGTAAGCAGGATCGAAAATAGTGTTCTGTCCTAGCAAATGGAACACGGATCTGGTGATTTCTTATTGACGCGGTTCTTGTTTCATACAATGTAATGGGGTGGCAGGTGGTAAGGTCAGGTAAGTGTAAAGCTGTTAGATGTGGAGCACACATATTTTTATATTATTTATATTACACATAAACTTGCCACATTCCGACGCTGTAATAAGAGGTTCAAACCTGGGGTTAAGATGTTGAATCAAGTATTCAGCTACTTTCTATAATTGGTCTAACAATTTCAATTATGATGGGGGACATGATGACCATACATTCCATTAATTGACGAACTTAAGATGTATACAGAGTAGCGAAACCTCAAGATGTGATGTATGTTGAATGCATTCAAGTTTCCATGCAGCATTCTTTGTGACATCCTGAACATGGCTGGTGAAAGAATGTTTTGTCATTAACTTGTACACCTATAATTGTCACTTGATTCTGCATCTTCTTCCCATGAAGCAGAGTATCTGGTGGTGCGGATGCTGCAGTTTATTGTGTCCAAGAGATTACCATAGCTTGAGTGTTTTCCAGAGCAAGGTTCACTTGCCAGCATTTTGCCAAAGAGGTGATACTATGTATGGCATTGTTGATAAGCGTGAAGGTGGTATGCCTCTCATCTCTGTTACAAGTGAATGAGAGGATGTAGTCGTCAGCATAAGCAAATGCCTCGGGAATGAGATGCAGAATGATATTATAATAAACATTCCACATCAAAGGTTCAAGAACACTGCCCTGTGGGACACTAGCTTTAATGGTATATTTAGCAGAGTCATGTCCATTTACCCCTGCCTAAGTGTTTTATCTTGCAGGTTAACATTATTTAGGTGAAGTAAATCACCACACAACCCTAGACTCCATAGTTTGGTGGTGATGCCCACCCTGTCGAATGTATCTGCGATGTCAAGTGCAATCACATAAATGTCATTTTCCATTGTCGTGGTGTCTGGTTTCATGTGGTAAATAAGTAGAGTAGCAAGTCTGCTGCAGATCTAATTGTCCTGAAGTTTCTACTTTCATGCCAAGATCGACTCAAAAATTTAAGTTGTTTGTACCTCTCTCTCTCTCTCTCTCTCTCCATATTATCGCCAATACCATACACATTAAGCTTCCACTATTGTATTCAGGTTCTCCCCGTCTTAACCTTATTATCTTTTTAGTGTCTTTCCCGTTCTCTCTCTTAGTGACCTCTTCTTCTCTTGTTTTGTTTTTCTATTAGAATGCTTTAAACGTAATATGTCTTTGTCTTTTTCCTCTCCGCGTATCAATTTTGTGACGAAACGTTCAATCAAATTTATGTTTTCGTAATTTTTGTTTTCCTGAAATACCCCTCAATGTTAATGTTAAGTACTATATATTTTTCTGATTACGTATTTTTACATTATGGTAGCGTCATTGTAACTTTCTTACAGCTAATATTGCAAGATGTTATCCTGCTTCGAGAACGTCATACAGTCAAATGGGATAACATCTTGATCTCAATATACAATCCAACTCCCTCACGCTTTCTTAAATTTAGTAAAATCTCCTAGTGATAGGCTGAACAAAGGGAACATGTCATCCTTCCGAAAGGCGTATGCCGGTGTTACACGAGCTTGTTTAATCTCGGGTTTTATCGGAGATCTTTTTCCCCCATTTCGAGTTCTCTGATAAATTAGTAGCGGTATGTTTAAATTGTTTCCAAGAATTTTGCCTGAATTACTTTATGAGTTATCGTATAGTAGTTAACATGGAAGTCATTTGACACTAAGAGTGCGTTTTCAAATTCTGTGCAGAAACAATATGCAACATTAATTGAGATATATACTGTATGTAATATGCGCCAACAGCTTAACAGTCGAGATGTCCTTATTGTATTACTCTTTATTATATTAACGTTGAACAGTCAAACAAATTCAGACCTCGTTTAGCCTTCAGGATCAATTGGCAACTAATTACTAGCTAATTATAACGATAATGACTATATTCCTTTCATACATAAAATATTATTATGATTAGGCAGGTTGCGCTATGTCTGCTTCCACAATGAACAATAAACATATCGGGGCAGTATATTGTCCAGTACCTATATCGGGGCAGTATATTGTCCAGTACCTATGTTTATTATAGAGTTTTGAATTGAGTAAATCAATTAAGTTTGTCACCAAATTATGAAAACAAACAATAAAAATGAACAACGTATACAGTCGTTTCTTTATCTGCAATGGGCGACCTCACATGGAGCACATATCCGCAATTGTTTGTCCTACACTCCTTGAGAGCCCTATGGGAAAGCCTGATCGTGGCCATGGCCTTCCTTGGGGACTCGGGGCTGTTTGGCCAGGCAGCCTAGGGAACGACAACAACACATTGCTGTCCCCTAATTCAAACGGTATATGCGATCTATTTGAATATATACTTTTGTTATTGCATATATTGATGACAATACATATTTAATTGGAATATTTTCCTGTAATATGCATTGATATTTAATGAACTGTACATCATAGTGGCCTTTGCAACCTTTGGAAATAATGCCATTGTATGACTGGAAATATTTATACTGGAAAATGTATTGTTTTAATAGTGAACAGCATTGTTTGATTATTGCGCAACGGTTATAATAATGTGACATAGACACAGTTTATATACTATATATATATATATATATATATATATATATATATATATATATAATTATATATATATATATATATAATGTATATATACTGTATATATTACATTGTGTATGAAGGAGACAAAAAGGAAAGCTGTTTGTGATAAATATCCCGCAAATTTGAAAGAGTGACAGGGAGCCAAATCAAAGGTACGTTTGAGTCTAAATGTGTTGACTCTAGAGTCTAGACACACGGAGCTTGAAGCAGTTTAAGTCATAGGGAGATAAAAAAACAAATTGAGGGAGAGAGTTCCAGAGCTTACATGTTTAGTAGAAGAAAGACTGGAAAATCGATTCACTTTTGTGTTACAGAGGCGGGTGACTCCTATTGTCCATAAGTGAGAAAATTTACACTGAGAAAGCTCTAAAGAGCATTGATTAATCTACTAGCGGAACAGAACAGAGAGAGATGTAACTTTGCGGCATGTACACAGAGATTGTAGGGAACTAGTAGGAGGTGTATTGATGAGGATACATTCATTTGACTCTACCCTTTCGAAAAGTGCGGTATGGGTGGAATCTCCCGAGACATGTGAACATTTTTCAATACATGGGTGGACCGTGCCCCTGTAAAGAGCAAGAAGCTATGCAGGGGTTGAGAACCCACGGAGAAGGTTGAGCACACCTAACTCCTGGCAAGCTGTTTTCGTAAGTGTGGTTGTTATGCGACGCTATAATTCAACGTGCTCTATGGCAATTCCATTTTCCACCCTATGAAATAACGAGAATCACAATTCTCTCACTGGGACATAACGAACTTCAATATTATCATTTACACAACAATAATAATCAATGGACACAGAATACAAAATCAAGGTTAACAAGTTTATTCCTTAACAGCTAGGGTACAATTCATGGATCAGATAAGTATAAACACAATTGAGGCTCATATATGGAAATGAGCTTTGCGATCTAACACAATTAATGGAATATGAATATAAGTATTCACTATAATAATAATGGTCTAGGAATACACAAAATCAGGCTACAAATAGTACATATAAATAAATACAATGATACTACTAGAACCACAAATAAGTATACATAAAGATGTTAAGTTTCTAAACAATAAACAATATCCTGATAGAAAATAGAGAATGCGAGGTAGCTTCCCACTTAGGGTAAATTTTAGTTACTGCGATGGCATACGCTCAATACTGAGTTTATGTAAATTAGGATATTGTTTGATTAATGAATAACTGTTACGTTAATTCAATATAGACAGGAAATGAAACTCAAAGAACTCAAAGAGTAATAACTATGAATATCAATTCACAAATAGGTTAAATAAATATATTAGTCATGTATGCGTAACTGAATATCCTCGCCAGGTGAGAAGTTAACTCGACGTGATTGTAAAGAGCTGGAAATAACTCAAATAATACACAACATGAATTACAAGTCATGAAGCATGATAATAACAATAGTCAAATTAAGAGACTGAATAGTAAATCACTCTGTGAACAACTTATCTATTAATTATTTATAAGATGAAAAATAGCTTAACTAAAGATGTATTGAAAACTATATATTATAGACTAATTAACCCCTATTTACAATATTGCAACATTGCCTGGGGCTCAACAGTAAATTCCTATATTCAGCAACTTATCCTACTTCAGAACAATATTGTTCGAATATTATCAGGAGTAAGTTACGAAAAACATACTGATCCCCTCTTTAAACATCTAGGGATACTAAAGATACAAGCTATATAATATTATAGACTAGAGTCAGTTAAATGTGTATATAATCAATTACGCCTTCCCACTGCCATTAACTTTCAGAATATATCCAATATTCATCCCCACAATTTACGAAATAGTAACTTATTAAGACCCTCTAAACCACGGCCTGAAAAATCTAAAAGATTTGTTGCTTATTCTGGTTGTTTAATGTGGAATACGTTGTCTAATGAATTAAAAACTATCACCAACCATGTAACCTTTAAGATCAAAACGAAAAAATATATTGTAAATAGATACTGATGCAATATTTTATCAGTACTGTTATGTTGGTTCAATTTTAAAATAATGACTTGTAACATAAAGGATATCCAATGAACTAAACCATAGACTACAGTAGATCTGGAATGGACACGAAAATGGAACTTTGCAGTAAGGAACCCAAAATCGGAGAACGAACCCCCAACTTCGAACCTCAAAACCGCGAAAATGTGATATTTTTGCGGTTTCGAGGTTTGAACTTGGGGGTTCGTTCTCCGATTTTGTGTCCCTTACTGCAAAGTTCCATTTTCGTATCCAGTCCAGATCTACTGTAGTTAATGACTAAACATATATTCTTTTAATCACTGGATATCAGACTGTGTACTGAGCTATTATGTATGTATTGTGCAGTGTTTTCCTGTAGTATATAAATGTATAACTATATATTGGGCTCATAACAAATATTTTATTTCATGAGCTCAGCCTTTAAATTATATGGACATATATTTATATTATACTCTGTAATTTGTGTATAGGCAATTTTTTTTTTTTAAATTTGAATTTGAATTTGAATTTGAATTACATACCCAAATGATGATGTCACATACAAACAAGATCTGAATAAGCATTCACTAGTTTTATGTGCAAAAGGTGTATGTATTATTCCCCAAACAAACATATGTATTACTCTTCATAAGAATATAGGATTCTGTATCTGAAGAATTATATATATATTTATCCCACACATAGAGGTGTGTTATGTTCTCTAGAAATCGAGCAACGAGTACTAGGAAAAGGAAAGAATGGAAAATCTTTAGTATTACGTTAGCGTGAACCTCAACATATTTAGTTAACCCTTATTGCAATCATCATTACACTTAGCAAAACAAAGGTCGCTTAAAGGTTTGAGAAGAGAGATAAGAGCCTGATATCTGGCGAGCACGTGGTAACAGCGTTGGTTGTCCTTCCTTTTGTCACAAGGGGCTCCACAACTTCCCACATTACAGGTATGTGCCGCTCTCTCTCCTGCTTCTTTCTTCGGGGTCACTAGCTACACTGGTTTGCACTTGTTTATAACTGTTCAATGGAATATAGGCTAATCCATACGGAAGTCTCAATCGGAACTAAGTGATCTATCTAAGCACGTTCTTCCTAAGAAGAGGTACTCGCCTAGATATAAACTTCGCTTTGCCTAACTTTACCCTGGGCACGAGCAAGTACTATTCCTTTTTCGGTTGGGGTTAAGGAGCTGGTTTCTCGGGGTAGTAGGGGCATGGGGTTAGTTTTTTTTTAATTTATCCTGAGGTTAGGGGTCGCACTAAAAATATGCGAAGGATATCTCTGTGACGGGGTGGACATTCTACGTCTGTTTGTATTTGTTTTGGGCTTGGAGATGGATCATTGGGGTGATGATAAAAAAAAAATCTGTTTGCAGATAATTGAAAGTTGTATGGAGGTGATTTGGGGGGAAGGAGAATAGGGAACTTTGGTTTGTTTGCTCGCTTGGCTGAAGTTACTGTGCTCGTGGTGATCAGAATGGAAGTGAAGATATTGAGGGGGCTAGTGGCGAGTTTGCATAAATAGTTCTTCACTATAGTCTAAGTCTGGTTCGGGGTTGGGTAGGTCTTGGTTGAGGGTGAGGGGTGCGTTTTCTATCGCATTAGTCACGGGGCATTGTTAAAGCTGAGTCTGGGGGTGGTGGAGTATGGTAGATCGTGATTTACTTTTTATGCTAGAAATGCGGCATGAGAGGATTGCGTTGCTAGCTGTAGACGGGAGCAGGTGCTTGACTGGTTTTGGCTTTTGTTGGCCAGACCCTGTCATCTCAGTGGTAATATTATCTTTCCAAGAAAGTTAAGAAAAAAGAAACACCAAGAATACTAAGAGAATGACTTGTGAAAGGTTGGCTTCTGTATTGTTGAAGAGGAAGGGAGAGTCATGTGGGAGATCGTGATGGGGGAGATAGATGGAGAAATTGAGTTTTGGAAGCATTGAACGTAACAAGATTTCCTATGTCCCAATCAGATGTAGTTGATATATCACAAGATAGTCTTGCATCATGTGAGTTTTGGAGTATAATTGTGTGGTGAGTTATTGTGGGAAACTACCTGCATAGTGGATGGTTGAGTCATCAGCATATGCATGGATAAAACTAGAGGTACGGTTGAGAAGATCAATAATGAATATTAGAAAGAAAACTAGAGACCCAACATAATCCTGAAGAACAGAGGAGTTGATAGGTTGAGTAAGTGAGCAATGGCCGTTCACAACCGCTGCTCCTCATTGCGGACAGCAGTAGAACGAGCATCAGAATGAGAGAAAGAAAAGAGAATGTATATATGCCTCCATGCCTGATGTGATTACCTCGGTAATGCGCTTAGCACACTCCGAGATCTCTCGACCACGAAATGTAAACCAATTCCATAGGAATTCAAAGTAGTACTGCCGAAGAGACACTCATACAGCACCGCCAAAGTGCCACAAGCGCAGCTGACTGAGAGGACCGGATGGCCGTACTAGAGAGATAGGAGAGATATGACAGGTAACACACATAAGATTATGATCGGAAGAGTTTAACAGAGAGAATAGGTTTACAGTGTAAGCAGAAGCATGGTAGGCTTGGGATACAGCTAGGGTGCTGGACTAACTCCTCAACGTCATTTAGGATAGAACAAATATAGGCTTGAGTTACCAGGTTGTCAATGAAATGAAAAGAGAGCCATTAATGGCTGTGGTGAACATTGAAATATGGAGATTACAGAGAAGGGAAAGATGGATAGAGTGTGTTATACTGTAGAGGTAAAATATAAAATAATCAAGGAAATTCAGTAGAGTTAGGGAGTCGACAGACAGCACGTAAATATTTAGTATGAGAGTGACAGGTAAGCTTAAGCCATCGAGTTGAGAGAAAATAGTTTATGATATATATATATATATATACTGTATATATATACAGTGTATAAATAAATATATATATATATATATATATATATATATATATATATATATATATATATCATGGCGTCAGGCAATAGATAGATAGATAGATAGATCGATATATTATCAACTCTCAAACTCTGACTTTTACTTATTGTCTTTCTTTCCTTCATATCCTCCTTTTTTCGTTTTCTTCCTCACTACGCCCTCCTCTCCCCCTTCCCCCCTTCCAGCACAACGGACATTTTCTCTTTCCCTCAACTTTTTCTTTCTTTCATCCTCATTGTTCTCTAACTTACTTTTACCCCCTGCCCCCTCCTATCCACCCACCCCTCATTCCCCTCCCCTCCTCCATTACCTATTTTCTCGTTCTGGCTTTCGCTCTCTCTCTCTCTCTCTGCCAGAGTCATTCTTTACTTAGATTTGAACAAAAATATATATATTTTGACAAAGGGCCTCATTGTAGGCTAATGTTAAAAGTGAGTGCACTAGGTATCAATACAGAAGTCACACAATGGATGGAAAGTTGGCTAACAGGCACCAACGAGTGGTAAACAATGGTGTTTCTTCTGAGCGGACTCCAGTCACTTCTGGAGTTCCACAGGGGTCTGTCCTTGATCCACTTCTATTAATCATGCATATCACATATATCGATATTGGTCTGTTAAGTGTGATCTCTAAGTTTGCAGATGGCATAAAGCTTGGAGTGAATGTAAAATAATTTAAAGGGGTTGAGCAGCCTAGAATGGATCTTAACAGACTGGGTGAATGGTATGATCAGGCATGGCTGATAACACCAAACTGATGCATATTGACCCCAAAAAGACCCAAGTCGGGATATGAGCTATGGGGATTGCTTCTGGAAGTGACTGACCTAGAAAAGGATTTGGATGTTCTGATCAGAAGTGACCTAAGGTTTTCCAAACATTGCATTGAAGTAGAGAAGAAAGCTAAACAAATATTGGGTTATATTAGGAGGCAATTTTTGTATAAAAATATGGAAATAGATGTCACAATCCATAATGCTCTGATACAGCCTCTCCTGGAGTACAGTAAACTGCTCAATTCTGGTTTCCAACACTCAGGCAAGGTATTGAACGACTGGAAAGAGTACAACCTAAGGCTATAAAGCTTATTTCATCGATTAGAAGACTGAGCTGATGATCGGTTGAGAGCTCTTGATCTCTTTTCATTAAAAATATGCAGACTACGAGGTCAGCTCATTGAAGTTTATAAGATACTTAATGGGTTTGACAATGTGAATTACAGCAAAATGTTTAGCCTCAATATGAATGTAACACTCAACCATGGCTGAAAATTAGAGTTGAAAAGGTTCAGCACTAGTGTTTGTGGAGACATTTCACATACTGTATACGATCTGCTCTACCTGGAACAAATTTCCATCCGAAGTTGTATGCAATTGTTCAGTATAGCAGGTGAAGAAGACAATAGATACAATAGTATCGTGAACACTCTGTAATCAGTGTAGTGCACTATACAATATATCTCCTTCCCCTTCGACTATTTCCACAGAATGGACCGCAAGGTCTTTGAGATATTAACTATTCCTTGTAACTCTTTGAAACTCACTCACACTCGTCTATACATATACGTGCTCTAATTACAGATAGTAGAGAGATCAGAAGATAGGTGTTTTATGACTTCCTTTCGTGAGTTCTGGAGTTCCAGCCTGATTGATGTTGTGGAAGGCTATTTGTATACTGTAGTGTAGAGTGTAGTGCAGTGTATATTAAACTAATGTTCTCTGTATACAAGAGAGCGTGCTCCATTGAATCGAGAACTGGTTAAGTAAGCAAATGCAAGGAGTAGTAATAAACGGTAAAGCATCTCACTGGACTAATATCATAAGTGGTGTATCCCAAGGGTCAATGCTTGGATCTGGCCTCTTCTGGATTTATATAAATTACATTGGTGATGGTCTCTCATGAAGTATATTACATTGGTGATGGTCTCTCATGAAGTATATCAACATTGGTGATGGTCTCTCATGAAGTATATCAACATTGGTGATGGACGCTCATGAAGTATATCAACATTGGTGATGGTCTCTCATGAAGTATATCAACATATGTAGATTACATTGGTGATGGTCTCTCATGAAGTATATCAACATTGGTGATGGTCTCTCATGAAGTATATCAACATTGGTGATGGTCTCTCATGAAGTATATCAACATTGGTGATGGTCTCTCATGAAGTATATCAACATTGGTGATGGTCTCTCATGAAGTATATCAACATTGGTGATGGTCTCTCATGAAGTATATCAACAAGATGCCACAATAATAGCAAGAATGGTAGTGTCTCCAACTCATATACTCTACATCCAAAATCGTTTAGATAAATTGTCAAACGGGGCTCAGACCTGGATCTTCAATATCGATAAATGTAAAAGTACTGTACATAAGCTAAAGGTAATAGAAGGCAGTTATTCAATGGGAGCTATTCAGCTGAAAAGTGTCGATAAAGAAACAGATTTTGGAGTAACAATTTCAAATAATTTAAGACTGGGCCAACAATGAACTGCAGTAATAATGAATGCAATTAAGATTATCGGGTTAATTTGTAATTCATTCTAGTACAAATCCTAAGATGGTAATTTCACCTTATATAAGTCCTTGGTTCGACCTTATCTAAAATACTGCGTTCAATTTTGGTCTCCTTATTATCAAACATATCTTGAAACACTTGATAAAGATAAGAACGAAGAATAACACAAAATATTCCCTGATTAAGAAATAAGCGACATGAAGAACGTCTAGAAAAATTAAACCTTTTCAGCTTGACTAAGTACAGACTACGAGATATAATTCAAATATTTAAGAGAATCTATGTGGAAAGTACTTAGAATATACGGAGTAGTTGCTGAAAGCAGTGAAGAGCATGTATGAGGGTGCAAAGGCGGCAGTAATTGTGGAGAATGAACAGAGCTAGTTCTATTGATATGAGTGTTTAGCAGTGTAGATATTCAAATTACCCTTTAAGAACCAATAAGTCTGTTGCAGTTTGTAAGTCCTCCGTATTACTCTGTATTCCTCACCAACTAGTTACTAGCACTATCCATCTCCTTTATCCCACCCTCCTCCTACTCCCACCTCCCTCTCTTCCCTTCCTCCGCCTACCTTCTACTCCCTCCAGTCCTCTGTCCACTCCCTTTAACTTTTTAGCCGCCTTTCTGCACGTCTGACTCCTGCCACTGACTTCTTACGACTCCTTCCTCCTAACCTGCTACTCCTCTTTCTTCACGTTCTATTTATGTGACTGTTACTCTTACTGCTTCCTCCTTGTTTTCCTCTCATAATTTTCAACCCCAACTCCTGCTATTGATTGATTACTCCTTCTTCTTACTCCTCCTTCTTCCATTTTGTTTTTACGTTCTATTCATGCGACTGTTTCTCTTACTATTTATCTTACTATGTTTCCTTCTCGTAATGTTCGCTTCCACTCCTGCTACTAACTTCTTCCTACTCCATCCTCCTAGTCCTCCTACTCCTCTTTCATCACTTTCTGTTAATTCGACCGTTTCTCTTATTTTGTCCTCCCCCTTCTCGTTTGCCTCTCATTTTCCCCACTTGTTCTACGTACGTCTTCCTAGTCCTAATAAAGATAGTTCAAACTGTCTGCTTGCTAAAAAGTTTGATAATGATAGATTAAAATCCTCACAAAATGACGAAGAACGGGTGAAATTTGTAGAGCTACGACGCAAAGCCAAGAAGTAAATTAAGCAAAGTAAAAAGACCCTGGAGTTACATGTTGCGAATCAAAGTAAAACAACCCCGAAAAAAATCTATAGTTATTATCAGAAAGAAGAGAGTAGTTACTTCAACTGTTGGACCGTTAGTCGATGAAAATGGAGAATACACCAAAGACGAAGTACAAAATTAATGAGTAATTCCCTCAATACCTTCTTTGCATCAGTTTTTACAACCGAAGACCTCAGTGATATCCCTACACCATCGCCGATTCAGATTGATAATTCTGATGTTCTAAGCAATATCACCGTTACAGAGAGATAAGTATTGAATTGTTTAGATAAACTCAATGTAAATAAAATGCCTGGACCTGATACTATCTCACCTAGAGTTCTAAAGGAATCTAAGGATGAGCTCTCCAAACCACTGACATTGCTATGCAATAAATCCTTGCAGTCTGGAACTATGCCTGATCAGTGGAAGCTAGCCAACGTAACACCGATATTCAAAAAAGGCAGCAAATCCCTACCCAGTAACTATCGTCCAATTAGCTTAACCTCAGTTGTATGTAAAATGCTAGAAACGCTCATAAGAGACAGAAAAGTAAATCACTTAGAGGAAAATAACATACTTAAAGATACTCAACACGGCTTTCGTAAAAAACGTTCCTATTTAGCAAACCTCTTAGACTTCTTCCACAATATCTTCAACTTCTACGATGAGAGTAAAGCTGTAGATATTATATACCTTGATTTTCAAAAGGCCTATGACAAAGCTCCCCACAAACGTTTACTGCTAAAACTAAAAGCGCATGGAATACAAGACGGTGTGTTGAAATGGAAAAAAAATTGCTCAGCGACAGAAAGCAAAGAGTAGTCATAAACGGTAAGGCATCTAAATGGACCAATGTAAGTAGTGGGGTACCCCAGGGATCGGTACTAGGACCAATTCTCTTTCTAATTTACATCAACGACATAGATGAGGGTCTCACCTGTACAATCTCAAAGTTTGCTGACGATACAAAAATTGCAAATAGCGTACTCTCAAAAGAACAAATTGATATGCAACACAATCTAGATAAGTTGTCATGTTGGGCCCAAATTTGGCAAATGAGTTTCAATGCGGATAAATGTAAAGTACTACATATCGGATACCTAAATGAGAAAGTAAACTATTCGATGAATGACACTCAGCTTAAGAATGTAAACAGAAAACCGATCTGGGAGTAACAATATCGAGTAACCTAAAACCAAGTCAACAATATTCAGAAGTTGCTTAGAAGGCAATACAATAATTGGCTTTATAGGCAGGTCATTTGAGCATAAATCCAAAGACGTTATATTAACCCTTTACAATTCCTTAGTCCGCCCTCATCTGGAATACTGCGTTCAATCATGGTGCCCTTATTACCAAAAAGATATAGACAAGCTAGAACGATTTCAACGTAGAGTTACCTAAATGATACCTAGCCTAAAGAACAAACAATACGAGGAGCGTCTTAGAGAATTAAATCTATTTCCTTTAACCCAGCGCAGATTAAGAGGCGACTTAATTCAAGTGTTCAAAATCATCAAAGGCATCAACAATATGAACTGTAGTAAATACTTAACTATCGACCAATCTAATTACACGCGGGGGGAAACGGTTGCAAAATTATTGGTAAATCTTTTAACTCGCACGAATCTAAGAATTTCTTCTTCAATCGAATTGTCAACTTGTGGAATGGTCTTCCCCGAGACGTCATAGACTGCAGCACCGTTGATTCATTTAAACTGCGCCTAGACAAATATCTCGCATCAAACACGCGACTGACTGCGTTTGTAAATGAATAACTTTATTTTATCCCCCCCTCAGTTACTAACCCGTCTGTCCCCTACTAACTTCCTAATCCTGCCACGGACATTAGTTCCAGGGCAGTAGTTCCCTTTCCAATGTTCCCTTATCCACTCTAAACCACTGTTTGGACACTTGATCCTCAGTGTTTTGGAGGACAAACAGCCTAGAAGGGTCGCTAGGCTTGTTGTTGCTTGATTTCCTTTGTACTCCTGTGTACTCCTGCTTCCTAACGTCCTAGTCCTCATTTTGTATTCACTTTCTATCTATACTACTGTTTCTCTTTTATCTTTCTCGTCCTCTATCTTATTCCCCCCTCCCCCCCCCCCCCCCTCCCCGCACACACCCACACACACACATATATATATAAGAGCCAACATTTAAAGATATACGTAGATATCAAGTTCCCTTTTTAACTATGTGACTATAGTAGCAATTGTGTAATGTACAATGACTAATGGTACATTAATGACAGTAATGGAATTATATAAAGCGTATATACATCATTTACTAACCGTCTGTTTATGTAATATGGAAGAAACAATTACCAGAAACAACCAACATTATACATAAATAAACAATGGATATTGTCCCAGATATCCTGGATGGCGGCTGAGAGACGGGGCACAGACGAGGTGTCGTACTTCACTAACTTTAACTTTATAATGGCCCACAAGTTTTCAATAGGGTTAAGGTCCGAGGAATTACCCGGCAGAGGATTGAAGAAGGGCACAATGCAGTCGTTTAAGTAAATAATGACACTACGAGCCGTGTGGCAAGCTGCGCCGTCTTGCATGTAAAAATTAGCACGCCACTTTCTCATGGACTCTGGTGAATTATCCTCAAGTAGCTCAATGTAGGAGTTGGCATTCATCGGCGCATTTTTGGGTAAAAAAACTAATTTACCGACACCGTAGTAGCTAAAGGCACCCCACACCATCACACTATCAGGAAACTTCACTGTCTTGCGAGTGTATTTAGGGTTGAATCGGTCACTTCACCGCTTGCGGTAGACATATTTCCCGGCATTGTCAGTGACTGTGAAGGTACTCTCGTCGCTCCACAGTACCTTTTTCCACTGCTGTAGACTCCAACCCTTGTATTTCTTGGCAAATTTAAGGGGATTACTGCAATGGGTATGGGTAAGCCACGGCTTGGGCACAGCACAACAGCGGCGGTACCCCAACACTTTGCATAGATAATCCTGGAGCTTACGTATGGCAACGTCAGACAGGAGCAGGAGATAATTTTGCTTGATTTGAGGGGTTGAAAGGGTTGGAGTAGCTTCCAGCTGTCTCTTGATGATATTCCGGGTACGGGGCCCAAGCTTATGTTTCTTTTCTGGCCTCTTCTTGTGGGCCGGCGTGGTGCCCGGCCCAGCTTCTCGTACCTTCTTCACCCACCTCTTCACTGTACGGACATTAATTCCTGTATGCGCACTGATTTACTTATTAGTTTTGTGTTCAAGGTGAAGGGCCTTTACAACCTCAATCTGGGATGCAGTTAAATGAGGTTTGGGAGGCATAACACTGGCGGGAGGGTGGGCATAGTTGCTCGGGTATGGGCAAGATGGCGGAAAAACTCGGCCCTATCATCGACATATATCCACTCGTCACCACGGTCGCACCTCAACTGATGGACTTATGCTCTGTCTGGGGGATGCCTGTACCCGACAGCATTGCCAAACGTACGATTCGCCACAATCCCGCAATATTTAGCCCTCAAACTGTCTATTATCGAAATTCCGCGGTTTCAAGTGTCGGCGACGCTTCCAACCGCGGGTACTGTATATACACAGTATATATATATATATATATATATATATATATATATATATATATATATATAAGAGCCAATATTTAAAGATATACGTAGATATCAAGTTCCCTTTGTAACTATGTGACTATAGTAGCAATTGTGTAATGTAAAATGACTAATGGTACATTAATGACAGTAATGGAATTATATAAAGCGTATATACATCATTTACTGACCGCCTGTTTATGTAAAAATTATGGAAGAAACAATTACCCGAAACAACCAAAATTATACATAAAACACAATGGATATGCCTTTACAGAAACTAAGACATCGTATAGAAATACATATTTCTAAAATAATATATCACTGTGTACTGGAGGCAATTATCCCATTTAATTTTCTCAATTAGCAATTCAGTAGTGCTCATTTGGAAACAGGATACGAAACTTTGGTCATTATTCCGAAGGAAGAAGAAGAAGAAGGAGAGAGAGAGAGAGAGAGAGTTGGAAAGTGAACGTAAGAGAGGGTTTATCCCCCAAATTTACCCCTTTACTCGCTCTTGACCGGAAATATGAGGCTCATTTTTAGAACCATTTCCTGACTTGTTCGTGACTCAGACTCCTCGCTTTAGCACATCGTAGATAAGGAAGAGCAGGAGGAGGAGGAGGAGGGGAAGGTGGAGGAGGAGGGAAGGAGGGTATTGGTTGTGGAGGAGGGAGGGAGGGGAAAGTGGAGGAGGAGGAGAGGGGAAGGTGGAGGAGTAGGAGAGGGAGGGGAAGGTGGAGGAGGAGGGGAAGGTGGATGAGGAGGAGAGGGAGGGGAAGGTGGAGGAGGAGGACGAGGAGGTTAAGGTGGAGAAGGAGAAGGAGAGGGGAAGGTGGAATAGGAGGACGAGGAGGGTAAGATGGAGGAGGAGGACGAGGGAGGAGAAGGAGAAGTGAAGGAAGACGAGGGGGAGGAGGAAATAAAGTGAAGGAGGGGTAGGAAGAGGACAAGTGAAGGATAAGGAGGAAGAGGGGGACGTGAAAGAGGAGGAGGGAGGAGGACAGAGGAAAGATATTTAGGTAGGAATTTCGCCCCTTAATAAGTCTACGAATATAATTATGATGCATCCTCTTGCATTGTGTTATAGGTACTAATTGGTTTACATTTAAAGAGGGCATAATTATGATGCTTTCGTGAAGGTATATTGATAGTAATAAATCCATCTAACATAAGGATAGAACAGTTAATCAAAATGAATACACACAATAAGTGTTCATACCCTATATATTATTTAAATCAATATCGTTATTTCCAGCTTAGTTTTCCCTCCGTTAAATGTTGTATTAAACTCAATAAATCGATACCATATTTATTTGTTTGGTGACTTTTGGCCCTCTGGTTTACGGTATAATATTTGTTACTATTTGGGTGTCTGTAATGGCTCAACATGCCTGAATGATTATGTTCTTCTATTCTGACTATTATTAGACAACAGGCCTTCTAGAGTTGTGGACTTAAATGTTACCAGTAGTGTAATTTAAATCGCTATAAGGATTTCCCCTTTGAAATATATATACCGTGAGAGAATTGTTTCTGTTAGGGTGTAAGTAATGGCTCAGTTAATTAGTGTTTCTTATAGTCTTGTAAAACGGGCTTATAACCCTTTTCAGGTTCCAAGGACGTATTTATTTCTTTATGTTTTGGCTATTATTACGTGATTCCATTCAGCTTAGGAAGAGTATATGAAAGTCAGATTGTAAATTGAGATAATAATTACCTGATTCCCACATATCTATTTTAAGGGGGGGCACAGGCTATTTTTGTTCTTTCTCTCCTTTTCTCTCTTTCCCTGGCTTGTATCTATTCGGCCCCATTTAGCCAACTGTTTTAATACCTTTAACCCCATCCAGGTGTCGATTTCTTCCTGGCAAGAGATAGCGAGCCACCTTTGTATGGAGAAATCCGGCTTCGCCGAGGACATTTTTCTATCGCAAAATGTAAAAATTTAGCTTGCTGTCAAAACAAAAATATATATATACTGGCTTGCTACCGCTCGCCAGGAGAATATTGACACCTGGATGGGGTTAACGTCTTAAAACAGTAGGCTGAATGGGGCCGAATGGATACAAGCCAAAGAGAGAGGGAGAGAAAGATAACAAAAGCGAGGTGGGCCCCCTTAAGGTGTATGCAATCATCTAAGGAAAATAATATTAAGCTGTCAAAACACGCCATAATCTTGAAGGGGTAAGATAATATTACAGAGCTAAGAAAAGGAGTCCTTGTGGTGGTGTCATGGGTTTACAAGGCGTCAGTAAAAACACTTAAGGGGAGACGGGTTTATTTATTTGCTCATTTAACCCTCCTGGCCCGGGCAGGCTCTCCTAATGACGGAGCTCGTATCCGGGCGATCTGGTCGAATATCAACAAAAGTAAACTAAGGCTAATCTCGCTTAATATATTACCTACATTAATCAAACATATATAGAAATGAGCGCCTTACCTTCCTGCGTAGAATGGCGTTGACTAGAGCTCTCTAGCTCAACTGGTTCCGGAGTGATGGTGATGGAAGTGGAGGTAGCTTTTGCCGCGTATTACCTCGGCGCGTCCGAACACTCCAGTTGCACTCGTTGCTCCACCCGCAATTATGCCGGGAAGCGATTTGATAGTGTTTTATTGGTTATTCTGTCATTTATTATAGTTATTATGTTATTTTCACTCAATAAAGTTATTTATATGAACTTATATGTGTCTCTGTCACTTATTTCTTCGTTTTATTATTATTATTATGATTATTAGTGTCACTTTCACTGGACTTTGATAATTGGTAGTGTCATTTCCCCTTTTATGTATTGTTAGGTAAGCTAATAATATATATAGTGTCACTGTCACTTATTCATATTGTTATGAAGGCACTTATTATTACTTGTGTGTGTCTCTTTCACTTATACTTAGTTTTATTATTATTATACTGTCACTTTGACTGGCCTAGGCTTATTGAGTGTCATTTTCACTTATTTTTTAGAAATATATATTTTAGTGTCACTTTCACTTGTTCATATTGTTATTGAAGGCACTTATTATTACTTATGTGTCCTTTTCACTTATACTTAGTTATATTATTATTCTTAGCCTACATTTGAGTGTCACTTTCACTGTTGTGACTTCCACTTCAAAAGTTTGTTAGAGTGTGGAAGTCGTTGAAGCAGGTGCCAGCACACAGTCCAACTTGACACTCGAGGCATTCCCAAGTGGTTTTTGTGGTTTGCGGGGTCTGCGAGTTGTGTGGCTGCACACATGGCACCTCTTCTGACTCCTAACGTTACTACCTGGTGCTTTGAAAGGAAGGGCGTTGAGCTGGTGCTTCCTGAAGAATTCAGCACACCCCGTTCTGTCAAGCTGGCCTGGTCCTTGTATTGGCCTGCCTGGTGTACCCGCATGTTTAGCCAGGAGCTCAAGTAGCACCTGCTTGTGGAACTTCTGCAGGGACTTGTACTTCTTGGCTCCTGGAGTCCTCAGACGGTAGATGTTGTAGGCATTGAGGACCGACATATCTACCGTATGCAGGATAAACTTCTTGTACCACCTGCAAGATGTTCGCAGGCAGTCGATGAAGCCCATCTGCATGTCGGACTTGTCAACAAGGCGCATGTTGAGGTTATAATCCAGGACAGCAGCTGGTTTTTGGACGGGGTTCTTGGTTGTTCGGTCCACCTTCCCTGTGGCGACCATCTGGGCCTTGTGGCATGTGGTGAGGAGGTTGACCTTGCGCTGGTCATGCCAGTGGATGGAGAGGATGGGGCCACTCTTCTTGTGGAAGATGTCCGCCTTCTTCGTCTTGGTTGGGTAGCCTGGCATGCCCTTCCTTTTGCCCTTGACTGTGCCGACAGTTCCGGTCTTGCGGTCATGGAGGTACTTGGTCAGGAGAGGCGACGTGTAATAATTATCTGTGTAGAGGATGTGGTTATTATTGAAGTGCCTCTCCATCATCTTCTTCACTACAGCGCCACCAAAACCAATGAGAGGGTCAGTCACAACTTCTCCAGCCTTGCCACTGTAGACTATAAAGTCCAGCACATACCCCGTCAAGCAGTCGCAGAGGACGAAGAGCTTGATGCCGAAGCGGTGTCTCTTGGACGGATATACTGTCGGAAGTGCAGCCTACCACGGAACAGGACCAGAGACTCGTCGAGGCACATCTTCTGGAAAGGAATCAGGTATGTGGTGAACCGATGACGTATCATTTCATACAGCTTCCTGATCTTCCATAATGAGTCGAGAAGGTGGACTGCCATGTTGTTTGTCAGGTGGAGATAGGAGAGGATGTCGAAGTACCTGTCCCTGGACATGTATTTGCCAAATGATGGAGTCGTTATGATGTCGCCAGTGATCCAGTAGTCAGCCAGAACGAGCTTCCTTATATGAGTCATCAGCATTGTGAGTGCCAAGAACACATATAGTTCTGCCACAATGAGAGCTCTCCATGCCACCATCTTGGCACTGGTCTTCCTCCCAAGAAAGTTGGCACAGATAGCATGGTGGTGATTTGTCTCTTTGACGAGGTATTCCATGACTTCATTGTCATAGAAGCCACAGAAAAGTTCACTGGGGGTAGCATCTGGGCCACAGGGATATGCTGGTTACACCCCAGAACCCATCTGTACCTCGTCAAAGGCAGGACAATCTGGCTCAAAATCAGCTCCATCTGTCCACACAAACAGGTCGGATGCTGATGCTCGAGGTCGTGCTGCAGCAGGCACACGCCCTGGATGCCCTGGCACACGCCCTTGACCACGAGGACGCCCTGCACGCCCACGCCCAGGCCCAGACTCAGGGGCAGCGGCGTCGGCAGGCTGACCACGTCCACGACCTCGCCCTCTCGCTCGTTTTGTCGGCACATCCTCTTCCTCTTCCTGTTCCTGTTCCTCTTCCTCTTCCTCCTCAGGCGACGTCAGGTCATCTGTGGCAATGTTGGGGTCGTCAGCATCCTCTTCAGGAGACAATTCTGGTGAAGAAGTGACCGGGCGTTGGCGGTGTGGGGCACGGGAGGCTGCGGGAGCTTCAAGAATGGGAGCCGAGGCCTCGGGAGTTGGGCTCCTTTTGCGGCGAGCCGAGGGCTTTTCAGCAGCAAATAATGCTCTGCGGTGTGTTGAGGCCTGTGGCACATCACCAATACCACTTGAAGAGGCCCTTTGGTCATCCTGAACGAGAGATGAAGGTGAGGGCTGTGGGTGACCGACGCGGCGTCCCGTGTCAAGGCGTCGGGACAATGGAATGCGGGTGGTTGCTAGGCCAGGGTCGGCATCATTATCGCTATCTTCAGCTTCCCTATGCTTTTCTGCGGCTGCCCTGCGTGCTTTTTTAGCTGCACTTTTGATCAATGATTGTTTGTAGAAATATTTGCCCACTTTCAAGGGCGTACGGGCAGGCAAAGGGGAAGGTCCTGAGCTAGGGCTAGGGCTAGGCCTAGGCTGACCTAGCAAAGATGGCGAGGGGGTAGGCCTAGGTTCTAGCACACTGGGAAGCTCAATGGCACCTTCCTGAAACACTTCCACATCAGGATCATCACTACTGTCTCCCCCCTCAAATAAATCGACATTATCGTCGTTTCCAAAGCCCACGAAATCGTCTTCACTTTCACTTATAAATTGTACCTTGTCCACCAAGCTTTCGCCACTGCTCTCTTCATCACTATCAAAAAGTTGTCGCTGTATAGCGCTATCACTCAACAAACGCTTAACTTTCTTTTGTTGAGCTCTCTTCTCGGTTGCAACAGGCGTTGAAGTTGCGAGTGGGGTAGCACTGGGGCCCGCGGGAGGTTGCAACGAATCGAATACGTAGGATTTTTTTTTTTCAGTATTACTCGCTATGGCGGCCACGTACGAACTGATAACACTAGTAGTTGAGGCTTGGTGGCGCTGCAGTCGCTCCTACCATGCCAAAATTGGCCGCACAAATTTTGAAGCACGCTTTCAAGCACAAGGATTTTAAAATGACACCCGGGTTCCGGCCCTTTTTTTTGGGTGTCATTTTAAAATGACACCCGGGCTGGAAGGGTTAAGGGTATTTTTATAATTTTTCGTTTAGTTTCCTCCCTAGACCTCCATCATGTTTAAAACAATATCCATTAGATCCCCCTTCTAGAATAATTTGCAAATTTTTCTGTAGCAAAGGCTGGTTCTTCCAAAATTACAGGCTCACTATCGTTCGCCAGGAAAAAATCGACACCTAAATAACAAGAAAGGTCTTAGTATTGACAACGAAATGGGACGAAAGGTCTAACAATCGACAAACTAATGGGGCAATTATCTTTAAATCTGAAAACTAATGGGGCTAAACATGAGGATGAAGGGGGACCACAAAAACGACCCGCCTCCCCTTATATCATCGTTATAATTTTGTTTCATTCAGAAACCCCAATATTGTATCTTCCTTTATTTCCTTTGTTTATGAAGTTTGAACGTCTGAAGCAGGTTATGATGGGATTATTGTTGTTGTTGTTGTTGTTCCCCAAGCTGCCTGGCCGAACAGCCCCAAGGCCCCGAGCAAGGCCATAACCGAGCGCCCTCACAGAACCCTCCCTGCCTACCACAATAAAGCCTGGGTGACCGAAGCCACTCTATGGCGCGGAGCTGAGGAGGTGCGGAAACGCCCGGGAAACGAAAGCCCCACCCAAGGCCCTGTGCCCCTCAGCAATTATGAAAAGAAAGTTGAGGGGCAAAGGAAAAATGTGACGCTTTGGCTTCCAATCGTGGTAGATTGGAAGGTCAATCCACGGAAGAGACGCCGTCACTTGAGATCTAGAAAATTGGGATTATTGTTGTTGTTGATGTATAAGTAA
Organism: Paralithodes platypus; assembly: GCA_032716605.1. NCBI lineage: Eukaryota > Metazoa > Arthropoda > Malacostraca > Decapoda > Lithodidae > Paralithodes > Paralithodes platypus. The sequence goes on along the minus strand of CM064496.1, from coordinate 23,758,961 downwards.
CAGCCATACAGTATATACATCTTTTGGTATTTGTTTTCTTCTCTGCTGGCTTGAAAGAAGGTAATACTGGTACAAAACTCTGATCAGGCATTATAGTCATGTGGCTTTATTAGCTACCTGTAATATTATATCAGTCACTATTATTATTATAATTATGCTTACTGATATTTGTTCTCTCCTCATTATTTGCAATTCCAGACCCAGGTTTGTGTGTGTGTGTGTGTGTTTAATGAAGTTTGACTCTCTGAGATTTTTATCATGGAAAGATATTGTTGTTGAGTTGTAAGCAATGCCTCCATACACGTTTTGGTTATGTTAATAGATTTACTTTCTTTATAATAGTCATTACAGTAGAAGATACAATGTAACTCATCATAAGCATTATATTACTATAGTCCATTCATTATAGGTAGGCCATAAATCTTGACCCCTAACATCTGTAACTCAAAAAGGACAGGAACAAATGAGCTGTTAATGTCCACACCTATTCCCTGACTGACCCTTCCTAAATGGTCGAAATATTAGTCGATTACTCAAGTTGTTTATGAGTTATAGAGATTAGTGGTCAAGATGTTTTGCCTACCTATAATGGATGAACTATATGGTTGTACACACGGTCAGTATATTTTTATTTTTTGAATCATTCATAATACCTCCGATTCTATTTATATTTGTGTGTCCTTATTATTTAGAGGACCCAGTTCCAGTATTCTTTGCTTCTCCAGGAAGTTCGATCTTCTTGGGATTTTTATCTTGAACCGATAATTGTTGTTGATGTTGTTGTAGTTGTTGCTGTTCCCCAGGCTGTCTGGCCGAACAGCCCCAATGTCCCGAGCAAGGCCAAAGCCATAAACGAGCGCCCCCACAAAACCCTCCCTGCTTACCACTAATAAAGCCCGGGCGACCGAAGCCACTCCAAGGCGGGGAGCTGAGGAGGGTGCGGAAACGCTCGGGAAGCCAAAGCCCAACCCAAGACCCTGTGCCCCTCAGCAATAATGAAGGGAAAGTTGAGGGGCAAAGGAAAAATGTGACGCTTTGGCTTCCAATCTGCCAACCTCTATGGTTGGCAGTAGGGAGGTCAATCTACGGAAGAGACGCCGTCACTTGAGATCTAGAAAATAAATAAGTAAAAGGAACAGTCAGAGTAAGCTATGGGTATGGCAGAGATCGCTCAGCTCTCACTCTGATAGACCAGCCCATCACCACTGCTGTTGATGTAAGTAGTTGCTAGTTAGTAAGTATTATAATTTAAGAAATGGTAATAAGTAATGGCTTGGTTTAACTTTTTTTTGGTTCTAGCTAATAAAAGAATGTTATATAATTCATAACAGGCCTAGTTGTGCTATGGTTTTGTAGGTTATCAGTAAATTCATTTAAATTACCATTATTGTTTCCGATATCTGTGTTTTACTTATTTTATGAATGATCCACTTCCGTGTATCCTTTCATTATTAAGTTTGACTCTCTGAGAGTTGTATCTTCAATAGGTGGTGTGTCTGAAGTGTAAGTAATGGCTTATTACACCGTTACTTCGGCTTGTCTTTTGGCTAACAATAGAATATACTGTATTATGAACTCAAAACAAAATCTGGTACCCTTATTGTGTTCACCCCTTCAGTAAGATGACACCTTTCTTGCTTTTAAGGGGAGACGGACCGTTTTTTTTTGTTTATCCATTAATTAATATAGTCCTGTATTTCTTAGTTTTCTCTATAGACCTCTGTCAAGCTTAGAACCCTCCCCCCCCCCAACCCTCCTTCAAGATATATTTGTACATTTTTCGGTAGAAAAATATCCCGGCCGAAGGCCGCTTCCTCTTAAAATTTCAGGTTCGCTATCGCTCGCCAGGATATAATCAACACCTAAATGGCACGAAAGGTCTTAAAATTGACAACGAAATGGGGCGAAAGGTTTTAAAATTGCCAAACTAATGGGCCGAACGTCTTATAATCTCAAAACAATTGAGATTTAACACGAGGGAGTAAGGGGACCAGATAAAACACCCATCTCCCCTTAACCTGAACATCAGCCTATGTTATTCAGATCGTATATTGAGAGTGTGGTAATCCCGACACTGACTTACGGAAGCGAAGCATGGACGTTGGTTGAGAGACTCAGACCAAGAGTGAGAGCAGTGGAAATGAATTACTTAAGGAGTGCGTGCGGAGTTACATGGAGGGATAGACAGACTAATGAGGAAGTAAGAAGGAGGTGTGGTGTGGAGGTAGATGTGCTGGAAAGTGTGAAAAGGAACAACTTGAGATGGTTCGGCCATATGGAACGTATGGAAAGCGAGAGAATGACTAAGAGGGTGTACGAGAGCGAGGTGGAGGGACAGAGGGAGAGAGGTAGACCGAATATGAGGTGGAAGGATGGAGTGAGGAACTACATGAACGAAGGCGGTGCTGGTTGGGGGGAGGGGCGTCGACTGACTGGGGACAGAGGTGCATGGGGGCGGTTCGTTCGTGGCCACCCCTTCGGGGATCGCGGCGTCAGGCAATAGATAGATAGATAGATGGATTCCCCTTTGAGTTATCGCGGTAGATTTCAACCCGAAGTAAATTGTCTAATGGTAACCAGAATAAGACGAAGATCCCGTCATCGTGCTGAATGGGTTAACCCCTTCTGTACCGAAGACGTTTTATATATTTTAGTCTAGCTATAATTTGACGATTTTTTGCAGTGTTTGGAAAGATGTGTGGTAGTAAAAAGGTTAAGTGAGATCGTTTGAAGCTTGTTAATTGCCTACTTACGAGTTTTGTTCTATAAGGAAGTTGGAGCTATAGACATCGATATTTAGCAGAATAACCAGCAATAATACGGTTTTAGTTATTTAATAAACACATAAAACCAAATGCAACATACCATTTATCCATCAGAAACCTTTATAGTTACTGTATTTGTGTTTAATATCGATGTTTACAGGCCGAACTTCCTTATAGCATGAAACTCGCAAGTGGTCAATTGCTGGAGGCCCTTTATAAGCTGAATAAAAACGTCTAATAATAGCTAGAGTATAATTAAAAAGACGTCGCCGGTACAGAAGGGGTTAAACAAAATCAGTATGTTATTTAAATCATCATCATGGCTTCCAATATTTGTGCTTTCCTTATTATTTAGCAGACCCGGTACCTTATTATTTAGCAGACCCGGTACCTTATTATTTAGCAGACCCGGTACCTTATTATTTAGCAGACCCGGTACCTTATTATTTAGCAGACCCCTTATTATTTAGCAGACCCGGTACCTTATTATTTAGCAGACCCGGTACCTTATTATTTAGCAGACCCGGTACCTTATTATTTAGCAGACCCGGTACCTTATTATTTAGCAGACCCGGTACCTTATTATTTAGCAGACCCGGTACCTTATTATTTAGCAGACCCGGTACTTTATTATTTAGCAGACCCGGTACCTTATTATTTAGCAGACCCGGTACCTTATTATTTAGCAGACCCGGTACCTTATTATTTAGCAGACCCGGTACCTTATTATTTAGCAGACCCGGTACCTTATTATTTAGCAGACCCGGTACCTTATTATTTAGCAGACCCGGTACCTTATTATTTAGCAGACCCGGTACCTTATTATTAGCAGACCCGGTACCTTATTATTTAGCAGACCCGGTACCTTATTATTTAGCAGACCCGGTACCTTATTATTTAGCAGACCCGGTACCTTATTGTCTTTGTTTGTTTATGAAGTTTGACCCTCGAAGAGTTTTATCCGGCAATAATTGGTGTTGTTGAGGTGTAAGTAATGGCTCAATACACCCTTGGTTAAGGGGGCCCACCTCGCTTTTTTTTTTCTCTTTCTCTCCCTCTCTCTTTGACTTGTATCCATTCGGCCCCATTCAACCTACTGTTTCAAGACGTTTACCCCCATCCAGGCGTCAATATTTCCTGGCGAGCGGTAGCGAGCCAGTATATATATATATATATATATATATATATATATATATATTGTTACAGCAAGCTAAATTTGTAAATTTTTCGATAGAACAGTTTCTCTGGCGAAGCCGGATTTCTCCATTCAATGCTGGCTTGCTATCGCTGGCCAGGAAGACATCAGCACCTCGATGGGGATAAACGTCTTAAAACAGTCGTTGAATGGGGCCGAATGGATACAAGCCAGGGAAAGAGAGAAAAAGGAGAGAAACATAACAAAAAAGCCGGTGACCCCCTTAATTTACCAGGGGTCATTATCCTTTGATCTTCCCCTCCCATTACTCGTATCCTTCTAGGTAGTTACGTGGTCCTTTTGTTCTCATGCCTGTTTGTTCGTGTGTGGTGGTCGTTTTGCCCCTCTGCCTTTTCGTTCGTATTTTGGTGGCAGTTGTGCATTCCTACTTTGTTGTGCGTGTGTTTATATACTGTATTATCCTTTGCTGTTCGTGTGTTTATATACTGTATTATCCTTTGTTGTGCGTGTGTTTATATACTGTATTATCCTTTGTTGTGTGTGTGTGTATATACTGTATTATCCTTTGTTGTGCGTGTGTTTATATACTGTATTATCCTTTGCTGTTCATGTGTTTATATACTGTATTATCCTTTGTTGTGCGTGTGTTTATATACTGTATTATCCTTTGTTGTGCGTGTGTTTATATACTGTATTATCCTTTGTTGTGCGTGTGTTTATATACTGTATTATCCTTTGTTGTGCGTGTGTTTATATACTGTATTATCCTTTGTTGTGCGTGTGTTTATATACTGTATTATCCTTTGTTGTGCGTGTGTTTATATACTGTATTATCCTTTGTTGTGTGTGTGTATATACTGTATTATCCTTTGTTGTGCGTGTGTTTATATACTGTATTATCCTTTGTTGTGTGTGTGTTTATATACTGTATTATCCTTTGTGATGCGTGTGTTTATATACTGTATTATCCTTTGTTGTGCGTGTGTTTATATACTGTATTATCCTTTCGATCGACAGTCTTTGATATGTGTCTGTCTATTGCAACACTTAAAAGTCGCTTAAGTTATGTTGGATCAAGCTTGGATTGGTTGGGTCAGATAGAACAGGGTTAGGTTCAAGTTAAGTCTGTGCCCCATGAATATTCTTTCCTCTCACTTAAACAGTAGACTACCATAGCGCGGTTGGAAATATGAACATGATGAGATTAATATCAGGGATTCGAGAAAGGATAATAAGTCGTAGGCGTGTGCATATACCTTTAACCGTCTTGGTGGTGTAATGGTTGGGGTGTCTAAAAATCTGTGTTTGATAACCCAGGTTCGAATCCCGGTGGATCACATAATTATATACTTTCATTAATTTCATTGGAGGTGTTTGGTGTTGTGGTGAAATTGATAATATATAGATTAGTATGGTTAGGTCAAGATTAAATGCTTCGCTTGGTTAGGTTAGGTTAGATTTGGTTTCTCTTGGTTAGAATTAGCTTAGTTAAGGTTATACATATGTTTGAGATTGCATAGTTTAAGTTTAAGACAAACTGTAAGTCTTCTTCTCTCTGTACTCGTATCTTTCTAGATGGATGAGTGGTAATTTCGTTCGTTTATTAAGGGAGCATCACAAGAAACCATTTCCCTCGATATTTTTCCTGCAACACTGACCTGGCAGCTTCTTAAATACTCCCATATAATATTACGTCACCTATAATAATCTATCTCCAGCATAGTTATCAGTACAAGTGCAAAGTTTCCTTTTATGTTGCCACAATGAAGCTACGGATCAAAAGTTGACAATACAAACATTCGTGTAATATTGTCTTCTATTATTCCGTTCGTACTTCTTTCACGCACATTTTGTTCCCCCCATCACGTTATGTAATATTTGATTAGGATTAATACAAATGGGATAATGTTAGGATGGCTTATGTTAGGTTTGGTGTAGGTAGAAAACTTGGAATCTAGATGAAGAAACTTGGCGAAATATCATGTGAACGACAAGGCACTGAGTTGATCTGTATTGTTATACCGAGAGTCTTTCACAGCTGGAGTGAGGAAAAGTGCTTAATTGTCCGGTGATCGTTTGGCAATAATGACTCTCGTTGTCCGATTGTTGTTTATTTGGGGTAATTGGTTCAGTTCTGATGGAGTTTTGATTTGTTTCTACACTGCAAGAATGATGATTATGTTTCATACTATCTCTCAGTCCGTGTTTGTTTTTGTTTTGTCTGTCAAATGAAGCTTAAACAGATTATGAATTTGTTGTTGTTTGTTTGTTTTTCTGTTTTATTGTCAACATGCATGTTCAAAAATTAATGAACCAAATTATCTGAAACTTTGTCAGTACTATCATTTGATACCTGAATTGAAACTATTAACTCTGGTCAATATTGAGTAAAAACATGGTAATCATTTAATTTGTTAACCCCAATTGGGATTTTAGGGACTCGACTCTTAAATTACCGTTTTCTCTGAAATGGAAGAACGAAAGAACTGTATTACTAGGCAATTCGACAGCTCGGCATGGTTCTACTGTTGATCTCTTTTCGTCTGCTTGGTTCCCAACTCCATCGCTTGACCTAATTCTAGGATTCAGTGGGTTTCAATATCTTATTAGCCAAACCGATCACTCAACCTAATTTGACTACTTGGCCCAGTTCGACCACTAGACACTAGCATTCACAGTTCAACTAAACCAGCTCAGTCTAACTCAACCATCATGTTCAAATAATCTGGACCATTTGGTCAAATTATGTCATTCTTGACCGAGTTCAACCACTTGACATAGTTCGGCCATTATTCAAGTCCTCACCCCAGTTTGACCCATCAGCATAATTTGACCCATCAGCATAATTTAAGTCTTCGGCATAATTTGACCCCTCGGCACAATTTGACCCATCAGCATAATTTGACCCATCAACATAATTTGACCCCTCGGCACAATTTTACCCATCAGGATAATTTGACCCCTCGGCACAATTTGACCCCTTAGCATAATTTGACCCCTCAGCATAATTTGACCCCTCGACACAATTTGACCCCTCAGCACAATTTGAACCCTCAGAATAATTTGACCCCTCAGCACAATTTGACCCTTCAGCATAATTTGACCCCTCGGCACAATTTGACCACTAAGCATAATTTGACCCATCAACATAATTTGACCCCTCGGCACAATTTGACCCATAAGGATAATTTGACCCCTCAGCATAATTTGACCCCTCAGCACAATTTGACCCCTCAGCATAATTTGACCCCTTGGCACAGTTTGACCCCTCAGCATGATATGACCCTTCAGCAAAATATGACCCCTCACCACAATTTGACCATCCAGCATAATTTGACCCCTTGGCATTAATTTGACCCCTCAGCATGATTTGACCCCTCAGCAAAATTTGAGCCCTCACCACAATTTGACCACTCAACATCATTTGACCCCTCAGCATAATTTGACCCCTCAGCATAATTTGACCACTTTGCATAATGTTACGCCTTAGCACAAATTTGATCCCTCCTCATAAATTGACCCCTCGTCTACACAGCCTACATTGATCGCTCGACCCAATTTAACTGTGACCACTCGGCCTAATTTAGCCCACTCGTCTACACAGCCTACATTGATCGCTGGACCCAATTTAACTGTGACCACTCGGCCCAATTTAGCCCAGTTTTATGTTCAATTCACTCGACAGTATGGACCAGAGATTCATACACAAATATAACTCGTACCTTTTTTAAACCCCTATACAACCAAACTTGGTTAACCTCGACCTTCTTAGAATAATTAGCAAAAAAGTTACCCCGCAATCCCAGGCAAAATTGGTCCAGAGAGTGACATGACGTGACTTTACTTCATGGACTTTGAGGGGCAACTAACTTGGAGCCTCATAACTGGTTTTGCATCACACAGTTATTCACACTCCACACAGCCCAGACAGTGTTGATATTGACTAAAGCAAGGTTTGTGCTAATATTTAGGGCATCCAAACTCTCACTTTGTCTGCTGCTTGCTTAAACAGCTGACGTACAATGTCCGTCACAGGATCAGTAGTGCACATTTTGTGTTGACGCCGGAAGTTAAGGGGCTATTATACTAGAGTATATATAAATGATATAGTATTTGATATATATGATATAAAGATCTTGCAGTGTTTGCTATTTATTATTTATTATATCAATCATGAGAGGTGAAACATGGCGGGTTCTGAAAAGTAAGGTGTCAAACCGGGACAATTATATACGGTATATGAACTGAATAATTTTGAGAAATAATGCAAGAAAATAAACATCAAATTTACACTGTTTGCGATTATATCACTACCAAGGACATACAAAAGTGCAATATAAATTTGCATATTTAAAAATTTAGAAAACAAAAATATATACTCTGTTATGGATGGATTTTGAAACGGTTTTTATTGCCACCCTGTTCCATATAGTAATTTGTAGAGTGTTTTAATGTATATAATCTTAATGTTTAATGGGACCATAAATCCCATATGAATCATTGGGTAGTACAGCCAAAATAAATAGTTCGGTTAAACCCTTTTTTATAATTTGTGTTAAAGATGGAAAGGGCAATCACTCGTAATGACGTGAAATAAATAGTATTAGTCACGGATATTAGAAGATTTTAGAGAACTGTCAAGAAAATGGATAATTAGTAACTCAAAAAATCACTGTGTAAGAACAAGAGTATCGTCGAAGTATTGGTTTTAACTGTCTTGATAGCGTAATGCATAGGTGCGCGGAATGTCGGTGTGAGTGTCCTAGGTTCGAGTCCTTGGAGTGCCACATGTATATATTTGTTTATTTCATTAATTGAGTTTAGAAGTAAAGTTGATTGGTAAACAAATATTAATCATATATTATATCATTGTTTGATTTGTCTACCAATGTTTCTCTCCCTTTCAATATTTCCTCCTTTGTCCCTGTCTCCACCGGTCTTCTTCGACTTTGTTTTGTTATACTCACTTGGATCGTAAGTTTTGTGTGTTCAGTAAATTTATGGTAAGCTATATATATCATCATTAGTATTCTTTCTATAATTAATACCCATCTTTCTTAGTTCGGTCTTTCTATATTTACCACCATTATCTTGTTTTAAATATTTATAACATTTGTTCCTCTTTCTATAATTGCATCATTCTTCTTCGTCTCTCCCTCTGTTATATTTATCACCAAACTTCTTTTTTCACTCTTTCTCTATGTGTCACCTTCTTGTCTTTCCAGATTTTCTATTTTCCGTTTTTGTGTTTGTCACCATTCATCCTTTCAATTTTACCTATTATTTGTTCATAACTACCTATGTTATTATCTATATTTATCACCATGCTTCCATTTTATATTTATCTCTATTTTTTTTCTACATTTAACACCATTATCCTTTCTGTATATATAAATATATATATATGGCATTTCTATATTTGTCACCAATCATCCTTGCTGTGTTTATTTAGTTTCTTGTTATATATTTATCACCATTTTTACCTTCTTCCTATCATTTAATTGCTGTCTGGCAGTCATGCCCAACAATACTTGCATTCCTTCTCGTCCTCCTTCCTTCCTCTTTTTCTTCTTTCTCATCTCCCTTCCTTTCTTCCTTCATCCAATTTCTTCTCACCATTCCTTTCCTGTCTTTGCGAGTTTTAGAGAGCTACTATAGTATATATAGTATAATGACCACCGTAATGGGTGGCGAGGTAATGAGGTGATAGGTTCACCACAGCCAGATAGCACTTTCTGAAAGAAAGGTACTGGGAATCGAGTCATGACTTCTTAGTGCGATTGTACAGTTGGCCAAATAAGTTGTGTCGCCGCTGTCATTACGGTTTGCTCGCTGTGTGCTGTATTAATGTCTGTCAGATATTGAATATGGTGTGCACAGATAGGAGCACGTTTTTATATCTCACTCGATGAATGAATCCTTAGATAGTGCTAATGCCAATTATTGATTGAAATAATTATACTTGGTGCCGCAACCTCACTTATTTCGCCGACTGTACATGAAATGTATATACATCTAAAGAAAGAAGAAAATCCTTCCTATAAAATAATTGAAAAGAAAATATCACAAAAGATTAAATTAATTATCACAGTCAAAATTGATTGATAATATTTTGTTATCATTCTTTAGATTCCAATTTGACATTGATGTGTTATATGCTCAGGGACTATAGTGTTTATACATGAATAAGAAGTATTTTTCACGTTCTTTCCAACAATAAAATCTAAATGTGTGTGTCATCAATACTATATGCTATATGAACATAATAGGGAATTGTATACTTGCAATTATAAACATGGCGCCATGACCAGAATTTTGTATTCAAGATCGGTATTCACCAACAAAACTTGCGTCTACTGTAATGCATTATACATCAAAAGAAAGTGGAGAGGCCAATCTAGAGTATTTCCATAGGAAAACCCACAAATCAGCGAATGACAATAGTTTAACAATCAAATTTTGAATACATAGTTTGTCATTCTTCGGATTTCATCTAAATTTAAATTGTCATATTTCCAAAATATCAGTAATGACTGTAGGTTTATACAATATAAAATATTGGTCAAAGTCCCTCCAACTATGAAATCAGAATTTATCTATCTTCAATACTTGTTTATATAAATGTAATAACAAAAGTAGATACATTCAGTATTCGATCCATATCAATGTTGGTATATTTTATTGTTAATAGCTATGAATTATTGTTTCACATAATATTATAACTCATTACATAAGAAAGATAATAAAATAACAACATTCATAAGCTTAATTTATTCTACAAACATATATAAATATGCAATGTTCACACATCACTCATGACACTCATAATCATATTAAAATTCAAATGGGTTATATAGTTAACTCATATTATTGTAATTGGTTATATAGTTAACTCATATTATTGTAATTGGTTATATAGTTAACTCATATTATTGTAATTGGTTATATAGTTAACTCATATTATTGTAATTGGTTATATAGTTAACTCATATTATTGTAATTGGTTATATAGTTAACTCATATTATTGTAATTGGTTATATAGTTAACTCATATTATTGTAATTGGTTATATAGTTAACTCATATTATTGTAATTGGTTATATAGTTAACTCATATTATTGTAATTGGTTATATAGTTAACTCATATTATTGTAATTGGTTATATAGTTAACTCATATTATTGTAATTGGTTATATAGTTAACTCATATTATTGTGGTGATGGGCTGGTCTATCAGAGTGAGAACGGAGCGATCTCTGCCATACCCATAGCTTACTCTGACTGTTCCTTTTACTTATATATTTTCTAGATCTCAAGTGACGGCGTCTCTTGCGTGGATTGACCTCCTAATCTACCAAGATTGGAAGCCAAAGCGTCACATCTTTCCTTTGCCCCTCAACTTTCTCTTCATAATTGCTGAGGGGCACAGGGCCCTGGGTGGGGCTTTGGTTTCCCCGGGCGTTTCCGCACCCTCCTCAGCTCCCCGCCATGGAGTGGCTTCGGTCACCCAGGCTTTATTGTGGTCGGCGGGGAGGGTTCTGTGGGGGCGCTCGGTTATGGCCTTGGCCTTGCTCGGGGCCTTGGGGCTGTTCGGCCAGGCAGCTTGGGGAAAAACAACAACAACAACTCATATTATTGTAATTGGTTATATAGTTAACTCATATTATTGTAATTGGTTATATAGTTAACTCATATTATTGTAATTGGTTATATAGTTAACTCATATTATTGTAATTTATACAATGTTTATTTACCAAAAAGAAAACCATTTGTTAAATACACAACACTATCATAAAATATTATACTACCATGCAGCACTCACCATCATGGTCGAAACGCGATGCATGTCCATAATTTAAAGGACGGGACAGCGCTTTTGACTGACAGATACATGCTAGCGAGAACTCGATTTATTCTCTTTCTCACAACTTGACAGTTCACCACATACCATTGCCAATAGTTTCACTATTTCCTTGATTTGATCGCTACTCGTAGCAGAAATGTCATGCGGTGCATGTTTTATGGGTTTTTTTCACTGAGTTTCTGTAGATTTAGAAACCCGATTCGCTGACTACTTTGAACAAAACCTCAAAATCACTCAAATCCTGTGGGTGTGCGTGAATGAGTTAAGTAGATGATAGTTATATATTGACCATTGTGGGCGGAGTCGTCTACTATGAAAACATTTATAACTAGGCTAGACGAAATGGGTAAGGAGATAGAGTGTGGGTTGTATTTACAATCTGTCTTCTTCTTTATACTTTTCACCAGCTGTCAGCTGCCACTGACTGGCTCTTGCTTGATCATCTTGGCTGTTTCTAGCTCAGGCTGGCTTTGGGCTACGACTGGCTGGCACAGCTCGGCGGCTTCCGGCTACTGGGCTGATCATGTAAAGCATCGGACTGGTCTTGTAAAGCACCGGTTTGGAGAGACTGACCTCGTAGAGCGTCAGGTTGGCCTTGTAAAACACGGGTTCCTTCTTGGCCTTGTAATGCACCAAGGGGTTTTGACTTGCAAAGCTCCTGGATGCTGCTAGTATTTGTGAGTGAGTGTATGTGTGTGTGACGCCAAGCTACGTGACCATGAGTTGGAGCGGGTGGTAGTGGATGGGATCGTAGCTTCAAATGAAGCTATCACTTTTAAGTTCCTCACTAGTCTGGTTGGTTTGGTGTTCAACTACTACGCTACTGACCCACATTCAAGGCCAGGCCAGGTCATTTGAAAAAAAAAAATAATAATGTTGAAAGCATCGGAGGGATTTGGTCTTGTAAAGCGCTGAATTGGTCGTATAATGCAATTGGTTGGTCATCTAAAACACAAGGGTAATTTTGACTTTGGAAGTGCCATTTTAGTCTTGTGAAACACCGGGTAGTCGACCTTGTCAAGTGTCGAGTAGGTAATGGGAGGTGAACTACCAAACAAATGCCATTCAGTATCTGGCGGGATTCTTGATCCTCCTGCTTGCCTTGGTCTTGAGGTTAAAAAGGTCACTATTATCTAGATGTAGATGGGGGGAGTTATGTCTCTTTGACCTTGGACTGGCTATCTCAAGTACAGGTAGCTGTGCAAGTGACAGGTGAGGTAGGGGTTGAGTGATGACGTCAGCAGGGGCAGAATGGGTGGACTCTCTTGTTTCTCTCTGGCTTCACGGTGACGGATACTATTCTTTTGTTGTATATGTCATAGTGGGTGTATCTCCTGACGATGCTGGCATCACACTTCTCTTCAATATTATTTTTCAATATCACCCTTTTCTTCCTCTCACTTTTCTCATCATATCATTCTCTCCATCTCACCTCTCATCCATCCATACTTCGTGTTTGTCCCTTAATTCTTCTTTACTCCTTCCTTTCTATTCCTCACCAATACAGGTAACATTTTAACCCTATCTGGTGTGAAGCAGGACTTTTTGGAACCTCCATTAGTTTTGAGAATGTAAGACATTTCGCCTTAACCCGCTGAGTCCCAGCTAGTTTATAATAAATGTACCACCCAGGACCGGCAGGTTTTGAAAAAAAAATGGTTTCCAGAAAACACCAGGAATGGGTTAGAAATGAAGGAAAACCCACAACAAACCGATCCCCTAGGTCATTAAGGGGTCCTACGGGGCACCCGAAAGTCGGATTTACAGGAGGGGAAATTTGTAGGCAAAAACAGCCAAAAACAGGTTTTTGCGCGCTCACGCGCACGCGGTTGGACTTTGAGAGTTTTCAAACATCGGCATTGTTATGTGGGATACTTACACAGTTCCCATACAAATCTGAGCCCTCTAGGTGCCATAGGACCGGAGTAATTAACAGTGACGCATTTGTATGCGTCGCTGGGGTTTAGCGTTACAAACATTGCCGACGCACTGTTTGCGTCGCTGGGGTTCTGTGGGTTAATACTTGGGCGAGTATGAGACACTTCATTCCATTCATGTGGCGATATTTTTCTGGACGAGCGACAGCGATCCTGACCTTTATGAGGAAGAAGCCTATGGTTGTCACATTTTGTCTATACAAAAATGTAAAAAATTAACTTGAAGGAAGTCTGGTGAGAGTGTTTTAGTTTGATGAGAGCCTGGGGAAGTGGCATTTTTAATCTAGAAGGCAAACTAAAAGATACGTTTTCGAATATGACGACAGCAATCAAAACCCTCAATGATAAATAAACAACATGTCATACTAACCCTCAATACGTCGCATGAGATAGTGTTACATCAACCAAACTCACTTACGGACACCCTCCCGCACCCCCTCCCCTCACCCACCTCTACCTCCGACCATCCCAAACCACCTGGATACCCGAAACTCAACCATCTACCCATTCCGTTCACCCTCCTCCACCCATCCACTCTACTACTCATTGCTTCCACCCACCCACCCACTCAAATCACCCAAACTGTTCACCCTCCTCCACCCAGCCACTATACTACCCACTCCTTTCACCCACCTACTCACCCATTCAGTTCACCCTCCTCCACCCAGTCATAATACTACCCACTCCTTTCACACACCTACTCACCCATTCAGTTCACTCTCCTCCACCTAGCCAGTAGCATACCCACTCCTATACCGATATTCAAAAAAGGCAGCAAATCTCTACCCCGTAACTATTGTCCAATTAGCTTAACCTCAGTTGTATGTAAAATGCTAGAAACGGTCATACGAGACAGACTCGTAAATCACTTAGAGGAATATAACATACTTAAAGATACTCAACACGGCTTTCGTAAAAAACGTTCCTGTTTAACAAACCTCTTAGACTTCTTCCACGATATCCTCAACCTCTACGATGAGAGTAAAGCTGTAGATATTATATACCTTGATTTTCAAAAGGCCTTTGACAAAGTTCCCCACAAACGTTTACTGCTAAAACTAAAAGCGTATGGAATACAAGACGGTGTGTTGAAATAGATAGAAAATTGGCTCAGCGACAGAAAGCAAAGAGTAGTCATAAACGGTAAGGCATCTAAATGGACCAATGTAAGTAGCGGGGTACCCCAGGGATCGGTACTAGGACCAATTCTCTTTCTAATTTACATCAACGACATAGATGAGGGTCTCACCTGTACAATCTCAAATTGCAATTGCAAATAGCGTACTCTCAAAAGAACAAGTTGACGATATGCAACACAATCTAGATAAATTGTCATGTTGGGCCCAAATTTGGCAAATGAGTTTCAATGCGGATAAATGTAAAGTACTACATATCGGATACCTAAATGAGAAAGCAAACTATTCGATGAATGACACTCAGCTTAAGAATGTAAACAGAGAAACCGATCTGGGAGTAACAATATCGAGTAACCTAAAACCGAGTCAACAATGTTCAGAAGTTGTTATGAAGGCAAACAAAATAATTGGCTTTATAGGCAGGTCATTTGAGCATAAATCCAAAGACGTTATCCTAACCCTTTACAATTCCTTAGTCCGCCCTCTTCTGGAATACTGCGTTCAATCCTGGTGCCCTTATTACCAAAAAGATATAAACAAGCTAGAACGAGTTCAACGTAGAGTTACCAAAATGATACCTAGCCTAAAGAACAAACCATAGGAAGAGCGTCTTAGAGAATTAAATCTATTTCCTTTAACCCAGCGCAGATTAAGAGGTGACTTAATTCAAGTGTTCAAAATCATCAAAGGCATCGACAATATGAACTGTAGTAAGTACTTCACTATCGACCAATCTAATTACACGCGGGGAAACGGTTGCAAAATTATTGGTATATCTTTTAACTCACACGAATCTAAGAATTTCTTCTTCAATCGAGTTGTCAACTTGTGGAATGGGCTTCCCCGAAACGTTATAGACTGCATCACCGTTGATTCATTTAAACTCTGCGTAGACAAATATCTCGCATCAAACCCGCGACTGACTGCGTTTGTAAATGAATAACTTTATTTTATCCCCCCCTCAGTTACTAACCCATCTGTCCCCTACTAACTTCCTAATCCTGCCACGGACATTAGTTCCAGGGCAGTAATTCCCTTTCCAATGTTTCCTTACCCACTCTAAACCACTGTTTGGACACTTGATCCTCAGTGTTTTGGAGGACAAGCAACCTAGAAGGGTCACTAGATTTGTTGTTGCTTGATTTCCTTTGTACTCCTTTCACTCACTCACCCATCAGTTCACCCATATCGCTCACCCTCCTCCACCCAGCCACTCGATTACCCAATATTTTCATCCACTCAGTTCATCTATTCCGTTCACTTTCTTCCACACAGCCACTCGCTTACCCACTCCTCTTACCCACCCACTCAATTTACCAGATCAATTCACGCATCCACCTACGTCTAACTCTCTACCACCCACATACTTTATTGATTTACCTAATTACTCCAGCCACTTATGCCATGAATCATTTCACCATTCATCCATATACTCATACAATCCATTTACTCAGTCCATCCATTTACTCAATTCATTCACTTACTTTATCCATCCATTCATTCCATCCACTTAAGCAGTCCATGTATACAGTATACTCATTCCATTCATTTACTAATCCATCCACTTAATCAATCCTTCCACATATTCAACCCATACACTTATTCAATCCGTCAACTTACTCAATTCATCCACTCGACCGACTCTCTTCCACCCACTCACTCTGATCCAAACCATTCGATACCCGAGACCTGATCTTAATTGAAACACACCTCGCTTGTTTTCTCTTTCTCTCCCTCTCTCTTTAACTTGTATACATTCGGCCCTATTCAGCCTACTGTTTTAAGACGTTTACCCCCATCTAGGTGTCAATATTTTCCGGTTGAGCGGTAGCGAGCCAGCATATACAGTATAATATATTGTTGTTTTGACAGCAAGCTAAATTTGCAAATTTTTCGATAGTAAATGTCTCTGGCGAAGCCGGATTTCTCCATACACTGCTGGCTTGCTATCGCTCGCCAGGAAGAAATCGACACCTGGATGGGGATAAACGTCTTAAAACAGTTGGCTGAATGGGGCCGAATTGATACAAGTCAGGGAAAGATAAAAAGGGAGAGAAATATGAAAAAAGCCGGTGAACCCTCTTAATTGAAACCCACCCACTCATTCCTTCCACCCTCTTCTTCCACTCACTCACCCACTCGACGGCTCTTTCTCTTTCTGTTTTCCTCATCTCCTTCTCTTTATTTTTTTCCCGCATCTCTGTATCTCTAACTCGTCTCTTTCTTTTGTTTTCATCTCCTCTTTTCTCCGTTTTCTTTTTCCTCATCTCCTTTTTTCCTCCTCGTCTTCTTCTTTCCTCGTCTCCTTCTCTCTTCCTAGTCTTTTTTTCTTTTTGTCCTCATTTCTTTCTCTCTTTCTCGTCGCTTCTTTATTTACCCTTCTCTTTCTCTCTTCCTTTCTCTATTTCCTCATCTCCTTCCAACTTCCTCACCCCTTTCTTCTTCCTTCATCATCTCCTTCTCTCTTCTTAGTCTCATTCGTTTATCCTAATCTGAGTCTCCTCTCTTCCTCGTCACTCTTTTTTTCCCCCATCTCCTTAATTCTTCCATGTCTTTTTCTTGTTTTCTCTCGTCACCTTCTCTATTCCCCGTCTGTGTCTTTTTCCTCTTCTCCTCTCTTTCCCGTATTTATATTTTTTTCCTCATCTCCTTCTCTCTCCTTGTCTCTTTATTTTTCCCCTAATCTCCTTCCTCTTTCATTATTATCTTTTGTTTTCCTTTTTTTCTATATATCTTTCTTCTTCCCCTCATTCCTCTTTCCATACCTTCCCTTTTTCCTCATCACCTCCATTTTCCCCATCACTTCATTTTCCCCCATCTTCTTCCTCTTTGTTCACCCCCCCCCCCCCCTTCCTTTTCTACATCTTCTAACATCGCCCCCTCCTTCTCTCTCCCCTCCCGTCTCCCATAACCCTTTCTCCTCTTCTGTCTCCCTCCCCTCCTCCAACTACTGTATCTAACCCCTACCTCAGCAGTCCTATATCCCTCCGTTATCCCATCCAAATCAAGCATATTATATTCGTTCTTCTCCTTCTCTATCCCCTCGATCCCCTTTCCACTTTCAGCCAGTATTTCTAACTCCTATCCAACCAGTCTGTACATCCCTCCTGTCTCCCATCCCACTGCAGAATATACTCCATCCTCTGTTTCAATCCTACTATGTTTTTCCTTACTCCTCTCCTTTCTACACGTAATTCCTTGTCCATGTAAAACTGTATACAATTCCATTTTTGTGATATCCAAATCCTGCAAGGGCCTTCATTCATCATCTCAAACCGTTTTTATTATACGGAGGGGATGGAGGAAAGTGTCCTTTTCATTCACTTTTATTTAATTAGGGTTCAGCTATTTCTCCTAAAATGAAGTTCTGACAGCTAAAGCCTATTCGCTGTAAGTAGGCGAAAACTCATGACCTCTAACCTCTGTAACTCAAAAATTACTAGAGTAATGGAGCTATTATTTCTATAATTTGGGAAGAGCCAGTCAAGGAATAGATGTGGAAATATACAGCCAATTTGTTCTAGCCCTTTTTGAGTTACAGAGGATAGAGGTCATGATTTTTCGCCTACTTACAGCGAATACGGTAGACTAGTTAGGATCAGAAAGTCAGTGTGGTCAGCATGTCTACGTAAATGTATGTATATCACTACACCTCTTATGCCATTGGCTATAATATTTCCTGTTTATCTATCTAACTTAATTTCCATACTCTTCTACGACCATTATAAGTTCATTTCCATACTCCTCTACGACCATTATAAGTTCATTTCCATACTCCTCTACGACCATAATAACTAATCTCTCTCTCTCTACCTGTCATTCCAGCCCATATACCTCCCCTCTCCCGTCCCATTCCCACCTATAGTATAGTCAGCCCACCTCGCCTAATATTCCAGTCTAATGCTCTCTCCCCTCCTCCCCTTCTATTCAAACTCATATCCCTCACCCTTATCCAGAAACACCCTAATATTCCTCCTTTCTTCCCTCCTATACACTCAGAAATTATGGGTTTTAAAGCAGGTATGAAGAAGGTAATTAACGTGTCCTTCATAATACACGCTCATAAAAAGTCATATTAGGAGTACTATATAATCCTCTCATATAAGGATAGAAGGGTGAATAACTATCAATATACTCAATGATTTATATACACATTCTGTACACTGCCACATGTATTTGTTGATTTCATTAATTGAGTTTAGAGGTGAAGTTGGTTGATGGAAAACACATAATAATATATCTTATTCCCGCCCCTCACTGTCAAATAATGGGCTTAAAGAAGGTATGAAAAGGGAAAATAAGGTGTCCATAATAATATTCTAGAAGTATATTGGTAATGATAAACAATGTAATATAAGGCTAGAAAGGTATAGCACAGTCAATTTACCCAATAATTTGATATGCCTTTTTATACACATGGTTTTTCACGATTCTCAAAGCTTATATTTGTTAGCTATCTGTAAGAAGTTGTGTGTGAATTTGTATTTTGTTGTTGTGTGTTCATTGTTGTATGTTGTGTTGTCCCTCTTCTGGCTCTGTCTTGAGTCGGCCACCACAGAACAAAAAGAGGAAAAGTGGGGATTGGGCCTGAATATATGGAAAATAAATAGAAGAAGAAATCACCAGACATAGTTACGTGTATTGAGTGTCCCTTCACATTGAAAGAGTGATAGGGTCAACATTCAATTAAGGGGGGTCACCTGCTTTCTTATCTAATGTTCTCTCTTTTTCTGGCCTGCATCCATTTGGGCCCATTCAGCCTACTGTTTTAAGACGCTTATCCCCATCCAGGTATAATATTTTTACTGGTGAGCGGTAGCGAGCCAGAATATTTTTAAAATGTGTTTGACAGCAGGCTAAATTTGTAAATTTTTCGATAGAAAAATTTCTACGGCGAAGCCGCATTTCTTCATATAATGCTGGCTCGCTATCGCTCGCCAGGAAGAAAATAGACACCAAGATGGGGATAAATGTCTTAAAATAGTTGACTGAATGGGGCCAAATGGATACAAGCCAGAGAAAGAGAGAAGAGGAGAGAAATACAAAACAAAAATACAGGTGACCCCCTTAAGGTACTATACCGTCAACATGTTTTGATACACGGAGCTTGAAAGAGTTGAAGTCATTGGATGAGGGAAACACAGATTGAGGGAGAGAGTTCCAAAGTTTACTTTTTGAATCGAAAAAAGATTGGGATAATCAGTTCAATCTTGGGTTAAAGATTCGGACAGAAAAGGGGTGGGAATATGTTGAAAGGCGGATGCCACCTACTCTCTGTAAGGGATAAGGTATACATTCAGAAAGCTCTTAAGAACGCTAGTTATTGTAATAACGGTAGACGAAAGAGAGAGAGAAAGATGCAACATTGCGGCGTATAGAAAGAGATTTCAGATAATTAGTACGAGTTGAGTTGATGAAACGGAATGCTTTCTACTCCTTCGAGAATTGCGAAATGGGTGAAACCACCAAAGATTTACTACCCTATATATTATATACCATCCACAAATTATAACCCTTAAATATATTATAGCGTTAAATATCCCCATGCGAAATTTGGACTATAAGGAAATGACATCAATATTTACTACAAGTACAAACACATGTTGGTTTATGGAGGAAAAACAAAATCAGGTTGAATTTACTATTAGATAATTATGTATGTACTGAAAATAATGTACTTTAGCTTATATCTGTGCCTAATATCGAAAACGATAATAAAAACTTCTTGTTTCCTTCAACCTGGAAATGGTCAATATTACCTCCCTTATAATAGCCTTTCCAACCCCTTCATTCTGACACTCTCAAGTTATAAGGGGGCCCACCTCGCTTCTTTTCTCTTTCTCTCCCTCTCTCTTTTGCTTGTATCCCTTCGGCCCCATTCAGCCTACTGTTTTGAGACGTTTACCCCCACCCAGGTGTCAATATTTTCCTGGCGAGCGGTAGCGAGCCAGCATATATGTATTTTTGTTTTGACAGCAAGTTAAATTTGTACATTTTTCGATAGAAAAAATTCTCCGGCAAAGCCGGATTTCTCCATACAATGCTGGCTCGCTTTCGCTCGCCAGGAAGAAATCGACACCTGGATGGGGATAAACGTCTTAAAACAGTTGGCTGAAGGGGGCCGAATGGATACAAGCCAGAGAAAGAGAGAAAAGGAGAGAAAGAAAAAAAAAGCGGGTGACCCCCCTTAATGCCTCTTCACTTCCTGCTCCTTCAACCAAGGATTTACTGTATACTGTACTGCTCTCCCATCAAATCCACTTATAGTGGTTATTCTTCTTCTACTTCTTCTTCTTCTTCTTCTTCATCTTCTTCTTCTTCTTCTTCTTATTATTATTATTATTATTATTCCTATTTTCCTTCTTCATCATCATCTTCTTCTACTTTTTTTTTTTCTTCTTTGTCTTCTTCTTATTTTTCTTCTTCTTGTTTCTTCTTCTTCTTCTTCTTCTTCTTCCATGCGCTTTATCATCTTCCTCTGTCATGATGTTTCTGTTGTTGTTGGTTTCACGGTTATTTCCCTTCTGTTCGTGCTCTTAGTTGTTGTTGTTGTTGTTGTTCCTTTTTCTCGTCATGTGTTATTCCTCTTTCTTCGTGCCTATCTCTCCTTGTAATCGATGCTTTGATTTTCACTGTATTCCCACTTTCATCACTTCTTCCCACTTCTCATTTCCCTCCTCATACTGTTCTTCTCCTCCTCCTCTTCTTCCACTTTATCCTCCTTTTCTTATCCCCGATACTGGAGACCTCGGTCCTAATTACCACCTTGGCCAGGAGAGAGAGAGAGAGAGAGAGAGAGAGAGAGAGAGAGAGAGAGAGAGAGAGAGAGAGAGAGAGAGAGAGAGAGTCAAACAAATCGACCAATGTAGCGAAATTATTCATACAACCGTAAAAAAATAGTGTCAAGATAAATTAATTGGATGGTTTAGAGATCACTTTGTAACAGAGATGATCCACTTTCTTGTCTGGGCCCCATTTTGCTTCCTATCTATTTATCTATCTATATGCTCAGGACTGATCCCCACTTTTCCTATTTTTATGTTTTATTTTCTATTTAATTCTATGTTATTATTTTTTTTTTTCTTGGGGGTGGCCGCCTCAAGACAGAGCAAGAACAGGGAAAACACAAAACACAACATAAAACAACGAACAAACACAGACAACACAACGAACGAGAGTGTATATTCATGTTGAGTTTTGTATTTAGATTATAAAACTGAACTATATATCTTGTTACAGTACTGCCCAATGTTTACTATGGGTATGGTCATATTAGAGTGTAAAAGGAGGAACCCGCCTTACAACACAGTCCCACTCCTATTCGGTCCAGCAATCGAACCCAAGAATCGGCAAATTTGTTCAGTCTTTCTTCCACTCAACAAGTTAACATTTGCAACTCTCTCCCTCAATCACTCTTTCCTTCATCCTGTGACTTAGACTGCTTTAAACTTCGTGTGTCCAGGCATTTTGACTCCAACGTCCCTAAAATTATGTCACTCTATTAACTTCGAGGGGAGACACTCGTTACAGGCAACCTGCCTTTAGTCTCCTCCATGCACATAGAAAACATAACAAATAAAACAATATGACACCAGTGGCACCAATATGGCAGAAGTTGGCTGGTCTTCTATAGGGTCTGCCGGATGGATGAAGCAACGATAATAACAGAGAGTAAAATTATTAATATGATAACATAAGATAATATTGTTGTAAGGCATTAATCTGATAGAGGAGGGCAACGTCGCGATAAAGATTGAGAGGGGAAAGATTAAGTCATGATTAAAACGAGACAAACAAGTGTTAATGAACAGCATTACCCCTTTTATTTGATAGTAATATGTGTTTTGTCATGTTCAATACGGATAACATAAGACGTAGCTTAACCAATCACTCTGTTTATGAATGAATATATATACATTGTATATATATTAATTCATAAACAGAGTGATTGGTTAAGCTACGTCTTATGTTATCCGTAATGAACATGAAAAAACAAATATTAATATAAAAAAAGGGTTAATGCTGCTCATTAATATATATATATATATATATATATATATATATATATATATATATATATATATATATATATATATATATATATATATATATAAGGGGCGACAACCTAGTTAGATATATATTTAATTATATGATAATGATTATTATTATAGTAGTTGTAGTTAGCATTTTTATCATTATCATCATCTTATATATTATAGAAACATAAACTGTACTCCCGTTCCATTACCCCGTGGTAGTGCCTTTGTCCTAACCTGTGACTCTGTGAGTTATTAAAGTCGCCCTCCTCTTGGGCCTTGGGTTATTAGGCTATCAGGGTTAGTTTGTATTAATATTATTATTATTATTATTATTATTATTAATTTTATTGAGGGTATTTATTAGTTTTTCAAAAAAAAAATTACATTCATTTTAGTGCCCTCTAGATTAAAGAAAATGCTATTTCCAAAACCCCCTTTGTGCTAAAACATAAAATAAAACTAACCTAAATTCATAAAAAGCACAGCTGCAGACAACTCCCTTCAAACTAAATGTGTACATTTTTCGGCAGTAAAATGTCCCGGCTTTTATTTTATTTAATTTTTTTCAAAGGCTTTCAACCGAGCGCCAGGACAATATTGGTTTCTGAAAGGCTCGAAAAGTCTTATAATCGCTGAACTAATTGGACGAAATGTCTTGAGATCACTGTTGGTAATGACGGGGCTTCCCAACAAATGACCATATCCCCGGGTAAGGTACAGCTGGGTACGCCATGATGATGTATTAGTGTCTTTGTTCTAACCTGGCAGTCATTAAGGGGGTACTACTTGCTTTTTATGCCCCCCACCTCCCGTTCTCCCTCATGTTTAGCATATTAGTTTGGAGGTTCTAAGTCTTAGAATCTAAGACGTTCGTTCCGTTAGTTTGACGATTTTGAGACCTTTCGCCTAATTTCTTTGTCAATATTAATACCTTTCGTGCCATTTAGGTGTCTATTTTTTTCTGGCGATCGCTAGCAAGCCCCTAATTATAGAAGGAATCGGCCTTCGGCCCGGAACATTGGTTTACCGAATAATGTACAAATTTATCTTTAAAGGTGGTCTAGGGGATGTTTGTTTAAGCTTGATGGAGGTCAATGAGATATATAGACCAAAAACCAAGCACTACCCCCTTAAAGCTGTCCTCCTCTTAGTCCGGATGGGGAGACAACCTTGGCTCCAGTCTATTATGTTAGCATTTATACAAACATTATTTATACATTGTATTTACTTGAACAACAATTATTTACAGCAATGATAATAGTATTACCAATAGGAATATCAACAACACTAACAACAATATTAGTTTTGAGGTTTTAGGACGTTCGTTCCGTTAGTTTGACGATAGAAATATTGACAAAGAAATTAGACGAAAGGTCTCAAAATCGTCAACAACAACAGTAATAATTATAGGAGTGATGATGATATTAGTGTCATAGTTTTTCTCCAAGAGTATTCTACAAGCTATGATGAAATATATACGTAAATAACTGCAAATCTGCACATCAACAATAACGTACAAAGATAACATACATGCTCTCTCTCTCTCTCTTTATCTCTCTATATATATGCGAGTGTGGGTAATAGGTTAGTAATTATGAACATCCTGTGTTACAATAAATGTCTTTGGAAAGTATAAAAGTGGTAGATAGATATTATCAATAGACCTTTGACATGTACAGTTAAACTAATATGCAATGTAAAATATGTCTATATGACCTAAAATGTTTTAAACCATTACATTGAAATGTGTAAACTATAAGCAAACTTTATAATATCTTTAGTAAAATATATCTTTACAAAAGTGTTCAAGTCAAATATGGTAGGTATATCTAAGCAGATTAAAGCTCGGTGATGTATTGTATTAAATATATTGTTTGTTTTGTTTACTGTTATTCTAGCTACCCCAGACGACTTTCTTCAGGTTACACTGTAAAATACACTGGGTATAAAGAAGGTAATTGGAATAAGTATATATGCATACAATCAAACCTTCACCTAGTTAGTGTGTGTAGCAGAGACTCAAGAATAATGAGACGTGGCCACACTGCTAATTCTCCCCACCAATAAATGCCTACAGTGGCCGATAGAGGCGCTGAACGCAAGGTTTACCGCGGTGCATTGTGGGAAATAGGCGACATCGCGGAGCTCTCCACCCTCCCTCTCCTTCAACAATTCTATAATATATGAAGTTAGTCGAAATGTCTGTAGCTGACACATATTTTGGTCTATGCATACTGTTGTTTTATATATTTTAAAATCACCCATATTCATAAATAACATATTTTCAATACAAAGTCAGCAGGTATTTTCGCACCAATTTTGTTATGATAATTAATCAGCTTATAATTATGTTTGTAGTCATTATCAGCTGCATATGGACTTTCCCTTTATTACTACACTATATAAGTACTTAGTGTAGTCATTATCAGCTGCATATGGACTTTCCCTTTATTACTACACTATATAAGTACTTAGTGTAGTCATTATCAGCTGCATATGGACTTTCCCTTTATTACTACACTATATAAGTACTTAGTGTAGTCATTATCAGCTGCATATGGACTTTCCCTTTATTTCTATACTATATAAGTACTTAGTGTAGTCATTATCAGCTGCATATGGACTTTCCCTTTATTTCTATACTATATAAGTACTTAGTGTAGTCATTATCAGCTGCATATGGACTTTCCCTTTATTTCTATACTATATAAGTACTTATTGTAGTCATTATCAGCTGCATATGGACTTTCCCTTTATTTCTATACTATATAAGTACTTAGTGTAGTCATTATCAGCTGCATATGGACTTTCCCTTTATTACTAAACTATATAAGTACTTAGTGTAGTCGTTTACTGTATAATAAAAACGTGTAGAATCACAATAATATGGAGATAAACTGTGCATATCCTACAGTAGGTGTTGGGTATAGTGATGTCTACAGTCGTAGTTCTGGCGTTAGTTCAGAAGCGTCCACCAGAGGTCTCAAGAGAATTGTTGGTAGGGAGCTATGTGCAAGATTTGTCTTTACCTATAAACGACCATCCTCGTTAAGGGGGGTCACCGGCTTTTTTTTTATTTTCTCTCCTTTTCTCTCTTTCCCTGGCTTGTATCCATTCGGTCCCATTTAGCCTACTATTTTAAGACGTTCATCCACATCCAGGTGTCAAGTTTTTTTCCTGGCGAGCGTAAGCGAGCCAGCATATTTTTAAATATGTTTTTGATAGCAGGCTAAATGTGTACATTTTTTGATAGAGAAATGTCTACGGTGAAGCCGAATTTCTTCATACAATGCTGGCTCGCTATCGCTCGCCAAGAAAAAATCGACACCTGGATGGGGATAAATTTCTTTAAACAGTAGGCTGAATGGGGCCGAATGGATACAACCCAGAGAGAGGGAGAAAATGAGAGAAAAAAAGCAGGTGACTTCCCTTAAGCTTTGTTTGACTGTTGCTGCTCGCATTCCTCTATACTTATATTCCTTTGTATGAACAGAGTAATTATAGTGTCATAAATAATATAACCTTTTAAAGTTATATAATTGTTACTACAGCGTAGGAAAGATCGCATTGAGTTAGAAATAGCGAGAGGTTGACTGTCCATCTATTTTACTAGCCTTCCACTGGTAGAGGCTACCACTTTCCACTTTATTGGTTTACGGAATGTAGGTAAAGTCACGGTCAGGAGATCGTAGTCTACTTGTTGGTGTCCTATGGGGTATTGGCTATCGCTTCCTGTTCACAGCGTTCCACATAATAAGGATTAGATTCCCAGACTTTAATAGAATGAGTCTCTCATCATATACCTCTGTTCAGCTAGCAGTATATAGAAACCTGCAGTGTATTCTATTAACAGCAGAAAGTTGCTAAGTCCGAGCACTTTGTTAGACTAGCGCAGTACTCATAATAGGCTTAACGGGACACTGGCTAGCGTTATGTATGCTTCACATGTCAGCTGGTCGCTCATAACATCTATCATTGATAGTTTTAATATACACGTTTTCATTTAATAGCGCACCGAAATTGCGAACATTATTTTAACCAACGTTGTGTAGATGCTTCACACTTTATGAACAGTAATGTCGTATCTGCCACAAATTAGACTTTAATGTCATATGATCCTAGCGTCATGAGTAAACAGTATGTAAGAACAACGGAACATGTAATACATTTCTCCACTATATACAGCAATATATTGGTGTGAGACTAATATCCACTTGATTATAACTATAACCTAATGACTCAATTAATTAGTTAGTTAAAATAGGACTTCAGAGGCTATCAACCCTATTGGATTATTAAGCCAGCACACTGTAAGTCAGGAATAACGTCAGGACTGGAGCCTCTCTGCGATAACTCCAGTCCCTTCCTAATGACTCATAAATTAAAGCCTACTATATGAAAATAAATTAAGAGTCGGTGTGACTAAAGCGGTACCGCACTTGACTTGCGTGGATGACCCTGGGTTCGCGCCCAGGCTTGATCTCATAAGGTTTACTGACCTACGAGCTTGGCTTTCCGTACGCTTAGTTGCATCGGCGGACATTAGAGGTGTAGTGGACCAGTGACGCAGGTTCACATTTACAGTATATACTAGCACCTGATCATCATCGGCGAGCTGATTACACCTGTTGCAGACTACACTCACATCCACAGCCACTCCAACGGTAAAATAACATTCAACATGCACTTCACACAATACATACAACCTTACTAAACCGGACTAAGCCACCGTGGTGAGGTACTGTTGCCGTCAATAGTTTCCTGGACACCCATCTGACGATGACTGGTGATTTGTTTTGGTAACAGTGTTGTCCCTCCCTCCAAATGTGTTGTTATGTATGTTCAACGATCAGTGTAGTATCTGAGGCAGACGTCAGTGAACACAAATTAGTGAATATAAGAACATGAAGCTTTGAATATTTTTAGACAGCTGGCTATATTTGTAAAGAATGTCAAACGAAGCCGAATTACTTCATACAATGCTAGCTCGGTATTGCTCGTCAACAATTACTTCATACAATGCTAGCTCGGTATTGCTCGTCAACAATTACTTCATACAATGCTAGCTCGGTATTGCTCCTCAACAATTACTTCATACAATGCTAGCTCGGTATTGCTCGTCAACAATTACTTCATACAATGCTAGCTCGGTATTGCTCGTCAACAATTACTTCATACAATGCTAGCTCGGTATTGCTCGTCAACCATTACTTCGTACAATGCTAGCTCGGTATTGCTCGTCAACAATTACTTCATACAATGCTAGCTCGGTATTGCTCGTCAACAATTACTTCATACAATGCTAGCTCGGTATTGCTCGTCAACAATTACTTCATACAATGCTAGCTCGGTATTGCTCGTCAACAATTACTTCATACAATGCTAGCTCGGTATTGCTCGTCAACAATTACTTCATACAATGCTAGCTCGGTATTGCTCGTCAACAATTACTTCATACAATGCTAGCTCGGTATTGCTCGTCAACAATTACTTCATACAATGCTAGCTCGGTATTGCTCCTCAACAATTACTTCATACAATGCTAGCTCGGTGTTGCTCGTCAACAATTACTTCATACAATGCTAGCTCGGTATTGCTCGTCAACAATTACTTCATACAATGCTAGCTCGGTATTGCTCGTCAACAATTACTTCATACAATGCTAGCTCGGTATTGCTCGTCAACAATTACTTCATACAATGCTAGCTCGGTATTGCTCGTCAACAATTACTTCATACAATGCTAGCTCGGTATTGCTCGTCAACAATTACTTCATACAATGCTAGCTCGGTATTGCTCGTCAACAATTTGTTTACACCTAGATAGACTTCTTAAAACACTTGGCTGAATGGGGCCGAATGGATAAAATCCCGAAACAGAGAGTAATGTGTATTCTCCCCTTAAAGAAGCTTCTAAAACTCATAGAAGTTATAATTAATTAATATTTCGGAGATAGTAATGTGAGGGATGTGTTGGTGGACGAAGCGAGGTGGCGGAGCTTACAGTAGGAGACGACGTAGGAGAATGAGGGGGAGAGGGATGAGAAACCATACAGAGGGGGTGGATGGGGAAGAAGGGGGGGCGGGGGGGGGGGGCAACAGTGTTACCAAAACAAATCATGACTCCTTGTGAGTTGGGTGTCCAGGAAATTATTGACGGCGACAGTACATATAGTCTGTCATCGTCCCCTCGAGGATAGGTCGACCCTACAGTGGATCATATATTAATTAGCTTTTTATATATAATTATACAGTATATACAGGTATATATATATATATATATATATATATATATATATATATATATATATATATATTCCAGTTTATATGAGCATTCAAACAGTGGAGGTTAACTTCATATCGTAGGCCAGAGTTCAACATCAGCTTTACTTTGTTAAAGTAGTCATGAGAGAGAGAGAGAGAGAGAGAGAGAGAGAGAGAGAGAGAGAGAGAGAGAGAGCTTCGTTCTCATTGCTTTCTACTTAACCTTGAATTGTTCCAAGTATCAAGGTGTATCACAGTTAAATACACATAGCCTAAACAGAATCAAATGTATATATTAAAACAGTGAGAATGTTCCTAGTAATTAATAATTCAAGTAGCCGCATATTAGAAAATAAACGCAATTAAAAAATCCTAATTGCGTATAACGAATTTGAATCTGCCTGGTGAAATTAAAACTTTAATTATTTATAATGTTTGAAATTAGTGGCTTTAATTATTGATATGACAACTAAGGGTAGGCCGCGCTCTAGTATATGTTATTGTGTGAAAGTTATTTGTGTTATTATTGATTGCATAAATTGAGATAAAAGAGAGAGAGTTCCAAGGAGTTACAAGGAATATTTAGTATCTCGGAGACCTTGCGGTCCATTCCGATGAGATACTCGAAGTGGAAGGAGAGAGACTACACTGCACTCTTTACAGAGTGTGCACAATACTATCTACTATCTTCTTGAACTGCTCTACTGAATAACTATTTACAACTTCGGAGGGAAGTTTTTTCCAGGTAGAACAGATCTTCTATGTGAAAAGTGTCCACAAATACTAGTTCTGTACCTTTTTAATTATATTTCCAGCCATGGTTGCGTGTTGTATTCATATTAAGGCTAAACATTTTGCTATAATCCACATTGCCAAACCCATTGAGTAATATAAACACATCAATGAACTGACGTCGTAGTCTGCGTGTCTCCAACGGGAAGAGATCAAGAGCTCTTAGCCAGTCCTCGTAGCTCATTCTTCTAAGCAATGGAATACGCTCTGTAGCCCTAGCTTGTACTCTTTCCAATCGCTCTATATCTTTCCTGAGTGCTGGAGACCAGAATTGAATAGCAGAGAGAGAGAGAGAGAGAGAGAGAGAGAAAAATTCTGCTCATCCCTTAATGCCATAAATGAAATGTATGTGTTAAAGTAATCAAACTTGACGTAGCCCTCGATCTCCCAAATAATTGGATAATACACTCACAAAACTATGCCTACTTCAATTTACCTGCTTAATCTGTAAAGTATATCTAGCGAAAAACAATATTCTGATTGTCCTGTATCTTAGTCTGGTGAAATTAGTATGCAAACATTTCGTATTGCTTGAGCTGAGTGCCTTTACTTATATATTTGACAACTTGGGGAAGAGCTGATTTAAATTTATGGGAAGCATGTACCTATCATAATTGCTTTATTACAATTGTGATGCGTATTGTATTCATAGTGCTGTATACGAGAGAGAGAGAGAGAGAGAGAGAGAGAGAGAGAGAGAGAGAGAGAGAGAGAGAGAGAGAGAGAGAGAGAGAGAGAGAGAGAGAGAGAGAGAGAGAGAGAGAGAGAGAGAGAGAAATTCACTCCCACTCAACCCCAAATTATAGAAATGGAAATATGCAGCTCCGCAAAATAAGACCTATACCACCTTTCCCCTTAATATAACAAGACAGCACAACATAATTATGCCTTACCAAAACTATGAGCGCGTTCCCAATATGAATGTACTTACTTCAATTAAATGCCTATTAAAAACAAATATACAGTATATATATATATATAATTATATATATATATATATATATATATATATATATATATATATATATATATATATACAGGTATATCTACAGAATATATATATATATATATATATATAAGAATGGAATAATTGTTGATCTGGGAGGAAATTACTGGGGTTTTAATCTTACGGGTCATAGATATAGTGAGGTGATGGGAGGAGGACACTGGTGGACTATGTCAGTACTCTGATGCGTTTATTCTTAACTCAATATTATCAGATATTTGTGATTTTTCATAGGCATCATAAACGGTCTTGTTAAATATTTCACTCATATACTCATTGCACACATAGCCTGAACTGCATCATTTATTTCAATGGACAGAGGGAGAGAGAAAGAGAGAGAGAGTCAGAGCGAGAGAGAGAGAGAGAGAGAGAGAGAGAGAGAGAGCGAGCGAGAGCGAGAGGTGGAGGGAGAGAGAGAGAGAGAGAGAGAGAGAGAGAGAGAGATTGGTGGGTAGGCACAGACCATTATCCCACATGCACTAAACTACCGACAAGCTCAAAATTAACCACACAAAAAATAACCTTCACGCTAAATAAAAATTAAAACAAAATAATATAATTAATGATACAAACATAATTACTCACACATACAAAATTACTGACACTGCTCATATCCACAATAAAATATCCAGACGCACAAAAATATCCACACATAAAATATCCAGACGCACAAAAATATCCACACATAAAATATCCAGACGCACAAAAATATCCACACATAAAATATCCAGACGCACAAAATATCCACAATACAATATCCAGACGCACCAAAAATATCCACACATAAAATATCCAGACGCACAAAAATATCCACACATAAAATATCCAGACGCACAAAAATATCCACACATAAATTATCCAGACGCACAAAAATATCGACACATAAAATATCCAGACGCACAAAAATATCCACACATAAATTATCCAGACGTACAATAATATCCACACATAAAATATCCAGACGCACAAAAATATCCACACATAAAATATCCAGACGCACAAAAATATCCACAGATAAAATATCCTACAAACAAAAAATTACCCACATACACATAATTTAAGGTGACAGTTACAAAGTGGTGTACAATCTATCTGATTCTAGTTACATTGTAGTCTATCTTATTGTACCAGTACCTCCCTACAATCAACCTAGTTGTTCCCCAATTCGGCCCTTTTCGACCATTTTCAAAGTCCAAGTCTCTCACTCCTGTCCTCTGTAGCGGGGAGGACCTTGTACCCCTGAGACATAGGAGTGCAGACCTGAGAAGAGAGATAGAGAGCTGGCATCTCATCTAAGTTATGACTTGGCTTCTATGCTGGCGATTTTTCTCCGATATTTGTTCAGCTAATCTGGCATAGAAGACACTTGCAGAAGGTCCCATTCCTCCTGACGATGAGAAGACCAGAGGAGTAAAGCTTCCTTGATCCCTGTTCAAAATTCGTTTTTCATAAGCACGTTTTTTCTCACTTTCGTTTCTCAAGTATGCCGCCTTGAGTCCTCGCTCACGATATGTTTGTGCTCTTGGGTTGAAGTTTCTGATGTCGAAAAAATCCGTTATCCCCTCGTCCAAAAACCTCGAGCACTTACGTCCACTCTTGCTTCATTTGAAGTATTTGCAGTATTGTGGGCCAAGCGCTGTCCGTCCATAGGCAGAAGTTCCGGTTCGATTCTGACATCATGGCACACCTCGTCCAGCATTTGTGCAGTGATGTCTCGTACTTCATCATGCCGGATACAGATGAATCCTCCTTTCTTACAGGTCATACAGTGGTCTGAGTTGTTTATTTCACCACATGCACATTTCAGCGACAGGTTCGAAACTGGCCACCCATACCTCAAGGCTACGGCATCATTGAATTCTTGTTTATTTAAGCTGAAGCCTTTTTCGTTTATTGGTAATGAAGTGAGCCAATTTGAAGCCCCCGTGTCTTGTGCCATCTCAACTCTCATTTTCAGTTTTTCACTACATTTGGTCTTAATTTGTTCTAGGCTATGTTTCTGTCTCTCTTCTCTGCTCTTTGTAATTTCCTGTCTTGCATTTCGTTGTTCCTCTTCGTCCACCTCATCATTTTCATTTTGCTCCCGTATTTTTTCTGTCAGAGACGTAGTAAGTTTAAGGGAATTTTGGTACTCATGAGGTGCGGCCTCCACTGGGTTTATGATCCCCATACCTCCGAACCTTGGCGGAAGAGCTAATAGATCTCTTAGCTCTTGCGTGACGCCTTCCATCTCTGTTAAAGCAGGTATGAATGCTCCTCTGATTGCTTCTTCCAGCGGTTGGTGCATCGGTCCAATGTCAGGCACTGTTCTCATAAGAAAGGTTCATCTGTGCTTAACACCATATGTGAAGGCAGTATATGCAGCATGTGGTTCAGATTTCGCAATGTCTGCAGGGTTTTCACTTCCTTTACCCACTCCGCTACCTGTTTTCGCACATAGACTGTCTTGCATTCCTCTGTGCCTATTACTGCTCCCAAATGGCGTTGACCCTCCTTTGTAATCTTCACTCCTGTCCCATACACATAATTACCCACACACTTAAATTTATCAACACACACCAAATTACTCACACACACACACACTTATCCACACAAACAAAAATTCCCCCACACAGTACTCACACACAAACTTACACGCACAAAATTACCCACATACACAAAATTACCCACATGCAAAACATTATCTACACACACAAAAATACCCACACGTTTGAAATTACCCACACGCACCAAATTCTCCAAATGCACAACATTTTCCATAAGCTCAAAATTGCCCACACTCAAGTTTGTTTGTGTGTGGGCAATTTTGAACATGTGGACAATGTTGTACATGTGGGGAATTTGGTGCGTGTGGGTATTTTGTATGTACCTACGTACATAATAACACCCACACACAGAAGTACCCACAC
The DNA here is from genome assembly GCA_032716605.1 of Paralithodes platypus. Lineage (NCBI taxonomy): Eukaryota > Metazoa > Arthropoda > Malacostraca > Decapoda > Lithodidae > Paralithodes > Paralithodes platypus. The sequence continues at coordinate 23,725,095 of CM064496.1, read as the reverse complement.
GCAGAAAATTACCCATGAGTCTGTAAAGTTCCAACCCTATAGACGAACAGGGAGGTAGAATGGAACACGGCTTGAAATTGCTGGGTGGTTTTTCAGCGTTCGACGGAGGTTTTCGTTGATTTGTGACGTTTGTTTCAATATACTGTACAGATATATTAAAAACTATACTTTTTGTATTGCTTCAACTGATTGCTTTAAATGTGACAACATAATATAGCTGCATCAAATGTGGAATATACTGTATATGTTGGCCCGTTGGGTAAGAGGTATCCTCACCAGGATTCGAACCCACTCACTCCAGGTATATTTGGGAGAGTCGGGCACCGTAACCACTCTCCCAAATATACCTGGAGTGAGTGGGTTCGAATACTGGTGAGGATACCTCTTACCCAACCTGTCGTACCTAATCGTACATATTTGATATACTGTATATATTGAGTATTGGGTATTTTTCTAATTGAATTAGTATTTTTATAAGTTTACATTCCTCTCGTGGTAAAGGGAGTAGACATTTCGTGTATAAAGTTAATTTTAGATATGTTCACATGAGCTTGAATCATACTACTGGAAATATATATGTTTATCACGGCTCACAACCCTTCTCCAATATATATATATATATATACAGTATACAGTATATACAGTATATATATATATATATATATATATATATATATATATATATATATAATTTATATAGTATATACATATACTGCGAATTAGTTTTTTATCGAATTTCACGTAGCCTTGAATCACATAAATGATAATACGCTTTTCGGTAAGTTAGACTTGGCTTCCTTCCGAGAAAAAGAAAGTGTACTGTCGCGAATATGTAGTGGCGATAGTAGACCACCGAAGTTTGTCCTCACTTCATACTCTTTATTTTCTACTACATTTATAAATCCTTGTGGACACAATGTTACCTTGCCACAGGATCTATAGCCTAATCAAGCGGTAAGTCCTACAATAGATGTGTCTCAGGCCAAACTAGAAAGTCTTCCAGTTAGCAGGGATGAGGTGGTTCGAATCAGCGTCAGGATCTGACTTTAGGTAAGTGCTTTGATGAGATAGTGCCTAAGCAAGAGCTTGCCAACCCTCGTTGCTGTTACTATGTGAAGGAAGGTGTATTATTGAAAAAGTGTCGTCTAACTAATTTTCCATCAACAGAAATTAGGGCTGAAAGTCATACTCTCACAGTGCTATCTAATCTGAGGGACTTAGTTCTGAATCTTGCTCATGATAAGATGAAAGGTCTAGGTTGCAGCAAGACCATTGCTAGAATATTGCAAACATTTTTGGCCAGGGTTAAGGAGAGAGAGTGCGAGAGAAAGAGAGTGTGTGTGAAATGTAGTGGGGATGATGGTATGAATATTATGCACTTAACCTTGAATTATACCCAATGAAGAAAAACATATATCGGCTACATAAGTGTTAACATATTTAATCTTGACGATTTCTTCTGTAAATAATTGCTACCACACGTATTTTTATTAAATGTTCATTCCGTAAAAAAGTGTGCCCCGAAAAAAACATGATTGCACGTAATGTATTTTAACCCTCCTGGTGGAATTTAACCAACACTGTTATCGTGCTTGAACTTATTGGTTTTTATTATATTTTTGTTATAATTATGTACTTACTCTAGTTGTACTTACTCTAGTTGTATTGCGGGAGTGAGCATGCTCGTTTTTTCCCGCCTCCTATATGTGTAGGTGTTATATGTATCGTTGGAATGGCTGTGGATGTGTGTGTAGTCTGTATTTTTAGCCAATTGGCGACATCGGAAACGAAGGCTTAGGGTGGATCTGTATGGTACCATTCTCACTATAGACGGTACCGTCTCGCCCGAAGGCTTAGGTAGCCATCAGCTTAGGTGAACCATATGATACCCATCTCGCCTTGTACCATTTTTGCCAACCCCAGATGGGACGTCACAACGTAGTCCACTTATTCCAGGTACCTATTTACAGCTAGGTGAACTGAGGCTAACACATGAAAGGAGACAAGCCCAATTTGTCTCCGCCCGGCCGGGGATTGAACCCCCGACCCCTCGTGTGTGAGACGAGAGCTCTACCACTAGGCTACAGGCTGTGTGTACAGATATCGATGACCACGACTGTACATACATAAATACTGCTCAAATACAGATATGCGTGCGCTCACACAATCATACATGATCACGTACAGCTCATATACAGACACGCAGTATATATTATTTAACATTCTTTAGTACAAGGTGGGCCTTTTTTGGACCTCCTAGTTTCACTCCATTAATTTCAAGACGTTTCACCTCATTAATTTGGCGATTATATGGCACTTCGCCCCATTCAGATTATATATATATATATATACAGTATATATATCATCATCATTTACATAGCAACAAACTGCATATCCAGACTTAAATATGCACTAGCGCATACATAAGAACATAAGAACATAAGAAACTGGGAGTCTGCAAAAAGCCGATCGGCCCATACAAGGCATATCCCTGTCACACCCAACCCCAATTACAAGGCCCAATTATAGACCCATCTCACTAATACCTTGAGTACTGACCCCACCAAAACGTTCAGAGATTAACACAAGATTACGGGGGTCTGCTGAGCGCCGATTGGCCCACACCTGGTAGATCCCCCTCACACCCAACCCATCTCGTCCATATGCCTATCTAATTTTATCTTAAAGCTCCCTATCGTTCTTGATCCCACTATATCACTGGGTAGCCTATTCCACCCATCTACAACTCTGTTACCAAACCAATATTTGCCTATATCTTTTCTGAAACGAAATTTATCTAATTTGAAACCATTTGTACGAGTTATTTCGCTATCACTGAGCTTTAGTACATTTATCATTTCTCCTTTATTAATTCCACTAACCCACTTGAATACCTCTATCATGTCACCTCTAACTCTGCGTGTCTCTAACGAATGTAAGCCTAATTTCATCAACCTTTCTTCATACGGAAGATTTCTAATATTATGGATAATTTTTATCATTCTACGTTGTACTCTCTCCAATGAATCTATGTCCATTCTGTAATAAGGACACCAAAATTGAACAGCATTTTCCATATGGGGTCTCACTAATGACAAGTCAAGTTTTAAGATAACATCAGCAGTTCTGTTACTCACACTCCTAGATATTAACCCGAGAATCCTGTTTGCCTTGTTACGAACGTTTATACATTGTTTTCTAGGCTTCAAATCATTGCTAACAAACACACCTAGATCTTTTTCACAGTCTGAGTTTTCTAATTCCATATTAGCTAGTTTATATTTACAATTTGTATGCATCTTCCCTATCTTTAATACCTTGCATTTGTCAATGTTAAACTTCATCTGCCATTGTACTGACCATTCGTGTAAGGTATCTAGATCCCTTTGCAGACACTCTATATCTCTAACTGAATAAATTTTTCTCCCCATTTTGGTATCGTCTGCAAATTTACTTATCCTACTAGTTATACCTAAATCAAGGTAATTTATGTATATAATAAACAACAGAGGACCTAATACAGATCCCTGGGGGACACCACTCTTGACTGAACCCCATTCTGACTTAGTACCATTTATGCTGACTATCTGCTTCCTACCAATTAGCCCTGACCTAATCCATCCTAACAACGCCCCACCTATTCCATGTGCCTCAACCTTTCTCATCAATCTCTCATGAGGGACTCTGTCGAAAGCTTTACTGAATTCTAAATATATAATATCATATGACTTGTCATTATCTACTGCTTCATATACCTCTGAGAAAAAACTAAGCAAATTAGTAAGGCAAGAACGTCCCTGAGTGAATCCACGCTGAGAACAATTGATTAAGTTAAATGTTTCTAAGTGGTTTTTCATTTTCCTAGCAATAATTGACTCTAGTAGCTTTCCTATGATTGAAGTGAGACTAATGGGACGGTAATTGAATGCTATTGATTTATCACCTTTTTTGAAAATCGGAACTACATTTGCAAGCTTCCAAGCTTCTGGAACTATACCTGTTTCTAATGAATTGTTAAAAAGAGATGTTAATGGGTAACTTAACTCATCTCTGCATTCTTTACATAGTGATACATAAGTAAATAAGCAGACCTACAGTATGTAAACCCACATTAACACACATGTACCGTATATATAATTGAATAAACGTATAGTTTATCGTTATTTTATGCCCGTTGAATTGCATAATTAAATGGCGCAAGTCAGGAACATTTAAATGCATTTCAGGATATATCTTGCACCATCAAATTTGCATTCCTTTGTTTTATATGTGCACATTTATTGTTTTGCACCTAGTCTTATATACAACTCGTGAAGCCGAAATACAATATTGAACTTAAATCTTGAAGCACTCAGCAGTAAAGGTAAAATATATCAACATTTTGAACAGCCGTGGTAAAAATGTGAAGGTTTTGCCCTAAACCTTTTGACCTTATAATTACCCGCTTAATAATCAGCCGCCTGAGTAATTGGGACTCTAATGACCTAATTATAGTCTTGTTAACAATGTAAAGCCATGTTTACGATAATATGTTGTAGGTATAATTATGTCGACATAATTGTCAAGGACGAGTAAGCCAGTTAAATTATTGAAATAAATGTCCAATTGTCCAAATACGTCACGTCAGAGTTATTATGTTTCGCTCGCTCGGCAATGTTGTTATGTCTGACAGATGTTGAATATGTTGTATAACATAGTAACATGATTGACAGACGTCCTCTCAATAACTAAACTAAGTCGGATAAATGTTGCATAACATTGTGTAATTAAAAAAGTATTATAACGCTTTTTGCTCATATTTAGATAGGTATTTTGTGGATTACTGCATACATTTTAGAGTATCAGTCATTTTAAACCCTAAAGTACGAATACGTCGTAAAAATATCTAGCAAACATTACACACTTGTATTCAGTTTAAAAAGTGCCCTATCTGGACTTTTTGGACTCTCCTTGTTACATTTCATTAGATTGGACATTTGTAGACGTTTCTTCTCATTAGTTTTGAAACTATAAGACACTTTACCAGATACAGGGGTTATTTTGTTCTGGACGAGCGATAGCGATTGTTTTATTCTAGAATTCTCAAGCAACTCATTGACAAAAACAAAGTTTTTCTTAATTGAATAAATATTTAGCCAGTACACCGAAAAAATTTCGAAACTCGTTCGTAAAATAATTATGAAGTGTTTAATTTACAAGGGCAATTATTTCGAAAATCTTTTTGTGTGTACATCATTCTTAATTAATATATATCATAATTGTTGCAACTGAACGCAATTTGTATTTCTTTGTTTATTTGTTTTCTATGTGAGTGAGGGAGACAAAATGCAAAGATGCCTAATATATATATATATATATATATACTGTATATATATATACCGGTATATATATATATATATATATATCTGTATATATATATATATATATATATATATATATATATATCTATCTATCTATCTATTGCCTGACGCCGTGATCCCCGAAGGGGTGGCCACGAACGAACCGCCCCCATGCACCTCTGTCCCCAGTCAGTCGACGCCCCTCCCCCCAACCAGCACCACCTTCGTTCATGTACTTCCTCACTCCATCCTTCCACCTCATATTCGGTCTACCTCTCCCCCTCTGTCCCTCCACCTCGCTCTCATACACCCTCTTATTCATTCTCTCGCTTTCCATACGTTCCATATGGCCGAACCATCTCAAGTTGTTCCTTTTCACACTTTCCAGCACATCTACCTCCACACCACACCTCCTTCTTACTTCCTCATTAGTCTGTCTATCCCTCCATGTAACTCCGCACGCACTCCTTAAGTAATTCATTTCCACTGCTCTCACTCTTGGTCTGAGTCTCTCAACCAACGTCCATGCTTCGCTTCCGTAAGTCAGTGTCGGGATTACCACACTGTCATGCAAGGACTTCTTCACTTCCATACTGACCACCCTATTTCTTGTTACTGCTTTTAGCGTTCCTACAACCCTCTTCCCCTGTTGTACCCTCTCCCGCACCTCTTCATCCATAGTCCCATCTTTACTCAACACACTGCCCAGATACTTAAAAGAGTTGACGATCTCCATAGCCTGACCGTTCAGCTTCACCTCACACTCTGTGACTTCACCCCTTTCGAAGACCATAACCTTGCTCTTCCCCGTATTTACCTTCAAATTCCGTTTTTCGCACACTGTTCCAAACTCATTTACCAGACCCTGCAACTCCCATTCATTATCACTCATCAGAACTGTATCATCCGCAAACAGCAGTATAGGTAGCTTCCACTCAATTCCCTCCCTTTTCAGCGATACACCAACATCCACTGCTCTTGATAGTATTTCTTTCATAACTCCATCCATATATACAGTAAACAACCACGGGGACATCACACACCCCTGTTTCAAACCAACATTCAGGTCAAAGAACTCGCTCTGCTCACTCTCCACACGTACTGCCGCCTTTGCACCCTCATACATGCTCTTCACTGCTTTCAGCAACTTGCCCTCTACTCCGTATATTCTAAGTACTTTCCACAAACCTTCTCTATCCACTCTGTCATAGGCCTTCTCCAAGTCCATAAAGGCAACATACACCTTTTGTTTCTTCTCCAGATACTTCTCCACAACACAATTCAGGGTAAAAATCTGATCTACACATCCTCTTCCCTTCCTAAAACCTCCCTGCTCGTCGCCTATCCATTTCTCCGTTCTCACTCTCACTCTCTCAATCACTACCCTACTGTATACCTTCCCTACTACGCTTATATATATATATATATATATATATATATATATGTATATATATATATATATATATATATATATATATACATATATATTACAATATAATGGATCGAGTAACTATAATAATATTTATACACACGGAAACATATATAAACCCAAACCTTTACATGGAGTCCGGTTGAAAATATAAAATACACACATATCCATTCCTGCTGGCCTCTCAAACCCCCCACCCCAACCCCTCTCTTCCTCCCTCACCACCCACGCCATGCCCCCACCCCTCTATACCCCCCTTCTCTTCCCCCCACACACCCAGAAGACTATTTTGTGCAACCTTGTTCGTGCAGTCAATTTGTTTGGTTCATGGTGTGCAAAGTCGACCAACGGGGTTAATATTTTGTGAACGTAATTTGGTTTGCATTGATATCATAAAATCATATATATGGTTTATTAGTGCTGGCATATACAATGTCCTCTCTCTCTCTCTACTTGCTCAGTGGAAAATGTGAAGCGTTGCTCTGTGGACTTTTCTGTGGGGTGTTAATGTAAATATGGTAACACCGCCTCTTATCTCAATGACCATCTTCATCTAGAAACCACTCTTACGCTTGTTACTTATATTAGTGTGCCGTACATAAGTGAGAGTAATGTACAGGTATACGATTATAGGGTATGGATAGAATATGTTGACTAATATTTGTGTTGCCTTATGTAGTTGTGCGCTCTAATGGCTGCACACCCATTTCAATAGGTATAGCACTGAAAGGAGACAATACCATGTTGTAGTATATCCCAGATGCTGTAGAACTTGGCTTTAAAGGTTTAAATATTAAAATAAAAGTATACATATTAGTGTTCACGAGTTTACAGTTGAGGTACAGTTTGCTGCACATATTCTATTCTGTTGGGGTCATGATTAGGCACGCTGCACCTACCTCCCCAACCCCCCTCCCTCACTCCCCCTCCTGCCAATATGAGGTGGAGGTAGGGAGGGGGGTTGGGGAAGTGGTTGTAGCGCTGCCAAATCACGACCCCAACCGAGTAGAACATGTGCGGCAAACTGTACGTTCCAAGCAAGACATTACCGCCGATAAATTAACAGATACATTAATAGATTAACATGTGCATCCAAAATTAATGGTTTGCCGAATACCGTGATGATTATTGAGGTGAAATCTAGAGACACAGTCATTACTTCGACGCTTCGACAACATCAACAAAATAGTACAAAGTTACGGTTTATTTGACACACACATGAAGTCTGTTAAGGGGAGGTTTTTAATTTGTTCTCTTAGACTTCCATACAATTTAATATTACAACCCCTAAATCCCCTTTCAAGATAAATTTGTAAATTTTCGGTAGAAAAATATCCAGGCCGCAGGGGTCAGTTCCTCTTAAATTAGAGGCTCGCTATCACTCGCCAGGAAAAATTCGACACCTAAATGACACGAAAGGTCTTATAATTAACAGAAATGGGTCAAATGTTCTTAAAATCGTCAAAATATTGGGGCAAGCGTCTTCAAATTTTAAAAGCAATGGGGCTGAACATGAGGGGGGAAAGGGGTCCAGAAAAAAATGCCTTAAGTGGAAATCTCCCCCTAAGAAAATCAATATAGTAGGTTAAAATTACAGCTTATGATCAATGTTGTAGGCAAAATACACACTTTAATCTTACACAATGTCCGTTCCACAGACAAACATACACATCCGACAAACTTGAGAACTATTAACCCCTTCTGTACCGGTGATGTTCTGTCGCACTAATAAGTCATGTCCCAGCTGTCATTACGTTTGGCTTGCTCTGTGCTGTATTAATGTCTGTCAGATGTTGAATAGGGTGGGTAAGTGTAGGAATAGATAATTGTCTATAGAAATATGGCTTCATCTCTTAATTACACAGTGTATCATCAATGGTATCTCCGAACTACTGACGTGAAATGTACGGGACTGTACAGAACTGAACTGAATAAAATAAACTTGCCCCCTCTCTCTCTCCCCCCCCCCCCCCCCCCTCAATCCCACCCGACACCCCCAGGGGCCGCGGTCGTGATAGGGTCGGAATTTCTCCAGAGTTTTCCACACAATTTAAAGGCAGTTCGGAATTTGCGAGATGCGGAATTTTTCTCTTCCGTTCCATCTTCCCTAGTACTCGTTTCTTGTTCGTTCTCGTGTTCTACTTCCCCCCCCCCTCTCTCTCTCTCTATTTATCTCTCTCTCTCTCATTCTCACTATCTCGTGTTCGTCAAGTTCGAGACATCATTTTTGTATTTTAGAATATTGATATCATTATATTCCTTATATAATGCTCGTGTGGTACTTATTATATAACAAGTTTTAAATTATGCTAATTATGTATTTAGCTAGACCAGGTCACATAGTTGCCTAGACACGTTTATTGAATATGGTAATTGAATATTGTAACAAGGATTACATGCCTTAAATAAATTGCGTGCCATACCTCACACACACGGATGCACACAATGTTTCTCATATTCTGTTTATGCATGTACATTTTCCCCAGGACATGTATCCTTGTTTTCTTATTTTTCTCTCCCTCCTTTATATCATTATTCACTTCCTTTTTGCCATCCTTCCTTCATTCCTACATTTACTCAGTCGTCCTGTCTTCCTTTCCATTCACCTATTCATAGCCTCCGAATGTGCAGTTGGAATGAATGTATACATGCTAAGATTGGTAGGCAGGATTCGAAGCTGCATAATAAATCGTAGGCTTGTGCAGCATTCTTTAACTGTCTTCGTGGCACAATGCATAAGTGTGTTGATTTTCGGTGTGAGCGTCCTGGGTTCGAATCCCCGGACTGCCACATGTGTTTGTTAATTTCATTAATCGAGTTTAGGAGTAAAATTGGTTGGTGGAGAGAACATAATAATAAATAAATAATTCAATACTTCCTGCTTTCCTTCCTTCTGTTCGTTCCTTCCATCCTTCTGCCCATCGACCTTAACATCCTTCTCACTATCTTCCCAACGGGGCAATTTAGTATTCAAATCCGATTCCGGCTTCCGCTACCCTTGATTCCGTTCCTCCCGTCTTTTACGTGCTATTTTACGACGCTCTCATTACCGTCTGAGGCTCACCTTACTTGTTCTTCGGGGCGTATCGTTAGTTGGCGGGGAGACAGACCGTTTTTCTGGACCCCTTCTCCCTAATGTTTAGCCCCATTAGTTTTGAGATTTGAAGACGTTAATTCCGTTAGTTTGGGGATTTTATGACCTTTCACCCCATTTCTTTGTCAATATTAGGACCCTCCGTGCCATTTAGGTGTCGATTTTTTCCTGACGAGCGATAGTGAGCCTGTAATTTTAGGAGGAATCGGCCCTTGGCCGGGACATTTTCCTACCGAAAAATTTACAAATCTATCTTGAAGGGGGGTCTAGGGGGTGTTTTTCTAAGCTTGATGGAGGTCTAGGGAGGAAACCAAAAACTGTATATGAATAAATGAATTAATAGACTAAGCAAACAACCACTGTCCCCTTAAATGGGTACAGTATAAGAAGTAAAATATGTATAGTAAGTAAAATATGTATAGTAAGTAAAATATGTATAGTAAGTAAAATATGTATAGTAAGTAAAATATGTATAGTAAGTAAAATATGTATAGTAAGTAAAATATGTATAGTAAGTAAAATATGTATAGTAAGTAAAATATGTATAGTAAGTAAAATATGATCATGTATGCATAGTAAATAAAGTATGGTAAAGTGTGTACAGTACCGGTAAGTAAAGTATGGTTAAGTACTGTATATATAGTAAGTTAAGAATGGTAAAGTGTGTACTGTAAGTCAAATATGGCAAAGTATGTATAAGAAGTAAAGTATGGCAAAGTGTGTACAGTAAGTAAAGTATGGTTAAGTACTGTATGTATAGTAAGTTAAGAATGGCAAAGATTAGTCAGTAAAGAATGGCAAAGTATTTATAACAAGAAAAGAATGGTAAAGTGTGTACTGTAAGTCAATTATGGCAAAGTATGTATAAGAAGTAAAGTATGGCAAAGTGTGTGTCTAGTATGTATGTTGTTGTATCTATACACCATTCAATCGACCCGTGCATCTGGCTCCTAACTAGTGTTTACATCGAGGCTCTTGATTGGCTATCATATCAGCACCCGAGCTCACTGGCCAAAATGAGCGGCAGACCTGATAATTTCTTCTTATTATCTTTATTATTCCTTATTTATTCATTAAACTATATACGTTTAACTAATTTTAATGATTAATTCATAAATTATAGTCTTATCCGAATCTAAAGAGCTATTAAATATCACATGAAACTCAATAATAACTTATGTATCATAAAGTAAACACAAGCGAAACAATAAAATTATAAACGGGAGAATAAAGGTAGGTTCACACATAGGCGAGTCGGAGCGCGAGGCCAACGCGAGTCACACTCGCCGCATATCGCCTTTGATGGAGCCCAAACCCAACGCGAGTAGCAGCTGATGCGAGTAAACACGCATATAACACGAATATAACACGAGTTTACACGAGTTTACATGAGTTTACACGAGTTCACAGGAGTTTACGCGAGTGTTGGCGAGTGTAACACGACCCCAACACGCACTGCCAAAATTTGAAAAATGACGGTCAAATTCCAGGGTACGAATAGTGCGAGTCTACAGGAGCCTACACGAGTGTCACAGGAGTTTACACGAGTTTACATGAGTTTATACGAGATGAACGCGAGTCTACAGGAAGTTAACAGGAGTGTATGGGAGTCTAACATGAGTGTGTGCGAGTGTTGGTGAGTGTCAGGATACGTATATAAAGAGGCCCCCACTGGCACTATTTTTCACACCACGCAACACCACCACGGACGGACGTTACTCTGCAGGATACAGCCAAACCCACCCACCCACCCACCCACCCACACACCATGTCCATCAGGAGGCGGAGAGCGGCAGCTGTGCTCATACTGCAGATGCAGATGCATCTCCTAGACCTAGAGGAGCTGGAGGAGAAGGAGGCTGAAGAAAGACGTCAAGGGGGAAAGGCCACAAAGGAGAGTTTGGGCTAGGAGCTGGCTACTGAGACAGCCACAGTTCGGTGTGTACGAACAACTTATGGAGGAGCTTGAAAGAGAGGACCCCAAAGGATTCCGGAACTTCCTACGTGTGGACGTCCACATGTTTAGGGAGTTGGTGGAACGTGTCGGGCCTAGGGTAGAGAAGCAGGACACCTTCTGGAGGGAGGCTTTGTCACCTGGGCTGAGGATTGCAATCACACTCCGCTACCTGGCAGGCAGGTAGGGCAGCATGGTAGGGCAGGCAGCGTGGTTGGGCAGCGTGGGTCGATGTGCGGCACGGGTCAATGGGTCCTTGCTGGGGTCACGGTGGAGAGTGGAGGAGGCACCCCGCGGTCCCTTTTTATAGGGGGTGTTTGATGCGGTGGTGCTACCTACTCGCGCGGTGTTGCCAGCTGTCGCACACCACTCGCGTAGACTCACGTTGGTTTCACCGTTACTCGCGTAGACTCACGTTGGTTTCGCATAGACTCGCATAGACTCGCGTTAATATCGCGTAAACTCGTGTTTGTTTCGCATAGACTCGCCACACATATTGTGAAATCCAGACCACCACGTGGGTACTCTCGTTTACGCGTGTTACACTCGCGTTACCCCGTGTTAACTCGCGTTAGGGTCGTGTTGACCCCTGTTTGACTCCTGTTAAACTCGCCTTTGGCAATATTGGTTGTTTGCATATAGTGTTGACTCCTGTTGTACTCGTGTAGACTCACGTAGACCCGCGTGGACTCGTGTAGACTCGTGTAGACTCGCGATCATTAAATTTCTAAATAGTACAACGCGAGTGTCACGCGAGTCTACATGAGTGTCACACGAGTCTACAGGAGTTTACGCGAGTCTACGCGAGTCTATGCGAGTTGGCGTCCTACTCCCACTTGACTCTCCAAATTTCATGTCTGCATGAAATTTTTGGCCGCGTTCGCGAGTGTACGCGGTGCAGCGCGAGTCCACGCGAGTCTGTGCGAGTGTCGGCGAGTGTCGGCGAATTTGGGAAAATCATTGGCGAGTGCAAAAATGTCATCACTCGCGTTGGAGTTGCGCTCCGACTCGCCAATGTGTGAACCTTGCTTAAGCGAGAGAGCAGACTGACTGACGGGCTAACGCAGATTACCCAATCACAGGCCATGATTTACTTACCGGTATCACACATTTAAAATAGGCCGGGACGGAATATCTTCCCTTGCTTGTGTTTACTTTATTATATCTACAATTGTATGTGTTCCATCATTTCCATGTGGTATTTTATAGCTCTTAAGGTTCGAATATTACTGTAGATTATCACATTATCGTATGAATGAAATTTACTGTTCTTTATTATTCCATATATATTAATTAGTGGGGCAGATAACTGGAATAATCGTTCATTTCTGGAAACAAGCACCAAAATTGGCACACATACTCCTTGGGGATTGCTCTTTTGATAAAACCCGTTAGCCACCTAAAAATTCAAGATGGCGGCCATTTTTCAAGATGGCCGCCATTGAATATACAGAAATATTGCATTTCGCAATAAAATCACAAAGACTTGTCCTATTTGAATGATCTTGGTGTCAAATCATACATTTTTCACTATATAGAATCCGAATTTGGAACCATGGACTTACTCACTAACTTCCTTGTACCATAATATCAGTCCCGGAATCATAATTAGGGTAAAAAGTGCCCATATCATAGGCACCATCAGTCCGATATATTATTGGATGTACATGTAGGCAGTAGGCCTATACTTGTTTGTCACTTATTGTCTTGCTGCCTGGATGAGTATACTACAACGCTTCTAAACCTCACATCTGCAGCTGCACAGTGCCGTGGAGGTCAGACCAAAGCAGTAGCATTTGCATCGACCACAGCATCCGACTTGCATCCACACTTGGTCAGCTGCTGGCAACTCTCTGCAATGGGTGGGAGCTCTGTCCAAACGATCTGCCACAGATCTCCTATCTTGGTCCAGCCCCAGTTGGCAGGAGTCTGCGTTTCTGGTTGACGTACTGTTGACTGACTCCAGATGCAGCCCGTCTGCTAGGCAGCACGCTTCACATGCTGCTTCAGTGCTGCTCGGGTTGGAGGAATGGCTTCGTACGGCCTCTGCTTCCGAGCAAACATGTCCAACCTCGCATCATCGACACCTTCAGCTGTGCTGGATCTGTCGTACATCATGACCACGAACTTCTCCAAGGTCTCCAGGTCTTCATCATCAACTACCGGTGGGTACTGGCTGAGTTTGCTGAAGACACCAGAAGCCTCATCACAAACATCCCAGGTTTGCCAAGCAGACTTCTTCCCTTTGCCACGGAATGCTGAAACGACATCGCAGCCAGTGAAGGCTTGGAAGAAGAGCATCCCTTTGCTCTTTTCTGCAAGAGTGCAACACAAGTCATGTACAGGAATCCACCTCAGGTTCTGTCCTTGGCCAAAGGCAACCCACAACTGCTGCAGACCTAGCTCCTGAAGTGCCTGCAGAACACTGACTGCGATGATGACAACATCTGTGTCGCTGGCTTTGACCATGATGACTTTGCTGCCTGCTTCTGTTGCATGCCTGGCATGCACAAAGATCCGCGTGTCAGCTTCTTCATGACTGCACGGTGCCACCCCAGCCAGATTGATAGTGCGGTTGCTGAGAGCATCTTCTTTCTTGGTCACAATGACCACATTTGGTGTGGCCACACGTGCAATCTTATCAGCCAGAAAGTTGAACAGCTCGGCTTTGTTGTCATTTTCTCTCAGGAAGTTTCGCCAGTTTGAGGGAATTTTGCCCTTCCCTGTCACCCTGCGTCTCACCCCACGTCCTCGCTTTGATCTAGTTTCAGCTTTCAGACTAGATGGACGGTAGACATCAAACACAATGTCTGTTCTCTTGTACTTGGTAGAGTATGCTTGTATTCTAGGAAGGACATCGAGCATTGCGTACTCTTCGAACGTCTTTGAACTCCGTGGGGGCAGACTGTTCACCAACGCTGCACCATCAATGATGATGGTGTCGGCGTCTGGCTCTGCCTCAGGGGTTGTAACTTGGCTCTGAAGAATGGTAGTGAGGTGTGATTTCTGACAGGTGTGGAGCTTTCCACCATCACTGAGGGCAGCAGGATGTGACTGGTTCTCATGACGGAAGAACTCCTTCAAGTCACACTCTCTGCTCTGGCATGATATGAACAGCTTGGAGAACAGTTGACAGTCTTCCTTCAGCACTTTTTGCTTTGAAGAGTCAACAGAGGCTGCTACCTGTCGGATAAAGTCAACTCTGTTCTTCTTGATTGGTTCATAGAAGGTGGATTCTTCTTCCCCTTCCAGTCCCTTCATAAACTCCTGGAAACGGACCTTGCCTTTCTGAAGGTGTGTGCCAATCAGCTCGGCGGCAGTGTGGTGAGCAATATCCTTTGTATCAAGCGAAAGCAGGTCCCGACTCTCCTCCTGGAAAGGATTGCACATATCTGTCATGGCTTGTGAGAGCTTTTCTACTTTCTCAAGGAACACTCTTTGTGCTCGTTCTGTCTCCTCATGGTGGCTGGTGTGTTCAGTACCCTCTTTGGTCCCACATGCTGCCTCATACAGTGCAACCAAGTGGCTGACTTGAGGACCAGCTATCATCCATCTTCTCCATGCTGATGGGTCTTCAGTCACGCTGATCACACCCCCGTCTGCCTTGATGACAGCGTTGGCCTGCTCGTGAGCTTGGTCAATAGCCATTGCTGAGAACTGTCGGCTCGATTTGTGTACAACAAAGCTTCCACTCTGGAACTCCTGAGCCAGCTGAGGATGCTTCTGTTGCAGGGTCACCATGTCTCTGTAGTGGATCGGAAGCCACCGTGCATAGTTTACATTGTTGTTGGCAAAGAAGTATGGTATCAGCTCAGCCAGTGACTGACAGTACAGGAAGAAGTTGGCTTCCCTGAATGATCGGATCAACAAGAGGATCACCAGTTCCATTGACAGCACCATATACCAGAAATTAAACTGGGGACTTTGCAGTTTGCGATGCTCACACCAAGCTTCGAAGCTTGGCACCTCTTCGGGTTGTTCATCAGTTTCTTTCGAGTAGTCCGTGTGGGCTGCCTTCAGAAGCTTGTACAGACTGCATGCTGTTATCTGGTGCATCTGTCGTGTCCTAGTGATGCTCGAAGCTGTCAGAAATGAATCTGCTGTCCCAGGAGGTGCTATTCCTGCCTGCAAGAGGGCTCCTGTCCAACCACTGTCCTGGAGTAGAGTTCCAATGGACTTCAGTGCCGCCATCTCAATATGCAAGCCTCCGAACATTATGACGAACTTGTACTCACCATAGATTTCAGGCCAGTGCCACTGGACCTGCTTGGCTACTGCATATATTGGCTGGTCAGCAGCAATGACTGGCACCTGACCGGGGTTCAGAAATGCCACTATCTCCTTGATCTTGTCCATCACATGCTTGACTGTAGCAACCGAGTGGGCCTTATCTCGCAGCAGAGGCAAAAGTGATGTAATGCTGACCTCAAATGGCTTTCCTCTCTTCTGTGAAGCATGGTGGGCTGACCAAGTCACATCCACTGGCCCATCTGTCACAGTGACCTTCTCCAGCCACTCATACTCCATTGCCAGTTGTGGCCTCAGCAGACTGGTATTTGGGTGTGTCACACCACTCTGGGGAGGAGAGGGTTTCTTCCTGGTGAAGAAGGCGGGCCGGACATTGGTGAAGGAGTCTGGAAGTTCTGGAACTGTCTTCACTTTCTGCTCTCCGAACTTCAGCTGTCCACGTTCTTCACCTTTGTCTTCTTTGGTTGGGTGCTGGAAAACAGAGACGCTGGTTCCATGGAAATAAGTGGTCGCTGTCGTTGCAGTGGGATTGTGGTCTATGTTGTCCATGGCTGATGTGGTGAACAGCCCTTTTCGCAGAACTGGTGGACAGACCACCCCATCCTCCACGTACTTGCTGACTGTTGCATCTCCTAGCTGTACAGATATCTGTAACACCCTGTCGTGTGAAATGCTGATGCCATGCTCGTTAAGCATTTCCACCAACTTTCTCTTTCTGGTCATTGTGTAGACGGACATCCCCATGTAAACAGGGAATGGGGTCTCTCTGTCTTTGGAGTGTCTGTGAGTTGCTGCTCCTTCTTTGTACCTTGCGTAGCAGTTGTACTGAAGCAGCTGAGCAATTGCTAGATCTGTCTTTGATGCGCCAAACCTCAGTTGAGATTTGATGTCCGCTCCGTGTTCAAGCATGGCCACAAACTAAAGAAGAGTGAGTGGAATGGCCTGCTCGATGCACCCCTCATGGAAGGTTTCATCAAATGTGGACTTGTGGTCCAGCATATGTCTTCGCAAGATGTTAGCTGCTTTGCCAAGGATAATAGCTTCACTATAATAGTCAGAGGCTTCTGACAAGACAAAGCCCACATCTTTCTGGAAAGCCAGAAGAACATCCCTTCCCTGCTTGTGCACTTCCAACTCAGGTATTTCTGACAGCAGTTTTTCCTTCAGTCTTGTGAAGTTGACAGCAGGTGCATCAACACCCAGCTATGTCCAGGCACTGGGCATACAGGTGAACTATGTCTGCAAGTCGGAAGACTGCAGGACCCTCGCCAGATCTGGTGGTCTCCACTAGATATGTGACTAGCTCTGAGAATGCCTGTGGGTGGGCATCTTCTTCGGGTGCACGTTCCTGTTCCAGTCTCTTGGTGGCTCTGAGGTACGTCCTCTCTCTATTGTACAGGTCTGTCAAGCATGCAAAATGGTATTTGAGCTCCTGTGCAATAGCATCTCCCCTGCTGAGTCTTGCAAGAAGTTTTCCGTCATTTAAAGTTTGGGCACATTCATTAAGTCTGTTATTGAGGTTCATCGTCATAACTTGTCTGAGTTCAGAGGATGGGGCTTCTTTGTCACATATGAAACACATTTGGCCTTCAAGGCTGGTTCTGCGCAACTTGGTCTGGCATTCTACTGGCTGAGCACTCTCTGCTCTTCTTTTTCTGGCTCTCTCCAGTTTCGTGTTGTTGAACATAAGGCGACAACTTTGGTGATACTGCGCCTTGTTCCTCCTCAGAGTTTCTTCAATGCCACCACCATCATCAAGTCTGGCTGGATCCAGAACAATAGGCATCTCATTAATTGCGTGAAAGAGGGGAATAGTAGTCGCAATCATAGTGTAGCCATCATGTTCTTGTGATTGTTGTGCACGTGGTGACTTGAGCTCTTCAATCTTCTTCTTCTGGCAAAGACAACACTAGTCTTGCTCCAGTCAGTCCGGAATTTAGACGGTCCTGGATCTGTATTTGCCATCTTGGTGAATACAGTATGATAATTATTTGTAACACAGATATAATAGATAACAGATAATCACAGTATATAACAGATAATCACAGTATGATATAACACAGTATGTTATATGATAACAGATATAACAGATAATCACAGTATGATAATTATCTGTATTCAGTGAATCAAGGCCGAGGGGTTATCCTTTTACCACCTTGATCACAATCATGCACAATAAGGTATGGGATACGACTAGGTTCGGGAATAAAAATATATGACCTACACCTAGCCCGATCGTTCATCCAGTATCATTTAAGTCCCGTGCGATCTGTACACCATCCAGCTAACTACATGCAAAGCAATGTAAAGCCCCGTTACCCTTGGCTCGGCTCTCCCGCGCTGGCACACCCTGTCAATTCAGGCGCGGCTATCTAACTAAACATCTATGTTAAACTACATGTAATCTACAGTAGCTAACTGATGCGGGGCTTATTAGACAGCATTTGGGACACTAAACTAATTATTTAGCTATACTAAACTAATTATTCAGCTGATACTGAACCCCATGCTGAGTTTCACAGCAGCGGTGCCACCAGTGTGCCCTGGCTGTGCGTTGACATCCGCTCTGTTGAGCTACTACTCTACACCTTCCGCTGCAAGTCTCTCAACGTCCCCCCCCCCCCCCCCCCACCGCATCGTGTCATGTCCAGTTTGGAAGCCTTGTACAGGAAGATGCTACACATACTAAACCTCTAACGCTACTACGATATACACTACCATGCATTTTAGCCGAGTCAGACGTAGCATGAAGCTCTAATTTAGCAGAATAATAGGATTCCGGGACTGATATTATGGTACAAGGAAGCTAGTGAGTAAGTCCATGGTTCCAAATTCGGATTCTACATAGTGAAAAATTTATGATTTGACACCAAGATCATTCAAATAGGACAAGTCTTTGCGATTTTATTGCAAAATGCAATATTTCTGTATATTCAATGGCGGCCATCTTGAAAAATGGCCGCCATCTTGAATTTTTAGGTGGCTAACGGATTTTATCAAAAGAGCGATCCCCAAGGAGAATGTGTGCCAAATTTGGTGCTTGTTTCCATAAATGAACGATTATTCCAGTTATCTGCCCCACTAATTAATATATATGGAATAATAAAGAACAGTAAATTTCATTCATACGATAATGTGATAATCTACAGTAATATTCGAACCTTAAGAGCTATAAAATACCACATGGAAATGATGGAACACATACAATTGTAGATATAATAAAGTAAACACAAGCAAGGGAAGATATTCCGTCCCTGCCTATTTTAAATGTGTGATACCGGTAAGTAAATCATGGCCTGTGATTGGGTAATCTGCGTTAGCCCGTCAGTCAGTCTGCTCTCAGTCAGTGAGCAAGGGTAATGATACGATAGCCAATCATGAGCCTCGATGAAAACGCCAGTTTTAGGAGCCAGATGCACAGGTCGATTGAATGGAGTATAGTTAAAAAAAAAAATTGTGACACACATTATCGTTTGTTAGATAGCTTAATATTGGGTTAGAGTAACTTAGTTATTACTTTTGATAGCCTATGTAATGCATTTCAAGTACCGTTCTTGTGACTATCATATTAATTGGCGAATTTCATTTTTTACAGGCATATCAAACATCTTATTTGTTTAATGTGTCATCACTATATACTAACTGATCCAGATTTTACAGTTTCTTAATACTCCAAGTTAACCTGCTCCCTCCACTGTTTGTCCTTTTTACTTGTTTGCTAAATCTTGTTTCTGGGTTTTTTCGGGTGTATTATTATTATTTTTCTTTTTTCAAGCTTACGTTGCTGTTTTTCTTATGTTTTTAATTGTGCTATATTACTAACATCTTCATTCAATCTTTCCTCCATCCTATGACTTTGACTGTTTTAAACTTGGTGTGAGCAGGCATTGTGACCCCAACGTTCCTGAATTTGGCTTTTTGGCTTTGGAGACACTCGTTACAGGCAGACTGCCTTTTATCTTTTGCATACACATAGAAAAACAATAAAGCCTCATCGTGATTAAATCATCATCATGGCACCACAATAAACCTGCACGAGTTGTTCTGATAGGTTTGGCCTTACCATTTTTGTTGATATTAATGTCCTCCGCACCATAAGATCGATGCCCTGACCACGAAGCTGCAATCTCTTCAAGATTTTGTTAC
Organism: Paralithodes platypus; assembly: GCA_032716605.1. Lineage (NCBI taxonomy): Eukaryota > Metazoa > Arthropoda > Malacostraca > Decapoda > Lithodidae > Paralithodes > Paralithodes platypus. The sequence continues at coordinate 23,704,885 of CM064496.1, read as the reverse complement.
AGTTAACGAAGGAGTGTCATAGGCTAAACAATACATCACCACAATATTGCCTGCCACTATTCCAATGCTAGCAGTATCCATACCAGCAGCTTTTCCAGGTGTTTTAAAAGCTATTAATGACTCTGCTCTTCCCAAGGATAACTTTTGTGTCATTAGAAACAATGTGAGATCATCCTCCTAACCTCGTGTCAAATCCGTTTCCATATTACATTAGACACTAGCTACGAAGAAAACACAGAAAATCAGCTTGTGAATGATTCCATGGTCTGCAACCAATTTACAAAGTTCTGAACTAGGACACCCAGGACCAGAAAGCGTTTCTTTATCCTATGTAGCTGTGTGGATGACGTTGTTGCTGCCGTAGACAACCCAAAATCACTCAGGCAAACACTCATCCAAGCACAATGTACATCATCCATGTTGGATCCATGTGATGTTCACCGACCCGGTCATACGTTCTAGCAGGTGATAAGGTCATTTAAGGACAAATTTAACAAAACTACAATATCAGGTATTGTCCCCGGATTGAAGCAGAGAACCGTTTCTTTAATATAACCACCAGTGTAAATCGTCGTCTTTCCAACCTCTGAAGGGAGAACATTGGATTCGTCAACACTTGTGAAAAATTTATAAAAAAAAAAATCAGGAGATGGCATCCATCTGAACCGGGTAGTTGCAGCACGTTTTGGTCATCTCCTGAATGATGCGGTAAAAGATTTTCGAACAAATAACGTGGTAGATCATCGTTAGCCAGGCATGCCAGTGCATGTCTCATAACAACCAGACATTTTTAAAATGGGCAGTCATTATAATGTAAGCCATAGACTACAGTAGATCTGGACTTGACACGAAAATGGAACTTTGCAGTAAGGGATCCAAAATTGGAGAACGAACCCCCAAGTTCGAACCTCGAAACCGCGAAAATGTGATATTTTCGCGGTTTCGAGGTTCGAACTTGGGGGTTCGTACTCCGATTTTGGGTCCCTTACTGCAAAGTTCCATTTTCGTGTCCAGTCCAGATCTACTGTAGTCTATGTGTAAGCCTTATTCTCTAAAGATGATCTATGCAAGTGCTTGTAGCATACGCAATACGTTTTGAGATCCATAGGAAATTATGTTTTTAGAAAATTAGGATATAATCGGTACCAGTATTAAAGAATCTTGGTTAAATACGGAAGACAAACACTTTTTTAGCAGAATAAGCAATTCCTGGTTATACACTGTTTGAGAACAGTCGTAGAGGTGTTATATTTTGTTATCAAAGAAGGTCTTAACCCCATCTTCATTTCAATTACTGAAGAAAAGTTGCCTTAAATCTTTGAATGACGCAATCTTTATTTGATTAACTATATTTGTTGTTCTATCCACATACCTTCCCTATCCATGGATAGGGAAGGTATGTGGAAAGTACTTTACCCTATATAAGGGCAAAGGAGAAAGAGGAGTGTGTGGCAACCACCGAGGAATATGTCTTCTAAGCGTAGTAGGGAAGGTGTACAGTAGGGTAGTGATTGAGAGAGTGAGAGTGAGAACGGAGAAATGGATAGGCGACGAGCAGGGAGGTATTAGAAAGGGAAGAGGATGTGTAGATCAGATTTTTACCCTGAATTGATTTGTGGAGAAGTATCTGGAGAAGCAAAAAAAGGTGTATGTTGCAGCAAACTTTATGGACTTGGAGAAGGCCTATGACAGAGTGGATAGAGAAGGTATGTGGAAAGTACTTAGAATATACGGAGTAGATGGCAAGTTGCTGAAAGCAGTGAAGAGCATGTATGAGAGTGCAAAGGCGGCAGTACGTGTGGAGAATGAGCAGGGCGAGTTCTTTGACCTGAATGTTGGGTTGAAACAAGGGTGTGTTATGTCCCTGTGGTTGTTTACTGTTTATATGGATGGAGTCATGAAAGAAATACTAGGAAGAGCATTGGATGTTGGTGTATCGCTGAAAAGGGAGGGAAATGAGTGGAAGTTGCCTATACTGCTGTTTGCGGATGATACAATTCTGATGAGCGATAATGAATGGGAGTTGCAGGGTCTGGTAAATGAATTTGGAACAGTGTGCGAAAAACATAATTTGAAGGTAAATGCGGGGAAGAGCAAGGTTATGGTCTTCGAAAGGGGTGAAGTCACAGAGTGTGAAGTGAAGTTGAACGGTCAGGCTATGGAGATCGTCAGCTCTTTTAAGTATATGGGCGGTGTGTTGAGTAAAGATGGGACTATGGATGAAGAAATGCGGGAGAGGGTGCAACAGGGGAAGAGGGTTGTAGGAACGTTGAAAGCAGTAACAAGAAATAGGGTGGTCAGCATGGAAGTGAAGAAGTCCTTGCATGACAGTGTGGTAATCCCGACACTAACTTACGGAAGCGAAGCATGGACGAACTCAGACCAAGAGTGAGAGCGATGGAAATGAGTTACTTGAGAAGTGCGTGCGGAGTTACATGGAAGGATAGACAGACAAATGAGGAAGTAAGAAGGAGGTGTGGTGTGGAGGTAGATGTGCTGGAAAGTGTGAAAAGGAACAACTTGAGATGGTTCGGCCATATGTAACATATGGAAAGCGAGAGAATGACTAAGAGGGTGTACGAGAGCGAGGTGGAACAACAGAGAGGGAGAGGTGGAAGGATGGAGTGAGGAAGTATATGAATGAAGGCGGTGCTGGTTGGGATGAGGGGCGTCGACTGACTGGGGACAGAGGTGCATGGGGGCGGTTCTTTCGTGGCCACCCCTTCGGGGAGCATGGCGTCAGGCAATAGATAGATAGATAGACTTAAAATATATGGAGTAGATTGCAAGTTACTGAAAGCAGTGAAGAGCATGTATAAGGGTGTAAAGGCGACAGTGCGTGAAGAGAAGAGCAGAGCGAGTTTTTTTATCTGAATGTTGTGTTGAAACAGTGGTTGGTGATGTCCCTGTGGTTGTTTACTGTTTTTAATGATGGAGTCATGAAAGAAATACAAAGAAGAGCAGTGGATGTTGGTGTCTCACTGATAAAGGAGGGGAACGAGTGGAAGCTACCTGTACTGCTGTTTGCTGATGATACAGTTCTGATGAGTGATAATGAATGAGAGTTGCAGGGTCTGCTAAATATGTTTTGAATAGTGTGCACAAAACGGAATCTGAAGGTAAATGGTGGGAGAGCAAGGTTATGGTCTTCGAAAGGGGTGAAGCCACAGAGTGTGAGGTGAAGTTGAACAGTCAGGCTATGGAGATTGTCAGCTCATTTAAGTATCTTGGCAGTGTTCTGAGAAAAGATGGCAGTATGGATGAAGAAGTGCGGGAGAGGGTGCAACAGGGGAAGAGGGTTGTAGGAGCGCTAAAAGCAGTAACAAGAAATAGGGTGGTTAGCATGGAAGTGAAGAAGTCCTTGCATACCAGTGTGGTAATCCCGACACTGACTTACGGAAACGAAGCATGGACGTTGGTAGAGAAGAGTGAGAGGAGTGGAAATGAGTTACTTGAGAAGTGTGTGCGAAGTTACATGGAGGGATAGACATACGAATGAGGAAGTAAGAGGGAGGTGTGGTGTGGAGGTATATGTGTTGGAAAGTGTGAAAAGGAACACTTTGAGATGGTTCGGCCGTATGGAACGTATAGGAAGCAAGAGAATGACTAAGAGGGTGTACGAGAGTGAGGTGAAAGGACAGAGAGGGAGAGGTAAACCGAAAGAGAGGTGGATTGAAGAAGTATATGGATGAAGGCGGTGCCGGTTGGGAGGAGGGGCGTCGACTGACTGGGGATGGAGGTGCATGGGGGCCTTTCATTCGTGGCCATCTCTTCGGGGATCACGGCGTCAGGCAATGGATAGATAGATAGATAGATATTTTTTTCCTCAGCAACATCGATGATCATTGACTATATGAATAAATAACTAAGATGATACTCTCTTTTCCCCAGATAAACGACGGATCTCTTATAGCTGTCTTATGTTACTGATTCCAAAAGCCCCATACTAACATCTTCTAATCCTGCAATGGACATTAGTCCCAGGTTAGTACTTCCATTTCCAAATTGTCCCTCACCCACTCAAACCACTGTTGAACACTCAGAGCAATAGTGATTTAGAGGGCAAGCAACCTTGAAGGGTCACTATAGACCTGTTGTTGCTTGACTTTCTTATTACTCCTTTTTACTCTCTCTCTCTCTCTCTCTCTCTCTCCTCTCTCGCTCACACTTTCTCCCTCTCTCCCTCTGATATCGAGTCTTTAAATTTGTCTCCATTTAAGCCCCCCCTGAGAGCACTTATATGAGCCTGAGCTGGCAGAACCTGGAGCCCTGGCCCCCCTTAGGCCTGAGAGAGAGGAATAGTTACACAGAGTTACACATATACTCAGGCCACACAGACCTTGCTGTCAATACTAGGTGGTCCGGCCTTAATACTAATAGATATATGCGGTCCGGCCTTAATACTACTAAAGATATGGACAGATTATAGTAGAAGAATAGGACAGGAACGTAGAAGGCTCTCTCCCCACCCTCCGGCTATTAAGCGGTGCTGGAGAACAGGAGGAGGTGTAACCTTATGGGTCGCAAACCAAGGAAAGATTTGATATGGGATAGTAAGAAATTAGTCTGAAAGGGATTTTACTCTTACACAGCTAACTGATCTTAAATGTATTACTTTATATGAATAAGAGAGAGAGAGAGAGAGAGAGAGAGAGAGAGAGAGAGAGAGAGAGAGAGAGAGAGAGAGAGAGAGAGAGATAGAGAGAGAGAGAGAGAGAGAGAAAGAGAGACAGAGAGAGACTAAGTATGATTACCCCCTAGCACACCACCGAGACAGTTCCTCAAGACAAATTGAACCCAAATTCCACGTGAGCAAATTGTAGAAGGAACGCGAGCGAATTCCAAGTAGATATAGCTGAAGTCACGTGAAACCTGCAGATGTTTTCTTTGCAGTAGCATAATTATGGTTTTGGAGATATTGCACAGTCGTGGACACACATTTCTGAACGAAGGAGACTACGAAGACTACCAAGGAGAAGTAGCTACGATTCACAAGTTAAGGGGTTTACCGGCTTTTTTTTATGTTTCTCTCCTTTTCTCTCTTTCCCTGCCTTGAATCCATTCGGCCCGATTCAGCCAACTATTTTAAGACGTTTATCCCCACCCAGGTGTCGATATCTTCCTGGCGAGCGATAGCAAGCCAGCATTATATGGAGAAATCCGGCTTCGCCGGAGAAATTTTGTTATCGAAAAATGTACAAATTTAGCTTGCTGCCAAAACAAAAATATTATATGCTGGCTCGCTCCCGCTCGCCAGGAAAATATTGACACCTGGATGGGGGTAAATGTCTTAAAACAGTAGGCTGAATGGGGCCGAATAGATACAAGCCAAAGAGAGAGGGAGAGAAAAAGAAAAAAGGCGAGGTGGGCTCCCTTAAGCTCACAGTTAGATTTGTTATCATGAAGAGGTGCTCAAAGAATCCTGACCACGATTGTACACTTTAAGAATCGTGGGTGCCTAGCAATGTTAGAATATCAATATGAGCTTAATTTGGAAAACTCTAATACTTTAAGTCATTATAAATCAAACTACGCATAAGAAAAACACAGCAAATGCCTGAGTAAAGTGTTCGACTTATTCCCGTTTACAAATGTATTATTTAACAATTACAATATCATGCTCCAATTTTGTTACAGCCAATGAGTTATATCCTGAACCACAAACATTACACTGTTGGTCAGTGTACTTTATTGATTGACGACTTTCACATAACGACACCAATACAGAATGATGAATCTAACAGTACCTTATCTATTAGTAAGGAAAGTAATGTTTTGTTATCATTCACCTACGCAGTAATATATATATATATATATATATAGCTTCACCATTGGCTCTTTCCATCGGCCAATCAGCTTACAGCCCCACCACCTGCCTCTCCAATACCATGGCCACCAACAATATTACCTGTGGTACTGTCAAATGGTACAATTATAAGGCAGGCTATGGCTTCATAACTACGAAGAGTAATGAGGATGTCTTCTGCCACCACACCAACATTATCAACAACAACAGCAAGAAGAAAGCCTCACTAAGAAATGGTGAAACAGTGACTTTTACCATCAAAACAGGGAGACAGGGACGTGAAGCTACCAACATCACAGGCCCTGAAGGAGCTCCAGTCAAGGGCTCCTCTTTCTCCCCACGGAATGCTCCACCAGAGTCGACACCACCTACAACTACAGCAGATGGGGAAGCAGTACTGAGGGCCAAGATCTTTGCCTGTATTCAGTCAGCCATGGCCATTGCTGGACCAGACAAACACCAACTCTGCCAGCTAATCCCCTGTCTGTTGTCACACAACAATCTTCCCACCATCACCATACCTCAGAAGGCCTTCTCAGCGACCCCTGCAAACATCAAAAGGGCGTCAAGAAAGAAGAAGCCCCCCAAGACACAAGATCGAGTTCCAGAACTACAGGAATCTCCAACTCTTCACATCCATGAAGAACACCAAGAAGAGGACGAGACACAAATGGAACCCGAGGAAGCCAGAGCATCATCATCACCACCAACTTCCCCCAACACCAAGCCAAAATCGCCCAGAAAGAGATCCCCAGGACCACTCCTTCCCCTCCCGACAAACCCGGAGACAATAACAAAAATCGCCAAGGAGACGGAATCGGGAGAAGACACCATCGAGCTTGCAGAACTAACACTGGGCAGTATTGGATTTATCTGTGACGTCTTTGAACAAGATCCCGACGTTATGAGGAAAGCATATTATTATATTAATCAAGAAGACTTGGAACGAACTCTCACAGATGATGGAAAAAACAAACTGAAAGCAAGACTCAACAGATCAGATATAGACATCCCTAAGTTAAAATCATTCTTATCAGCACTTTAGTAACCTAAGTACAACAATAAAGCATGAAAGTTTAAAAAAAAATGACTAGACAAACAAAATAAAGTAATAAACATCCCTCAACAACAGCAAGGTGGACGGCCCACTAACTTTTCTCTTACACTGTATTTCATCTTTCCTACTTTCTCTTCCCTCCACCCACTCTGAGGTGCCTCTCTTCCCCCCCTACCTTTAAAAAAAAAAAAAAAAAAAAAAATATATATATATATATATATATATATATTCGTTTTATATTTATGTATTTATTTATTTATTATTTTATTTCCTGTCCTCCTTGTTTGTACAGCCAACAGCTAACACTAACTCAAAACGTTATTGCTACTGAGATTGGTCAGACAATAGGTTGAGGAATATTGCTTTCTAACTCACCAGCGGGCACAAAGAGGTTGTATAAGGTAAACAGAGGGCCGGGATGGTAGGTGGCCGAAATTGAATAAACCCAAGAAGCGATAGTGTTACGGAAAAGAGGACGTGGGGGCCAGGGAAATTGGGGGATTTTTCGTGAAATTGGAGGATATTACTGTGAAGGAAAGTGAAATAGTGAAGCTATGAGAGAGAGAGAGAGAGAACAGAAACAGAGAGAGAGAGAGAGTAGGTGTCCGATACTGAATAAACCAAAGAAACGAGAATATTACGGTAAAGAGGGAGTGGGGGTCTGGGAAATTGATTGATACTCGAGTGGAAAAGGAAAGCTTAAGAGGGTAGTGCTTGGTTTTTGGTCTAAAGTATATATATATATATTTATTAGTTTATTGTTGAGTTTCCTCGCTAGACCTCCATCAAGCTTAGAAAAACACCCCCTAGACCCCCTTTCAAGATAAATTTGTAAATTTTTCGGTAGAAAATATTTTCCGGTCGAAGGCCGGTTCCTTCTAAAATTAGAGGTTCGCTATCGCTCGCCAGGAAAATATCGACACCTAAAGGGCACGAAAGGTTTTAATATTGACAACAAAATGAGGCGAAAGGTATCAAAATCGCCAAAGTAAAGGAACGAACGTCTTAAACCCTCAAAACTAATATGCTAACATGAGTGAGAAAGGGGTCCAGAAAAAGCGAGTAGTACCCCCTTAATTGAGATATGTGGACAGCGAGGGACGTCTATTTGTTTAAGTGAAGACGAGTGGACATAGGTGGGTAGATGAGTACAAATTATTCTGCGTTACCATTAGTGTAAGCTACACAGTCACATGTTATGGTTATGTAAAGGGTAAATCAAAGGTCCATAATCATCTACCCATTTAAAAGGTATATTGGCGTCGATAAACTCATCTATTACGAGAATGGAAAGGTAAATTACTAACAATATACTTAATGATCATTTATACCATTTCGCACTCTTTTCATACCAAGAGAGAGAGAGAGTGTGTGTCTGTATTGGGGATGATGGTAGGTGGCTAAAATTGAATAAACCCAAGAAGTGACATTGTTACGGAAACAATGGAGCTGGGCGACAGGGACATTGATGGATATTTGAGTGAACAAATCCAATCGGACTGTACAAAGTGTACAGTGCGTCCGTGTTAACTTGGAGGCGCATGGCGTGACGCACTGGACAAAATATTAAGGGAACACAGACAGTATTGTGTAGCATGAATTACTGGTTCGGCTCAATGGTTTAAGGAAGGGGTTTAGTTTGCTCTCTAAACCTCTATCAAGTTTAAAAAAAATAGCCCCAAGACCCCCATTTAATATATATTTGTACATTTTTCGATAGAATCATGTCCCGACCGAAGGCCGATTCCTCTTAAAATACAGGCTCGCTATCGCTCGCCAGGAAAAACATTGACACCTAAATGGCACGAAAGGTCTAAATATTGGCAAAGAAATGGGACAAAAGGTCTGAAAAACGCCAAACTAATGGGGTGAACTTCTTAAAATCTCAAAACTAATAGGGCTAAACATGAGGGAGGAGGAGGACTCGATAAACCAACTGCCTCCCCTTAAAATGGCTCCGGTCCTGCCTATAATGGATGGATCATAATTGAATTAAAGAGGGAACGCACCAAGCCTCCTGGATCAATGTAATGTAAACAACCGAACATGGAAAATATATTACATTAAATATATACCCGTCCACATACATCTATCTATCTACCTATCTATCTATTGCCTGACGCCGTGATCCCCGAAGGGGTGGCCACGGACGAACCGTCCACATGTACCTCTGTCCCCAGTCAGTCGACGCCCCTCGCCCCAACCAGCACCGCCTTCGTTCACATACTTCCTCACTCCATCCTTCCACCTCTCTTTCGGTCTACCTCTCCCTCTCTGTCCCTCCACCTCGCTCTCGTACACCCTCTTAGTCATTCTCTCGCTTTCCATACGTTCCATATGGCCGAACCATCTCAAGTTGTTCCTTTTCACACTTTCCAGCACATCTACCTCCACGCCACACCTCCTTCTTCTTACTTCCTCATTAGTCTGTCTATCCCTCCATGTAACTCCGCACGCACTTCTTAAGTAATTCATTTCCACTGCTCTCACTCTTGGTCTGAGTCTCTCAACTAACGTCCATGCTTCGCTTCCGTTACATACATAAATCAGATAAGTGGTAATAATCTAATATGTGAAAAAAGAACATTAGACGGCAGATTAATTGAATTAATGGGGAAATACAATTTCATGTAATGTATTTACTTAATAGTGGACCACACTTTCACTACTGCAGAAGGAAACCAACAGCGGAGCGCACTAGGCAAAATTTGTAATCATTATGTTACGGCTAAGAAACCGATCCGAGTATATGCATGTACAGTGGCGCTAATAAGTCATGTCTCAGCTGTCATTACGTTTGGCTCGCTCTGTGATGTATTAATGTCTGTCAGATGTTGAATCGGGTGGAAAAGTGTAGGAACATGTTTGTATATCTCACTCAAAAAGAAGAAATCATGTGTATATATTGCTGATACCAATTATTGATCAAAACATTATTGGTGCCGAGACATCACTTATTAGGCCGACTGTATATACCAAAAACAAGTAATTCCCAAGAACTATACAATGTCACTTTCCATCACTCCTACAGAAGGAAGCTTGTAGTATGGCGCCATGATTAAAATGTGTACGCCGCTTAATATGTCAGAGATTATATATGTGCAATATATGAGATTCAATAACAACCAAGAAAGAGGTAATCTCATTTGTCATCACTCCTGCAGAAGGGAAAGAGTAGCAAGGTGCCCTGGGTGAAGGTTGGAGAGTGGTGTCCGTTAATGGTTAGGTATTAAATCAGTGTAAATTCTAGTGTAGGTTGATATAACAGATTTGAGTAAATGAACATACAATCGCTTGAGCTTTTGTTCAGCTACTACTGCAAAAGTCAAGCACTGGAGGTGCCTAAGTTCGAAATATTGAGACTAGACAGAAAACCAGAACTTATCCATCATTATTCTATGAAATTCCTCTAACATTACTAGGGGCCTCGGCAATAATATCATGTGGACCTTATTACGGCAAGGCTAATAGCTCAGAGGATATATAAGTGCAATTATGAATTACTTCGTTCGAAAGTTGACAATAACTACTGCAGAAGAGGGTATTTTGAAGGGTGCCATTGAAAAAATTGAAGACAATGGTCATGATAATATATCTAACTAGAGGGGCACTCAGCTGAGCGCATACCTTTTCCTAAACTGTTTGAGGTAAGCGCTCTACCGATCGCCTCCTAAATGGAATCACCTTTTCCTTGATACATATCCTATCTGTCCACGATGCTTCGTGAATGTCAGTTCATAAGTTTTTGAGCCGTTTACGCTGGCGGAAGTATTCGCTGTACCTATCACCTCCTATATTGAATCACTTCTTTTCTTGGCGCATACCATATCTACCAACCAAGTGAACATCAGTTCATAAGTTTGTGAGCCCTTCACGCTGGAGGAGATATGCGCTCAACCAATGACCTCCTTTCTTTGATCATTTCATTGGTGCACAACCTAGCTACCCACCATTTTTCTTGAAAATCGGTTCATAACATTTAGATATGTCCTGCTTACAGATACACAAACAGACAAACAGAGACAAAAACATAACCTCATCCAACTTCGTTGGCGGATGTAATTAATATTATATGCAGTTGCATAGATGAATTTCATTAACACCTGATTACACTATTGTCACTCCTGCAGCAGGAAATCAACAGCGGTGGCCCTGCAAATAATTTGAGAATAGGACTCCAATCATAATAGTCTAGGACATTTATAAGCGTATTTATTTGTTTTGAAACAAAACAAAAGAGGTGTATGTGTAAGTTTGTGGAAAGCAACTCCAAGGAAGTGAATTCCAGATAGTAGCTGTTCTGGGGATAAATAAATGTTGATAAGCGGAAGTTCTACATTGTGGGGGAGAAAGTGTAAATGCATGGGCATTTCCAAACAATTTCTTCTACTTTTTCGTCACACCTATAGAAGGGGTCCGGTGGTGGGGCGCCATGACCGATATGTTTGATCCAAGTAATGTTTTAAAGTATATACATTATATAATTATGTAGTTCATTAATTCGCTAAGGGCGAAATATAAAAAACAGAGAGAGAGAGAGAGAGAGAGAGAGAGAGAGGGGAGGGGGGAGAGAGAGAGAAGGGAGAGTGATGGTAGGGGGCTAAAATTGAATAAACCTGAGAAGTGATAGTGTTACACCCGCCCCCCCAAAAAAAATGGGGGCAGGGAAATTGGGGGATGGTTTACAGATAAATGGTGAAATATCCATAGATGTTCATAGGGACACTGATCACACAAACCTTACGAGCCAAACTAGGTGGTCAGGATTTACTTGTAGTTGAGATAGCAGAACCTCGAATTAAGAAAATTGGAAGAAATGGACAGTATAGCAAAGGAGAGAGAGCGAGTTACACAGATACTCAGACCACACAGATCTTGCGGTTTCTACGAGGTGGTCCGTTCTTAATAGTACCAAAAACAGGTAACATTTACAGTAGAAGAATGGGACAGCAGTGTAGAAGGCACTCTCCTAACCCTCCGCTCCCTCCAGCTATAAAGCCGTACCGGAAAATAGTATGAAGTGTAACATTATGGGACAGGAAATGCCCACAAGGAAAGTTTTCATATTGGATGACAAATATTAGTCTGAATGGGAACTTATACTTCCATACCTATTGATTTTGAATGTATCCATTCATACTAATCATAAGAGAGAGAGAGAGAGAGAGAGAGAGAGAGAGAGAGAGAGAGAGAGAGAGAGAGAGAGAGAGAGAGAGAGAGTATACTGTATATAGTTATAGAGAGAGAGGCTTCATGAAATACATAGTATATTTTAATAACATTGAGATTTAACTTTATTGTATTGGACTGTGCACTCATTTTAAAGTGTGCAAAATATAATTGACTTCATATTAACTTCTCTACTAAAGAACTAATTAGAACTTCTGAGGGAAGTTTGTTACACGTACAACAAATTTAGTATGTGCACAAGTTTCCAAATATACAAATATTAAACCTCTTCAGGGAACTTCCAGCCATGGTTGAGTGACAAACACTCACACAAACGCACACACACACACACACACACACACACACACACCTCCCCGTATACCTCCCCGTGGCGTAACTGATAGCGCGTCTGACTCACAACCTGAAGGTACCGGGTTCGAGACCCGGGCGGGGAAGAGACATTTGGGCAAGTCTCCTAACGGTGTAGCCCTCTGTTCACCTAGCAGTATAAATAGGAACCTGGTATAAGTGGACGAAGTTGTGACGTCCCATCTGGGGTTGGTGATCGGTTACAAGGCGAGATGGGTATCGTACTGGTCAACCTAAGCCTTCGGGTGAGACTGGTACCGTAGTGAGAATGGTACCGTACAGGTTAACCCTAAGCCTTCGTATCCAGATGTCGCCAATTGGCTAAAATGCAGACTACACACACATCCACAGCCATTCCAACGATACATAAAACACTTACCATGCATTTCACGCAATATATTCCCAGTTAAGGAGGTGCGATAATAATGAGCTTAGCTCGCATTGCGTGGATTCCCCTTGACGAACAAGTAACTGAGTAACTGAGTAACACACACAGACAGTGTTGGTTATTGATATTAATATTTTCCATGGATATATTACAATGTACATTATTTTAATCTAACCTATCGTAACCTAAAGCTACCCAATGTACAAAGAATATAATTATGATTCTATTTTGTGCCATTCCATTCCATTTTTTATGGCACAAAATAGAATCATAATTATATTCTTTGTACATTGGGTAGCTTTAGGTTACGATAGGTTAGATTAAAATAATGTAGCTGATCTCTGTCGTAAAAACAATTACAACTTGTGGAGCAGCTTTCTTGTTAAGGGGAGGCAAACCGTTTTTCTGGACCCCCGTCTCACTAATGTTTAGCCCCACTAGTTTTGAAATTATAAGACGTTCGGCCCATTAGTTTGGCGATTTTAACACCTTTCGCCTCATTTCGTTGTCAATTTTAAGACCTTTCGTGCCATTTAGGTGTCGATTAATTCCTGGCGAGCGATAGCGAGCCTGCAATTTTAAGAGGAACCGGCCTTCGGCCGGGAAATTTTTCTACCGAAAAATGTACAAATTTATCTTGAAAGGGGGTCTAGGGGGTGTTTTTCTAAGCTTGATGGAGGTCTAGGGAGGAAACTAAAAAAATGTATGAATAAATGAATTAATTTAGACCAAACAAACGGTCTGCCTCCCTTTAATTGTGACATGTGTTTAATTTTGTTTTGCTGATGAGCCCCTTGCAAGCACTCTGACTGATGAACTCTAGCCCAACACATCAGGGTAAATAATGGTTGTAAAATTCACCCTAGTTTGTATTGACGTTATTATGGATGGTTGTATACAGTTTGGTAAGACTGATTGTGTATTATTGAATTGGTTTTCATTTAACATGTTATTCATTACCATGTATGTAATGTAATTATGCTTAACTTTACGTAATTTAGTTCGTTTTTATTTAATTTTAACATATGATAGTTTTAGTTTAAATCATTATATTCATCTTATAACATTGTTCTTTTTTATTCTTTGGAGGGGTGAATGGATTGAAAGGAAATTTATGTTCATACCAAAAGCTTACACACACACAAATACACACACTCACACATACATACATATATATATATATATATATATATATATATAGTATATACAGTATATATATATATATATATATATATATATATATATGCCGGTATATATTGTATATATCCTATACACGGACTTTTACAACAATACCCACGGAACTTGGGTTTAATTGATTTAATTTATTTCTCGCCCAACCAAACACGAGCGTATATAGCAAAAGTCGGCCTACACGTAAGTCCCGGTAGAGAGTAAAAATATTTAGTAGCTCACGTGTATTTGTGGCAGTAAATTCGCGGAGATTGACCGATCTCTGTGGTGTAATGGTGTAGATGCTTTTGTTCTAGGTGTGGTGTCCCGATGTCGAATCCCGGAAGGAACATATGCTTTCATTAATTTATTCAAGTGCATTGGGGTGTGTAATTGATTAATAATGTTAAGAACGGGGTGTTACTTAATCATAATGGTCTATAGTCTCTACAATCTACAGTATATCTAGTGTGCAAAATGGTAGGGTAAGCCATCATCACTTAGCTAAGTTTGTTATACTGGGAAGTCCTGATAATCAATATAAATTATATCATTAATTGCATTATTATTATTATTATTATTATTATTATTATTATTATTTTAAAAATAATATATTATTATCGTGTAGAACTTGGGACTTGGCGCCTTACCTACCCAATAACGTTTTCCTTCACAAACTTGGAATCTGCCTCAATTTCTCCTGCAAATACGTTTAGGATTCTTTAATTACTGTTTTAATTGGAACTGTCAAATTTGAGACTCCTCCCTTAGTGGCGCGTGGGGGTGTTGTAGGAGTTCGTTTTATATTTACGTGTTTTTCCAAATATACATTATATAGCATTTCCACTATTCAATTGAAACTCTTTAAACCTCATTTTTTGATCGATGGTTTCCGATTTTTCATTTGTCCCAGAAACTGTGTTATTACTTTGATGTGCGTATATATATATATATATATATATATATATATATATATATATATATATATATATATATATATATATATATATATATATATATATACTGTATATGTAGTCAAACCCGCTAGGAAAATTGAAACAATGGAACACCAAGCTTTCGTCTATTCTCTCAAGACATCTTCAGGGTAATACAAGAAAACAGGGGGAGAGTGCGGCTTAAATACCCGTCCAAAATCATCTGTGAGTTGCTAACTAGCATATAAATACAAAACGTGTTGCCATCCTACTACCTGTTGCCACATTTTTAGGAACATACTTAAAACACAAAAAACATAAAATATGGCAACAGGCAGTAAGATGGCAACACTTTTGTATTTATATGCTAGTTAGCAACTCACAGATGATTTAGAACGGGTATTAAAGCCTCACTCTCCCCCTGTTTTCTTGTATTACCCTGAAAATGTCGTGAGAAAATAGACGAAAGCTTGGTGTTCCATAGTTTCAATTTTCCTAGCGATTTTTACTGCATAATTTGATCACACGTATTTGTGATTTAACCTCCATACAGTATATATATATATATATATATATATACAGGTATATATTATTAAATCAGTTCGTGTGTCTGTTTGTCTGTCTGTGTGTTCTTAATAGGCGGCCGCAGTTTTGGACCTGGGGAGCTGAAACTTTGCATGTGGGTGTCAATTAACCTGGGTCAGGTCATAGAGGGGGCGAGGCCACGATCGGAGGTCGTTTCGAGGCCGAAATTCAAAAAAACAAAAAATGAAAAAAATGGCCGTTTGGGGCAGAAGGAGGCCTCCGATCGAAAAGGTGTATGAAACGAAAGTTGTTCGCAGCCCCCCAAAATGGGGGTACGGATGAGGTCAGATCCAAAATCGGAGGTCATTTAGCGGCCGAAATCGATGTCGCCGTTTAATGAGGTACAGGGAGGTCGAGGCCGGTGATTATGGTAGTAGTAGTATTGTGATGATCGTGGTAGTAGTGAATGATGATTGTGATTATGGTAGTAGAATTTAAAGCCGGGCAACGCCGGGTACCCCTGCTAGTATATATATATATATATATATATATATATATATATATATATTGTATATGAATATATATATACTGTATAATGTATATATATGTACAGTATATATATATATATATATATATATATATATATATATATATATATATATATCCCTCCATCTATCCATCTATTTATTTATCTGCGGCTGCTGGACCCTACCCATTACCAGGCCACTAAAAGTGTGTCTGGAGCACCACGGGTGGTTTATTGATGACAGAGAGAGAGAGAGAGAGAGAGAGAGAGAGAGAGAGAGAGAGAGAGAGAGAGAGAGAGAGAGAGAGAGAGAATTATGTTACCGAAAACAAAGAAGGAGACTCCGCGAGGAATAAGAGCGAGCAATTGAATTTCGTGAAGGGATAAGCGTAAGGGTAAGTGAAAGACAAAAAGGGAGGAGATAGTAAAAAAAATGATTGACTAGGATTGAGGTGATAAAGAGAAAGAAACGAGAAGGAAGAGAAAATTAAAGATTTTAGTGTGATATAATTTAAAATGTGATCATATGTTTTTTCTTGTATTATTACTAGTATCATTATTATTATTTTTTTTTTTTTGGTTACTCTATGTTTGCTATAATACAAAGGAATATAAAGGAAATCAAGCAACAACAGGTCTAGTGACCCTTCTAGGCTGCTTGTCCTCCAAAACACTGAGGATCAAGTGTCCAAACAATGGTTTAAAGTGGGTAAGGGAACATTGGAAAAGGAACTACTGCCCTGGAACTAATGCCTATGGCAGGACGAGGAAGTTAGTAGGGGACATATGGGTTAGTAACTGAGGGGAGGATAAAATAAAGTTATTCATTTACAAACGCAGTCAGTCGCGGGTTTGATGCGAGATATTTGTCTAGGCGGAGTTTAAATGAATCAACGGTGCTGCAGTCTATAACGTCTCGGAGAAGCCCATTGCACAAGTTGACAACTCGATTGAAGAAGAAATTCTTAGATTCGTGTGAGTTAAAAGATTTACCAATAATTTTGCAACCGTTTCCCCGTGTGTAATTAGATTGGTCAATAGTGAAGTACTTACTACAGTTCATATTGTCGATGCCTTTGATGATTTTGAACACTTGAATTAAGTCACCTCTTAATCTGCGCTGGGTGAAAGGAAATAGATTTAATTCTCGTATGGTTTGTTCTTTAGGCTAGGTATAATTTTGGTAACTCTACGTTGAACTCGTTTTTAGCTTGTTTATGTTTTTTTGATAATAAGGGCACCAGCATTGAACGCATTATTCCAGAAGAGGGCGGACTAAGGAATTGTAAAGGGTTAGGATAAGGTCTTTGGATTTATGCTCAAATGACCTGCCTATAAAGCCAATTATTTTGTTTGCCTTCATAACAATTTCTGAACATTGTTGACTCGGTTTTAGGTTACTCGATATTGTTACTCTCAGATCGGTTTCTCTGTTTACATTCTTAAGCTGAGAGCCATTCATCGAATAGTTTGCTTTCTCATTTAGGTATCCGATATGTAGTACTTTACATCTATCCGCATTGAAACTCATTTGCCAAATTTGGGCCCAATGTGACAATTTATCTAGATTGTGTTGCATATCGTCAACTTGTTATTTTGAGAGTACGCTATTTGCAATTTTTGTATCGTCAGCAAATTTTGAGATTGTACAGGTGAGACCCTCATCTATGTCGTTGATGTAAATTAGAAAGATAATTGGTCCTAGTTCCGATCCCTGGGGTACCTCGCTACTTACATTGGTCCATTTAGATGCCTTACCGTGTATGACTACTCTTTGCTTTCTGTCGCTGAGCCAATTTTCTATCCATTTCAATACACCGTCTTGTATTCCATGCGCTTTTAGTTTTAGCAGTAAACGTTTGTGGGGAACTTTGTCAAAGGCCTTTTGAAAATCAAGGTATCTAATATCTACAGCTTTACTCTCATCGTAGAGGTTGAGGATATCGTGGAAGAAGTCTAAGAGGTTTGTTAAACAGGAACGTTTTTTACGAAAGCCGTGTTGAGCATCTTTAAGTTTGTTATTTTCCTCTAAGTGATTTACGAGTCTGTCTCTTATGACCGTTTCTAGCATTTTACATACAACTGAGGTTAGGCTAATTGGACGATAGTTACTGGGTAGGGATTTGCTGCCTTTTTTTAATATCGGTGTTACGTTGGCTAGCTTCCACTGATCAGGCATAGTTCCAGACTGCAAGGATTTATTGAATAGTAATGTCAGTGGTTTGGAGAGCTCATCCTTAGCTTCCTTTAGAACTCTAGGCGAGATTGTATCAGGTCCAGGCGTTTTATTTACCTTGAGTTTATCTAAACAATTCAATACTTCTCTCTCTGTAACGGTGATATTACTTAGAACATCTGAATTATCAATCTGAATCGGCGATGGTGTAGGGATATCACAGAGGTCTTCTGTTGTAAAAAATGATGCAAAGAAGATATTGAGGGCATTACTCATTTGTACTTCGTCTTTGGTGTATTCTCCATATTCATCGACTAACGGTCCAACAGTTGAAGTACCTACTTTTTTCGTTCTGATATAACTATAGAATTCTTTCGGGTTTGTTTTACTTTGATTCGCAATATGTAACTCTAGGGTCTTTTTACTTTGCTTAATTAACTTTTTGGCTTTGCGTCGTAGCTCTACAAATTTCACCCGTGTCATTTTGTGAGGATTTTAATCTATCATTAGCAATTTTGTTTAGCAAGCAGGCAGTTTGAAATATCTTTATTCCACCATTTGGGCTTATTATTATGGCCTGGACGCCGTATTTTCAATGGTATGCAGTCTTGCACTGCTTTTAGATAAGTGGTTTCGAATATCTTCCTAGATGTATTTATGTCGTTATTGTTAATTAAAAAGCTCCTCTCAGTTTCTTTAAACATAGCTCAGTTTATGAAAGTTTGCTTTCTTGAAATTAGGGACTTTTTCGATGCTACTATTTGGTTCGTTACTAGTAAAGTTTAAAGTGAAAGTTATCGTACGATGGTCGCTGTTACTGAATTCATCACCAACATTCAAATTCTCTATTAATTCTTCTTTTGTTGCAAGTACAATGTCAAGAACGTTATTACCACGGGTCGGTGTTCGAACAACTTGATAAAGCGAACTCTCTTGCTAGTTCGTATACAAGTCATGTTCGGAGTTTGAAGTAAGAGTATCGCCCCACTTGGTCACAGGTAAATTAAAGTCGCCAAAAATTACGGTATCTTGTGAGTTACTTACATCTGCAATTTGTTCGTAAATTTCTCGGTCAGTTTGCACTGATTGAGCTGGAAGTCTGTATATTAATGCAAGTATTACTTTTGTACCTTTATTATTCTTTATTAGCACAAAAGATGTGTCGACGTTCACAATTTGAGGTTTTGACAAGAGGGTAGGGTTAAGACTTTCTTTGATATAAAGTAAAACGCCACCTCCATTTCGATTTATTCGGTTTTACTCAAATATTACATAACCGGGAAGTGAATACTCTGCTAAAAAGTCTCTATCTTCTGTATTGAGCCAAGATTCTGTTATGCCAATCATATCATAATTTTCTGTAAACACTAACTCCTCTAAATCTGAAAATTTATTGCGTATGCTACGAGCGTTTGCATAGAAAACCTTTAAATTTGTTATTTTAGAACTCACGGAACGCTCTTTCATAATATTGTTGGTTCTTGTCGGATCTACATGTTTGTTCATGGCTGTCCTCGGTCGGTCCTCGCTGTCTTCGGTCCTTATCGCTGGTGGTCCTCGGTTGCCTCTGTTTTTTGCTTGGCGTTGGATGATTTATGTCACTGCTGCATCTTCTCGGATGGCGTTTTTTGATCCATGGCTGCGGACTGCTTCGTGTAGGAGACGACCCATGCGTGCTGAACCCACAGGGTTTAGATGAGTGCCATCCTTGCGGAACAGAGTAGGCTGGTTATAGAAATTATCCCAGAGGTTGATGAATTCAACTTCTTCCTTCAGACACAAATATTTTAGTCGGCTATTTGTGCTGAAGGCCTTGTCGTAGAATTTGTCAGGTGTGTCGATCTTGGGGAGAATGCCTGAGATGATGATATTCCTTGACTTGTTTTTGTAGTGCTGGATCATCTTGTGATATTTCTCCATCAACTCTTCGGATCTGGTGCGCATGATGTCATTTGAACCAGCATGGATGACAAAAAGGGTATTTTCGTTTACATCCTTTGTGGTATCTTCGAAGGCTTCCACAATGTCGTCCAGTCCAGCTCCTGGGATGCAAAATCTTTTTCGTCGATTTGGGACTCTGTCGCTGAACTCTTCGACCTGTCCTCGTAGGATGGAATCCCCAACGAGCCTGGTCTCTTCTGGTTCGTTTTTCATCTCTACCAAGATCTCAAACCTGTTTGACATTGTGACTGGTAGATGAAACCTTTTCTGCGGTGGTCATGCACCGTTCCTCACTGGTGTAAATCCGGAAATCTGTGGTGGCGAGACTCTGCATACAGGTCGGGGAGAGGAGTGGTTAGAACGGGGGCGAGGGGTTGGTACTGGTTGTGCTAGCAGGCTTCTTGCACGAGGAGTGGGGGAGAGACTAAGGTGAACAGGGCGGCTGTCCTGGTTTGATGTCGGCTCAGGTTCATCAGAAACATCTGTTGCAGTGGCTACTGCAGGTGTTGGATTGTTGGCAGATGACGTTGGGGCGGTGGTGGATGCTGGAGTTGAAACAATTGGAGTTAGTGATACTCCAACGTTGAGTGTTACAAATTCTTGGAGTGATTCCAGCTTCCTGGTGAGGGCGTTGATCTTGTTGTGGGCTTCATCCAATTTTGCTGTCAAATCCTCTCGTTGCTGGCAGAGTCGGCAGACTTGTGGATCGGCAGGAGCAAACATGGAAGCACCAAACCTACCGGCGCAGTTGGTACAGGCACGAGGCATGGTGACGATCACTTTCTTCAGATCATTTCACTCACTTAAAAACACTTAACTCACTTTAAAATCACTAAACTCACTTTAAACAAACTAATCTCACTTTAAAAACACTTAACTCACTTCAGGTCACTTCACTTACATAAATAGGCCTAACCGAAAAATAAAAAAATTGAAATACGCACAAATAGGTTATCAGCGGTGATAGCCTAACCGAAAAATAAAACAAAACAAAATTAAATTTAAATACGCAGTGATAACCGAACCGAAAACAATTTTATTTCTATTTAAACAGAAATAGGCCACCAGGGGTGATAGCCTATCCTAACCGAAAACAAAAATAACAAAAAACATAAATTATGAAATACAGGTACGCAGAAATAGGCCACCAGCGGTGATAGCCTAACTAAAAATTTAAAATATAAGTACGCAGAAATAGGCCACCAGGGATGATAGCCTAGACTAACCGAAAACAAAAATAACCGAAAACAAAAATTATGAAATACCGGTGTGCAGAAATAGGCCACCAGCGGTGATAGCCTAACTGACAATTTAAAAATTTCAGTACGCAGAAATAGGCCACCAGGGATGATAGCCTAGACTAACCGAAAACAAAAATAACTGAAAACAAAAATTATGAAATACCGGTACGCAGAAATAGGCCACCTGCGGTGATAGCCTAACTGAAAATTTATAAATTGAACTACACAAAAATAGGCCACCAGGGATGATAGCCTAGACTAACCAAAAACAAAAATAACCTAACCTTAAACAAATATATATATATATAACAGAATATGTAACTAAATATACAATTCACCAAATAGAGATTATATAAAAATAAAGTGTGACTGCACACAAGGGGTTAATATATGATGTGATACTGTTTAGGTAGAACTTGGAAGTCTGAAGGGGCAACTAGCATAACATGATAATTGTGACTTGGATGACCATATGTCCTTCTCAAGCTGAATACAATCCTCTCAAAATCACCACAATACTATCAAAACCACGTAAATATACTGAAAGGGTTGAAACAATGAAAGCACCTAAGGGGGGTCACCTGCTTTTTTTCTCTCATTTCCTCTTTTTCTCTGGCTTGTATTCATTCGACCCAATTCAGCCTACTGATTTAAGACGATTATCCCCATCCAGGTGTCGATTTTTTTCCTGGCGAGCAATAGCGAGCCAGCATTGTATGGAGAAATCGGCTATTTGCCGGAGATATTTTTCTATCAAAAAATTTACAAATTTACAAATGTCAAAAAACATTTTAAAAAATTATGCTGGTTCGGTTCCGCTCGCCAGGAAAAAATCAACACCTGGATGGGGATAAGCGTCTTAAAACAGTAGGCTGAATCGGGCCGAATGGATACAAGCCAAAGAGAGAGGGAGAGAAAGAGAAAAAAAGCGAATTGGGCTCCCTTAACCCATTCTGTACCGGTGCCGTCCTTTTCACTTTCTGCTGGATACTATTAGACGATATTATTTAGTTTAAAAATGGCCTCCAACAATTTACAGACTTCGATCTATCTCATTTTACCTCTTTTACTACCACAGATCCTTTATAAACAGCTTGAAATCGTCTAAATATAGCTAGAACAAAATTGAAAGAACGTCGCCGGGAGAGTAGGGGTTAAAGTGTAAATTATATTTGCTGATCTACGAGGTGATTGAACTAATATAATAATAAACAATAAAGGGAGAAGGAAAGAAATAATAAAAGGGGAAGGTGGGCCAAGAAAATAGCTGACAAGGAAGTACTCTGGATCTAACATAAAACTGTCTTGATAGCGTAATGCATAAGTGCGCGGAATATCGATGTGAGTATCCTAGGTTCGAGTCCTTGGAGTGTCACATGTATTTGTTGATTGCATTAGTTGAGTTTAGATGTGAAGTTGGTTGGTGGAAAAAAGCATAATAAAAATATGTTGGAAGAAAATCGGATGGTGAAAGAAAGTAAAGGTGAATGGCTGATACACTTATTATAAAATTAAGTGAAACAATGAAGTGTTAAGGGGGGTCACCTGCTTTGTTCTACTGTTCTCTCTTTCTCTGGCTTGTAACCATTCGGCCCCATTCAGCCTACTCTTTTAAGACGTTTACCCCCATCCAGGTGCCAATATTTTCCTAGCGACGGGTAGCGAGCCAGCATATATATATTTTTGTTTTGACAGCAAGTTAATACATTTTTCAATAGACAAATATCTCCGGCGAAGCCGGATTTCGCTATACAATGCTGGCTCGCTATCGCTCGCCAGGATGAAATCGACACCTGGATGGGGATAAACGTCTAAAAACAGTTGGCTGAATGGGGCCGAATGGATATAAGTCAAAGAAAGAGAGAGATGGAGAGGAAGAGAAAAAAGCAGGTGACCCCCCCATAAGCTAATTAAGAAATGTATATAGATTTATGCTTAGTAAAGACCAGGTACATCATAATTAGTAAAAGACCAGGTACATCATAATTAGAAAAAGACCAGGTTCATCATAATTAGTAAAAGACCCGGTTCATCATAATTAGTAAAAGACCAGGTTCATCATAATTAGTAAAAGACCAGGTTCATCATAATTAGTAAAAGACCAGGTACATCATAATTAGAAAAAGACCAGGTTCATCATAATTAGTAAAAGACCAGGTACATCATAATTAGTAAAAGACCAGGTACATCATAATTAGTAAAAGACCAGGTACATCATAATTAGTAAAAGACCAGGTTCATCATAATTAGTAAAAGACCAGGTACATCATAATTAGTAAAAGACCAGGTTCATCATAATTAGTAAAAGACCAGGTACATCATAATTAGCTCTAAGGCATGTAGCAAACGTACACTGTTCCCCTCATATATTATCGTTAATTTTGGTCTGACAGGTAATGAGGCTAACTTTTAACCCACGTTCTTCTCATTAGTTTCTGGCAACTTCTAGACGATGTTATTCAGCTTAGGAAGGACGTCTACCAATGCAAAGGCTACAAACTATCTCAATTGATTCCTTTTAGTTACCATAATTATATCCTTCCTGGGCTTCAGTAGATCGGCTTGATGTACCTGAAATTATTTATAAAAAACGTCGCCAGTAATGCACGGGTTATGGGAGCCCACTTCGCTTTTTTTCTGTTTCTCTCCCTCTCTCTTTGGCTTGTATCCATTCGGCCCCATTCAGCCTACTGTCTTAAGACGTTTACCCCCATCCAGGTGTTAATATTTTCCTGGTGAGCAGTAGCCATCCAGCATATATTTATTTTTGTTTTACAGCAAGCTAAATTTTTACATTTTTCGATAGAAAAATTTCTCCGGCGAAGCCGGATCTCTCCATACAATGCTGGCTCGCTATCGCTCGCCAGGAAAAGTCGACACCTGAATGGGGATAAACGTCTTAAAACAGTTGGCTGAATGAGGCCAAGTGGATACAAGTCAGAGAAAGAGAGAAAAGGGGAGAAAGATAAAAACAAGCAGGTGACCCCCTTAACCCCTGACGGTTATGACGCGTTTCGGAAGTTTATCGTGGCTATCATTAGACAATGTTATTTAGAGTAGGAAGGGTATAGACAGGTCAGAGGGTTAATTGGAGGCAGTTGGTTTTTCGAGTTCTTCTCCTCCCTCATGTTTAGCCCTATTAGTTATGAGATTTCGAGACATTCGCCCCATTAGTTTGGCGATTTTCAGACCTTTTGCCACGTTTCTTTGCCAATATTATGACCTTTCGTGCCATTTAGGTGTCGATTTTTTTCCTGGCGAGCGATAACGAGCCTGTATATGAAGAGGAATCGGCCTTCGGCTGGGAAATTTTTCTACCGAAAAATATACAAATTTGTATTGAAGGGGGGTCGTATGGTCTTTTTTTAAGTTTGATCGAAGCTTAGAGAGCAAACTAAGCCCCCTCCTTAAACCATTGAGCCGAACCAGTAAATTATGCTGCACAATACCGTCTGAGCTCCCTTAATTGAGACACTTTATACCCTATTCATTCACCCAGAACTTTCTTAGGCTGTATGAAATCGTCTAATGTTAGCCAGAATCTATATTCAAAATGCGTCATAATCCTCATGAGGTTAAACTCATTATGCCCGGCATCTTGGTCTCAAACCTGTTTGTTTTTAGCTGATTGCATAAATTCAATTCATTTGCAGCAGATTTTTCAATAATTAATGGACAGTATGAAAGGACTATGTCTTTGTGTCTTATGAATAATCTAATGTATTAATTCAACTCCCAACACAAAACATCTCCCAATGAAATTAACGAAAACATCATTATGATCCACCTGGGATTCGAACCTGGGTTACCATATACAGATTTTAAACACTCAAACCATTATACCATCAAGGCAGTTAAAGCTTAAGTACATGACTACGATTATATATCCATTTGTCGAATACTGGATATCAATCTAATCATGTACTCGAAACCAACTGCATATTGAATAGCCTAATGTTATAAGTTAAAGGAAAACACATTTAATGGGGCACAGATCTCTAAGGACCGACCTTGTTATGAAATGTACCTGAACCTTTAGGAATATTCTAATTTATTAATTTAACTCCCAACACCAAACACCTCCCAGTTAAATTAATGAAATCATATCATCCACCCGGGATTCGAACCTGGGTTATCAAATACAGATCTTAAAAGCAAAACAAAATCGACTCCTTTGTGGGGTTTAACGTCTTAAAATTGCTGAACTAATGAGGTGAAACATTTTACCCTTTGAAAACTATTGAAGTGAAACATGGGGGATCCGAAAAGACTTGCCTCGCACCAGATATGGATAACACGTGATGAATTTGATTAGGTTCTGGGAGTGGATACACAGAAAATAATGGAATGGTAGGATATATCTAACACATTTTGTACCGGTTCCATCCTTTGAACTTTACTCTGACTACTGTTAGACGATCTTAGTCAGTTTAAAATGGGTATCCAGGACATAACGGGCTTCGAACTTTCTGACTTGACCATTTTTACTACCACAGATCCTTCTTAAACTGAATAAAGTCGTCTAAATACAGGTAGATTAAAATAAAACGACGTCGACGGTACAGTAAGTAGACAAAATAAGGTACACAGAAGGTCGAAACGGCAACACTCATAAACGGCCACAGTTCTAAACGGTCACACTCGTAAACGGCAACACTCCGAAACGGCCACAGTTCTAAACAGCCACACTCATAAACGTCCTCATTCCTAAACGACCACACTCATAAATGGCTACATTTCTAAGCGGCCACGCTCCTGAATTGCCACACTCCTGAATTGCCACACTCCTAAACGGACACACTACTAAATGGTCACACTCCTAAACGGCCACACTCCTAAGCGGTCACACTCTTAAACGTTCACACTCCTAAACGGCCACACTCCTAAACGTCCACACTCGTCAACGGACACACTCCTAAG
Source organism: Paralithodes platypus (assembly GCA_032716605.1). Taxonomy (NCBI): domain Eukaryota; kingdom Metazoa; phylum Arthropoda; class Malacostraca; order Decapoda; family Lithodidae; genus Paralithodes; species Paralithodes platypus. The sequence continues at coordinate 23,678,662 of CM064496.1, read as the reverse complement.
CAGCTACATTCCTAAGCGGCCACACTCCTAAGCGGCCACACTCCAAAGCGGTCACACTCTTAAACTGCCTTATTTTTAAATGGCTACACTCCTAAACGGCCACACTCCTAAACTACCACGCTCCTATGCAACCACAACCTAAACGGCCACACTCCTAAACTGCCACGCTCCTAAACAACCACAACCTAAGCGGCCACACTCCTAAACGGCCACGCACCTAAACTACCACAACCTAAACAGCCACACTCCTAAACAGCCACACTCCTAAACAGCCACACTCCTTAACGACCAGAACTCTTTTGGCCAGACTGGTCGTTTCGGAGTGCGTCTGTTTTGACTTGAAAGTATCAGGAAGGCAGGTAACAGAAGAATAGAAGGAGGATTTGCAGCAAGTTAATCTTATTGAAGAAAATAATTATAGGCAAATATATTGTTTAACTATGATAAATTGAAAACAGTTAAATTATAGTTTAAGAGAATATACAAGAATTTATTCTATGGAATATGCTAAATTAATGAGAGAACAAATGAGGTTATGAGCTAATGAATATTCGAGTAATTTTGCGTGTGCGTATGTGTGTGTGTGTGTGTGTGTGCGCGTGTAATAATAATAATAATAATAATAAACGGTTTATTAAAGAATGGCAGCCTCATGAGCTGAAAATACACATTTTACAATTTAGTGGATGAACATGAGATGTACAGATATGAGGATGGTAAGCTTAGTTTACAAACAAAATAAATAAATACAATAATGATGCATGTGCAGAATACAAATTATCATAAAATAACCATGAGAGTAAGTGATATACAGTACATATACACATTTATTTACTTACTCATATACAGAACATACGTATATACACGTACGTGCGCACATACCTATACATACATATATAGGAACATAAGAACATGCAGTAAGTGTGCACATGTCCGTATACACAAACGCTCACGTATGCACACAAACATACATACATACAGAAACTGTTTTGGTAAGTCAGGTAAAGAGGGTGCGGGTACTACAATGGGAGGTTAATCCTCGGTAGTGTAGATGTGTGTGTGTGTGTGTGTGTGTGTGTGTGTGTGTGTGTGTGTGTATGTGTGTGTGTGTGTGTTTTAAGCTAGAGAAAATGAGAGAGCGCGGGTTAGTGATTTAGAGCCTGGTAAACATGGTTGATGAGGATTGGGTCTTGTAAGTGAATTAGCTCCAAGGAAATTGTCTAGTGATGAGAGAGAGAGCGAGAGATAGTTACAAAGAGTTACACGGAATAGTTAGTATCTCACAGATCTTGCTGTCCATTCCGAGGATATACTCGAAGTGGAAGGAGAGAGACTGTTTAGTGCAAAATACTATCTACTCTCTTCTTGAACTGCTCTACTGAAGAACTATTTACAACTTCGGAGGGAAGTTTGTTCCAGGTAGAACAGATCTTATAATGTGAACAAGTTTGCAGAGGTACTAGTGCTGAACCTTTTCAATTCTAATTTCCAGCCATGGTTGCGTGTTATATTCATATTGAGACTAAGCATTTTGCTATAATCCACATAGTCAAACCCAATGAGTATTTTAAAAACTTCAATGAGCTGACCTCATAGTCTGCCAGTCTCCAGAGGGAAGAGATCAAGAGCTCTCAACCGGTCCTCATAGCTCATTCTTCTAAGCGATTGAATAAGTTTTGTAACCCTAGCTTGTACTCTTTCCAGTCGCTCTATATCTTTCCCGAGTGCTGGAGACCAGAATTGAACAGCATACTGCAGGAGAGGCCGTATTAGAGCGTTGTAAAGTGTGAGGACTATTTCCTTATTTCTATACTTAAATTGCCTCTAAAAATATCCCAATAATTGCTGAGCTTTCTTTTCTACTTCAATGCACTGCTTGGAAAACTTTAGGTCACTGCTAATCAGAGCACCCAAATCCTTTTCCAAGTCAGTCACTTCCAGAGGCATTCCCAATAGTAAATAGCCTGAATTGGGGTTTGCTTGGCTGATATGCATCACCTTGCACTTTTCCAAGTTTAGAGGCATCTGCCATGTCTCCAACCATTCACCCAGTCTGTTGAGGTCCATCCTGAGCTGTTCAACCCCTTTGGGGTCTTGCACATTCATTCCAAGCTTCATGTCATCTGCAAACTTGGAGATCACACTCAACAGACCACTATCGATGTCATTGACATATATGATAAACAAAAGTGGGCCAAGGACAGATCCCTGTGGAACTCCAGAAGTGACTGAAGTCCACTCAGAAAAAACACCATTTATTACCACTTGTTGTTATCTACCTGTTAGTCAACTTTTTATCCAATTTGTGACCTCTGTATTGATACCTAGCACACTCACTTTTGACATTAGCCTGCAATGAGGCATTTTGTCAAAAGCTTTTTGAAAATCTAAGTAAAGGATGCCTATGGCTCTACTTTTGTCATACTCACTCAGCATTTCATGAAACAATTCCAGCAAATTGGTAAGACATAATCGGTGTCGCCTAAATCCATGTTGGGAATCTGTAAATTGTGTGTTTCCAGGTAGTCAACTATCTTGTCTAATAGCATCCCTTCTAAGAGTTTTACTATGATAGAAGTCAAGCTAATTGGCCTATAATTCTTGGGACACTTGTGATCCCCTTTCTTAAAGATTGGGGTCACATTGGCCAGTTTCCAGTCTTCAGGGACTTCTCCATTTTCTAGTGATTTATTGAAGATGTTTGCTAAGAAAGGTGCGATTTCATCTCGCACTTCACGTACAACTCGAGGAAGAAAGCCATCTGGGCCGGATGACTTTAACCTATTTAACTTATCTATTCTTTTTGCTACATCCTCTGGGTTACATCTGATTTTGCTAAGAACTTCACCCTCATGCACTAATCCTGGACTTTGCATGTCACTGGTATTCTCCCTTGTGAATACTGAGGCAAGATAGTCGTTTAGGGATTTAGCTATATCAGTGTCAGAAGTTTGAAGTTGGCCTGTCGGATCCTTTACAGGCCCAATGCTACTTTTGAATGGCTACCTGCTGTTCACATAGCTGAAGAACTCTCTATATAGGACTCTCTTTGCAGAGGGCTGCAACCATTAGTTCTTCATTCTGCTTTGCTTCCTTTATAAGAGATTTCACTCTTCTACACATATTTTTGAAGGAATCTAAATCGCTTTGGTCTTGATTTCTTTTGGCCTTTCTGTATGCAACCTTTCTATTTCTAATTGCGGAAGCTATGTCTCTTGTGAACCATTTTGGATGGGTTGAGCCTGATTGGGTAAGCTTAGTAGGAACGATTGCAACTTGTCGATCCATAAACTGATGTTTGAATGAGCACCAAATCGCATTAACATTCTCACCCTCAAGTCTGATCTGGGATAAGCTTCCCCGAAGGCCTTCAACATTTGCACGACGGAAATCTAGTTTTGCACTCTGAAGATTGGTGAGTCTGCTGCTAAAGGTGCGAAGAGAGAACCTAACTAGATTGTGGTCACTACCTCCAAGTGATTCCCCAACAGATAAGCTGGACACACTTTCATCTTCAATGGTAAACACAAGATCTAGTATATTGTTCCATCTAGTTGGCTCGTTCACCCACTGGGTCAAAAAGTTATCGTTAGTAAAGTCCACAAGACGCCTAGAGAGAGAGAGAGAGAGAGAGAGAGAGAGAGAGAGAGAGAGAGAGAGAGAGAGAGAGAGAGAGAGAGAGAGAGAGAGAGAGAGAGAGAGGTGGCAAAGAAGGTAACACAAGAAGATTGGAACAGTATCCATATCATCATGCAGAACTCCACCATTTACTATCATTTAAATGCAAGTCTTACGGCAAGCGGAGCCTCGACGAATCGGTCTACTGTCTTAAGAATATATTGGGATTAGGAAATACAGTGGTGGCCATGAGCACTCGAGCACTCGCTAATGAGGGGAATATGAGGGTGATTATTAACTAGTGTAGCATAGTAAACTAATCATTGTGGCTCGAACAGTTATCAAAATAGTTCACCGGTGTATCATTATTGAGTCTCCCCCCCCCCCCCCCCCACACACATGTCCAGAGATTCCTGACCACGACTGTAAGCTACTTCATTAACCCGTTCAGTACCAGGGACGTCCTTTTCATCATATTCTGGCAACTATTAGACGATTTTATTCAGCTTATGAAGGGCCTCCAGCAATAATATGGCTTCAAACTATCTCAACAAACCCTTTTAACTACCACAGATCCTTCCTAAGCTGCATAATATCGTCTAATTATAGTTAGAATACACTATAAAACACGTCGCTGGTACTCAAAGGTTTAATCAACATGTCAAATACTTCAAATAAATATGCCCTCGAAATATGGCATACCTTTCCTAACTATAGCCTATTCAGCATAATAAGGCCAACAATCTTGACCACTAACCACTCTAACTAAAAAAGGCCTAGATCAATCGAGCTAATATTACTACAGTTTGGAAATAGTCAGCCAGGCATTAAAGTGTGGGAATTTGCAGCCCACTTGTTGTAGCACTTTATGAGTTAAGCTGCTGTCACACGAGCGCTTTTTCCGTCTATTTTTCATGAGCAAGTTTGTTCTCATAATATTTCGGGACATTTTCGCACTGGCATCGGTAACTAGACTGAAAGTAGATTATGTTAGGCGGCTAAATTCTGATGATGTGTAATTTTTTAAGCTTCCAGACCATAATTGCCGGTAAAAAATGCTCGAAAAAGGGCTCGTGTGACTCCGACAGAGGGTAGAGCTCTAAATGTCAGGCCTGATTATATTGAATAAACTATCGAATCAAACCATGTGGATGTAACTTCCATAACATAAATATTGGCATCATTTGATTGACAGGCTTCATTCTTTATACCTTACACTGCAAAATATCAACTAGATAAAAATGGTATGGAACATCATTGCTTATGCTAATGCTGACACATCTTTCCATCCTTACAATAGATGGGTGTATTTTGACAGATATCCTTTTGTAATAGTATAATATTAAGGACACTTTAACTACCATTTTAGGCCTTTGTGAACCAACAATTTCTTATGATTTCAACGTCCAAATTATGACCTATTTTGTATAACCAACTACATGTTGAAAGAGTTAAGTAATTACCTCAGCTTTTTGTTAAATTCTATACTTAATTCACCAAAGTAAACCGTGGCGTTATTACACCTCTTACTCTGATTAAAAGATGTTCTCACTCTATTTATTTTGTGGCGCTGTCCTTGATTGAGTAATTTGTTCTATTGTGAATTGTGTTTATAGTGTATTATAATTATGGATATTCTCTTGCACATAATTTGTACCATATATATATATAATAAACATGGCGTATGGCGCAGCTCTATCTCTATTCTCCCTCTTGTTATGGAAACTGCTGTGCCCTCGGCCCCCTACTGATGTCTTATATATATATATATATATATATATATATATATATATATATATATATATATATATATACTGTATATATACAGTATATACATATCTGTCTCTCTCTCTCACTCCCTGTCTCTTTCTCTCTCACACTTTCTCTCTCTCACTCACTCACTCTCTCTCTCTCTCTCTCTCCAAACTTTCTTCTGTTCATGTTGTTCCGGTTATGCCCCTTGTTGTGTCTTGTTCCTTACCTGCTCCACATTTATTAGTTTTCATGTACCTATTGTTCATGTTGTTCCGGTTATGCCCCTTGTTGTGTCTTGTTCCTTACCTGCTCCACATTTATTAGTTATCATGTACCTATTGTTCATGTTGTTCCGGTTATGCCCCTTGTTGTGTCTTGTTCCTTACCTGCTCCACATTTATTAGTTTTCATGTACCTATTGTTCATGTTGTTCCGGTTATGGCCCTTGTTGTGTCTTGTTCCTTACCTGCTCCACATTTATTAGTTTTCATGTACCTATTGTTCATGTTGTTCCGGTTATGCCCCTTGTTGTGTCTTGTTCCTTACCTGCTCCACATTCAGTAGTTTTCATGTACCTATTCACTCTGTCCTCTTATTTGTATTGAACCTTTCACTCTTTCAGCATGCCATGATGTGTTTTTATATATAATATTGAATATCGTTAGACGACTTTATTCAGTTTTAGAAGGATGTCTAGCAATCTTAATATTACAGTGATCTCAAATGACTGTTTTACCTACCACCGACCCTTCCTAAGATACATATAATCACCCCAAATACCGAGAAAATGATAAAAGACACGTCACCCATAGTAAAACTATTAATGATGCTATACAATATCCTTTCCCTTTCTTCTGCAGTTATTTCATGTTTAGTGATTTGTTTTGTATACCAAACTTGCTTCAAGTTTGGTTACCTAATTGGTGTTAAGGGGGGTCACCGTCTTTTTTTTTTTTTAGCTTCCTCTCCTTTTCTCTCTCTCCCTGGCTTGTATCCATTCGGCCCCATTCAGCCCAACTGTTTTAAGACGTTTATCCCCATCCAGGTGTCGATTTCTTCCTGGCGAGCAATAGCTACCCAGCATTGTATGAAGAAATCCGGCTTCGCCGGAGACATTTTTCTATCGAAAAATGTACAAATTTAGCTTGATGTAAAAAATATATATATATGCTAGCTCGCTACCGTTCGCCAGGAAAATATTGACACCTGAATGGGGGTAAACGTCTTAAAACAGTAAGCTGAATGGGGCCGAATGAATACAAGCCAAAAAGAGAGAGGGAGAAAAAGAAAAAACATTAGGTGGGCTCCCTTAATTTTGTTTCACTCTTTAATTATATCTTTCAATTTAATCTGGTTAACATCAGATGGTTTATGAAGGTTAAGGAGGGCCTCAGCCAATTGAAGTTCCAATATTAATTATACACTTAATTCCCATAGAGTCTTAGTAAATGGTCTACATCCATCTAATAATAGCTCCAATGTACAGTCGCGCTAATAATTAATGTCTCGGCACCAATTATGTTTTGATCAATAAATGGTATCTGCAATATTTACACATGATTTCTTCTTTTTGAATGAGATATACCAACATGTTGCTACACTTACCCACCTTATTCAAAATCTGACAGCCATAAATACAGCACAGAGAGAGCCAAATGTAATGACACCTGGGACATGACTTTTTAGCGCGACCGTACTGCAGTAATGTGTTATGGTATACTCAAAGTGTTTTCCTTCCTCATTCTGTATTACGGTATGATTGAGTTAAGTCTGTCGTATTTTAATATATTTTCAACACTCATTTTTGTTTTCAAAAATGTTGCAATGTACATATTAACCGGTTCAGTACCAGGGACGTCCTTTTCATCATATCCTGGCAACTATTTGGCGATTTGATTTAACTTAGGAAGAACCTCTAGCAATAATAAGGCTTCAAACTATCTCGACCAACCCCTTTAACTACCACAGATCCTTCCCAAGCTGAATAATATCTTCTTAATATAGCTAGAATAAAATATAACACACGTCGCTGGTACTCAATGGGTTAATTACTTTTCTCTAATCATACACTGCTCTGTTTGTGATGTTTTGCTCTTTTCTTCATGAATTAAATTACGTTTTGTACATAATTTGTATATCTTATATTTGTATTATATTTCCCTAATTAGTTTTATTATTATTTTGAAAAAATCATGTGTATTATAATTATTGTGTATTTGCTATTTGTGTTGTCTCATTTGTTTCATTAGTAAAGTCTAATTTGTTCTTAAGGGAGCCCACCTCGCTTTGTTTTCTCTTTCTGTCCCTCTCTCTTTGGCTTGTATCCATTCAGCCCCATTCAGCCTACTGTTTTAAGACGTTTACCCCCATCCAAATGTCAATATTTTCCTGGCGAGCGGTAGCGAGCCAGCATATATATTGTTTTTTGTTTTGACAGCGAGCTAAATTTGTACCCTTTTCGATAGAAAAATTTCTCCGGCGAAGCCGGATTTCTCCATACAATGGTGGCTCGCTATCGCTCGCCAGGAAGATATCGACACCTGGATGGGGATAAACGTCTTAAAACAGTTGGCTGAATGGGGCCGAATGGATACAAGCCAGGTAAAGAAAGAAAAGGAGAGAAAGATGAAAAAAGCCAGTGACCCCCCTTAATTATGTGCATGGTAGTTGTAATTTCTACGTTTTCTTTTTCGACATTCCTCTATCTCTTTATTTTACATGTCATCTTATATTTCCTCTCTTCTCCTCTAACTACCTCTTTTCTTACTAGTTTTTCTCTCCCCCCCTCTCTCTCTCTCTCTCTCTCTCTCTCTCTCTCTCTCTCTCTCTCTCTCTCTCTCTCCTTCTTCTAGTTTTCTTTTATAAGGTTGACGGTAGAACTAGCGAGCAAACTATAAGCAAGTTAATATATCTTCTTCAAACTCTCCTACATTTTTACTATAGTGTGCCTTTCCTCTTATCCCGATTCTTATTTTGGTTACACTTCAGCGCTGATGCACACGAAAGCTTTTAACAGAATGTACCCCCGGATACCATAGTCCATTCTTCTTACTCTTTCTTAGTCACTAATCTGTTGTTCCCTCTGGTTCTGCTTTATGTGCTCCTCATCCTTCTTTTGATTATTCCGCTTTGTTTTCCCTTACTTCTTCTTCTCCCCATTTTCTCTCCGACACCCCCACTTTCGTATGTACCACTACCACCTCCTCCTCTACCCCCTCTCTCCCTCCTTTCTCTTACCCAATCATGTAATCTTGCAGCCACATCACTCTTGACTTTGCTCTCTCTCTCTCTCTCTCTCTCTCTCTCTCTCTCTCTCTCTCTCTCTCTCTCTCTCTCTCTCTCTCTCTCTCTCATCATGTTATCTGGTTCCCACAACTTCTCACCCTCCGTACTCCTTAAAGGAATTTGGCCTTTCTGCTCCTCCTTACTCCTCTGTCTCTGCTTTCATTTCCTCCTGTTATATCTCCAAATGTTCAAATTCAAATACATTTGTTGTTATTGTTGCCATCCGTAGAGACTGTTTATGACATTTTTCCTCTCCCATATCTTTACCCCGTTTCCTCTCCTCCTCCTCCTCCTCCTCTATACCCTACTCCTCGACTTCTTCCTACTCCTTTCCTTTTCATTCTCCACCTCGTCCTCCCACCTACCTTTCTCCTTTACCTCCACTGATATGTAGTAGCACGTGGACTTTGGAGCATATTCTTCACTCAGCCAACTCGTTTGTCTTTTGTCATTGGCGGTCTTTGTGGAGTCGATCATAAGGATAACAATGCGCAAGGAAATATGCTAATTTTACAGAAGCGTACGCAAACCCAAAACTACTAAGTTTTCAGTTGCGCCAGATGGAATAATATGAATTAAACTCCTACACATTAAGAACACTTCCAATGTCTTCAAGATGCAGCCACCAACTTCAGAAGTTCTATCGGCGTCATGCAAGGCGCTAACGCAAAATATTTTGCCTTAGAAAACATTCCGAGGTACCTGATCTGCTAAACACCTAATCTCCACAACTGTGTTGATATCGTTGTGTTCCAAGATTTCTCAATCTCTGCAGCAAAGTTTTATCGGAAAGGGAGACCCGAACTTGGGTGCAAAGCAAAGAGCTGAAGGGGTAGCTGGCTCTTACAAATATTTCCGTGTCTATCTTGTGAATCTTGAGATATATGGGTTCAGTGGTAGAGTGAGACATGATGATCACGATTCTATACTAAGGTTTGTAAAAAGTAATTTGAGTCACAAGTACTGATGAGATGTCAATGAAACTCAATCAAGCATATCATTATAGTCTAGAGTGATTTAATTATTTGTTTTGTTTGTATTTGTACATACCTTTGATTTTGTAACATCACTAGCCCAACTCATACCTCACTGTTGGCCAATATTATAGCATTTTTTGTTAGACCCAACCCTCCCCCCAGGTACATGATTTCAGAAGCACTTGAATTAAGTTGTTGGGCACGATGAAGTATGAAGAGCTTACACTAAACTGCGACAACCAAACTTAGGCCAAATTGGCAAAGCTGATATGCTATGCATTTGAATAACCAAGAAGTATGCTAATAGGGAGTAGAAACTACTGGTATTTTCTTTTTATAGTGGTAGTATTGATTACCTAAAATGAATAATGACCAGTACAAGACCAATTAATCACATTGAAAGTGTATAATTTGTATATTCGAAGCAATTTTGTTATTACTTTCAGATATGTTTTAGAGCTAGGGCACTTGCAATAGGTATATGCATACGCTCAGAAGATATTTGCGTTTTCAAAATTATTGTAATTTCTCATTTTCTGATATATATACCTAACTGATAATATAGCCTACTCTGATAGTGCGTGTTATCACCTATAATGTTCTTTCACGCAATAACTGAGTAGAATATAATACATGTTTGGTATTTATTATTTTTTGTGATGTGACCCAGCCAGGGCTCGAACTCGGGTCAGTAGTGCAGCACTACAACACCTTAGCCCATTAGGCCACCGAGGAGATTAAAGTAGTGACTTCATTTGGAATGAGATTCCATCCACCACCACCCGGTCCGATTCGTGTTCACGTAGCTTGATGCCATTCACCTCGCACACAAACACTAGCAGCTAAGTACTAGAGAAGGATAGTTGCAATCTGGGATAAATTTAAGGCCTCTCTGAATAAACAAGTAGAGCCCTAATATGTTTAATAATTGTCTGATATAACCCAGCCAGGGCTCGAACTCCGGCCAGTAGTGCAGCACTCCAACACCTTAACTACAAGGCCACTGAGGAACTTAAAAGTAGTGGCTTCATTTGGAATCAGATTCCATCCACCACCACCCGCTCCGACTCGTGGGCACGTAGCTTGTAGCCATACACACATACACCTCACAAGTCACACACAAACACTAGCAGCTAAGTATTAGAGAAGGACGCTTGTAATCTATCAGAAAACAAGAAACATATACACATTTTGAGAACACCATTTTTTGTCTGGATCATTGTCTTCTAATTGGCTGATGGTTCTGTATTATATATTTGAAATATTTGTTTTTGTAATTCAAAGATCTCATTCAAACACTCTGATTGAAATTGAGTTCTTTATCTTAAATTGACCAACTGGAAGCTCGCCAGGTAAACACAACAATATAAATAAGTACTGTATGCCACTGTGCATTATCTATCTATCTATCTATCTATTTACTCAGGCCCAATCACTATTTTGTTTTTGTTTTTATGACAATGGTAATATCCATGCGATGCGTTGGTACCTTAATAACAAGGGTGTTTGTACGACGTCATTAGTGTATCAATGAGCTTTGTGGTCAAGTGCTGCTTATAAGGGGGCTATCTATCTATCTATTGCCTGACGCTGTGATCCCCGAAGGTGTGGCCACGAACGAACCGCCCCCATGCACCTCTGTCCCCAGTCAGTCGACGACCCTCCCCCCAACCAGCACCGTCTTCGTTCATGTACTTCCTCACTCCATCCTTCCACCTCTCATTCGGTCTACCTCTCCCTCTCTGTCCCTCCACCTCGCTCTCGTACACCCTCTTAGTCATTCTCTCGCTTTCCATACGTTCCATATGGCCGAACCATCTCAAGTTGTTCGTTTTCACACTTTCCAGCACATCTACCTCCACACCTCACCTCCTTCTTACTTACTCATTAGTCTGTCTATCACTCCATGTAACTCCACACGCACTTCTTAAGTTATTAATTTCCACTGCTCTCACTCTTGGTCTGAGTCTCTCAACCAACGTCCATGCTTAGCTTCCATAAGTCAGTGTCGGGATTACCACACTGTCATGCAAGGACTTCTTCACTTCCATACTGACCACCCTATTTCTTGTTACTGCTTTCAGTGTTCCTACAACCCTCTTCCCCTGTTGTACCCTCTCCCGCACTTCTTCATCCATAGTCCCATCTTTACTCAACACACTGCCCAGATACTTAAAAGAGTTGACGATCACCATAGCCTGACCGTTCAGCTTCACCTCACACTCTGTGACTTCACCCCTTTCGAAGACCACAACCTTGCTCTTCCCCGCATTTTCCTTCAAATTCCGTTTTTAGCACACTGTTCCAAACTCATTTACCAGACCCTGCAACTCCCATTCATTATCACTCATCAGAACTGTATCATCCGCAAACAGCAGTATAGGTAGCTTCCATTCAATTCCCTCCCTTTTCAGCGATACACCAACATCCACTGCTCTTGATAGTATTTCTTCCATGACTCCATCCATATACAGTATACAGTAAACAACCACGGGGACATCACACACCCCTGTTTCAAACCAACATTCAGGTCAAAGAACTCGCTCTGCTCACTCTCCACACGTACTGCCGCCTTTGCACGCTCATACATGCTCTTCACTGCTTTCAGCAACTTGCCATCTACTCCGTATATTCTAAGTACTTTTCACAAACCTTCTCTATCCACTCTGTCATAAGCCTTCTCCAAGTCCATAAAGGCAACATGCACCGTTTGTTTCTTCTCCAGATATTTCTCCACAACACAATTCAGGGTAATAATCTGATCTACACATCCTCTTCCCTTCCTAAAACCTCCCTGCTCGTCGCCTATCCATTTCTCCGTTCTCACTTTCACTCTCTCAATCACTACCCTACTGTATACCTTCCCTACTACGCTTAGAAGACATATACCTCGGTGATTACCACACACTCCTCTTTCCTCTTTGCCCTTATATAGGGGGACTATTATGCCAGTCTTCCAGTCATCGGGTGCACTCCCCTTCTCCCATGCTAATTTGCACATTTTCCATACCCATTCGATCACTATCTCACCACCATACCTCAACATTTCCCCACACACTCCATCTGTTCCTGGTGCTTTCCCCAAATTCACTCTTTTCATGGCTTCCCACGCTTCTGACCTCCTGATCCCCACCTCCTCCTTCACTACTTCTCTTCTTCTCCCTCCCATACCATATCCAGCTATGTTTGCTATCTCTTCATTCCTTACATTTAGCAACTCATTGAAGTACTCCCTCCATCTTTCGACTCTCTCTTGCTTCTCGGCTAGCATTCTCCCATTCGTATCTTTCACACCCTTACTGTTTCCCTTGCTACCTTCCCTAACTTTCTTGACTTCTTTCCAGAACAGTTTCTTACTCTCCCTCCATTTTACACTCAGATTCTTTCCAAATCCCTCATCTACTCTTCTCTTACTTTCCTTCACTAATCTCATCACCACTCTCTTTCTCTCCACGTACCTCGCTCGTTTCTGTCTCTCGAAATCTTCATTCCCTCTACTACCCAACCACTCTCTATCTGCTTTCTTCTTTTCTTCCACAGCTATTCTTATAAGGGGCCACTACTCGCTTTTTATGGACATCCTTCTCCCTCGGGTTTAGCATATCAGGTATGATATATTAAGACGTTCTTTCCATTAGTTTGGCGATTTTAATACCTTTCACCCCATTTCGTTGTCAATTTCAAGACCTTTCGTGCCATTTAGGTGTCGATTTTTTTCCTGGCGAGCGAAAGCGAGTCTGTAATTTTATGAGGAACCTGCCTTCGGCCGGGACACATTTATCTTGAAGGGGGGTCTAGGGGGTGTTTTTTTAAGTTTGATGGAGGTCTACCGAGGAAACTAAAAATGACTTGAATACATAAATTAATAGCCCCAAAAAACGGCCACTGTCCCCTTAAAATGTAGGCCAAAACTACTGAAAGAAATATAAATAATGTTTTAGATAATTATGAATAGAGCACAAGAATAAAGAAAGTCAGACTCGACCAAATTAAATGAAAAGAAGGAAAAGTAAGAGAATTGGAGAGAAGTAGGTGATTGTCTGGTGAGAAGGTGAGTCTGAAATACCTCATAAAACTGTGGCAAGAATGAGATTACAGAGAGAGAAAGAGAGAGAGAGGTTTACATAGATACACTGGCCACTCAGACCTTACGATCCAAACGAGGTGGTCAGGACTTAATTCTAGTAAAGATGGCATATCCGATAGAAAAGGAAAGTTGAAGGAAAAGGGAGAAAAGAAGAAAAAGAGAGAGAGAGTGTTTGTGTTTGTGTGTGTGTAATATAGGTGAACAAAACACAGCTAATATAATAATAAAGTAGACGTGCAGTTTTGCCCAAAATCAAAACGGCATACCCAACTCTGCGATGGGTTACCATCATCAATCACAATCAACATAATCACTACTACTGCCATCATCACTACAACTGCCATCATCACTACAACTGCCACAATCATCACGAGTACTGTCATCATCACTATTACTATGATCATCATCACTACTACAATTACAATTATCACTACTACTCTCACCATAATCACTGTCCATTGTCACTAGCATCTTAATCACTACTATCATCATTGATACTACAACTATCAACCATCATTACTAATATCATCACCACCATCTTACAATCATCATTACTACTGTTAACATCATCACTACTACTATAACCATCATCATTACTACTGTCACAAATATTACCATAATTTATTCTACTATCACCATCATCACTACTACTGCCATCATCACCATTACTATGAACTTCATCACCACAACTATCATCATCATTACTACAAATTTCACCATCCTCACTACAACTCACCATCATCACTAATACTCACACCATCGTCACTACCATCAATAATACTGTCATTATTATCACTACAACTATCATCATTACTTGTCACCATCATCACTACTATTATGACCATCACTACTACTACTGTCACCATCATATCTACTACTGTCATCATCATCAATGCAACTACAACCATCATCACTACAATTATCACCATTATCACTACTATCACCAAAAATCCAAATATTACTACCATCACTTCTAATGCCAACTAAACTAACTTAACCTAGCAAATGCGTAGCGAGATGTTTTCGCTCCCAGAACGCCATCATTGCTGGGGGGGGGGGGGGGTTTCCCGGAGGGTTGGGGCCCTCCCCCAAAAACCATATTTTGGACCTAAAATCATAACTATTGCATAAATTCAAAAAATCTTTTATGACTGACTTTTGCATTCACGCAACAAATGTTCGTGTGAAATTTGGTGAAAATCCGTCCAACGGTCTAGGAGGAGTTCCGAGACAGACGGACGCCGACGACGCCGACGACGACGACGACGACAGACTTTTTTTTCGTGTAGTACCCACTATACGGGGGGCGATACCAAACTCTGCTCACGCAGAGTTGATAAAAGTGTTGCAATAAATAGTTAAAGTACGGTAACTACTTGAAAAACCTCACCGGCCATTCCAGGTAGATGATATTAACCCCTTCTACACCGATGACGTCCCTTTAGTTTGATTCTAGCTATATTTAGACGATGTTACGCCGTTTAACCCATACAGTACCAGTGACGCCCTTTTAATTTTATTCTGGCAACTATTAAACGCTTGTATTCAGCTTACAAAGGATGTCTACCAAATTTAAAGGCTACAGACTAACTCAATTAATCCTTTTAGCTACCATATATCCTTCCTAAGCTTCACAAAATCGTCTAAATGCAACTGAGATGAAAACAAAAAGACGCCGCTGGTACTGTAAGGGTTAAGAAGGATCTGTGGTTTAAAAAGGGTTAAGTGAGATAGTACGAAGCCTGTAAATGGTTGGAGGTCCTTCTTAAGCTGAATAAGATCGTCTAATAGTAGCAGGATTAAAGTTAAAAGGACGGCACCGGTACGGAAGGGGTTAACGTGAAAAGACGGAGAATGCGTCACCCAGAGCATTAATTACATCGAGCTAGGATCATAGCTACTGTGTTATCAAACTGCTCGAAGGGAGCTCTCCTCTTCTCTCTTTCTCTGGTTTGTATCCATTCTGCCCCATTCAACCTACTGTTTTAAGACGTTTATCCCCATCCAGGTGTCGATATCTTCCTGGCGAGCAATAGCGAGCCAGCATTTTATGGAGAAATCCGGCTTCACCGGATACAATTTTCTATCGATTTTTTTTTCAAATTTAGCTTGCTCAGAGAATAAAAATATATGTATATACTGGCTCGCTACCGCTCACCAGGAAAATATTGACACCTGGATGGGAGTAAACGTCTTATACAGTAGGCTGAATGGAGCCGAATTGATACAAGCCAAAGAGAGAGAGAGAGAAAGAGAAAAAAAGCAGGTGACCCCCTTTAAGGGTACTAGGATGAGAGGTCTTTTCTGCTTGTAATATATAATCTTTTATGAACATGTACAACTGGAAATGCAAACACATTAATCACATTGGCAAGGACATTATCACTAGCCTACATAGATACAAAAACACTCACATACACGTTTGGCTTCATCGAAACATACTGGATACACACTAACACACAAATCATTACACAATTATAAATATTTACCATACAAACCACAATTTAAATTCACACACACAACACACACTCACACACACACACACACCCCAGCGGTGGTGTGTTTGTCGGTACACAGGTTAATTTTGCATGCTTAAGAGTAAATTTTTCGATTTTTAAACCTAAATATAACTATCTAGATCAAACTTAACCTAACCTACCTAACCTAATCTAACCTAACCTAATCTAACCTAACCTAATCTAACCTAACCTAACTTACGTAACTTAACCGAAAACACTCCATTTCAACGTATTTTAAAGAGGTGTGTACATTTAAACTGTCGCCGTAAACCTCATGTACCTGCAAACCTACATATTTAGTAAATTTTGTACCTTTAAGCTCACCACCGCTTGTCCACAAACACAGAGAGAGAGAGAGAGAGAGAGAGAGAGAGAGAGAGAGAGAGAGTTTCCATTAGCCCAACAACTGCACTTCACACTAAATAGATGACACACGAAAGGGTCCTCATAGACAATATTGAAAGTAGATAATAGATACCGGTATATACAGTATATATATATATATATATATATATATATATATATATATATATATATATATATACCGTATATATATATATATATATATATATATATATATTACATACATCCTGTATACATACGAAATATAAGGGAGTACAAACTTTATGTTTTTGATGGCATGAAAACACAACGCAAAACTAATAAAACAACATTTATATATTTCAAATATAACAAGTAGGAAAATACTAGTTGGTGTTTGTTTACAAGTGTCAGACAACTGAGCAACATTGTCATGCAGGGCTTTGGGGGGCTGTGTGTAAATGTGGGTTTGTTTTCAAATAGCGATTGTCGGGCGAGATTTGGTGATCATGTAATTTTATGTTTTTGTATGGGTTGCTGTATGTGTGTGTGTGCGTGTGTGTATGTGTGTTTGGAGGGGTGTGTGATTGTATGAGAATGCATGCTTGATTTTGACGCGTGCCTTATCGTGGGGTTTGCTCATGTGCTCAAGCCAGTGTGTGTGTCTGTGCGTGTTTGTGTGATGCCCGTCGTAAAGTATGCGCCTATGGAGTTGTGTTATCGGTATGTGTGTGTGTGTGTGTGTTTATAGTGTATGTACATGCGTGCTTATGAATATAGTGTACATTTGTATGCATATTTACGGGCACTCTTGCAATCAAAATTGTGACTGTACGCTCAAGGAAAACTCAATCTTTACACTGGTGAGCTGAGTATATATTTATGTGAACGAAATTAACCTGGTGAAACATACGCCTGTACTGTATTATCACAAAAGTTCGACCCACTCCCTGAATGTATATTGTGTTAGTGTACAGATTGTTTTTTTGTCATCAAGTGTACATGTGAGCATCAGCTAGTGTTGCCTCATATGTGTACATTTGTGTCTCTGTATGAATAGAGGCGTTGTCTGCCCGGCTGAGCTTTACTTCCGTATGTGTGTACCCTTACATGTGTGTGTGTGTGTGTGTGTGTGTGTGTATGTGTATGTGTAGGTCCATGTGTACGCTTGCATGCGTGTGTGTACGTCCATGTGTACCCGGCTCATGGAATTACACATCTATTTGTAAATTGTCTCGTTTTGTTGTGCGTCCATGGCATTGTGGAGCTTTCCACTTTACCAAACATTGTGTAAAGGACCTGCTAAATGGATACGACGTATACAGTATACACTGTATACGTTACATCTATACGTTCCTCATCTACAATATCTACTGCACCATTGTGTAGTGGATATCGTAGCTGAGACGTCAATCCTGATGTCCTGCGTGTGAATCTTGGTCGGGGATGGATAATGATATAATTATGAACACACGTGTGTTTGTGTGAATATATTTGATTTCTCTTTCTTTCTTTCTCTCTCTCTCTCTCTCTCATAGGAAGAGACACGGGAAGTCACCGGCAGCACCACACCAGCCCCAACACACAGGACAATACCAGATTTTACCAACCAAGTATCTGTAATCCTGATGGCTACCACAGTCCAGTTTTCTTTACCCCCTGCTACCCCGTTCTCTCTCACACAAACACATACAGCCCATCACACACTCAGTGACCTGAGCGCTCCGCCCACCAAGGACACTCGTCGCATAGCTGGCTCCCCCACACCTGCTACCTGGGAAGGTAAATTACAGGAGAAAGTCGTGCGTGAGAAACAAGGACATAATGGCTGCCCCCCACACCGCCTCCACCACGGTCCTTTTATCCCTTAATGACACCAAAAGAAGGAAGAACCAAAAATTGAGAAAGGAGCGAAAGGAAAGATTAATTGGAAGGCTTATCCCCTATCCTCTAATCAACAACCCTTATTTAGGAGTTATCAACCTCAGCAACCCTTGGCAGGCTGCAACCCCATTCAGCAACCCCTGTGAGGCCCACAGAGAGTTCAGTAACTCTTGCTCTAGAGTTCAGCAACCCCTGCTTTGACACCAAACCCGTGACCACTCTCAGCAACCTTGCGTGGCCACAACCTCATTTGGCAACCCCTGTGAGGCACCTAAAGAGTTCAGCATACCTTGATCTCTTACAAAAGCCAAGCAACATAACAAGAAGAAGAAGGTCAAGAAGGAGAAGCAGAACTAGCATAGGTCCCCAACCAACAAGAAGAAGAGGACGAAACGAGACCTTGACCTCCCTGATACTCCTGGGAAACACATTCGATAATTTGTCCTTAGTACCTTGAGATATTTTGTTTCTCTCTGTCAGAGTCCTAATTTGTATATTAAAGAAGCCTCCCAATAAAATTACTTGGCATAATAAAGTCATAGAAAGATTCACTGATACTATAAGTTATTATGCATCTCCGCTGACAATCTCTGAAGTATCCTTGACTCTATATTGTATTGCTTTACAACATCCATCTATTAACCCCTCCGCCCCAGGGACGCTCGTTATGTGTCGCCTATGTATGTAACCCACAGTACCAGCGATGCAACATATGTGACCGCCTTAATTACTATTGTCCTATGGCACTTAGAGGGTTCAGATTTGTATGGGAACTACTTAAGGATCCCACGGAACAATACCGATGATTGGAACCCCCCCCCCCCCCCCCAAGTCCAGTCGTGTGCGTGTGGGTGCGCACGGGAGTGATAGGCCAGTATATTGCCTACCCATCACCCAATGATAATGGTGACTTCCCCCCGACCCCCGCCCTCGAAATGACCTAGGGTAGTGTTTTTTGTTTGTTTTTCCTTCATTACTAACCCATCCCATGTGTTTTCAGGAAAAAACAATTTTGAAAAGTGGCTGGTCCTGGAGTGAAATTTATTATTATATCGCTTGGGGTTAAATAGATTTTAATATAAATATACACTTAAATACCCCACATACTTCTGTCGGGATGTACTCATCATGTGTAACTTGCATATTTGACTCAAATCTATTACCAAAGATTCCCTTCTGTCTCGATGTATATAATTTACAGTGATTACGTTCATAAACTTTAGTAGTATTTCACTATTTACGCACTCTTGTTTATTTTATATATGTATAATGGTATAATGTAACCATCAATTGTACACCTATGTTAAATAAACCTGGTACACCGAATTTCATGTATCTGTTCTAATCTTAGTTTCCCAACTCATTTAGGAATACATGCTCATATGAGTAAGTCTGCATACCCACAGGCAATTAGTTCCTGGTTGGTTTGTCATAATTAATATATATATATATATATATATATATAATTATATGTATGTGTGTGTGTGTGTGTGTGTGTGTGTGTGTGTGTGGTGATTTTACAGCAGTCATTGTAATGTTTCGCAAAGATTACCTCATTCCTCATAGGCTATTTGAAGATAATGGTAATCAGCTAATCTATCTTCGACAGCCAATTTATGACTGTGTGTTGGACCAAAGACATAATCCAAGGCAATATAATACGATAATGGGTAAATAATGCTCAAGGTAATAATTATTTTGTCTGCCATAATCCTCTAATGTCCATGTCCTAAGTCGATATTACACGAGCGTTTTACCCTCATATCTTATCGTCAACCCTGGACTGGTAGCTTGTGAAGTAAACATTTTGAATAAATACTCGCGTTTTACCTAAGTTAATCTACCTTTTATTTCAGGTACCTATACTAAAAAAAAAAAAAATGGGGGGGGGGGGACTGGGGAAGGTGCCCGAGTATACACATACATACATACATACCTATACTAATGCATACATTTCCAAAATGTTCCGGGTAAATCCGGGCTATTGACTCCTGACGATAAAATTATCGTGTGATATCGCTTTTATGCCTGAGCCACACGAACACTTGTTCAGCTATTTTCTTATGAGTCACTGTATATGAATGCAAACTAATATTAATAGAATCAATAACCTGATATTTATATTATATGTATTATAAGTTTTGATGTTTATTGGTGGTAATCAAGAATTGTGTAACATATACAGTATCTCATGTTGGTTTTAGCAACTGGAAAATGTTACTTGGACACAGTACCACAGCCAATCATGCTTAAGTAGAGTTATGTAGCTCTATTCGCAAATTCTTCGAAAAAAAAAAAAAAAAAAAAAAAAAAAAAGTATATACCGGGTATATATACCGGTATATATATATATATATATATATATATATATATATATATATATATATATATATATATATATATATCTAGGAAACACATACATAATATACAAATAAATAACGCAACTACTTGAACAAAGTAAGATAGCACATACTTAATTCATTAGATGTACTCACATAAGCTAGATGTCGGACATATTGTGTTCGATTTGTTTGTTTGATGTTTAGTTGTGGACTATGTTTACCATCTAAAATCTTGTCAGGGCCCATAATGTTATTTACGGTAGAATCCTTACTCTTTGTGCCTGTTGATCTTGGATGGCCACATTGAGCAAATGAAAACTTATGAATAAACTCGATTAGCACCTACAGTATGACCCATTTCAAGCCACATATCACTTTTTTTAACACAGTATCTGCATCTGTGAACGTGTTTATTCGCCGTTTATTCTGAGCGAGCCACTTCAAGCAAATCGTGATATTGCAGTCACAATTGGGGATGGTTCAGTTTTTGGGCGATTTTTGCATGTATTAATTATTTTCTAATTTCCTCCCTAGACCTCCCATCAAATGTAAAAGTAACATCCATTAGATCCCCCTTCTAGATTAATTTGTAAATGTTTCGGTACAAAAGTTTCCCGGCCGAAGGCCAGTTCTTCCAACATTACAGGCTCACTATCGTTCGCCAGGGAAAAAATCGACACCTAAATAGCACGAAAGGTCTAAATATTGATGAAGAAATGGTACGAAAGGTCTTAAAATCTACTAACTACTGGGGCAAACATCTTAACATCTGAAAACTAATGGGGCTAAACATGAGGAAGAAAAGTGACCAGAAAAACGACCCATGTCCCCTTAATATTCATCATTCGCAGGTATATTTCGGCAGGTAAAAGTTGAGGATATGGATCCTGGTGACACATTGACCTTGACCTCCAGACGTTTGGGAGTAGTGTAGAGTCATAGTTAAAAGTTGTGTCCTACCTTAAGAGGGCTCACCTCGCTTTTTGTTTTTCTCCCTCTCTCTTCGGCTTGTATCCTTTCGGCTCCATTCAGCCTACTGTTTTAAGACGTTTACCCCCATCCGGGTGTCGATATTTTCCTGGTGAGCGGTAGCGAGCCAGCATATATATATATATTTTTTTTTTTTTTACAGCAAGCTAAATTTGTAATTTTTTCGATAGAAAAATTTCTCCGGCGAAGCCGGATTTCTCCATACAATGCTGGCTCGCTATCGCTTGCCAGGAAGAAATCGACACCTGGATGCGGATACACGTCTTAAAACAGTTGGCTGAATGGGGCCAAATGGATACAAGTCAGAGAAAGAGAGAAAAGGAAAGAAAGATGAAAACCAAGTAGGAGACCCCCCCTTTAATAACTTCCAATTTAGTGTCCTCTATTGGTTAAATACAACATGACTCTTATCTACATTCAACGAACTGTGAATATGAAAGCTTCCTGTGTTTGTTAAGGGAACCCACCTCGCTTTTTTTATCTCTCTCTACCTCTCTCTTTGGCTTGTATCCATTCGGCCCCATTCAGCCTACTGTTTTAAGACTTTTACCCCCATCCAGGTGTCAATATTTTCCTGGCGAGCGGTAGCGAGCCAGCATATATGTATTTTTGTTTTGACAGAAAGCTAAATTTGTAAATATTTCGATAGCAAAATGTGAAGTCAGATTTCTCCATACTATGATGGCTCGTTGTCGCTCGCCAGAAAGAAATCGACACCTGGATGGGGATAAAGTGGCTGAATGGGGCCGAATGGATATTAGCCAGAGAAAGAGATGAAAAAGGAGAGAAAGAGAACAAAAAGCAGGTGACCCCCCTTAACAATAGTGTTCACTTATAACTAGAAAGAAAACCAAAGTTGAAAGTATGGAAGCACAGCACGACTCTTGACAGTGAGTGTGCAGTCACAGTTAAGGGAGCCCAGACTGTATTGTGCAGCATAATTTACTGGTTCGGCTCAATGGTTTAAGGAGGGGGTTTAGTTTGCTCTCTAAAACTCTATCAAGCTTAAAAAAAACACGCCCTAGACCCTCCCTCAAGATAAATGTGTACATTTTTCTGTAGAAAAATGTCCCGGCCGAAGGCCGCTTCCTCTTAAAATTTCAGTCTCGCTATCGCTCGCCAGGAAAAAATCGACACCGAATTGGCACGAAAGACCTTAAAATTGACGATGAAATTGGGTGAAAGGTATTAAAATCGCAAACTAATGGGCCGAACATCATAAAATCTGAAAACAAATGGGGCTAAACACGAGGATGAAGGGGGACCAGAAAAACGGTCTGTCTCCCCTTAAAACTCGAAAGAAACCCAAAGTTGAAATTATGGAAGTGTGGCACGACTCTTGACATTGAGTGTGCAGTCACAGTTAAGGTGAGACTGATGGACTGTTGAGGTTAAGGGGAGATGGGTAGTTTTTCTGGTCCTCTTTCTCCCTCGTGTTAAGCCCCATTTGTATTAAGATTATAAGGCATTTGTCCCATTTTTTTGTCTATTTTAAGACCTTTCATCCCATTTCGTTGTCAATTTTAAGACTTTGTGCCATTTAAGTGTCGATAATTTCCTGGCGAGCGATAGCGAGCCTGAAATTTCAAGAGGAACCGGCCTTCGGCCGGTAAATTTTTCTAATGAAAAATGTACAAATTTAACTGGAAGGGGGATCTAGGGGGTGTTTTCTAAGGTTGATGGAGGTCTAGCGAGGAAACTAAAAAATACAGGAATACATGACGCATTCTTTCATTTTTGGGAATATTTATAGATTCTATTATATTTAAGAACATATTATGGAAGTGAAATAGTGGATTGAGGTCGAGTTTACCCCTCAGATTAGTCCTTACTTAGTTCTATAAAATAGTCTAGTGCTAGCAAGAGTAAGATGAAAACTGACACCATGCTACTTAGGGTTAATTATTATGTTCTTTCCAACGACCAACTCTACTCCTAAAATCGATTAATGAACTTTAACAAACACATGTGGCAGTCCGTGGATTCGAACCCAGGACGCTCACACCGAAAATCAACACCTTATGCATTGCGCCACGAAGACAGTTAAAGGATGGTGGGCACTGCCTACGATTTATTATGCAACTTCGAATCCTGCATATCAATCTAAGCATGTACACATATCACAACTGCAATGAACAATATATGTATCTTCTGTTCCTTGACAAATGTGTGCAGAGGGAAACAAATAAACAAACACATACACACGCTCACAACACACACACACGTTACATAGCCTACATACACACACACTCACGATCGCACTACACACACATATCACACACACCACACACACACATACATACATGCACACACACACGCATACAAATCACACACACGCACATATACTCACACACACAGTAATCCGCGCTTACAACCAAAATGAAGGTAAAAATCATAAAAACTCAATGATATATTTCTATTCCACTCCAACTTCATCCAGTGTGGGTGACAACATGTTCTAATCAACATTAAAGCTGTCCTTGATCAGATAATTATTTAAAATGAGTTGCGCCTGCCATAATATTCGAAATTGAGTTAGAATAGACAAAAATATATAAATGAGTTTCAATCGCTATCATACCAATGATATATATATATATATATATATATATATATATATATATATATACTGTATATATATATATATATATATATATATATATATACCTGTGTATATAAACATATTCATTCTCTCTTTTCCCCACCATTCCCCCCCTGTAGCAGCCATTGATGATACTGTGTACTGGCAAGCACTCTGATCCCAACCGTAATTACATTATAAAACTCCAGACCGGAATAATTATATACATATTGGTTTTGCATAATGTAATTTTGGATAACGGGCAGGTAATTATTGCAACACGGAAGTAGGTGGGGTGATAGGGTGTAATTATAGCGAGCGCATACCAGTACGTGGTGCCTGTGGTGTGCTGTGTAAGGTAAAGTGCCTTCTTAGTTGAAACACAGATAATACCAGATTTTCAAGTGTTATGATTAATATCGCGGCTAATACTGTATTCAACTTATCCTATTTAATAACCAATGAGGTATTATGAGTGCATATATCTGCTTGAGATACATCACTTGCGTACACACACACACACACACACACACACACACAATTTAATCTGTGGTAACACGGCAGTAACCAAATTTTAGTTAAAGTAATTGTTTTAATTAATTATTCACTCAACTGTAAAGCATTGTACTCCCAGCTGATTATATGATAATACATGTGAAATCCAAGATATAATTATTAATATGATACAGAATTGTGCTTGATATGAAAGATTCAGTCTGCATTTAATTAACATTATTTTATAATTATACCCCTCGACTGCATATTAGTTTGACTGTTTTGACAAATAAAATATCTGAGTACTTTTTTATTTTATCATTTGTGTTATTATTATTATTTACATTAGCTGTTTACTTATAAATACTTATAGATCAAATAAATATATTGAATATATACATATATATATATATATATATATATATATGTATTATTACGGATAAGTTTAAATAATGCAGTTATATTAGTCTGCCTCTAAGGTATTGGACAACCCTGGCGGCAACACTAATACAGATTGGAATGAATTGTCTCGACATCCAGTGAAAACAAATGAGATATCATGAACTAGTTCCTCCACCCATTCTATTAAGACTGGCTTATTTCCTGTGCTGTGCAAACTCAGGATTAATTTATGTATCTTGCAAATATAGAGAAGATAAAAATTAACATAAGACGAAAAAAATAAATTTGTTTCATTAATAAATATAAGCAAAACCAAATTATAAATGCAGACTTATAATAAGTGTTTATTTAATGAATCATAATTATATATTTTTAATTAAATTACAGTAACATTAATATAATACAATAATCAGATATATGAAAACCCAAACATAACCATTAATATTAGCAGCATAGGTCCGTCCGTTATAAAGTGTTGGGAATTGATACACCATGTTGTACTCTTGTGAAGGTAAGAATGATGCTTAATAACACTTTATTGGCGGCGCGCAGCTTATGTCGTGTGAAAGAAATTTGGACTAAGTGGCGGTTCACAACTTATGTCGTGTGCCATTTTCAGCACGTAATGTTGCAGAGAGAGAGAGAGCTGAGCGGTGTGAGGAACGTAGTAAGGCTATGACCGTCGCACACCACCGCGGTGGGCCAACTAAAGTGAAAACCACCCTTACTTCCCCCCTCACACTCGCTACACAGGGAATTATGTAGGGAAAGTACCTAATTATGTGGTTTTTCACTCATGTTGCCCGATCGTTGCAAGAAAACTAGCAGTCGTACAAGGATGGTTGGGGTGTCATTGGAAAGCTCTGTTTATGCCCTTTCAGGGATAGATACTTGTTTTACGCTCTGGGTCTTATTTAGGCATGAAAATGCTCACGTAAACAACCCTATTTAGGGTAAAAACACCCGCTGGGCGGTATATAAATTACCGTCTAGGCCGCTCGTTAGGTGGGGGGTAACCATTTGTTTAATCTTTCTCTTTTTTTCTCTCTTTCCCTGGCTTGTATTTATTCGGGCCCATTCAGCCAACTGGTTTAAGACCTTTATCCCCATCCAAGTGTCGATTTCTTCCTGGCGAGTGCTAGCGAGCCAACATTGTATGGAGAAATCCGGCTTCGCCGGAGAAATTTTTCTATCGAAAATTTACAAATTTAGCTTGCTGTCAAACAAAAATATAAATATGCTGGCTCGCTACCGCTCGCCAGGAAAATATTTACATCTGGATGGGGGTAAACATCTTAAACAGTAGGCTGAATGGGGCCGAATGGATACAAGCCAAAGAGAGAGGGAGAGAAAGAGGAAAAAAGTGAGGTGGGCTCCCTTAAGGCAGGAACTACAAGAAGATGTTATAATCCCATAACAAACAAGGAGTCAACTCAACACCCCGAACACTACTGAGAGAGATCCAGGATATGACTAACGAGTGAAAGCTTAGTTAGTTAGTTAAAATAGGACTTCAGAAGCTATCAACCCTATTGGATTATTAAGCCAGCACACTGCAAGTCAAGAATATCGTCAGGACTGGAGCCTCTCTGCAGAAACTCCAGTCCCTCTGAGAGCTTTGGAATTCGGTCATAAACTTGCATGCAGATGGGAGTCAGCAGGGTAACTTGAACGAAAACTCCAAGAACGCCATTTATGAAAGAATAATCAAGGTGAGAAAGGCCTGTGACATGTGAGTGGAACAAAGAGGTGAAGCTGCAACTATGAATGAACCCCCACATGAACCGAGTGAATTATTCATGAAACCGAGCAGTGGCCCAGACCATGAAAAAGTCTCTCTCTCTCTCTCTCTCTCTCTATATATATATATATATATATATATATATATATATATATATATACAGTATATATATTATTGATACAACATACAGATAGAGAGATGATTGATAGGTGTTTTGCAAGCATCAATCTAGGTTTCTTTTAAAGTATATAATTAGGATCCCAGCAATGGATATATATTCAGTATAAAGTTGGTGTGGGTAATGCAGACCCCGAAGAATATAACGAAGCTGTCACACAGGATCACTGTCAACTATTCTTTGGCACAACTTGTTTGAATACTTTTTTTGTTTAGATTTTAGTACATTATTGAAGCATATCATTAATTCGTTTTAGAGAAATATATAGAAAATATTGGATGATCCTTAGATGTTTCACAATAAATGTGTTTTACAAGTGAACCAATGTTGTTGCTGGCTTGTGCACGTGCTCTTTTTACAGTGCAACTTGCAGAGTTTTTCAATAATATGTATCATGTATTTACCGTGCCATTCTTACATATATCCGTGCATCCCATTTTTGGACTCTCATAACATGAAATTAATATCCCTTTTAACGCACGACTAATATCAATTTTCCAATTTCCACGCAAATAGCATTGGCTGAAAAACAAGCGTAAAAATACGCGGCCTCCCTAATAACATGATTCCACGTTTTCATTATCCCATCACATTTCCATGATCGCTGTTAAAAGTATGAAAAGAGTTATTAGTTATATTTATTCTGTCTAACACTGTGCTTTTATTCAGCTTGGAGACTATCTGTATACATCAAAATTACGAAAGCTATCTTGGTTAATTCTATGACGTTCACATATATGTAGCTGGATAAAATCATGGGTTTTATCCTTAAATTATGATATTATTAGACTATTTTATTCAGCTTACAAATGATGTCATGAAGTCAATATATTATGAGCTACTACCAGTAACATTGTGGGTCTCTAGGCTAAACTGATTATTTTGAGGATATTTAGAATATAATTAAAATATAATTTATCTGTGGCATGTTGAGGTCTCTCTCTCTCCCTCTCTCTCTCTCTCTCTCTCTCTCTCTCTCTCTCTCTCTCTCTCTCTCTCTCTCTCGTAAACTTACCTTGTAAGGGTCGATCTAGGTGTCACCCTGGAAAAGAAAAGGATAATATTAGTTATGTATGAATTAATTATTGTATTATGCTACTATGTTATTTTATTATATTTTGTCTCAACGTTGGGACTGTATGCTAAACAGTAACCTGTTACTCATACGAGGACCCGAGATTATTGTTTAAAGCTTCGAGATGTTGGGTGCTTCATATGTGTCGCACTAGAATCTTTAGATTCTAGATGGTCACAGTGGAGCTTCAAGGTGTTGGTTGCTTCCTTTCTGCCACACTAGATGACGACACTTTATTTATACACGTCACTTGATTAGGAGAGAGCAGCTATACGGTCGTTCACAGTATCTTCGAATATGGTAGGGCGTCTTCTATGCTATGAATTGGTGACGATATAGAGTGTATTTGCTTGACGTGTCGGTCTAGTCAGGATATCTGTAGAACATGAGGAACGATCAGATCACCTCAGAAACAAAACATGACGTTTAGCGTAGACTCGATTGAGGTCCTTTTGGTCTGCACTGCAGTCCACGACGCTATCCACTGTGCTAGTATAGCCTGCCCCAAAATAATAATAAATCAATAAATATTAGGATATCTCACCCCTGTAGCATGCTCAAGTAAACCATTTTACACATAAAGAATAGTGACCACATATACTTACCTTATTGTATATTCAACACATCTCAATAATGTAAACATGTATCCTTCCATAATTAATGTTTGAAGCTTTATTTACAGTTCTCACTTTATAACATTTTGCAATATTGTCTGAATACTAAACATCAACTAAGCGAATGTACTACTACTACTACTACTACTACTACTACTTCTACTACTACTTCTACTACTACTACTACTACTACTACTACCACTACTACTACTATATTTATTACAAGTAATATCCATAACAATAAATTTATATATAAAAAGGTGACATCTTTATAATTGACTAGCGTTAGCTGACAATTCATATAAAAGAATAATATAGCATTTATATAAAAAGTTAACTAAAGGGTCACTCAGTAGAGCGAGCACCTCCGCCTACGCTGGCTGGTTCTCTACCATTAATATCATAGGCCTAAATTTTCTTCTTGATGTTGGCTATAGGGTATAGTATTATAGACACTCTAAATGCCTTCTTCATACCTTCTGTAAACCCAGAATGTATGCATCAGTGTATTCTCTCTAACCAACTAACCATACAGATCTTCATTGTATTGTTTTAACTATATATAATAAGACGCCTTCCTGAATACTGGTGAATTAATTATGTTTGCACGGTAAGGTACACAGGCATGTATTAACCCCCTGGGGATGGCCCAGTCCAGCACGGGGTTGGAAGACTTGCTGCTTAGTGCCCAGAATATGGAGGAGCAAGAGAAAGAGAAGGAGGAGCAGGAACAGGAATAAGAAGAAAAAAATGGGAAGAAATGAAAAATAAGAGGTTAAACCATACTAATAATAACAATAATTATAATTATACGATATACAAAGAACATATAAGATATGCATCCTGTAATTCTTATAAATTAATACAAATACAAAGGGCGTGAAAATTGCAACAGCCCTATTGATCCTAATGGAGCCGTTTGGATGTTTATGCTGCCAAGCTACTAAGCAATAGGTAGAGAAAAGGATAGTAAAGCCCATGATATCGATGATGAGAAAGTGGTGGGGGAGCCAAAAAAACAAAAACAAACACAAAATAAACGAATAGTTAATGGGGAAGTAACATGAAGAAATATAAGAAAAGGATGGAGGAAGGGGATATGACAAGACAATAACAAAGCCAAAAGACAATGGAGGAGGAGGAGGAGGAGGAGGTTAAAGCAAAAATAAGATTCCAATTTGAAAAATAATACGAGATAAATATTTACCAAAACAAATTCTTCAGATATGCCTTTCATCCAAACGAAGCAAGAATGTATACAGTATATATAACATATTGCTTAAATGTATGCATTGAAATCCACCCGCTCAACCTGTTCCTCTATAAAGAGCCATCCCACAGTCGCTCCAAAGAAAATGGGAAATCACTATGAAGGGGTTGGGCAGATGACCTAGAGAATGCGTAATCACAGCAGGGGAATTCACACCTATCCACTAAAACCAGAAGAGACTTTAAGGTTTCATCTCTCCTATATACTGATGCTAGTCTCCCTATCGACATTTCCATCACCAATACCTTCCCAAAGTTTGAAGACCATCTCATCCTAACCAGCATTCAGCTCAGGACACCAGCTAAACACTGCCAGTTTACATCCTTAGAACCCTCAGATCAAACAGTGTGGACTAGTAGGGTTTCCACAGTGCACTGCATCACTATCAGAACATATCAGAACAAAGTATCATCGCGGCTGCTTTTAGAGACCTGTGGCGTCCGGGATTACTGTCCAAATATAATGTACCAGATGACGATGTCCATAACCTTCTACACTAAATATAATGTACCAGATGACGATGTCCATAACCTTCTACACTAAATATAATGTACCAGATGACGATGTCCATAACCTTCTACACTAAATATAATGTACTAGATGACGATGTCCATAACCTTCTACACTAAATATAATGTACCAGATGACGATGTCCATAACCTTCTACACTAAATATAATGTACCAGATGACGATGTCCATAACCTTCTACACTAAATATAATGTACTAGATGACGATGTCCATAACCTTCTACACTAAATATAATGTACCAGATGACGATGTCCATAACCTTCTACACTAAATATAATGTACTAGATGACGATGTCCATAACCTTCTACACTAAATATAATGTACCAGATGACGATGTCCATAACCTTCTACACTAAATATAATGTACCAGATGACGATGTCCATAACCTTCTACACTAAATATAATGTACCAGATGACGATGTCCATAACCTTCTACACTAAATATAATGTACCAGATGACGATGTCCATAACCTTCTACACTAATATAATGTACTAGATGACGATGTCCATAACCTTCTACACTAAATATAATGTACCAGATGACGATGTCCATAACCTTCTACACTAAATATAATGTACTAGATGACGATGTCCATAACCTTCTACACTAAATATAATGTACCAGATGACGATGTCCATAACCTTCTACACTAAATATAATGTACCAGATGACGATGTCCATAACCTTCTACACTAAATATAATGTACCAGATGACGATGTCCATAACCTTCTACACTAAATATAATGTACTAGATGACGATGTCCATAACCTTCTACACTAAATATAATGTACCAGATGACGATGTCCATAACCTTCTACACTAAATATAATGTACCAGATGACGATGTCCATAACCTTCTACACTAAATATAATGTACCAGATGACGATGTCCATAACCTTCTACACTAAATATAATGTACCAGATGACGATGTCCATAACCTTCTACACTAAATATAATGTACCAGATGACAATGTCCATAACCTTCTACACTAAATATAATGTACCAGATGACGATGTCCATAACCTTCTACACTAAATTAGAAAACTGTCCAAGTGTATTTTAGAACCTGCAATCAGAGCTTATCTTAGTTAATTTTCGAAATATCTGTCAAACACTATTCCAAATTATCAAAGATCATTTAGGCAAATATCTCGCCTCAAATGCGTTTGATTGCGTTTGTGCCTTATAACAAATGTATTATACATTTTTCTTCCTCCCAATTCTCATCCTTCACCGAGCAGCCTAGTCAGGAATACTAAATCTATTGCTTTCCTTTGCAAACCTTTGTAAGTCCTTTGAAATAAACCTCATACATTTAGAGATAACTCAATACACGAGTAAAGCTGCACAAGATAAACAACGAAAAGAAGGACAAACCCAGAAAGGAAGTGAGAAGCCATTAAACTTGCTCATAAACCAGTCCAATAAATTCTTCTCTGAGCAATAAAATATAATTGTGGTCGGTAATGTCTAAAGTGCGTCCTTGGTGCGTTTAAGGGAGCCCACCTCGTGTTTTTTTTTTCTCTTTCTCTCCCTCTCTCTTTGGCTTGTATCTATTGGGCCCCATTCAGTCTACTTTTTTAAGACGTTTACCCCATCCAGGTGTCAATATTTTCATGGCAAGCCAGCATATATATATTTTGGTTTTGACAGCAAGCTAAACTTGTAGATTTTTCGATAGAAAAATTTCTTCGGCGAAGCTGGATTTCTCCATATAATGCTGGCTCGCTATCGCTCGCCAAGAACAAATCGACACCTGGATGGGGATTAACGTCTTAAAACAGTTGGCTGAATGGGGCCAAATGGATACAAGCCAGAGAAAGAGAGAAAAGGAGAGAAAGAGAAAACAGCTGGTGACCCCCGCTAATTCCCTAAATCTATTGATCTTTCGTGTGTGTATATCATTTGACCAAGAGGCTTATCAAATAATGTTCCTGTCAATTTATGTATATGCTTAGTTGTCTTTCTATATATCAATTGATATATTAGTACGGTGCTTATAAAGGCTTAGGATTTTGTATAAATTCAGGGACATTATAAAAAGAGAAATATATCAAACAAGGTAAAATATAAGGAATAGGATATAAACGAAATATAACCAAGTATATGTACAATGTATGTATATATATATATACCGTATATATATATATATATTGTATATATATATATATATATATATATATATATATATATATATATATATATATATATATATATATATACCGGTATATATATTTATATAAATATACTGTATATATATATATGCATTGCATTTTATATGTTGCCGATCTCTCTCTCTCTGCAGTTCGCGTGGTTGGCAACAGTTTATAGCCAGTTCTTGATAACCTCAGTTGCCACCTCCACCACAATTACCACCTTCACCACAATTACCACACTACCATGCTACCACCCCTACCACAACTTTTTAATTAAGGGGGGACAGACCCGTTTTTCTGGACCCCCTTCCCCCTAATGTTTACCCCCACTAATTTTGAGATTTTAAGATGTTGGTTCCATTAGTTTGGGGATTTTATGACCTTTCACCCCATTTCTTTGTCAATATTAGGACTCTTCGTGCCACATAGGTGTCGATTTTTCCTGGCGAGCGATAGCGAGCCTGTAATTTTAGGAGGAATCGGCCTTTGGCCGCGACATTTTTCTACCGAAAAATTTACAAATCTATCTTTAAGGGACATTTTTCTACCGAAAAATTTACAAATCTATCTTGAAGTGTTTTTCTAAACTTGATGGAGTTCTAGGGAGGAAACTAAAAAATATATGAATACATGAATTATAGACCAAACAAACAGCCACTGTCCCCTTAACCCCTTCTGTACCGGCAACGTCCTTTCACATTTATCCTGGCTACTATTAGATGATTTTATTCAATATAAAATGTGCCTCCAGCAATTAACAGCCTTCGAACTATCTCGCTTAACCATTTTTACAACCCCAGGTTCTTCTTAAACTGCATAAAATCGTCTAAAGATAGCTGGAATAAATTTAAATAGACGTCGCCGGTACAGAAGGGGTTAATACCAGTATACACTAATAATTTACGCTACATCTAGGAAAACTGTGCTACACCTACTGTCACCACAATGACCACCACCCCTACCACATTTACCATACTCGCATGCTACCAACCCTACCACAACTACCACATTTACCACACTCGCATGCTACCACCCCTACCACAACTACCACATTTACCACACTCGCATGCTACCACCCCTACCACAACTACCACATTTACCACTCTCGCATGCTACCACCCCTACCACAACTACCACATTTACCACTCTCGCATGCTACCACCCCTACCACATTGACCACACTCGCATGCTACCACCCATACCACAACTACCACATTTACCACACTCGCATGCTACCACCCCTACCACATTTACCACACTCGCATGCTACCACCCCTACCACAACTACCACATTTACCACACTCGCATGCTACCACCCATACCACAACTACCACATTTACCACACTCGCATGCTACCACCCCTACCACATTTACCACACTCGCATTCTACCACCCCTACCACAACTACCACATTTACCACACTCGCATGCTACCACCCCTACCACAACTACCACATTTACCAGACTCGCATGCTACCACCCATACCACAACTACCACATTTACCACACTCGCATGCTACCACCCCTACCACATTTACCACACTCGCATTCTACCACCCCTACCACAACTACCACATTTACCACACTCGCATGCTACCACCCCTACCACAACTACCACATTGACCACACTCGCATGCTACCACCCCTACCACAACTACCACATTTACCACACTCGCATGCCACCACCCATACCACAACTACCACATTTACCACACTCGCATGCTACCACCCCTACCACAACTACCACATTTACCACACTCGCATGCTACCACCCCTACCACAACTACCACACTCGCATGCTACCACCCCTCTACCACAACTACCACATTTACATTTACCACACTCGCATGCTCGCATGCTACCACCCCTACCACAACTACCACATTTACCACACTCGCATGCTACCACCCCTACCACAACTACCACATTTACCACACTCCCATGTTACCACCCCTACCACAACTACCACATTTACCACACTCGCATGCTACCATGCTACCACCCCTACCACATACCACATTTACCACACTCGCATGCTACCACCCAACCACAACTACCACATTTACCAAACTCGCATGCTACCACCCCAACCACAACTACCACATTTACCACACTCGCATGCTACCACCCATACCACAACTACCACATTTACCACACTCGCATGCTACCACCCCTACCACATTTACCACACTCGCATGCTACCACCCCAACCACATTTACCACACTTGCATGCTACCACCCCAACCACAACTACCACATTTACCACACTCGCATGCTACCACCCCTACCACAACTACCACATTTACCACACTCGCATGCTACCACCCCTACCACAACTACCACATTTACCACACTCGCATGCTACCACTCCTACCACATTTACCACACTCGCATGCTACCACCCCTACCACATTTACCACACTCGCATGCTACCACCCATACCACAACTACCACATTTACCACACTCACATGCTACCACTCCTACCACAACTACCACATTTACCACACTCGCATGCTACCACCCATACCACAACTACCACATTTACCACACTCGCATGCTACCACCCCTACCACATTTACCACACTCGCATGCTACCACCCATACCACAACTACCACATTTACTACACTCGCATGCTACCACCCCTACCACAACTACCACATTTACCACACTCGCATGCTACCACCCATACCCCCCCTACCACATATACCACACTCGCATTGTACCATCCCTACCACAACTACCACACTTACCACACATGCTACCACCCCTACCACAACTACCACATTTACCACACTCGCATGCTACAACCCCTACCACAACTACCACATTTACCACACTCGCATGCTACCCCCCCTACCACATTTACCACACTCGCATTCTACCACCCCTACCACAACTACCACATTTACCACACTCGCATGCTACCACCCCTACCACAACTACCACATTGACCACACTCGCATGCTACCACCCTACACTACCCACATTTACCACACTCGCATGCTACCACCCATATCACAACTACCACATTTACCACACTCGTATGCTACCACCCATACCACATTTACCACACTCGCATGCTACCACCCCTACCACACTCGCATGCTACCACCCCTACCACACTCGCATGCTACCACCCCTACCACACTCGCATGCTACCACCCCTACCACAACTACCACATTTACCACACTCACATGCTACCACCCCTACCACAACTACCACATTTACCACACTTGCATGCTACCACCCCTACCACAACTACCACATTTACCACACTCACATGCTACCACCCATACCACATTTACCACACTCGCATGCTACCACCCCTACCACAACTACCACATTTACCGTACTCGCATGCTACCACAACTACCACATTTACCAAACTCGCATGCTACCACCCCAACCACAACTACCACATTTACCAAACTCGCATGCTACCACCCCAACCACAACTACCACATTTACCACACTTGCATGCTACCACCCCTACCACAACTACCACATTTACCACACTCGCATGCTACCACCCCTACCACAACTACCACATTTACCACACTCGCATGCTACCACCCATACCACATTTACCACACTCGCATGCTACCACCCCTACCACAACTACCACATTTACCACACTCGCATGCTACCACCCCTACCACATTTACCACACTCGCATGCTACCACCCCTACCACAACTACCACCTACCACATTCACCACACTCGCATGCTACCACCCCTACCACATATACCACACACGCATGCTACCACCCCTACCACAACTACCACATTTACATGCTACCACCCCTACCACCCTACCACATTTACCACACTTGAATGCTACCACCCCTACCACAACTGCCACATTTACCACAACTACCACATTTACCACAATCGCATGCTACCACCCATACCACATTTACCACACTCGCATGCTACCACCCCTACCACAACTACCACATTTACCACACTCGCATGCTACCACCCCTACCACAACTACCACATTTACCACACTCGCATGCTACCACCCCTACCACATTCACCACACTCGCATGCTACCACCCCTACCACATTTACCACACACGCATGCTACCACCCATACCACAACTACCACATTTACCACTCTCGCATGCTACCACCCCTACCACAACTACCACATTTACCACACTCGCATGCTACCACCCATACCACAACTACCACATTTACCACACTCGCATGCTACCACCCCTACGACAACTACCACATTTACCACACTCGCATGCTACCACCCATACCACAACTACCACATTTACCACACTCGAATGCTACCACCCCTACCACATTTACCACACTCGCATGCTACCACCCCTACCACATTTACCACACTTGCATGCTACCACCCCTACCACAACTACCATATTTACCACACTCGCATGCTACCACCCCTACCACATTTACCACACTCGCATTCTACCTCCCCTACCACAACTACCACATTTACCACACTCGCATGCTACCACCCCTACCACAACTACCACATTACCACCCCTACCACAACTACCACATTTACCACACTCGCATGCCACCACCCATACCACAACTACCACATTTACCACACTCGCATGCTACCACCCCTACCACAACTACCACATTTACCACACTCGCATGCTACCACCCCTACCACAACTACCACATTTACCACACTCGCATGCTACCACCCCTACCACAACTACCACATTTACCACACTCGCATGCTACCACCCCTACCACATTTACCACACTCCCATGTTACCACCCCTACCACAACTACCACATTTACCACACTCGCATGCTACCACCCCTACCACATTTACCACATTTACCACATTTACCACACTCGCATGCTACCACCCCTACCACAACTACCACATTACCACACTCGCATGCTACCACCCCTACCACAACTACCACATTTACCACACTCGCATGCTCGCATGCTACCACCCCTACCACCCCAACCACAACTACCACATTTACCACACTCGCATGCTACCACCCCTACCACAACTACCACATTTACCACACTCGCATGCTACCACCCCTACCACAACTACCACATTTACCACACTCGCATGCTACCACCCCTACCACATTTACCACACTCGCATGCTACCACCCCTACCACATTTACCACACTCGCATGCTACCACAACTACCACATTTACCACATTTACCACACTCACATGCTACCACTCCTACCACAACTACCACATTTACCACACTCGCATGCTACCACCCATACCACAACTACCACATTTACCACACTCGCATGCTACCACCCCTACCACATTTACCACACTCGCATGCTACCACCCATACCACAACTACCACATTTACCACACTCGCATGCTACCACCCATACCACATTTACCACACTCGAATGCTACCACCCCTACCACAACTACCACATTTACCACACTCGCATGCTACAACCCCTACCACAACTACCACACTCGCATTCTACCACCCCTACCTACAACCCCTACCACAACTACCACACTCGCATGCTACCACCCCTACCACAACTACCACATTTACCACACTCGCATGCTACCACCCCTACCACAACTACCACATTTACCACACTCGCATGCTACCACCCATACCACAACTACCACATTTACCACACTCGCATGCTACCACCCATACCACAACTACCACATTTACCACACTCGCATGCTACCACCACCCCTACCACAACTACCACATTTACCACACTCGCATGCTACCACCCCTACCACAACTACCACATTTACCACACTTGCATGCTACCACCCCTACCACAACTACCACATTTACCACACTCACATGCTACCACCCATACCACATTTACCACACTCACTACCCCTACCACATTTACCACACTCGCATGCTACCACCCCTACCACAACTACCACATTTACCACACTCGCATGCTACCACAACTACCACATTTACCAAACTCGCATGCTACCACCCCAACCACAACTACCACATTTACCAAACTCGCATGCTACCACCCCAACCACAACTACCACATTTACCACACTTGCATGCTACCACCCCTACCACAACTACCACATTTACCACACTCGCATGCTACCACCCCTACCACAACTACCACATTTACCACACTCGCATGCTACCACCCATACCACATTTACCACACTCGCA
The DNA here is from genome assembly GCA_032716605.1 of Paralithodes platypus. Taxonomy (NCBI): domain Eukaryota; kingdom Metazoa; phylum Arthropoda; class Malacostraca; order Decapoda; family Lithodidae; genus Paralithodes; species Paralithodes platypus. The sequence continues at coordinate 23,639,663 of CM064496.1, read as the reverse complement.
TGCTACCACCCCTACCACAACTACCACATTTACCACACTCGCATGCTACCACAACTACCACATTTACCACACTCGCATGCTACCACCCCTACCACAACTACCACATTTACCACACTCGCATGCTACCACCCATACCACATTTACCACACTCGCATGCTACCACCCCTACCACAACTACCACATTTACCACACTCGCATGCTACCACCCCTACCACATTTACCACACTCGCATGCTACCACCCCTACCACAACTACCACATTTACCACACTCGCATGCTACCACCCCTACCACAACTACCACATTTACCACACTCGCATGCTACCACCCCTACCACATTTACCACAATCGCATGCTACCACCCATACCACATTTACCACACTCGCATGCTACCACCCCTACCACAACTACCACATTTACCACACTCGCATGCTACCACCCCTACCACACCACACCTACCACAACTACCACCCCTACCACATTTACCACTCACGCATGCTACCACCCATACCACAACTACCACATTTACCACACACGCATGCTACCACCCATACCACAACTACCACATTTACCACTCTCGCATGCTACCACCCCTACCACAACTACCACATTTACCACACTCGCATACTACCACCCCTACGACAACTACCACATTTACCACATTTACCACACTCGCATGCTACCACCCATACCACAACTACCACATTTACCACACTCGCATGCTACCACCCTACCACATTTACCACACTCGCATGCTACCACCCCTACCACAACTACCATATTTACCACACTCGCATGCTACCTCCCCTACCATGCTACCACATTTACCACACTCGCATGCTACCACCCCTACCACAACTACCACATTGACCACACTCGCATGCTACCACCCCTACCTCAACTACCACATTGACCACACTCGCATGCTACCACCTACCACCCCTACCACAACTACCACATTTACCACACTCGCATGCTACCACCCATACCACAACTACCACATTTGCCACACTCGCATGCTACCACCCATGCTACCACCCATACCCACATTTACCACTCTCGCATGCTACCACCCCTACCACAACTACCACATTTACCACACTCGCATGCTACCACCCATACCACAACTACCACATTTACCATACTCGCATGCTACCACCCCTACGACAACTACCACATTTACCAAACTCGCATGCTACCACCCAAACCACAACTACCACATTTACCACACTCGCATGCTACCACCCTACCATATTTACCACACTCGCATGCTACCACCCCTACCACAACTACCATATTTACCACACTCGCATGCTACCTCCCCTACCACAACTACCACATTTACCACACTCGCATGCTACCACCCATACCACAACTACCACACACTCGCACCACACTCGCATGCTACCACCCCTACTACCACACCACACCACAACTACCACATTTACCACACTCGCGCATGCTACCACCCCTACCACAACTACCACATCTACCACACTCGCATGCTTCCACCCATGCCCCAACTACCACATTTACCATACCCGCATGCTACCACCGCTACCACAACTACCACATTTACCACTCTCGCATGCTACCACCCCTACCACAACTACCACATTTACCACACTCGCATGCTACCACCCATACCACAACTACCACATTTACCACACTCGCATGCTACCACCCCTACGACAACTACCACATTTACCACACTCGCATGCTACCACCCTACCACATTTTACCACACTCGCATGCTACCACCCCTACCACAACTACCACATTTACCACACTCGCATGCTACCACCCCTACTACCACATTTACCACTACCACACTACCACGCATACACATTTACCACACTCGCATGCTACCACCCCTACCACAACTACCACATTTACCACACTCGCATGCTACCACCCATACCACATTTACCCCTACCACAACTACCACATTTCCACACTCGCATGCTACCACCCCTACCCTACCACATTTACCACACTCGCATGCTACCACCCCTACCACAACTACCACATTTACCACACTCGCATGCTACCACCCCTACCACAACTACCACATTTACCACACTCGCATGCTACCACCCCTACACAACTACCACATTTACCACACTCGCATGCTACCACCCATACCACATTTACCACGCATGCTACCACCCCTACCACAACTACCACATTTACCACACTCGCATGCTACCACCCCTACCACAACTACCACATTTACCACACTCGCATGCTACCACCCCTACCACAACTACCACATTTACCACACTCGCATGCTACCACCCATACCACAACTACCACATTTACCACCACACTCGCATGCTACCACCCCTACCACAACTACCACATTTACCACACACTCGCATGCTACCACTACCACCCATACCACATTTACCACACTGCTACCACCCCTACCACAACTACCACATTTACCACACTCGCATGCTACCACCCCTACCACAACTACCACATTTACCACACTCGCATGCTACCACAACTACCACATTTACCACACTCGCATGCTACCACCCCTACCACACTCGCATGCTACCACCCCTACCACAACTACCACATTTACCACACTCGCATGCTACCACCCCTACCACAACTACCACATTTACCACACTCGCATGCTACCACCCCTACCACATTTACCACACTCGCATGCTACCACCCCTACCACAACTACCACATTTACCACACTCGCATACCACATTTACCACACTCGCATGCTACCACCCCTACCACATTTACCACACTCGCATGCTACCACCCCTACCAACACTCGCATGCTACCACCCCTACCCATGCTACCACCCCTACCACAACTACCACATTTACCACACTCGCATGCTACCACCCCTACCACAACTACCACATTTACCACACTCCCATGTTACCACCCCTACCACAATGCTACCACCCCTACCACATTTACCACACTCGCATGCTACCACCCATACCACATCTACCACATCTACCACATCTACCACCCCTACCACAACTACCACATTTACCACACTCGCATGCTACCACCCATACCACAACTACCACATTTACCACACTCGCATGCTACCACCCCTACCACAACTACCACAATTTTACCACACTCGCATGCTACCACCCCTACCACAACTACCACATTTACCACACTCGCATGCTACCACCCTACCACATTTACCACACTCGCATGCTACCACCCCTACCACAACTACCACATTTACCACACCGCATGCTACCACCCCTCCAACAACTACCACATTTACCACACTCGCATGCTACCACCCCTACCACATTTACCACACTCGCATGCTACCACCCCTACCACAACTACCACATTTACCACACTCGCATGCTACCACCCCTACCACATTTACCACACTCGCATGCTACCACCCATACCACAACTACCACATTTACCACACTCGCATGCTACCACCCATACCACAACTACCACATTTACCACACTCGCATGCTACCACAACTACCACATTTACCACACTCGCATGCTACCACCCCTACCACAACTACCACATTTACCACACTCGCATTTACCACACTACCCTACCACAACTACCACATTTACCACACTCGCATCATGCTACCACCCCTACCACAACTACCACATTTACCACACTCGCATGCTTCCACCCCTACCACATTTACCACACACTCGCATGCTACCACCCCTACCACAATACCACTACCACATTTACCACACTCGCACTACCACATTTACCACACTCGCATGCGACCATCCCTACCATCTACCACAACTACCACATTTACCACACTCGCATGCTACCACCCCTACCACAACTACCACATTTACCACACTCACATGCTACCACCCCTACCACAACTACCACATTTACCACACTCGCATGCTACCACCCCTACCACAACTACCACATTTACCACACTCGCATGCTACCACCCCTACCACATTTACCACACTCGCATGCTACCACCCCTACATGCTACCTACCACATTTACCACACTCGCATGCTACCACCCCTACCACCGCATGCTACCACCCACACCACAACTACCACATTTACCACACTCGCATGCTACCACAACTACCACATTTACCACACTCGCATGCTACCACCCCTACCACAACTACCACATTTACCACACGCTTACCACACTCGCATGCTACCACAACTACCACATTTACCACACTCGCATGCTACACCACACTCGCATGCTACCACCCCTACCACAACTCGCATGCTACCACCCCTACCACAACTACCACCACACCACACTCGCATGCTACCACAACTACCACATGTACTACATTCGCATGCTACCACCCCTACCACAACTACAACACTCGCATGCTACCACCCCTACCACAACTACCACATTTACCACACTCGCATGCTACCACCCCTACCACAACTACCACACTCGCATGCTACCACCCCTACCACAACTACCACATTTACCACACTCGCATGCTCTCGCATGCTACCACCCCTACCACATTTACCACACTCGCATGCTACCACCCCTACCACAACTACCACATTTACCACACTCGCATGCTACCACAACTACCACATTTACCACACTCGCATGCTACCACCCCTACCACAACTACCACATTTACGTCAACTACCACATTTACGCATGCTACCACAACTACCACATTTACCACACTTGCATGCTACCACCCATACCACAACTACCACATTTACCACACTCGCATGCTACCACAACTACCACATTTACCACACTCGCATGCTACCACCCCTACCACAACTACCACATTTACCACACTCGCATGCTACCACCCCTACCACAACTTACCACAATTTACCACACTACAAAACTACACACACCATCCACCTTACCACATACCACCCACCTTACCACAACATCCCCCCCAACTACCACATTTACCACACTCGCATGCTACCACCCCTACCACAACTACCACACATTTACCACACTACCCCATACCACATTTACCACACTCGCACTGCTACCAACCCCTACCACAACTACCACATTTACCACACTCGCATGCTACCACCCCTACCACAACTACCACATTTACCACACTCGCATGCTACCACCACCCCTTACCACAACTACATGCTACCACCCACCACAACTACCACATTACCACTCGCATGCTACCACCCCTACCACAACTACCACATTTACCACACTCGCATGCTACACTTACCACACTCGCATGCTACCACCCCTACCACAACTACCACATTTACCACACTCGCATGCTACCACCCCTACCACAAGTACCACATTTACCACACTCGCATGCTACCACCCCTACCACATTTACCACACTCGCATGCTACCACCCCTACCACAACTACCACATTTACCACACTCGCATGCTACCACCCCTACACAACTACCACATTTACCACACTCGCATGCTACCACCTACCACATTTACCACACTCGCATGCTACCACCCCTACCACAATACCACATACCACACTCGCATGCTACCACCACCCCTACCACAACTACCACATTTACCACACTCCCACCAAAACTACCGCATGCTACCACCTACCACAACTCGCACACCACACACCCCTACCACAACTACCACATTTACCACACTCGCATGCTACCACCCCTACCACAACTACCACATTTACACTCACAATACCACACATTTACCACACTCGCATGCTACCACCCATACCACAACTACCACATTTACCACACTCGCATGCTACCACCCTACCACATTTACCACACTCGCATGCTACCACCCCTACCACAACTACCACATTTACCACACTCGCTTGCTACCACCCACACCACAACTACCACATTTACCACACTCGCATGCTACCACCCCTACTACAACTACCACATTTACCACACTCGCATGCTACCAGCTACCACCCCTACCACAACTACCACATTTACCACACTCGCATGCTACCACCCCTACCACAACTTACCCACACTCGCAATGCTACCACTCATACCACAAATACCACATTTACCACACTCGCATGCTACCACCCCTACCACATTTACCACACTGCATGCTACCACACTTACACCACACTACCACAACTACACATTTACCACACTCGCATGCTACCACCCCTACCACAACTACCACATTTACCACACTCGCATGCTACCACCCAACCCCTCCACAATTTACCACCACACTCGCACACACACACATTTACCACACTCACATGCTACCACCCCTACCACATTTACCCACACATGCTACCACACTCGCATGCTACCACAACTACCACATTTACCACACTCGCATGCTACCACCCCTACCACATTTACCACACTCGCATGCTACCACCCCTACCACAACTACCACATTACCACCATGCTACCACCACAACTACCACATTTACCACACTCGCATGCTACCACCCCTACCACAAACTACCCACACATTTTACCACCACTCGCATGCTACCACACCACAACTACCACATTTACCACACTCGCATGCTACCACCCCTACCACATTTACCACACACTCGCATGCTACCACCCCTACCACAACTACCACATTTACCACACTCGCATGCTACCACCCCTACCACATTTACCACACTCGCATGCTACCACCCCTACCACAACTACCACATTTACCACACTCGCATGCTACCACCCCTACCACATTTACCACACTCGCATGCTACCACCACCACAACTACCACATTTACCACACTCGCATGCTACCACCCCTACCACAACTACCACATTTACCACACTCGCATGCTACCACCCCTACCACATTTACCACACTCGCATGCTACCACAACTACCACATTTACCACACTCGCATGCTACCACCCCTACCACAACTACCACATTTACCACACTCGCATGCTACCACCCCTACCACAACTACCACACTCGCATGCTACCACCCCTACCACATTTACCACACTCGCATGCTACCACCCTATACCACAACTACCACATTTACCACACCCATACCACAACCACCATGCTACCACAACTACCACATTTACCACACTCGCATGCTACCACCCCTACCACAACTACCACATTTACCACACTCGCATGCTACCACCCACACCACAACTACCACATTTACCACATGCTACCACCCCTACCACATTTACCACACTCGCATGCTACCACCCATACCACAACTACCACATATTTACCACACTCGCATCACTCGCATGCTACCACAACTACCACATTTACCACACTCGCATGCTACCACCCCTACCACAACTACCACATTTACCACACTCGCATGCTACCACCCCTACCACAACTACCTACAATTTACGCACATGCTACCAAACTACCAACATTTACCATGCTACCACCCCTACCACAACTACCACATTTACCACACTCGCATGCTACCACCCCTACCACAACTACCACATTTACCACACTCGCATGCTACCACCCCTACCACAACTACCACATTTACCACACTCGCATGCTACCACCCCTACCACAACTACCACATTTACCACACTCGCATGCTACCACCCCTACCACAACTACCACATTTACCACACTCGCATGCTACCACCCCTACCACATTTACCACACTCGCATGCTACCACCCCTACCACAACTACCACATTTACCACACTCGCATGCTACCACCCCTACCACAACTACCACATTTACCACACTCGCATGCTACCACCCCTACCACAACTACCACATTTACCACACTCGCATGCTACCACCCATACCACATTTACCACACTCGCATGCTACCACCCCTACCACAACTACCACATTTACCACACTCGCATGCTACCACCCCTACCACATTTACCACACTCGCATGCTACCACCCCTACCACAACTACCACATTTACCACACTCGCATGCTACCACCCCTACCACAACTACCACATTTACCACACTCGCATGCTACCACCCCTACCACATAACCTACCACATTTACCACACTCGCATGCTACCACCCCTACCACATTTACCACACTCGCATGCTACCACCCCTACCACATTTACCACACTCGCATGCTACCACCCATACCACATTTACCACACTCACATGCTACCACACCTACCACACTCGCATGCTACCACACCACAACTACTACCACATACCTACCATACACATTTACCACACTCGCATGCTACCACCCCTACCACAACTACCACATTTACCACACTCGCATGCTACCACCCCTACCACAACTACCACATTTACCACACTCGCACCACCTACCCCAAACCACATTTACCACACTCGCATGCTACCACCCCTACCACAACTACCACATTTACCACACTCGCATGCTACCACCCCTACCACATTTACCACACTCGCATGCTACCACCCCTACCACAACTACCACATTTACCACACTCGCATGCTACCACCCATACCACAACTACCACATTTACCACACTCGCATGCTACCACCCCTACCACAACTACCACATTTACCACACTCGCATGCTACCACCCCTACCACAACTACCACATTTACCACACTCGCATGCTACCACAACTACCACAACTACCACATTTACCACACTCGCATGCTACCACCCATACCATACCACAACTACCACATTTACCACACTCGCATGCTACCACAACTACCACATTTACCACACTCGCATGCTACCACCCCTACCATATACCACCCACCACACTACCGCATGCTACCACCCCCTACCACATTTACCACACTCGCATGCTACCACCCCTACCACATTTACCACACTCGCATGCTACCACATTTACCAAACTCGCATGCTACCACCCCAACCACAACTACCACATTTACCACACTCGCATGCTACCACCCATACCACAACTACCACAATACCCCTACCACAACTACCACATTTACCACACTCGCATGCTACCACTACCACTGCTACCACCCATACCACAACTACCACATTTACCACACTCGCATGCTACTACCCCTAACACATTTACTACACACTCGCATGCTACCACCCCTACCACAACTACCACATTTACCACACTCGCATGCTACCACCACTACCACACACAACTACCACATACCACACTCGCATGCTACCACCCTACCACAACTTACCTCACACATTTATTACCACACTCGCATGCTACCACCCCTACCACAACTACCACATTTACCACACTCGCATGCTACCACCCCTACCACAACTACCACATTTACCACACTCGCATGCTACCACCCACACTTTACCACACTCAACAACCTCACACCACAATACCACATTTACCACACTCGCATGCTACCACCCCTACCACAACTACCACATTTACCACACTCGCATGCTACCACCCCTACCACAACTACCACATTTACCACACTCGCATCCTACCTACCACATTTACACACTCGCATGCTACCACACAAATACCACACTACCACACTACCACCAAACTACCACATTTACCACACTCGCATGCTACCACCCCTACCACAACTACCACATTTACCACACTCGCATGCTACCACCCACACTACCACACTTACACACTACACCCCTACCACAACTACCACATTTACCACACTCGCATGCTACCACCCCTACCACAACTACCACATTTACCACACTCGCATGCTACCACCCCACCTAACACTACCACATTACCACACATGCTACCACCACCCTACCACAACTACCACATTTACCACACTCGCATACCACCCACACTTACACCACACTACCATCCCTACCACAACTACCACACTTACCACACTCGCATGCTACCACCCCTACCACATTTACCACACTCGCATGCTACCACAACTACCACATTTCTCGCATGCTACCACCCCTACGACAACTACCACATTTACCACACTCGCATGCTACCACCCCTACCACAACTACCACATTTACCACACTCGCATGCTACCACCCCTACCACATTTACCACACTCGCATGCTACCACCCCTACCACAACTACCACACTTACCATGCTACCACCCCTACCACAACTACCACATTTACCACCACACTCGCATGCTACCACCCCTACCACAACTACCACATTTACCACACTCGCATGCTACCACCCCTACCACAACTACCACATTTACCACACTCGCATGCTACCACCCCTACCACAACTACCACATTTACCACACTCGCATGCTACCACCCCTACCACAACTACCACATTTACCACACTCGCATGCTACCACCCTACCACAACTACCACATTTACCACACTCGCATGCTACCACCCCTACCACATTTACCACACTCGCATGCTACCACCCCTACCACAACTACCACATTTACCACACTCGCATGCTACCACCCCTACCACATTTACCACACTCGCATGCTACCACCCTACCACAACTACCACATTTACCACACTCGCATGCTTCCTCCCCTACCGCAACTACCACATTGACCACAGTGGCATCCTACCACCCCTACCAACTACCACATTTACCACACTCGCATGCTACACCACCCCTACCACAACTACCACATTTACCACACTCGCATGCTACCACCCCTACCACAACTACCACATTGACCACACTCGCATGCTACCACCCCTACCACAACTACCACATTTACCACACTCGCATGCTACCACCCCTACCACAACTACCACATTGACCACACTCGCATGCTACCACCCCTACCACAACTACCACATTTACCACACTCGCATGCTACCACCCATACCCCTACCACAACTACCACATTTACCACACTCGCATGCTACCACCCATACCACAACTACCACATTTACCACACTCGCATGCTACCACCCATACCACATTTACCACACTCGCATGCTACCACCCCTACCACACTCGCATGCTACCACCCCTACCACAACTACCACATTTACCACACTCGCATGCTACCACCCCTACCACAACTACCACATTTACCACACTCGCATGCTACCACCCCTACCACAACTACCACATTTACCACACTCGCATGCTACCACCCATACCACATTTACCACACTCGCATGCTACCACCCCTACCACAACTACCACATTTACCACACTCGCATGCTACCACCCCTACCACAACTACCACATTACCACACTCGCATGCTACCACCCCTACCACAACTACCACATTTACCACACTCGCATGCTACCACCCCTACCACAACTACCACATTTACCACACTCGCATGCTACCACCCCTACCACAACTACCACATTTACCACACTCGCATGCTACCACCCCTACCACAACTACCACATTTACCACACTCGCATGCTACCACCCTACCACATTTACCACACTCGCATGCTACCACCCCTACCACAACTACCACATTTACCACACTCGCATGCTACCACAACTACCACATTTACCACACTCGCATGCTACCACCCCTACCACAACTACCACATTTACCACACTCGCATGCTACCACCCTACCACAACTAACACATTTACCACACTCGCATGCTACCACCCCTACCACAACTACCACATTTACCACACTCGCATGCTACCACCCCTACCACAACTACCACATTTACCACACTCGCATGCTACCACCCCTACCACATTTACCACACTCGCATGCTACCACCCCTACCACAACTACCACATTTACCACACTCGCATGCTACCACCCCTACCACAACTACCACATTTACCACACTCGCATGCTACCACCCCTACCACAACTACCACATTTACCACACTCGCATGCTACCACCCATACCACATTTACCACACTCGCATGCTACCACCCATACCACAACTACCACATTTACCACACTCGCATGCTACCACCGCTACCACATTTACCACATTCGCATGCTGCCACCCCTACCAACTACCACAACCACTACCACATTTACCACACTCGCATGCTACCACCCCTACCACAACTACCACACTCGCATGCTACCACCCCTACCACAACTACCACATTTACCACACTCGCATGCTACCACCCCTACCACAACTACCACATTTACCACACTCGCATGCTACCACCCCTACCACAACTACCACATTTACCACACTCGCATGCTACCACCCCTACCACAACTACCACATTTACCACACTCGCATGCTACCACCCTACCACAACTACCACATTTACCACACTCGCATGCTACCACCCCTACCACAACTACCACATTTACCACACTCGCATGCTACCACCCCTACCACAACTACCACATTTACCACACTCGCATGCTACCACCCCTACCACAACTACCACATTTACCACACTCGCATGCTACCACCCCTACCACAACTACCACATTTACCACACTCGCATGCTACCACCCCTACCACAACTACCACATTTACCACACTCGCATGCTACCACCCCTACCACAACTACCACATTTACCACACTCGCATGCTACCACCACCACAACTACCACATTTACCACACTCGCATGCTACCACCCCTACCACAACTACCACATTTACCACACTCGCATGCTACCACACTACCACATTTACCACACTCGCATGCTACCACCCTACCACAACTACCACATTTACCACACTCGCATGCTACCACCCTACCACAACTACCACATTTACCACACTCGCATGCTACCACCCCTACCACATTTACCACACTCGCATGCTACCACCCCTACCACATTTACCACACTTGCATGCTACCACCCCTACCACAACTACCACATTTACCACACTCGCATGCTACCACCCCTACCACAACTACCACATTTACCACACTCGCATGCTACCACCCCTACCACAACTACCACATTTACCACACTCGCATGCTACCACCCCTACCACAACTACCACATTTACCACACTCGCATGCTACCACCCCTACCACAACTACCACATTTACCACACTCGCATGCTACCACCCCTACCACAACTACCACATTTACCACACTCGCATGCTACCACCCCTACCACAACTACCACATTTACCACACTCGCATGCTACCACCCCTACCACAACTACCACATTTACCACACTCGCATGCTACCACCCCTACCACAACTACCACATTTACCACACTCGCATGCTACCACCCCTACCACAACTACCACATTTACCACACTCGCATGCTACCACCCCTACCACAACTACCACATTTACCACACTCGCATGCTACCACCCCTACCACAACTACCACATTTACCACACTCGCATGCTACCACCCCTACCACAACTACCACATTTACCACACTCGCATGCTACCACCTGCCACATTTACCACACTCCGATGCTACCACCCCTACCACAACTACCACATTTACCACACTCGCATGCTACCACCCCTACCACAAACTACCACATTTACCACACTCGCATGCTACCACCCCTACCACAACTACCACATTTACCACACTCGCATGCTACCACCCCTACACAACTACCACATTTACCACACTCGCATGCTACCACCCCTACCACAACTACCACATTTACCACACTCGCATGCTACCACCCCTACCACAACTACCACATTTACCACACTCGCATGCTACCACCCCTACCACAACTACCACATTTACCACACTCGCATGCTACCACCCCTACCACATTTACCACACTCGCATGCTACCACCCCTACCACATTTACCACACTCGCATGCTACCACCCATACCACAACTACCACATTTACCACACTGGCATGCTACCACCCCTACCACAACTACCACATTTACCACACTCGCATGCTACCACCCCCTACCACAACTACCACATTTACCACACTCGCATGCTACCACCCCTACCACATTTACCACACTCGCATGCTACCACCCCTACCACAACTACCACATTTACCACACTCGCATGCTACCACCCCTACCACATTTACCACACTCGCATGCTACCACCCCCTACCACTACTACCACATTTACCACACTCGCATGCTACCACCCTACCACAACTACCACATTTACCACACTCGCATGCTACCACCCCTACCACAACTACCACATTTACCACACTCGCATGCTACCACCCCTACCACAACTACCACATTTACCACACTTGCATGCTACCCCCCCTGCCCCATTTACCACACTCGCATTCTACCACCCCTACCACAACTACCACAATTACCACACTCGCATGCTACCACCCCTACCACACCTACCACATATACCACACTCGCATGCTACCACCCCTACCACAACTACCACATTTACCACACTCGCATGCTACCACCCCTACCACAACTACCACATTTACCACACTCGCATGCTACCACCCCTACCACAACTACCACATTTACCACACTCGCATGCTACCACCCATACCACAACTACCACATTTACCACACTCGCATGCTACCACCCTACCACAACTACCACATTTACCACACTCGCATGCTACCACCCCTACCACAACTACCACATTTACCACACTCGCATGCTACCACCCCTACCACAACTACCACATTTACCACACTCGCATGCTACCACCCCTACCACAACTACCACATTTACCACACTCGCATGCTACCACCCCTACCACATTTACCACACTCGCATGCTACCACCCCTACCACAACTACCACATTTACCACACTCGCATGCTACCACCCCTACCACATTTACCACACTCGCATGCTACCACCCCTACCACAACAACTACCACATTTACCACACTCGCATGCTACCACCCCTACCACAACTACCACATTTACCACACTCGCATGCTACCACCCCTACCACAACTACCACATTTACCACACTCGCATGCTACCACCCCTACCACAACTACCACATTTACCACACTCGCATGCTACCACCCATACCACAACTACCACATTTACCACACTCGCATGCTACCACCCCTACCACAACTACCACATTTACCACACTCGCATGCTACCTCACAACTACCACATTTACCACACTCGCATGCTACCACCCCTACCACAACTACCACATTTACCACACTCCCATGTTACCACCCCTACCACAACTACCACATTTACCACACTCGCATGCTACCACCCCTACCACATTTACCACACTCGCATGCTACCACCCCTACCACAACTACCACATTTACCACACTCGCATGCTACCACCCCTACCACAACTACCACATTTACCACACTCGCATGCTACCACCCCTACCACATTTACCACAATCGCATGCTACCACCCATACCACATTTACCACACTCGCATGCTACCACCCCTACCACAACTACCACATTTACCACACTCGCATGCTACCACCCCTACCACAACTACCACATTTACCACACTCGCATGCTACCACCCCTACCACATTTACCACACACGCATGCTACCACCCATACCACAACTACCACATTTACCACTCTCGCATGCTACCACCCCTACCACAACTACCACATTTACCACACTCGCATGCTACCACCCATACCACAACTACCACATTTACCATACTCGCATGCTACCACCCCTACGACAACTACCACATTTACCACACTCGCATGCTACCACCCATACCACAACTACCACATTTACCACACTCGCATGCTACCACCCTACCACATTTACCACACTCGCATGCTACCACCCCTACCACAACTACCATATTTACCACACTCGCATGCTACCTCCCCTACCATGCTACCACATTTACCACACTCGCATGCTACCACCCCTACCACAACTACCACATTGACCACACTCGCATGCTACCACCCCTACCACAACTACCACATTTACCACACTCGCATGCTACCACCCATACCACAACTACCACATTTGCCACACTCGCATGCTACCACCCATGCTACCACCCATACCACAACTACCACATTTACCACTCTCGCATGCTACCACCCCTACCACAACTACCACATTTACCACACTCGCATGCTACCACCCATACCACAACTACCACATTTACCATACTCGCATGCTACCACCCCTACGACAACTACCACATTTACCACACTCGCATGCTACCACCCATACCACAACTACCACATTTACCACACTCGCATGCTACCACCCTACCACATTTACCACACTCGCATGCTACCACCCCTACCACAACTACCATATTTACCACACTCGCATGCTACCTCCCCTACCACAACTACCACATTTACCACACTCGCATGCTACCACCCCTACCACAACTACCACATTGACCACACTCGCATGCTACCACCCCTACCACAACTACCACAT
This sequence comes from Paralithodes platypus, assembly GCA_032716605.1. Lineage (NCBI taxonomy): Eukaryota > Metazoa > Arthropoda > Malacostraca > Decapoda > Lithodidae > Paralithodes > Paralithodes platypus. The sequence goes on along the minus strand of CM064496.1, from coordinate 23,623,497 downwards.
TTACCACACTCGCATGCTACCACCCATACCACAACTACCACATTTACCACACTCGCATGCTACCACCCATACCACAACTACCACATTTACCACACTCGCATGCTACCACCCATACCACAACTACCACATTTACCACACTCGCATGCTACCACAACTACCACATTTACCACACTCGCATGCTACCACCCCTACCACAACTACCACATTTACCACACTCGCATGCTACCACCCCTACCACAACTACCACATTTACCACACTTGCATGCTACCACCCCTACCACAACTACCACATTTACCACACTCGCATGCTACCACCCCTACCACAACTACCACATTTACCACACTCGCATCCTACCACCACACCACATTTTACCACACTCGCATGCTACCACCCCTACCACAACTACCACATTTACCACACACTCGCATGCTACCACCCCTACCACAACTACCACATTTACCACACTCGCATGCTACCACCCCTACCACAACTACCACATTTACCACACTCGCATGCTACCACCCCTACCACAAGTACCACATTTACCACACTCGCATGCTACCACCCCTACCACAACTACCACATTTACCACACTCGCATGCTACCACCCATACCACATTTACCACACTCGCATGCTACCACTCCTACCACAACTACCACATTTACCACACTCGCATGCTACCACCCCTACCACATTTACCACACTCGCATGCTACCACCCCTACCACAACTACCACATTTACCACACTCGCATGCTACCACCCCTACCACAACTACCACATTTACCACACTCACATGCTACCACCCCTACCACAACTACCACATTTACCACACTCGCATGCTACCACCCATACCACATTTACCACACTCGCATGCTACCACCCATACCACATTTACCACACTCGCATGCTACCACCCCTACCACATTTACCACACTCGCATGCTACCACCCCTACCACAACTACCACATTTACCACACTCGCATGCTACCACCCATACCACATTTACCACACTCGCATGCTACCACCCCTACCACAACTACCACATTTACCACACTCGCATGCTACCACCCATACCACAACTACCACATTTACCACACTCGCATGCTACCACAACTACCACATTTACCACACTCGCATGCTACCACCCCTACCACAACTACCACATTTACCACACTCGCATGCTACCACCCCTACCACAACTACCACATTTACCACACTCGCATGCTACCACCCCTACCACAACTACCACATTTACCAAACTCGCATGCTACCACCCCTACTACCACATTTACCACACTCGCATGCTACCAACCCCACATTTACCACACTCGCATGCTACCACCCCTACCACAACTACCACATTTACCACACTCGCATGCTACCACCCCTACCACAACTACCACATTTACCACACTCGCATACTACCACCCATACCACAACTACCACATTTACCACAGCTACCACATTTACCACACTCGCATGCTACCACCCCTACCACAACTACCACATTTACCACACTCGCATGCTACCACCCCTACCACAACTACCACATTTACCACACTCGCATGCGACCACCCCTACCACATTTACCACACTCGCATGCTACCACAACTACCACATTTACTACATTCGCATGCTACCACCCCTACCACAACTACAACACTCGCATGCTACCACCCCTACCACAACTACCACATTTACCACACTCGCATGCCACCACCCCTACCACAACTACCACATTTACCACACTCGCATGCTACCACCCCTACCACAACTACCACATTTACCACACTCGCATGCTACCACCCCTACCACAACTACCACATTTACCACACTCGCATGCTACCACAACTACCACAACTACCACATTTACCACACTCGCATGCTACCACCCCTACCACATATACCACACTCGCATGCTACCACCCCTACCACAACTACCACATTTACCACACTCGCATGCTACCACCCCTACCACAAGTACCACATTTACCACACTCGCATGCTACCACCCCTACCACAACTACCACATTTACCACACTCGCATGCTACCACCCATACCACATTTACCACACTCGCATGCTACCACTCCTACCACAACTACCACATTTACCACACTCGCATGCTACCACCCCTACCACATTTACCACACTCGCATGCTACCACCCCTACCACAACTACCACATTTACCACACTCGCATGCTACCACCCCTACCACAACTACCACATTTACCACACTCACATGCTACCACCCCTACCACAACTACCACATTTACCACACTCGCATGCTACCACCCATACCACATTTACCACACTCGCATGCTACCACCCATACCACATTTACCACACTCGCATGCTACCACCCCTACCACAACTACCACATTTACCACACTCGCATGCTACCACCCCTACCACAACTACCACATTTACCACACTCGCATGCTACCATCCATACCACATTTACCACACTCGCATGCTCCCACCCCTACCACAACTACCACATTTACCACACTTGCATGCTACCACCCCTACCACAACTACCACATTTACCACACTCGCATGCTACCACCCCTACCACATTTACCACACTCGCATGCTACCACCCCTACCACAACTACCACATTTACCACACTCGCATGCTACCACCCCTACCACAACTACCACATTTACCACACTCGCATGCTACCACAACTACCACATTTACCACACTCGCATGCTACCACCCCTACCACAACTACCACATTTACCACACTCGCATGCTACCACCCCTACCACAACTATCACATTTACCACACTCGCATGCTACCACCCATACCACAACTACCACATTTACCACACTCGCATGCTACCACAACTACCACATTTACCACACTCGCATGCTACCACCCCTACCACAACTACCACATTTACCACACTCGCATGCTACCACAACTACCACAACTACCACATTTACCACACTCGCATGCTACCACCCATACCACAACTACCACATTTACCACACTCGCATGCTACCACAGCTACCACATTTACCACACTCGCATGCTACCACCCCTACCACAACTACCACATTTACCACACTCGCATGCTACCACCCCTACCACATTTACCACACTCGCATGCTACCACCCCTACCACATTTACCACACTCGCATGCTACCACAACTACCACATTTATTACACTCGCATACTACCACCCCTACCACAACTACCACATTTACCACACTCGCATGCTACCACCCCTACCACAACTACCACATTTACCACACTCGCATGCTACCACCCCTACCACAACTACCACACTCGCATGCTACCACCCCTACCACAACTACCACATTTACCACACTCACATGCTACCACCCCTACCACAACTACCACATTTACCACACTCGCATGCTACCACCCCTACCACATTTACCACACTCGCATGCTACCACCCACACCACAACTACCACATTTACCACACTCGCATGCTACCACAACTACCACATTTACCACACTCGCATGCTACCACCCCTACCACAACTACCACATTTACCACACTCGCATGCTACCACCCCTACCACATTTACCACACTCGCATGCTACCACCCATACCACAACTACCACATTTACCACACTCGCATGCTACCACAGCTACCACATTTACCACACTCGCATGCTACCACCCCTACCACAACTACCACATTTACCACACTCGCATGCTACCACCCCTACCACAACTTTTAATACCGGTATACACTAATTATTTACGCTACATCTACGAAAACTATGAAGGGGACACTGACTATTTGTTTGGCCTATAAATTCATTCATTCATAAATTCTTAGTTTCCTCGCTAGACATCCCACAAACTTAGAAAAACATCCCCTAGACGGGCCCCCTCAAGATAAATTTGTACATTTTTCGGTAGAAAAATGTCCCGGCCGAAGACCCATTCCTCTTACAATTACAGGCTCGCTATAGCTCGCCAGGAAAAAATCGACACCTAAATGGCACGATAGGTTATAAAATTGATAACGAAATGGGACACCATGTCTTAAAATCGTCAAACAAATGGGCCGAACGTCTAAAAATCTAAAAAATATTGCGAATACACACGAGGAAGAAAGGGGACCAGAAAAAACGAGCGTCTCCCCTTAATATACTATATACCTACTGTCACCACAATGGCCACCACCACTACCACATGAGTACAATCCTAGGCTATCACACGACAACTATTTCCGCCACAACTTCTCAAACTGTTAAGGGAGGCCACCTCGCTTTTTTGTTATCTTTATCTCCCTCTCTCTTTGGCCCTGCATCCATTCGGCCCCATTCAGCCTACTGTTTGAAGACGTTTACTCTCATCCAGATGTCAATATTTTCCTGGCGAGCGGTAGCGAGCCAGCATATAATATTATATAGTTTTGTTTTGACAGCAAGCTAAATTTGTACATTTTTCGATAGAAAAATGTCTCTGGCGTAGCCGGGTTTCTCCATACAATGCTGGCTCGCTGTCGCTCGCCAGGAAGAAATCGACACCTGGATGAGGATAAACGTGTTAAAACAGTTGGCTGAATGGGGCCGAATCGATACAAGCCAGAGAAAGAGAGAAAAGGAGAGAAAGATAAAAAACAAAACCGGTGACCCCCCTCAATATACTCTTACTACTGCCACTACAACTCTAACTCTGATACACAACTACACCAACCGCATATCTTGAAATAACCCCTATATTTCCACCACACTTGCTGCCACCAATGTTTGTTAACCTTTATTATTGCCAACATAGCTACCACAATTGTTTAGATATCCTTACCAATGCGACTATCATTATCGTAGTTACTACAGCTGTTAACCGGCTTTTTGTTATCTTTTCTATTTTTCTCTCTTTCCCTGGCTTGTATCCATTCGGCCCCATTCAACCAACTGTTTTAAGACGTTTATCCCCATCCAGGTGTCGATTTCTTCCTGGCGAGCGATTGCGAGACAGCATTGTATGGAGAAATCTGCCTTAGCCGGAGAAATTTGTCTATCGAAAAATGTACAAATTTAGCTTGCTGTCAAAACAAAAAATATATATGCTGGCTCGCTACCGCTCGCCAGGAAAATATTGACACCTGGATGGGGGTAAACGTCTTAAAACAGTAGGCTGAATGGGGCCAAATGGACAACAGACAAAGAGAGAGGGAGAGAAAGAGAAAACAAGCGAGGTGGGCTCCCTTAATATATCTTTACTAATGCCACCATAACTACCATACCTGTTATAACTGTTTATATAGCCTAACTAATACCATCACAGCTGCTGATATACCTTGAATAACACTGATATATACCTTGAAATGCCTTGAATTATGCCAACATATCATAATTATCGACCACAAGTGATACACCTGCTTTATCATCGTTAGTTATGCTACCACCTCGGCTACCAAAACTACCACAACTACCACTACCACAACTGTTCAATTATCCTAGTTCACTATCACTACCACAACTACCACACCGGCAGCCTACCGCCACACCTACCACAACTGTTCAATTAGCACAACTGTTCAATTATCCTAGTTCACCATCACTACCACAACTACCACACCAGCAGCCTACCACCACACCTACCACAGCTGTTCAATTATCTTAGTTCACCATCACTACCACAACTACCACACCGTCAGTCTACCAGCACACCTACCACAACTGTTCAATTATCTTAGTTCACCATCACTACCACAACTACCACACCGTCAGTCTACCAGCACACCTACCACAACTGTTCAATTATCTTAGTTCACATCACTACCACAACTACCACACCGTCAGCCTACCAGCACACCTACCACAACTGTCGATATATGCTCCCCATTGCCACCATGCACAACTTGAATGCCACTAATACTAATAAAACCACTAATTAATTAAACCACAAACTAATGCCACCACTACTACCATACTAACACTTATATACCATTTATATTCTCCTTAAATACGACTTATATACAAAACTTATATATCAACACATCTGCTAAAATTAACCTCAATCGTTTCCTCCACTACAACTACCACACTGACATGACACTACCACATTTGTTCACATATCCCTACTTATGCCACCAAAATTATCCCAGCTGTTCAAATACATTTATGAAAACCAGGAACCGACGAAGAAAATGTAAATTAAATTAACTTTCAAAGTCAAATGTTCATGTAGCTGACAAGAAAGACTTATGGGAGAGTTTGTAGAGTGAAAACCTCTGCCCTGTCGGTATATCGTGAATTGGTTGATATCATGGGTAGCTTGGAGCTGCTGTGAACGAATGTAATGTTTTTCCCTACTTTACCTCCGAACATTTAGCTAACAGCCAGTAGACTCAACAGATCAACACGGTGAAGTCAGGAGCTAGAAGGCGAGTGGGAAATCGAGACAGTTGGAGTGTTGCAACCGGCTCGGGCCATTCGTGGTCTTACCTTCGTAGACCTAAATTACGACGCCTGGCAATCTATTCTTAGCTCGTTGCAATTCTGACCTCTCGAAGCTGCATCACCAATATCTTGATGTCTCATTTCACAATGTCGGACACCTCTCTCAAACGCCACCTATTGAGTAATTTACTCACTAGTCACTGCTCGCATAGCGTATTTTGAATATGGAAATATCCATACACTGCTAGCGGATTGGAAACAGCAAGGTAAAAATTATGAGATGTTGGTGATGGGCTGTGGTGGGCGTGCTTCTGCTCCCGAGTCTGCCCTTCAACGAAACCAAGGATGTTGGTGGGCTTCGTATGCAATGAAACTCAATATAGCACAAATATCATCCCAATAATATCTTCCCCTCGACACAACGGGATCTGAACCTAGGACCTTCTAGATAACCAGTCCAGTAGCAAAATCACTCCACCACGCCCTCCCTAATACATCAAGATAATACGGAGTTTGAACCATATGCTCCACTATCCTCGGCGGTGTCACACAGGAGTTTTCCCGGCTATTTTGCTGGCTTAAAAACCGATTCTAGCTTCTGATTCTAGGAGGAAAACATTTGATTCCGTTACAGTGGTCGATTATTTCAATCTACTTTCAATTAACGAGGAGTATACATAAATTTCAATCTACTTTCAATTAACGAGGAGTATCCATAAATCAAGTAATTGAAGTCAAACTAATCGATAATGTGGTGAAAAAAATCATAGCCAAAATCCGGAACAGGCTTACAAAAATTGCCAATAAAATAACTGTGTGACGCCTCATTTAGTGACCATGACAACACATGCCTCGCCGAATTTAGCGCAAAGGTAAAGGAACATATCATTCAGGACATTTTACAACACTTATGATACGATTTTAATGTTGATAAGAATGCTAACGCGTAAATTAATTGACTCGATGTTTCTTGTCCACCTACCTGAATCATTAAAAACTGTTAAAAGCTTATCTTTCTATATTTCATTTAATAACATCCAACTAGTATGTCTCTGGATTATATTAATGTCAAGTATTCATAATAAGCAATATATTTCACCATGCCATTTTCATTATATATATTATGTAATCGAGATAGGCACGTGGTACTTTACAATCAGCTCTTAACCCGTTCTATACCGGTGACATTTTGTCATTATATTCTGACAACTATTTGACGGAGTCATTTAGCTTACGAAGGATGCCTACCCGTTAAAAGATTACAGACTATCTCAATTCATCCTTTTAGATACCATACCTATTTCCTAGGCTTCATAAAATCGTCTAAATACAGTTGAAATAAAACAAAAAGACGTCGTTGGTACTGTAAGGTTCATAATATTTGCTGAGGACAGCGCAATGAAGCAGGATATAAGGCTTCTATCAAATACTGCCGAACAAAGCAATAGTGTAACACCACTGTTGGCAAGACCCAGAGTAAATTATGGGGATACTGAATAACTGTAGAGGGAAGGCATGCAGGCGGTGTCACAATAGCTCCCTTTTTGGCAATTTTCAAAAGCAGCGTCACACAGCATTTTCCCGGAGTTTTTCTTGCCAAAGCCGGTTTATGAGTTGTGATTCTTGGCTAAAAACACCTCAAGGGGGGTCACCCCGGCTTTTTTTATATGTCTATCCATTTCTCTCCTTCCCTAGCTTGTATCCATTCGGCCCCATTCAGCCAACTGTGTTAAAACGTTTATCCCCATCCAGGTGTCGATTTCTTCTTGGCGAACGATAGAGAACCAGCATTGTATGGAAAAATCCGGCTTCGCCGGAGATATTTTTCTATCGAAAAATGTACAAATTTAGCTTGCTGTCAAAACAAAAATAAATATATATATGCTGGCTCGCTACCACTCGCCAGGAAAATATTGACACCTGGATAGGGGTAAACGTCTTAAAACAGTAGGCTGAATGGGACCAAATGGATACAAGCCAAAGAGAGAGGGAGAGAAAGAGAAAACAAGCGAGGTGGGCTCACTTAAGAGCACAGTACAAAATACCTCAGTCACACAGTTCATAATACCTCAGTCACACAGTTAATAATACCTCAGTCACACAGTTCATAATACCTCAGTCACACAGTTCATAACACCTCAGTCACACAGTTCATAATACCTCAGTCACACAGTACAAAATACCTCTGTCACACAGTTCATAATACCTCAGTCACACAGTTCATAATACCTCAGTCACACAGTTCAAAATATCTCAGTCACACAGTTCATAATACCTCAGTCACACAGTTCATAATACCTCAGTCACACAGTTCATAATACCTCAGTCACACAGTTCATAATACCTCAGTCACACAGTTCATAATACCTCAGTCACACAGTACAAAATACCTCTGTCACACAGTGCATAATACCTCAGTCACACAGTTCATAATACCTCAGTCACACAGTACAAAATACCTCTGTCACACAGTGCATAATACCTCAGTCACACAGTTCATAATACCTCAGTCACACAGTACAAAATACCTCAGTCACACAGTTCATAATACCTCAGTCACACAGTTCATATTACCTCAGTCACACAGTTTAAAATACCTCAGTCACACAGTTCATAATACCTCAGTCACACAGTTCATAATACCTCAGTCACACAGTTCACAATACCTCAGTCACACAGTATAAAATACCTCAGTCACACAGTTCATAATACCTCAGTCACACAGTTCATAATACCTCAGTCACACAGTTCATAATACCTCAGTCACACAGTTCATAATACCTCAGTCACACAGTTCATAATACCTCAGTCACACAGTTCATAATACCTCAGTCACACAGTTCAAAATACCTCAGTCACACAGTTCATAATACCTCAGTCACACAGTTCAAAATACCTCAGTCACACAGTTCATAATACCTAAGTCACACATTTCAAAATACCTCAGTCACACAGTTCATAATACCTCAGTCACACAGTACAAAATACCTCAGTCACACAGTTCATAATACCTCAGTCACACAGTACAAAATACCTCAGTCACACAGGTCATAATACCTCAGTCACACAGTTCATAATACCTCAGTCACACAGTTCATAATACCTCAGTCACACAGTTCATAACACCTCAGTCACAGTTCAAAATACCTCAGTCACACAGTTCATAATACCTCAGTCACACAGTTCAAAATACCTCAGTCACACAGTTCATAATACCTCAGTCACACAGTTCATAATACCTCAGTCACACAGTTCATAGCACCTCAGTCACACAGTTCAAAATACCTCAGTCACACAGTTCATAATACCTCAGTCACACAGTTCATAATACCTCAGTCACACAGTTCAAAATACCTCAGTCACACAGTTCATAATACCTCAGTCACACAGTTCATAATACCTCAGTCACACAGTTCATAATACCTCAGTCACACAGTTCATAATACCTCAGTCACACAGTTCATAATACCTCAGTCACACAGTTCATATTACCTCAGTCACACAGTTCATAATACCTCAGTCACACAGTTCAAAATACTTCAGTCACACAGTTCATAATACCTCAGTCACACAGTTCAAAATATCAGTCACACAGTTCATAATACCTCAGTCACACAGTTCAAAATACCTCAGTCACACAGTTCATAATACCTCAGTCACACAGTTCAAAATACCTCAGTCACACAGTTCATAATACCTCAGTCACACAGTTCATAACACCTCAGTCACACAGTTCAAAATACATCAGTCACACAGTTCATAATACCTCAGTCACACAGTTCATAACACCTCAATCACACAGTTCAAAATACATCAGTCACACAGTTCATAACACTTCAGCCACACAGTTCAAAATACATAAGTCACACAGTTCATAACACCTCAGTCACACAGTTCAAAATACATCAGTCACACAGTTCATAACACCTCAGTCACACAGTTCAAAAAAATCAGTCACACAGTTCATAATACCTCAGTCACACAGTTCATAACACCTCAGTCACACAGTTCAAAATACCTCTGTCACACAGTTCATAATACCTCAGTCACACAGTTCATAACACCTCAGTCACACAGTTCAAAAAAATCAGTCACACAGTTCAAAAAAATCAGTCACACAGTTCATAATACCTCAGTCACACAGTTCATAACACCTCAGTCACACAGTTCTAAATACATCAGTCACACAGTTCATAATACCTCAGTCACACAGTTCATAACACCTCAGTCACACAGTTCAAAATACCTCAGTCACACAGTTCATAATACCTCAGTCACACAGTTCATAATACCTCAGTCACACAGTTCATAGCACCTCAGTCACACAGTTCAAAATACCTCAGTCACACAGTTCATAATACCTCAGTCACACAGTTCATAATACCTCAGTCACACAGTTCAAAATACCTCAGTCACACAGTTCATA